>CM039675.1:449621562-450221562 GCA_022496015.1 Hordeum marinum | reverse complement strand
CCACACCGGCGGTTGCTCATCCGGAACCCATGAATTAAGCTCAATGATGCCACCAATAGAAGTCCTTGGCCCTCCAATGACAATCAGCCGGTCACCACAGGCTCGGAAAGCAAGGCCCCATCCATTCATGGACACAGACCGTTCAGGCAATTTCCCAAGAGCGATCCACTTATTATTCAGCTTGTCATACTTCTTTACATCCTTCTCACTGTAATCAGCTGCATAGAGCTGATTGTTGACAACTGCAATGAGCGGAGGAGCACCAGTCACTCCATTGAGGCCCTCAGACATGTTCTCAATGACCCTCCATGACCCCCGATTCAAGTCATATTCCTCACCACATGTCAGTACCTGGTTGTTGTTGGTAACACCACCGATAACATAGAACTTGCCATCCAAGAACACACCAGAACACATCTTCCTAGCCCTATTCATGCTGGGAAGGGGTGTCCAAGTGTGTGTCACAGAGTCATACATCTCTGCAGAGCTCAGTATCTTGCCAGAAGCATCGGTGCCACCAGCTACATAGGCCTTTTCACCGACGCTTGTTGATCCGAACAAGCACCGAGGAGAGTTCATAGGATCAGCCCTTGTCCAAGAATTGGTCAGGATGCTGTATCTGAAGACAATGTGTGCCATCCCAAACACAAGCAGCTCGGTGCCCACAGCCAGGGACTCCTTGTCAGAGCACATGAAGCATTCATCCGGTGGCATCTTGGGCACCTGGATCCAGCGCTCTCTGTAGGGGTCATAGGCGTCCCACTCCAGGACATTGCAGGAGAAGTAGACCCAATGCTCGGCGATGCCATTCTGCCGCCGCAGGCGGTAGATCTCCCCGTTGCGCACCAGGGAGTTGAAGTCCCTGTTGAGGAAGGCCACGGCGCCATAGTCCGACCTGGAGAGCCGGAGGAGGCAGTTGATGGAGAGGTCGCGGCCAATCTCACCAATGAGATTGGCCCCAGAGCCTTGCTGCTCCCCTCCGCCGCCGCCGCCTGAGGAGGCGTGGCGGCTGGAGCCGTGGCTCTCGGTGATGTCCGGCGTGTGCGGCTGCGGGGAAGGCGACTTGCTGCGCTTCCCGCTGCTGCCGCCGCCGCCGCCGTCCGCCTCCTCCATGTCTTCCTCGCCGAAATCTTCCGGCGCGGGGCGCTTGCCGCCGCTGATGACGGAGACCTCGCGGGCGAGGAACGCCCACTCGGACTCCGGCTCGCAGTAGCTGGGCAGGGAGCGGGAGACGAGGCAGGATTTGCCCTCCAGCATCATGGCCTCTCCTCCTCCCTGACGGCTTCCTGACGGCTTGCTGCTCCCTGACGGCTTATTATCTTGTGGGATGAGATTTGATCCGGAAAGGGGGCGTGGTCGCCGATCTCTCCTAGCCGCGATCTGCAATAATGGAATCAACAGGGGAGGGAGGAAAGTAAGCGAGGATGAAATCGGCGAGAAGAAACGGATCAGGAACAGGGGCATTTGAGATCTGGGAAGACCGCGTGAATAAAACAAAGCAAAAAAAATCGAATCTTCCGGCGACAACCGAGCCGATCTGCCGCCCGCCCCCCAAATCGCTCCCGCCCCAGAACCAAACCAGACCAAATCTTCCTTCCACCGACCCCTACAGGCGACGCGAATCCAGGCGAATCCAGCAGGGGCGGCTCCATCCAATCCACCAACAGAGAAAGGGAAGAACACGCGCACAGGGAGGGGGAGGGGGGCAAAAAAGAATCATCACCTAACAACAAATCGAACCCACGGGAGGAGGAAGATCACGCACGGGCCCGCCCAAGAAAACCTCCAGTGAGAGATCGCGGCCGGGGGCCCAATCAGCGCCCCCCCATCGCGGCCGGCGGCGCCCTCGAAATCCCCACCGCCAACAACCCCTTGTGCCCCCTCCCTCCTCCTACCAGATGCGCGAGCGAGCAAGGAAGCGAGCGAAGGAGGAAGATTTATACCTGTAGAGAGAGGAGAGGAGAGATGGATAGATGGATGGCTCTATCTACTGCTGCCACTTGGTTACAACTGCCCCTTCTAATGCTTCTGCCCCTGCTGCAGCCCTCTGCCGCTGCCCCTCGCCCCGCCTCCTCTCTCTCCTCCTCTTGTAGTCCTTCCTCCCCTCCCCCTCCTCCCCCCTTCTCGTGCGTACTACTTGGGGAATTGGGATTCTCCTCTCGCTTTATTTCTTTCCCCTTTTATTCCTCCATTTTTTTTCTCTTCCTCCCTCTCGCTCTCTCTCTCTCTTCCGGCCCGCTTTCCCCTCCGTCTGTTTTGGCTCGTCGGAATTGGAAACCGGGCAGGCCTCAGAAATAGAAAAATGCCCCAGCGGCCACCGGCCAGCTCACCTGAAGCTGAGGTGGACTCACTCCCCTCCCCCCTCTCTCTCTCTCTCCCACTCTCTCTGCCTGTGCGCCCGCACGTCTCCCGCGTATCTATCTATCCCTCGCTCGCTCGCTCGCCGCCCCCTGCCCTGCCTCGTCTGATTGGCAGCGTTGGGGATGGTGGTATAAAATTATCCTTGCTCCTCGTGAAACAATTTTCTTTCTTTCTTTGTTCCCGTCCTTGTCCTGGCCCGAGGGGCTATTTTGCTCGTCGTTTGCACGGGCCGTTTGCGCCAGCCTCGGGGTCGGTCTGGGTTACTTGCTGTGACAAGTGTGCTTATTGTAATGGCATATGCGTTTGTCTTGTGATGCTGAGGTTATCTTGTACTTATCTAAGCTTCTTTTCAAAACTGCTGCGCAAACCGGCTTTTCTAACTCCCCAAAAATTGCATCAGATCTTGTGATTTGGAGGATCTTGCGGTGTGGTGCGGGAGCTTATATCGCACGCAAGAAAAATTGCCTTTGCGCCGTTCTGGCATGACGTTTTTTTTTTGGAACAGGTCCAACATTTTCGCGGGTGACATGTCACCTAGAGTGCTCGATCCGGGCGAGATTTGATTGAAATGTAAAATATGTAGAAATTGTCATCAATTTTATTTAAACGGAAATATATAATAACTGCTTGCTTATTGCCAAAGAAACAGATGAAAAAACATAAGGAATGACTTTATTTATAAAGATAATCGAGAGGAATGGTCTTGAAGAACTCAACGAAAAGCCTTGTCCATGCTTGTCACGGTCAAACGGTGCAAATATGGAACACAATGAATGTAATCAATGTGGGCGTTTTTAGAAACATTTCCTCAATGTCCTCTGTCATCTTCGTCGAGATAAATGGGGAAGCTTCTGGATGGGTTTTTGCACGGGCTATATGTGCCAGCTCGAGGTCGTTTTAGCCAACTTAGTTGTTTGCTATGACAAGTATACTTATTATACTTGTATCGGTTGGTCTTCTGATGTTGAGGTTATATTGTACTTATCCAAGTTTCTTTTGAAAATTGTACAACAACTTTTCTAATAAAACTTCAACTCTTGTGATATAGGAGGATCTTGCAGTGTAGTGTGGGAGCTCATATCAGACTGAATTTCCCAAACTAAAAGAAAACAAACTTAATAGCAAACCTAATTGGTTTATGTACCTCGTGGGAAAAAATAGTTTCACAAAATAATGGTATTTCGTTTGTCCACCCTTAGTTATTTGTTATGACAAATGTACTTATTGTAATGGTATTTTGTTGTCTTGTGACGTTGTGGTTATCTTGTACTTACCTAGGCTTCTTTTTAAAACGGTTGCACAAACCATATGAGTGGTAAACTATCTCAAAAGCAATCAACAATTAGCCCTTCTAATTCCCTAAAAAAAATACATCGGCTCCTTTTTTGTGAGCTAGGAGGATCTTGTGGTGTCATGGGAGATCATATCACAATGAATTTCACAAATTACAAAAACAAAACTTAGGAGCAAACCTAATCGGTTTATGTGCCCTCTACAAAAAAAATAAGTGCACCAAATACTACAAATTTAGGACGCGCCAAATTGCTTTTGCACCATATTGGCATGATGGTTTTTATTTTGGAACAGGTCCAACATCTTGCGAGTGACGTGTGAGCTAGAGTGCTCGACCTAGGCGTGATTTGAGTGAAATTTAAATCTATGTAGAAATTGTCATGCATTTTTTAAAGAAAAAATATTAGCCGATTACTTGTTGCTAATGAAACAGTTGGAAAATCAAAAGGAATGCCTTGTTTTAAAAGATAATAAGAGGTATTCATGGTCAACTCGTGCAAATATAGGACAAAATGAAAGTAATGGATGTGTGTGTTTTAAGAATCGCTTCCTTAATGTCCTCATCATCGTCGCCGAGATAAA
Source organism: Hordeum marinum (assembly GCA_022496015.1). Classification (NCBI taxonomy): domain Eukaryota; kingdom Viridiplantae; phylum Streptophyta; class Magnoliopsida; order Poales; family Poaceae; genus Hordeum; species Hordeum marinum. The sequence continues at coordinate 450,217,326 of CM039675.1, read as the reverse complement.
TGGGGAAGCTTCTAGATGGGGTTTTGATTGTCAAAAAGCATTTTTATTTAATCATACCATGAGAGTATCATTCTCCCCCTTTTCCCATCATTGGATATGTCATGTAAACTTAATTGATGAGATAAGACAAAGCTTTGGTGCATGTTTAAAATTAAAAAACATATGAATTAGGTTCATGTAGTGTTCAACTTGAGGGACTACCTTGTTGTTATAAAATGTATGACCTGGTGCAGTACTACAATGATTTTTCACAAAACTACAACACAAACATACGAACAATTGATTTATGTACCTTGAGCAAAAGGTACTAAAACAGAGAAATTTTAGGATGCACCCAAACTATACCTCGAGCTCACAAGCCAAAATTGATTTCCCTCTTGGCATGGAGGGATGATTGGCAACGTTGTTACCATGTGTTAGCCTCACAGGCTATTTGTCCATCGTTTGCACGGGCCTTATATTCCAGCCCAAGGTTGGTTCAACCAATTTGGTTATTTTATATGACATGTGTACTTATTATAGTGGCATTCCTTTTGTCTTTTATGTTGAGGCTATTTTGTACTTATCTAGGATGATCTTGAAACTACACAAACTATGCAACAACTAAACATCATCTCTTGTGAGCTAGGACGATCCTATAGTATGGTGTGGGAGCTTATATCGCTGTGAATTTCCCAAATTACAAGAAAAAAACATAAGGGCAAACCTAATTCATGTATGTACCTTGCGAGAAAAAATAGTTGCACAAATTAACTACAGATTTTAGGACGCACCTAAACTAACAACTTGACCTCACACACAAGCAAATTGCTTTAGCACAACTTTGGCATGGTTGTTTTTATTTTGGAACAGGTCCAATATTTAAGCGACTATATGTGAGCCAGATTGATAGATCCAGGCATGATTTGAGTGAAATGTGAACATATGTCAAAATTGTCAGGAATTTCTTTTAATGAAAAAATCACCAGTTGGTTATTATTGCCAAAGAATATGTTGGAACTGCAAAAGGAATGACCTCATTTATAAAGATAATCAACTGGAATGGCCACGGGGTGCCAAAAAGCCTACATATGCTTGTCATGGCTAACTCATGCAGATACGGAACAAAATAAATGTAATCAATGTGGAGGTTTTCAAAAATGTTTCCTTGATGTTCTCCATCATCATCACCAGGATAAGTGGGGAAGCTTCTGGATGGGGTTTTGACTGGCACAAAGCATTTGAAACAAGTCATACCATGAGAGTAGCTTCCCCCCCTTATTTGAATCATTGGATATGTCATGTAAAGTTAACTGATGAGAGGCGGCAAATCTTTTGCACTTTTTAAATAAAATAAATTGTGAGTTAAGAGCATGTAGTTCGGCTTGGGGGATTAATTACCTTGTTGTCATACAACGTATGAGCTAGTGAAGGTGTGGTGTGAAATGAGGACATGGCTACCTTGGATATGATCAAAAATGTTGCATACATGCATATTTGTGAGGTGATTTCTTATAAGATTTATGCAATGATTTATATATGTTGTCCTGGAAAAAATACTTCACCTATTTTTATTTCCTGTGTAAATGCAGAATTGTCGAACACTTATATGAATCACGTGTGAAGATAAGAAGAGGAAACGATTAGGTGATGTTCAAGAGACCCTCTCACGTCAAATGAAATTATTAGATGTTGTTCAAGAAGTCGTCTCACGGTCACTTTTGCCACATAAAAGATAAAGACCCCCCCCCCCACACACACGTTCTGGATTCAGATTCGGACTACAGAAACATACCTTACTCAAAATATCAACAACTTTTGCATCCGGACTCCGAATTGGGTGATTCTTTTTTTTGTTGGAAAGTAGACTTCATGTACTTTCCAACGCAGTTGGATTTACCTTAAAATTTGTTCTAAGCATGGAGAAACAACGAAAATGATGTGATGATCGTACAAAATCCAAATTAAAATCCAAATCAAAAGGTGTTGCATCATCTCAACTTGGGCCCATAGGCATGATACGTCTCTAACGTATCTATAATTTTTCATAGTTCCATGCTAATATATTATCATTCTAAGATACTTTTTGGGTATTTATTTACCAAATTATAATATTTTTGAGCACTAACCTATTGACCCAGTGCCTAGTGCCCAGTTTTTGTTTTCTGCGTGTTTTTGCCTTTTTAGAGTTACAGTACCAAACGGAGCCCAATTACCACAAAACTTTTGACATTTTTTCTGAAAGAATACAAGACCTAAAAGCTTTGGAGGAAGGTCAGAAGAGGCTCCAAGGCCCCACCACATATGCAGCCAAGCCACCATGAGTCCGCGGCCAGATATGTGGTGGCCCGCTGGAGCGTCCCCCGACTTCGTTCTCTGGCCTGTAAATTCTTATCTACCCTAAAAACACTTCTCCATAGTGACCAGTCTTTGTTACGACGGGAGGCCATCTACACCTCCGTTCCGACACCTTGTCGAAGGGGAGATCGATCACAGATGGCCTCTTCATCAACCTTGCTGCCCTCACCATGATGTGTGAGTAGTTCACCACAGACCTACGGGTCCGTAGGTAGTACCTAGATGGCTATCTCTCTCTCTCTCTCTCTCGATCTTTAATACAATGTTCATCACATCTTTGCCTTGATGTATCCGATGTAATCCCTTTGTTTGGTGTGTTTGTTGGGATCCGATGAATTGTGAGTTTATGTTCATATTATTCATGAAAAGTATTTGAGTCAAATCTGATTATTACGATTCATATTTGCGTGATCATCATAGCTTCGTAATGCCCTCAGATCTATTGAGATAGTTTGGCTAACTAGATTGATATTTCTTCAGAGGAAGTGGTGCGTTGTAGTAGGTTCAACCTGGCGAGTTTCTATATCCTAGTGACAGAAGGGCACAAGTTGCGGCTTTGTGTTGTTGCTACTAAGGATAAAACGACGGGGTCTATTCATATTGATTGAGTTTACTTTGTCTACATCATGTCATCTTTCTCCAAACATTACTCCCTTTTCCATGAACTTAATACGTAGGAGGCAAGCATAGAAGCGCTCTTGAAGTGGACTAATAGTAATAGGTGCAGGCAAGAGTCGGCCTATTTGCTTATGGACGTGATGCCTATATACACGTGATCATTGTCCTGAAATCGCATAACTATTCGCTTTTCTATCAATTGCCCAACAGTAATTTGTTTACCCACCATATGCTTTGCTTATGAGAGATGCCTCTAGAGAACTCTACGCCCCCAGGTCTATTCACTTATTGAAAGGACCGAGATGACAACTAGATAGGGGGTGAATAGGTGTTTTGAAACTTTTACAGATTTGGCTTTATCCTAATGCAGAATGAAACTGAATGGATATTTTCAAGCACAAATCCTAAATATGCTAGGGTCAACTAAGTGCACCAACAACCTATGCTAAATAACATAGGAACTTAAAGAAACTAGCAAGGACAAACTATATCACAAGATATGTAAATGTAGGAGCAACTAAGCAATTCTAACTAGTACAAGATATATCAATATGAGCAAGTATGAATTGCGAAAAGTAAAAGGTGTGGGAATGCGATAACCACGAATGAGTCGGGGACGCGGACTTATCCCGAAATTCACACTCGCGAGAGTGCTAATCTCCATTGGAGCGGTGGTGAAGCCAAAGCTCCGGAGCGCCACCAAGTGTCTCACCATATTATCACTTTCGAGTCACCCCCAATGGATGAGCCTTGATTCACTTGGGGTTGGTCTTGAAGGAAACCACCACACCTTTACAACTTCTCCAGAGCACACCACAAACAAGCAAGCTTCCGGAGGAACTTGACCACCTAGGACACTTCACACTCTTCCCCGGAGCACACCACAAAATGAAGCTTCCGGGGGAACCTCGGCCACCTAGGCCTCTTTAAAAACTTCTCAATATATCACCAAACCGTCGAGGAGGCAGACGCCTCCAAGAGTAATAAACTCATGGGATCTCACTCGAAAAAATCGATGCGGGGATCTCAAACAAATGCAACAAATGCAATGCAAGGTCAAGCAACAAATGCTCATCTCACTCTCTCAATCTCACAAGATGCACTCTCGAAAGTAGGGGATTATAGAGAGGGGATGAAATGTAGGAAATCAACAAATGACTCCAAGATCCATCCACAAATCCCCCTTCACATACAGGGGAGACTGGGGTTTGGGAGAGGTGGTATGATGCTCAAAATTATTTTTAGAAAGTGTACAAACAACCACCAAACCGGTGGGTAGGAAGGGCTCTTTTATAGCCAAGCCCCAAAACTAACCGTTGGGGCTCCAATAGACACTTCCTGGACACCTCGTGCCCACGGGGGTTGAAACCCCGTGCCGATGGTACAAGCCCGTGTGCACGGGGACCCCATGCCCACGTGCTCAAACCCCCGTGCGCACGAGGTACCCAGGGACAGCCCACAATAGGAAACAGAAACATGCATAACTTGGGCATACAGACTCCAAATTCAATGATCTTGGGCTCGTTTTAAAGCTATGGAAAAGCCCAAGGTCCTCACGTAGAGAACAACCCAATATAAGAAAAAAAGAATGATTCAAGTAATGAAAATGTTAGAGCTCTCTACACGCGACGTGATCAAGCTACTCGCCCAAAAGTCCCTCTTGATAGTACGGTATCAAACCTATAATCTGGTCTCCCACCAATCACCATGATACAGGAAAAACTAGGAAAACATAGCTAAGGTGTACCTTTGAATTGCACATTCCACTTGATCTTCTTGTTGACTTTAATGCTTCCCTCAAGTTGTAATCTTTTTCTTGTCCATGATCACTTGGTGAAGATACTCGAGATGCTTCCTCATATTGCAATGAGGGAAGCCTCGACTTACTCCCATATCCACATAAACATTATCATGATGTGGACCGCAAGCTTCAAAGCATATAACCTTTGGCTTCTCATCTTGCACTTGAACTCCTCGAACTCGATGATCATCACCACTTGATGTCATCCTCACATAGGCCACTCAAAATATTTCTTTTGATGCAATCCCATGAGAAACACCTAACCCACATAGAGTTATAGACATAACAAACACATAGCATGCTTTAGTGCACAAAACACAATTCAGAATTACTTACCATACCACTAGATCACTTGATCCCATGCGGTACATTTTTGTGCTTGTGTGTTAACCATCTAGATACACTATTTGAGCTTCATCTTGGTTAACCAACATCTTTCCTTCAAGATCTATATTGGTTTCTTGACAGCCATAATTATCTCTTCATTTTACTTCATTGCTTCAATAATATATCACCAAAGCTCTTTTATGACCATATCAAGATTCACCATGAACATCATATTGGTCATTACTTGCTCTTTTAAATGCCACATCACAAGCTCTTGAGAGACACAACGAATTCTTCACTCTAGTTTCTTGCTTCAAGATATGATCAACCAAAACCCAACACATGTGCTCATCATGATCTTCTCTTGATCATACCATAGCTTAAACTCTTCTCTTTAATTATGCTCCCAAGACCTTGATTCTTATAAGCTGAAATGTGTCAGCCTTTGAGATCCTCTAATGAACTCCATCTTGATCGTCATTGAAATCAACCTTGATGGTTCCATTAGATACATCCAAAGACCAACTGGTATCATTACTTAGTCAAGATATCCCGAGAGTTAATCCCTAGGACCCATGTGCACGGGGTAAGCAGAGAGGATACCATAAGGACTTTTTGAAGAGAGTTTTGATGGAACTCTTCCCACATAAATTCAACATGCTTCATGCATCACTATGGAACATTTCTTCGTATAAGATACAATCCCCTTGATGATCCATAATGATTGTCACTTAATACCAAAGCTAAGAGCAAATCTTCATCTCTATGGCAATCACCTCACCTATGTAATATCCCTTCAAATATATCTCAGTGAAAGCATTAGTCCATAGAGATTGTCATTAATTACCAAAACCACACTTAGGGGCTCAATGCCCTTTCACTTATATATATTCACAAACACTATCATTATATTGATGTTATTTATTACATTTTATTTTATTTTGAAATTTACTATTATATACACAACTCACTTGCTTGCAAATAACGAGATCAAGGGGATTGACAACCCTCTTGCTGGCGTTGGGTGCAAGTTGTTTGTTCTTTTGTGTGCAGCCGCTGAAGATGGTTGAGGATTGGTATTCCTATTGGTTCGATAAACCTTGGTTTCATAACCAAGGGAAATACTTACCCACTTTGTGCTGCGATTACCCGTTCCTCTTCATAGAAAACCCAACGCAGATCACGAGAATCAGGAAGGACTTCTGGCGCTGATGCCGGGGAATACCATCACCAACTATCAAGTAACTTCGCACAAAATTTCATTCACTTGTTCTTCTTTTATTTACAGTTATATTTAGTGTGTCTCTTAAAAATCAAAAATACAAAAATAATTACCTTTGCTTGTCACTAGTTTGCTTCTAGTTTGCTTTACTTGCTAGTTTACTTGTCTTGCTTATTGCTTTGCTTGTGTGGTCACCATGTCTCAAGATACTACTAAGTTGTGTGATTTATCAAATACTAATAATTATTATTTTGTTAGTACTCCTATACCACGCGACACTAGTGCGGAGGCATTTGATATTAATGCTGCATTGCTGAATCTTGTCATGAAAGATCAATTTTGGGAAGTCCTAATGAGGATCGCGCGTCACATCCTAATACCTTTGTTGAATTATGTGATAGGAAAAATAAAAAGGATATGGATAATGATATTTTTAAATTAAAATTATTTCCTTTTTTCACTAAGAGATAAAGCTAAAGCTTGATTTTCATCTTTACCTCGTAATAGTATTGGAGCATGGGACAAGTGTAAAGATGCTTTTATTGCCAAGTATTTTCCTTCTGCTAAGATCATCTCCCTTAGAAATCAAATAATGAATTCTAAACTGAAATATAAAGAGCATGTTGCACAAGCTTGGGAGAGAATGAAATTGATGATAAGAAATTGTCTAACTCATGGCTTAAACTTGTGGATGATTATCTAAAATTTCTATGATGGACTAATATTTGTGTCTAGAAACCTTCTAGATTATGCTGCAGGTGGTACCTTTATGGATGTGACCTTAGGAGAGGACAAAAAACTTCTGGAAAACATTATGACAAATTATTCTCAATGGCCTATCAAAAAAGCTCCAACTGGTAAGAAGGTAAATTTTGTTAAAGAAATCGCTACTTTGAGTGAAAAAGTGGATGCTCTTATGAATATGGTTGGTAATAAAAATGCTAATGTTGATTCCAATAATATGCCTTTGTCTAATTTTATTGCGCAAAATAATGATGCTATTTATGAGAACTTCATCTCGCAAAATAATTTCAACAACAATGCATATAGAGGAAATTTCAATGTTAGACCGTATCCCGGTAATTCCTCAAACAACTATGGAAATTCTTATGGTAATTCTTATAAAAATCCTAATAGGATACCTTATGATTTTGAGAATACAATTAAATAAGTTATTAATTCTAAAAAGGTTTTCAACACTACGGTAGAAGAAAAGTTGCATGTGATTGATACTTTGGCTAAAAACATGGATATAATTGCTCTTGATGTTGAAACTCTTAAAAATAAGTCTTTGCCACCCAAGAATGATTTTAATGAGACCATTAAACCTATCCAATTATCGGTTAATTAAAGTAAGGAGAGGACCGCTAAGTTGAGAGCTAAGCCAGAATTCTTATAAAAAGCTCTTCCACCCGGTTTTTATCGAAATCATGATGAAGATCTTAAAATAATTGGTGTTTATTCTATTGAATCTTTGTTTAATTATGTTAATATTAATTATAAAGGTACTAGAGATGAGTTAACTTTAGTTAAGGAGCGTCACGTTTGCTTGGAGGATGATGATTCTAATGCTAAAACTGAAAAAGTGGGTTTGGAGAGGTCAAAACTTTAACTAGTGATGTGCCCACTATCTTGGATTACAAGGACTTTAATTATGATAAATGATATTTAGTAGAATGTATTTCCTTGATTCAATCCATTATTATCTCACCCAATGATTATGAACAAAATAAAGCTTTTACCAAACATATAGTAGAAGCTATGATAAAAGCTTATGATGAAAAACTTGAGCTAGAAATTTCTATTCCTAGAAAATTACATGATAAGTGGGAACCTAATATCAAGATAAAGATAAATAAATATGAATGCAATTCTTTGTGTGACCTTGGAGCTAGTGTTTCAACTATACCTGAAACTTTATGTGATGTGTTTGGTCTCACTAATATTGAAAAGTGTTCCCTAAACTTGCATCTTGCGGATTCTACCACCAAGAAACCTTTAGGTAGAATTAATGATGTGATTATTATTGGAAAACAATTATGTGCCTATATATTTCATTATGCTTGATATTGATTGCAACCCTTCTTGTCCCATAATACTTGGAAGGCCATTTTTACGAAATATAGGTGCAATTGTTGATATGAAAGAGGGAAACATAACATTCCAATTCCCATCAAAGAAATGGATGTGAAAATTACCTAGGAAGATAATTAAACCAACTTATGAATCAATCATGAGAGATACCTACGGGTTGAGTGTCAAAGATGATAACACTTGAAACTATGCATTATGCCTAGCTAGGGGCATAAAACAATAGCGTTTGTTGGGAGGCAACCCAATATGTATCTTTATTTTTGTTTTTAATTTCTATTATTGTGTCATAACATGATTGTTGTCTATGTAATTATTAAGTTTTTAATTTTTTAATTTTTTGGTGCCAAGTAAAGCCTTTGGGATGACCCAAAAGATGAGTAGAAACGATGCTGAAACATAACAGAAACTTTCACTCCAGTGCAGGAAATTTATTTATTTACTGGAGAGCTACAATGATCTGAAATTTTAACACAGTATTGTCATACAAATTCTTTTAAGTTTTCCTATTTTTTTCCTAATTTTTAGAGTTACATAAGTATGGGCTCTTTACAGATTGCTACAGACTATTCTGTTTTAAACAGATTATGTTTTGTTTGCATAGTTTGCTTGTTTTGATTATGCCATGGACTATATCGGGGGGGGGGGGTCTAAGCCATGTGGAAGTTATAATAAAGTACCTATTATGCAAAAATGAATTTGAATCAATTTATCACACTATCTCAAGTATGCAATATGTTTCTTTTGCTAACGGATCTCACTAAGTTTTGTTGAGTTTTGTGTGATTAAAATTTTCAAGTTTTGGGTGCTTATGTACCTTGGAACCTTTTGCCATAAGACACACTGTAGAAGATGAACCAGGATTTGCTTCCTGGATTTTGAGGAATTTCATGAGTTCGATGAACATGGGGTCTTGACGAGTGCGATAGCCTTCATTGATGTCCATGATCCTATCCCAGATGAGCTTTCCATTTTGGAGATGACACATGCCCTTGAACATGACGCTTGATAGGCTTGATGTAAGGGCATATTTCTCCTTAAGTGGTTTTGGTGATTGATGACAATGCCTTTTGCGGACTAATCGTGTGCATTGAGCATTTCAGATATCTCATGTGTAGGCACGAGACGATTCGGTGATCCTTGGAGCTTATCGAAGACGGTCGTTCTCTACGTTTCCTTTCGGTGGATTTGAGTCGTAGGAAAGCCATACTATTAAGAGGGGGTCCGCTTCAGAAAGATTTGGGTGGAATCAACACGCACACATCTATTCTACTTGCACCACCTTTCCTTTGCTTCAATGGAGCACCAGCTAGTTTTCCTCGTCTGTGCTAAGTGAAGCATGCGAGGGTACTTGCGTTCAGTGGCCAGCGGTAGTACCGCTCAAGGGAGCGGGAGTACCGCAGGAGCCCATGGTAGTACCGCTCAGTGGAGCGATAGTACCGCTGTCCCTTGCCCTAGTATGTGTGCCTGCGGTAGTAGGCGCGGATGTAATTTTTTACATCCGCCCTATTGCGGTAGTACCGCAATGTAGTTCCGGTACTACCGTGCCGGACTTTTTCACAGCTTCGCCCTCAGCAGAGGTAGGCATGGAAGTAATTCTTTACTTCCGTGCATCTCCAGTGCCAGACTCTACCGACCATGTGGTAGTACCGCATGGGCTCGCGGTAGTACCGCTCCGGCGGTTCTACCACTAGCTACCTAGTGCAATCGGCCTGCATCTAATACTTTCGTGCAAGCGGTAGTACCGCATGTTGCAGTAGTAGTAGCACAAGGCCTTGCGATGGTACCGTGGTCAAATGCGGTAGTACCGCGACGTGCGGGGCTGAGAGTGGGGATAACGGTTGGATCTTATCCCCCACTATAAAAAGGAGGTCTTCTTCCTCTAGAAGATTACCTCTTCCTTCCCGAAGCTCCATTATTGCTCAAAGCTCCATTTTAGCCCGATCTCTCTCCCTAGCCAATCAAACTTGTTGATTTTCTAGGGATTGGTTGAGGAGGCCCCGATCTACACTTCCACCAAGAGAAATTTGATTCCCCCCACTAATCCCTTGTGGATCTTGTTACTCTTGGGTGTTTGAGCACCCTAGACGGTTGAGGTCACCTCAGAGCCACATTCCATTGTGGTGAAGCTTCATGCTGTCCTTGGGAGCCTCCAATTAAGTTGTGGAGATAGCCCCAACCTTGTTTGTAAAGGTCCAGTCGCCGCCTTCAAGGGCAGCAATAGTGGAATCACGGCATGTCGCATTGTGTGAGGGCGTGAGGAGAATACGGTTGCCCTAGGGGCTTCTTGGGGAGCATTGTGCCTCCACACCGCTCCAACGGAGGCGTACTTCCTCACAAGGGAAGGAACTCCAGTAACACATCCTCGTCTCCACCGACTCCACTTTTGGTTATCTCTTACCTTTACTTCTTGCAAGCTATTATTGTGTTGTATCCCTTGCTTGCTTGTGTGCTTGTTGTGTTTAGCATCATATAGGTTTCTCACCTAGTTGCACATCTAGCCAACTTATTTGATGCTAAGCCTAAATTGTTAAGGAAAAGTTAAAAAGTGTTAGTTCCCTATTCAACTCCCCCCTCTAGTCAACCATATCGATCCTTTCAATTGGTATCAGAGTCACGTCTCTTTATTAAGGGTTTTCACCACCCGAAGAGTATAGCTGGCGAAGGGGAGCGTGTGGGAGAACTTCCCGAGGCCTTGGGAGTGAACACGGTCTCACCAAATATGCTTATCATGAGCACATGGCTCTTGCATCCAGACAATTTTGGGGCAACAAGAGAGACACAAGGCCCAACTTCTCCAAGAACAACTCAAATGGGTCAAAGGGCAAGCAACGTGTGAGACAATGATACAACTGTGGTAATGTGAGTCACTTTGCGGTGGATTGCCCATATGAGAAGAGGGAAGACATGGTGGCAAGCTCATTCGCAAAGATAAGGAAAAGTCCTTCCCCAACAAAACCAACTTCACCAAGAAGGCTCCTCACAAGGTATTGGTGGCTCAAGAAGAGTATGACTCATATGATGATGTTGATGACGAAGACACAAGCGGTGAAGGAATGGCAATGGTATCTGTGGCAATTCCTTCCTCTACCCCAACAAAGGTGTCACTCTTCAACGCCACAATGAGAACATCATCGCGAGATGCCTCATGGCTAAAGGTATTGATACGTCTCCGTCGTATCTATAATTTTTTATTGTTTCATGCCAATATTATACAACTTCCATACACTTTTGGCAACTTTTTATACTATTTTTGGGACTAACATATTGATCCAGTGCCTAGTGCCAGTTCCTATTTATTGCATCTTTTTTGTTCGCAGAAAATCCATATCAAACGAAGTCCAAATGGGATAAAAACTTATGGTGATTTTTTTGGAATATATGTGAATTTTGGGAAGTGGAATCAACACAAGGCGGTGCTCGAGGGGCCCACAAGCCTGCCAGGCGTGCCCTGGGGGGTAGGGCACGCCTAGAGGGCTTGTGTCCACCCCTTAGGTCGGTTGAAGCTATTCTTCGGCCGCAAGAAAGATATTTTTATAAGGAAAATTCCCTCAAAATTTCAGCCTGCTCGGAGTTATGTATCGTCGGACATTTAAGAAATGGTGAAAGGCCAAAATCTGGGAGCGCGGAAACATAAGGAAACAAAGAGAGATCCAATCTCGGAGGGGCTCTCGCCCCTCTGCCGCCATGGAGGCCATGGACCAGAGGGTAAACCCTTCTCCCATCTAGGGGGAAGGTCAAGGAATAAGAAGAAGGAGGGGGGCTCTCTCCCCCTCTCTCCAGGTGGCATCGGAACGCCGCCGGGGCCATCATCATGACGGCGATCTACTCCAACAACTCTGTCATCTTCACCAACACCTCCATCACCTTCCCCCATCTATCTGTAGTGGTCCACTCTCCCGCAACCCGCTGTACCCTCTACTTGTACATGGTGCTTTATGCTTCATATTATTATCCAATGATGTGTTGCCATCCTATGATGTCTGAGTAGATCTATTTTGTCCTATTGGTTGATTGATGATCATGATTGGTTTGAGTTGCATGTTTTATTATTGGTGTTGTCTTATGGTGCTCTCCGTGTCGCGCAATCGTGAGGGATTCCCACTGTAGGGTTTGCAATATGTTTATGATTCTCTTATGGTGGGTGGCGTGAGTGACAGAAGCACATACCCGAGTAAGTAGGTTGTTTGCGTATGGGAATAAAGAGAACTTGATACTTTATAATGTTATGGTTAGGTTTTACCTTAATGATCTTTTGTAGTTGCAGATGCTTTCTAGAGTTCCAACCATAAGTGCATATGCTCCAAGTAGATAAAGTATGTTAGCTTATGCCTCTCCCTCATTTAAAATTGCAATAATGATTACCGGTCTAGTTATCGATTGCCTAGGGACAATTCTACAACTCCTACCACCACTTTTCCACACTCGTTAAACTAACTTAGTTGTTTCTTTATCTTAGCAGCCCCTAGTTTATATTTCCATTCTCTTTACTATCCTGCAAACCTATCCTATCACACCTACAAAGTACTTCGAGTTTCATACTTGTTCTAGGTAAAGCGAACATTAAGCGTGAGTAGAGTTGTATCGGTGGTCGATAGAATTTGAGGGAATATTTTTTCTACCTTTAGCTCCTCGTTGGGTTCGACACTCTTACTTATCGAGAAAGGCTACAATTGATCCCCTATACTTGTGAGTAATCGAGACCTTTTTTTGGCACCGTTGCCGGGGAGCAATAGTGTGGGGTGAATATTCTCGTGTGCGCTTGTTTGCCTTGTCACTAAGTAATTTTTATTTTTTGTTTTAACTTGTTTTCTATCTTTAGATATGGGTAGGAAATGCAAAATACCAAAAAAAATAGATGCTTGCTGTCCCAAAAGTTGAGGAACCACTAGTGTTTCGTACTACCGAAGAATATTATTTGGATAATCTTCGATCCGTTTGTGCTCGTGCTGAAACCCCAACTAGCTTAGTTGAGGGAAAATCATTAAATGAGCATGCTTATTATGTGCGACACTTCTTATCTCAAAAAGGGAAACTTTTATGGCATGATATTAATAGTTTGCAATGCTATGCTTGGAATTCATGCGAAATTTATGATTTTACTTGTTGTTCTGAAGACCCTAAAAACACCTTCCCTATCAATGTGAGTTTAAGGATAATGGAATCGTATCTTCTTATGCCAAGGGTGTTTATAATTACTATGATATTGAGCAAATTGAAGAATTTGTTGCTATTAAGGGTGCCTATGAAATTGCTTCTTTGATTGAAAAGTATGATGCTACTCTTTACAAATCTGAAAGTTTTGCCATACCTAAATATTGCTATGAAAACTATGCTTCTAATGCTTATGTCAAGCCATATATTGAGGACTCCTCCGCTGTCCAGGAGGAGACTAATATTTTGCATGAATCTATGGAAGAAGAAATTGCTGAAACTCTGAGCTCATTAGATGAAAAAGGTGAGGAGGAGAGCGAAGAACAAAAGGAGGAAGAGCGGATTAGCTACCCGTGCCCACCTTCTAATGAGAGTAACTCTTAAACTCATACATTGTTTAATTTCCCTTTGTTCTTACCGAAGGATGAGTGCTTTGTTGATTGCTATGATCCCTTGGATTCATTTGAAATATCCCTTTTTGATGAACTTGATGCTTGCTATGCTTGTGGACATGATGCCAATATGAAAGTTGCTTATGGTGATGAACTTGCTATAGTTCCTTATGTTGAAAATGAAATTGTTGCGATTGCACCCACGCATGATAGTCCTGTTATCTTTCTGAATTCTCCCAACTACACTATATCAGAGAAGTTTGCACTTATTAAGGATTATATAGATGGATTGCATTTTACTAATACACATGATGATTTTGATAGATATAATATGCATGTGCTTGCTGCTCCTACTTGAAATTATTATGAGAGAGGAACTACATCTCCGCCTCTCTATGTTTCCAGTATGATAAAATTGCAAGAAACTGCTTAAGCTATGTATTGGCCTTTACTTTGTGTGCATGAATTGTTCTTTTATGACATGCCGATGCATAGGAAGAGAGTTAAACTTCGTTGTTGCATGATATATGTTACTTTGTGATCACTACTAAATTACAAATCATTGTTAATTAAAATTAGCTTTGATATACCTTGGGATGCGGGTGGATCCATTACTTGAGCACTTTATGCCTAGCTTAATGGATTTAAAGAAAGCGCTGCCAGGGAGACAACCTGGAAGTTTTAGAGAGTCATTTAATTCTGTTGTGTGCTTTTATATAGTTTAAAAAAAATAGGGAACCTAAAACTTTTTCAAAAAGAAAAGTGAAAGTGAGAGAGACGAGCATTGTGAAAGTGGGAGCTAGCCTTGAACTTTGTTCATGCCCATGGAAACTTTGCAAATCTTGATTACAGAAACTTTTCAACAAAAATAATTATCCCCTTGTATAAATCCATTGTATTATAAAAATAATGTGCCAAGATTTGCCTTTAGGATGATTAGATTGCTTGTTTGGTGTGTGTAGTGCAAAAACCGAAACTTTGGCTGTAGTGTGTGAATTTACACTTTACTGGAATGTCAAAAGTTTCTGAAATTTTTACACAGTACTTCTATGCAATTTTCCCCCTATCTTTTCAGAATTTTTAGAGTTACATAAGTATGGTGAATGTTCATATTGCTACAGATTGTCCTGTTTAAGACATATTCTGTTTTTGATGCATTGTTTTGCTTGTTTTGATGAAACTATCGATTGTATCGGTGGTATAAGCCATGGAAAATTATAATAAAGTAGCTATGATGCAAAAATAAAATATGAATTTGTTGGCAACAGTACATAAAGTTGTGATTTGCTTTATTATACTAACGGATCTCACGAGGGTTTTGTTAAGTTTTGTGTGATTGAAGTTTTCAAGTTTTGGGTGAGATCACGATGGATGAAGGAATAAGGAGAGTAAAGAGACTAAGCTTGGGGATGCCCAAGGCACCCCAAGGTAATATTCAAGGACTCCCAAGAAACTAAGCTTGGGGATGCCTTGGAAAGCATCCCCTCTTTCTTCTAGAACCATCAGTAATTTTACTTGGAGCTATATTTTTATTCGTCACATATTATGCGTAAATCTTGGAGCATCATGTGATTTTTATTTTTATTTTAATAATGCACCATGCTGGTATGATAAAGTCCTTGGTTGATTTATAGAATGCTTCATGCACTTCACTTATATCTTTTGAGTATGGCTTTATAGAATGCTTCATGTGCTTCACTTATATCATTTGAAGTTTGGATTGCCTATTTCTCATACATAGAAAACCGCCATTTGTAGAATGCTCTTTTACTTCACTTATATTTTTTAGAGCATAGGCATATATTTTGTAGAAATAATTAAACTCTCATTCTTATCTTATATCTATTTAGAGAGTTAACAGGAGTTGGTCATTCACATGGTTAGTCATAAAATCCTACATAAAACTTGTAGATCACTGAATATGATATGTTTGATTCCTTGCAATAGTTTTTCGATATGAAGATGGTAATATGAGAGTTATTCTAGTGAGTAGTTGTGAATTGGAGAAATACATGTGTTGAAGTTTGTGATTCCCGTAGCATGCACGTATGGTGAACCGTTATGTAACAAAGTCAGAGCATGATTTGTTTAATGATTGTCAACCTTTGTGTGAGGGTCGGGAGCGCACAATGGTTAACTCCTACCAACCTTTCCCCTAGGAGCATGTGTCTAATACTTTGTTTGAGAACTAATAGACTTTTGCAATAAGTATGTGAGTTCTTTATGACTAATGTTGAGTCCATGGATTATACACACTCTCACCCTTCCACCTTTGCTAGCCTCTATAGTACCGCGCAACTTTCGCCGGTGCATCAAACCCACCTTCCTCAAAACAGCCACCATACCTACCTATTATGGCATTTCCATAGCCATTCCGAGATATATTGCCATGCAACTTCCTCCGTTCCATTTAGTATGACATGCACCATCATTTTCATATTGCTTTGCATGATCGTAAGACAGCTTGCATGATGTTTTCATGGCTTGTGCGTTTTTTGATGTCATTTGCTAGGCTAGATCGTTGCACATCCCGGTATCCAACCGGAAGCATTCATATAGAGTCATACTTTTTTTCTAGGTATCGAGTTGTAAGTAAATAAAAGTGTGATGATTTTCATTATTAAAGCATTGTCCCGCATGAGAAAAGGATGATGGAAGCTATGATTCCCTCACAAGTTGGGAGGAGTCTTCGGACTTTACAAAAAAGAGAGGCCAGTGAAGCCTAAATAAATAAATAAAAAGAGGCCAAAGATGCCCACCAAAATAAAAAAATAAAAATAAAATAAAAAAATAAATGAGAGAAAGAGAGACGGGACAATTGGTACTATCTTTTTCCACACTTGTGCTTCAAAGTAGCACCATGATCTTCATGATAGAGAGTCTCCTATTTTGTCACTTTCATATAACTAGTGGATTTTTTTGCACGACCACTTAGTTTTCTTTTTGAGCTTTCATACACTTATAGCTCTAAGTGCATTCGTTGCATGGCAGTCCCCACTCACTCACATTGATATCTATTGATGGGCATCTCCATAGCCCGTTGATACGCCTAGTTGATGTGAGACTATCTTCTCCTTTTTTCCTCATCACCTCCACCATATTCTATTCCACATATAATGCTATATCCATGGCTCACGCTCATGTATTGCGTGAGAGTTGAAAAGGTTTGAGAACATAAAAAGTGTGAAACAATTGCTTGACTTCTCATCAGGGTTGTGCATGATTTAGATACTTTGTGTGGGGAAGATGGAGCATAGCCAGACCATATGATTTTGTAGGGATAACTTTCTAAGGCCATGTTATTTTGAAAGGACACGATTGCATTGTTGGTGTGCTCGAAGTATTACTGTTTTTATGTCAATATAGACTATTGCTTTGAATCACTCGTGTCTTAATATTCATGCCATGATTAGATTATATGATCAAGATTATGCTAGGTAGCATTCCACATCCAAAATTATCTTTTTTATCATTTACCTACTCGAGGACGAGCAGGAATTAAGCTTTGGGATGCTGATACATCTCCGTCGTATCTATAATTTTTGATTGTTTCATGCCAATATTCTACAACTTTCATATACTTTTGGCAACTTTTTATACTATTTTTGGGACTAACATATTGATCCAGTGCCCAGTGCGAGTTCCTGTTTGTTGCATGTTTTTTGTTTCGCAGAAAATCCATATCAAACAAAATCCAAACGGGATAAAAACTTATGGAGATTGTTTTTGGAATATATGTGAATTTTGGGAAGTGGAATCAACAAAAGGTGGTGCCCAAGGGGCCCACAAGACTGTCAGGCGCGCCCTGGGGGGTAGGGCGCGCCCACAGGGCTTGTGGCCACCCGTTAGGTCGGTTGCAGCTGTCCTTCAGCCGCAAGAAAGATAGTTTTATCAGGAAAATCCCCTCAAAATTGCAGCCCGATCGGAGTTATGGATCTCCGGATATTTAAGAAATGGTGAAAGGCCGGAATTTGGGAGCGCAGAAATAGAAGGAAACAGAGAGAGAGATCCAATCTCGGAGGGGTTCTCGCCCCTTCGCCGCCATGGAGGCCATGGACCAGAGGGTAAACTCTTATCCCATCTAGGGGGAAGGTGAAGGATTAAGAATAAGGAAGGGGCTCTCTCCCTCCTCTCCCGGTGGCACCGGAACACCGTTGGGGCCATCATCGTGACGGCAATCTACTCCAACAACTCTGTCGTCTTCACCAACACCTCCATCACCTTCTCCCATCTATCTACAGCGGTCCACCCTCCCGCAGCCCGCTGTACCCTCTACTTGAACATAGTGCTTTATGCTTCATATTATTATCCAATGATGTCTTGCCATCCTATGATGTCTGAGTAGATCTATTTTGTCTTATTGGTTGATTGATGATCATGATTGGTTTGAGTTGCATGTTTTATTATTGGTGCTGTCCTATGGTGCTCTCCATGTCGCGCAAGCATGAGGGATCCCCACTGTAGGGTTTGCAATATGAATATGATTCGCTTATTGTGGGTGGCGTGAGTGACAGAAGCACAGACCCGAGTAAGTAGGTTGTTTGCGTATGGGAATAAAGAGGACTTGATACTTTATAATGCTATGGTTGGGTTTTACCTTAATGATCTTTAGTAGTTGCGGATGCTTGCTAGAGTTCCAAACATAAGTGCATATGATCCAAGTATAGAAAGTATGTTAGCTTATGCCTCCCCTCATATAAAATTGCAATAATGATTACCGGTCTAGTTAACGATTGCCTAGGGACAATTCCGCAAATCCTACCACCACTTTTCCACACTCGTTAGACTAACTTAGTTGTTTCTTTATCATAGCAACCCCTAGTTTTTATTTCCGTCCTCTTTATTATCCTGCAAACCAATCATATCACACCTACAAAGTACTTCGAGTTTCATACTTGTTCTAGGTAAAGCGAACGTTAAGCGTGCGTAGAGTTGTATCGGTGGTCGATAGAACTTGAGGGAATATTTTTTCTACCTTTAGCTCCTCGTTGGGTTCGACACTCTTACTTGTTGAGAAAGTCTACAATTGATCCCCTATACTTGTGGGTTATCAGGTATCACCAAACCTCCAACGCCAAAACCTCAAACATTAAGACTTCTATTTCTTCCACTCCGTCTTTAGAATGCGTGGATGAACATGAGGAGGCGAAAGAGGATAAAAATGAGTTTGACAAATTCATGTGTAAACTCAAGGGAGAGTCCAAGAAGCACTTCGTTGCTCTCTTGGAACAACTTGGTGAGGCCCAGGACACTATTGAGTCTCAAGAAGAATTTCTTGAGGAGTTGAGAGGCCATAGTCGTGATTATGCCGACAAGATAGCGGATCTATCTATTGCTCTTGAGGAAGAGCGAGGTCTTCGTATGACTCTTGAGGAGTCACAAAATGATGACCTTGCTAAATTGCGTAAAGATTATGATCATGCTATTGTTCTTAACCGTGTGGTCAAGTCTGAAAAGGTTGCACTTGGAGGTCGCCATGATCGACTCAAGGTTGAGCTTGACACATTGACAATGCTCACAAGGCATTGAAGTGTGCTCATGCCTCTCTTAAGGAGTCGCATGATCAACTCCAAGTAAAACTCACTAAGGACATTGCCACGTGTCCTCCTTTTGTTCCAATTTATAATGCATCTGCTACTAACCCATGGTGTGAGCATGCACATCTTGTGGAGGAAAATGCAAAGCTAAAAGATCAGCTTGAAAATGGCTTGGTGACTTGTATCCAAGGTGAGAAGACGCTCAATGATCTCTTGAGTAATCAGAAGGAAGTTGTGGCAAAAGAAGGAGTTGGGTTTGCACCCAAAAGCAAGAAGAAGAAGATGGTGAACACCAAGGAAATTCCACCGCTCAAGGAAACCTTTGTAAGAGCAGGAGATGGTCCTCATGAGAAGAAGAAAGACAAAGTTGTGGTTGGTAATGCCAAGAAGGGAAAGATCACCCATCCCAACAAGACCGACGGCTTTAACCCCTCTTTTGTTTTGTGATGTGCTAGTGATGGGCATGTTTATGCCAAATATGTTGGTTCTTCTTATGAGTCCATTGAATGGTGTATTTGGGTTCCTAAGACCCTTGTTGCTAACATGAAAGGACCCATTAAAGAATGGGTACCTAAAACCAAACATTGATCTCTTGTAGGACTTTGCTTCCAGGGCAGTCTCATGGTTGCTCGATAGCGGAGCAACAAATCATATGACCGGAAGCAAGGACTTGGTGGTGGATGTTCAACCCGATGAATCTGTGGCCACCCAAGTCTCATTTGGAGATGATTCAATCTCAAAGGTATTGGGTCTTGGTCAGGTGGTTATCTCTCCGGCTTAAACTATTGAGAGAGTCATGCTTGTTGAGACCCTTGCATACAATTTACTTTCCGTTCGCCAACTTGCAATCATGGGATTTAGTACTTTCTTTGGCATTGATACTGTGACCCTTTTGTGGAGCAAGACTCTTAAAGTAGCCTTTGTTGGACATGTCGAAAATGGTATCTATGTGATTAACTTCTCTCAGCGACCCACTAAGACCGCGACATGTCTAATGGCTAAAGTTGATGTGGGATGGCTTTGGCATCGCCGGCTAGCCCATGTCAATATGAGATCTTTGCAAAGTATCCTCAAAGGGGATCATTATTGGACTAACAAATGTGAGTTTTGCCAAAGATCATGCTTGTAGTGCTTGTATCGAAGGAAAGCTACATGAAAAGTCTCATCGTCCAACTACAACAATCTACTCAAAGATAACCTTAGAGCTCCTTCACATGGATCTCTTCGGGCCTCCATCTTTTGACAGTCTTGGTGGAAGAAGATATTGCTTGGTGATTATGGATGATTACTCGGGATATACTTGGGTATACTTCTTCAAGAGGAAGAGTGAGACCCAACAGACCATCATCGACTTTGCAAATGAAGTCCAATGTCAACATGATGCAAAGATTCTGATGATCAGAAGTGACAACGACACTAAGTTCAAGAACTACACCCTAAATGAGTTTTCCAGTGATGAAGGGATAAAGCACCAATATTCCACACCTTACACCCCTCAACAAAATGGTGTTTCGAAGAGGAAGAACTGGACGTTGATGGATGTGGCAAGAACCATGATGGTGGAGTTTAAATCTCCGTACAACTTTTGGGCCGAAGCCATCAACACAGCATGTCATGCATCAAATCGGCTCTATCTCCGCAAAGGATTGAACAAGACTCCTTATGAGATTCTTACCGGGAACAAGCCCAACCTCAAATAATTCTGGGTGTTCGGTTGTAAGTGTTTCATTCTCAAGAAAGGTACTCGTTTGTCTAAATTTGAATCTAGAGCCCATGAGGGCATATTTGTTGGTTATCCTACGAACTCTCATGCTTACCGTGTCCTCAACAAGTCCACTAGACTCATTGAGGAGATGAGTAACATAGATTTTGATGAAAATAATGGCTCCAAGGTGGAGCAAAGTGGTCTTTGTGATGTAGGTGATGAAATTCCTCCCCAATCCATAATAAGAATGGGTGTGGGATACTTCCTACCCGTTGAGGAACCCCTTGTGGCCGAAGGATAAGGACAATGTTCCACTCAAGTAGAACCATCATCTATGCAAGACCCACACGCTTCCGAACAACAAAATGAAGGTCCTCTACCACATGGACAAGATCAAGGGCAATATCAATCTACCGATGATGGTGTTTCACCAAATGATGCCCAAGATCAAGTTCACATCTCCGAGCAAGCTCAAGCTCAAGATCTTCTTCGATATCAAGAGCAATCTCACGAAGCCGCTCAAGATCATCAAGAAGATGACTCTCAGGATGGTGTCCCTCAACCTTCCATGGAGGAAATCTTAGAGGGACGAGCCGCCAAGAATGCTGCCAAGCTCAACTCCGACAACATTTATTGGAAAACGTTTATGACGACTTGCAAAAAGGGGTAACCACTTGTAAACAATTAACAAAATTTTGTGAACATCACACGTTTGTTTCTTGCATTGAGCCCCTTAAGGTACAAGATGCGCTCGAGGATATGGAGTGGGTTGAAGCTATGCACGATGAACTCAACAACTTTGAGCACAACCAAGTATGGCGATTGGTGCCAAGACCTCAGGAGAACCACAATGTTATTGGAACTAAATAGATCTTCAAAAAAAGCAAGATGCAAACGGTATCATCATTCACAACAAGGAAAGATTGGTGGCACAAGGCTACTCCCAAGTCGAGGGTATCGACTACAGTGAAACCTTTGCTCCTGTTGCTCGCCTTGAATCTATTCGCATGTTGCTTGCATATGGTTCTCATCATAACTTTAAATTATATAAAATGGATGTCAAGAGTGCTTTCTTAATGATCCTCTTAAGGAGTTGTTATATGTCAAACAACCCTTGGGGTTTGAGGATCCCAAGTTCCCCAATCATGTATACCCTCTCGATAAGGCTCTCTATGGCCTTAAGCAAGCCCCACACGCGTGGTATGAGCACCTTATCGAGATGTTGCAAGACCGTGGGTTTGAAATTGGGAAAATCGATCCCACTCTTTTTACGAAGAGGGTCAACAGGAGCTTGTTCATATGCCAACTATATGTTGATGATATTATATTTGGTTCTCCTAACAAAGCTTTAAATGAAGAATTTGCCACGTTGATGACAAATAAGTTTGAGATGTCTATGATGGGAGAGTTGAAGTTCTTCCTTGGTTTCGAAGTCAAGCAACAAAGTCAAGGTACCTTCATCAATCAAGATAAATACACTCAAGACATGCTCAAGAGGTTCAAGATGGATGAGCTCAATCCTCCCAAGGCCAACACTCCCATGCCACTCAAATGCCATCTTGAGAGTGATCCCAATGGTAAAGCGGTGGATCAAAAGGTATATCGCTCCATGATTGGATCCTTGCTTTACCTTTGTGCATCTAGACCAAATATAATGTTAAGTGTGGGTATTTGTGCACGATTTCAATCCGCACCTAAGGAGAGTCACCATGTGGCTATCAAGCGAATCTTTCAATATTTGGCTCATACCCCAAACTTTGGCTTATGGTATCCCAAGGGTGCTTCGTTTGATCTCGTTGGATATACTGACTCGGATTGGGCAGGAGGCCGTGTGGATAGAAAGTCCACTTCTGGAGGCTGCCAATTTCTTGGTCGGTCTTTGGTAAGTTGGTCTTCAAAGAAACAAAACTATGTTTCTCTCTCGTCCATCGAGGCCGAGTATGTAGCTGCTGCCAGTTGCTGTGCACAGTTTCTTTGGATGAGGCAAACTTTAAAGGATTATGGTGTCAATTGTGACAAAGTGCCTCTTTACTGTGATAATGAATGTGTCATTATGATCTCCAACAACCCAGTTCAACATTGCAAGACGAAGCATATTGATATTCGTCATCACTTCCTCCAGGAACACATCAAGCAGGGAGACATCAATCTTATTCATCTGAGCACTAATGAACAACTTGCAGATATATTATGAAGCCATTGGATGAAGCAAGATTTCGCGAGTTAAGGCATGAGCTAAGTATCATTTATTCGAGCAATGTGGATTGACTTAGTGCACACCTCACCACACTCATCATTATGTCTTGTCTAGGTGTAGGCATGGATTTAGGGGGAGTCTAGTTCTCTCAATGAACTACCCCTCCCCTTATTATGCATAAACTAATCAAAGTCTTTCACATCCGCCATTCTTCTGATGGTTTCTGTGCTTCAAAAGACGAGTCTTGGTCATGGGCCCAAGGATAATTCTTCGCGGTGCCATACCATTTGACTGAAACATAGGTGGCTCTAGGGCCACCGCCCTCTCTTTATGCGAAGTAGTGGTTCATTATTTGGTGCTCATTTCTACATTCGACTTTGTTGGACCATGCTCTTGTTTTGCCTTGCATCTTTGTCTTCTTGTGTCTCTCATTTTGTGCGAAAAAGATCTTTCTCTTCTTCTCTTTTCTCTCTGCAATCTTGCATTTTGTGGGCAGCACAATACTACCATGGTAATCCGTGGTACTCTTGCTGGAGTGTGACTACCTCTGTGCTTGCACAGGTGCATCCCCGGTACGGTACTACCGCCCCATAACACAGAAGTAAAAAATTACTTTCGCTCCCGGAGCGATACTACCGCTTATCGCATGGAAGTAAAAAATTGCTTCCGCTCGCTGAGCGGTACTACCGCAATGACGTGCGGTACTATCGTGTTGTCGAGTCTACATGGGGGTTAAGAGCTGGCAGGGGGAGTTCAAACTCCCCCATACCCATTATCTCTTGCCCTCACTTCTCTTTCTCTCCTCCTCACAACCGGTGCCGGAGGACCTCGCCGGATCTCCGTCTCTGGCCACTCTCCTTTGATTCCCACCCGTGGGATCGTTCCCCACCTTGTCCTCTTGCCATGGACCCTGGTATTTCCCTGAGCTCTCCTCGTTTTGCTTATCTATTTTTGAATCTAGGTTTAGGGGAAATATGAGATTGGTCTAGTGATTTTTGGCCAAATCTGTGCATGAGGGGATGTTTGAGAGTGCATGTGCCGTAGAAGTGCTTACTGATAGGATACAAAGTGATAGCTGTGTATCCATGGTAGTACCGATCTAGTTTTGTAGATCTGTGTCCATGTGAACTCTACCCCGTGCGGTACTACCGCACCTGGTGTGGTACTACCGCTCGTCGGGCATAAGTAAAATTTTACTTACACTCCTGCCCGAGTACTACCGCTCACAGCGGTACTAGCGCGTCTGGAGCGGTAGTAATTTTTTACTTCCGCGTGAACCTCCGGTACAACCGCTCCATCAAACGCTATCTCATTCTGTCTTGTTCATTCTCACCTCTATATTGTTTTCGTGTCTGCTTTGGTCTTTGCATTGACTCTTTTTCTTTCGTTTGTCTCTTATGTTTGCGTGTGTCATAGGTGGTGGCTCCGGTTCCAGTTCAGGTCCAAGACGCTCGAATCCTTCTCGCGACACTAGTTCAAAGCATCTTCGCAATCCAGATGCTTCTGAGGGGTCCAATGCCCCGCAACGCTGTTTCAAGAGAAACGCATCCAAGTTCAAGGAGCCAGTTGACAATTGGGAAGACATGCCTCAAGCTGAGTTTCTATCTCGTCGATTGATCGACCCCTGTGTCAAACCGAGGGAACATTCCAGGGCCAATGAGTTGTTTTGGACCAAGCAAGAGAATATAATCCACATCAAGGTGATCAAGGACAAGAAGAATATCTATGTTCCTGTCCAATGGATTGACATGGCTCATATGCGAAAGAACCAGGCATACTTTGGTGAGGCTTTGAGTATGGTGGAGCAGTTTGCTATCGAGGACATCATCTTGTTCCACCTTGACTTTGATCCCGAGATTGTGGGTCGGTTCTTTGCTTCTGCCCATTTCCACCCTGATGAGCAGCGGACCATGACTTGGATGACCAATGGAGAGAGGTTGTCTGCTACCTGGAAGGAGTTCATGGATATGAGGAGCTTGAGGAGCCCGTTGGTTTGCGCCCTCACGGCAACCCCCAGGCTGCACGTAAGGAGAAGCTCAGGCCCTACTATATTCTAAAGACTTTACCCTCTGGTGAGCAAGTTTCTGTGCTCAACCCATTCCTTGATGTCATGCACCGGATCTTCCGCAACACTCTGTTTCCTCGCATGGGGGACAAGGACAAGGTGCACTCCTATCTGGTGGATATGTTGCTACTCTATAAGAAAGGACGAACTGAAGAACTTGACCCCCTTGATGTTTCTCACATTATGTGGACTGAGCTTCGCACTGACGTGTTTCACCGTAAGGTCCTCATTTATGGCCCCTACTTGTTCCTCTTGATTCGTACAACTTGGGAGAAGACCCTTTCGGATGAGGACTTTCAGGATCACTGATAAAAACAATTTTTTTTGATGTGGAATGCTACCCAACATATTTATCCATGTAATATTCTTTATTGTGGCATGAATATTCAGATCCGTTAGATTCAAAACAATAGTCTAATATTGACATAAAAACAGTAATACTTCGAGCACACCAACAAGGTAGTCGTGTCCTTTCGAAATAACATGGCCTTAGAAAGTTATCCCTACAAAATCATATGGTCTGGCTATGCTCCATCTTCCCCACACAAAGTATCTAAATCATGCACAACCCCGATGAACAAGTCAAGCAATTGTTTCACACTTTTGGTGTTCTCAAACCTTTTCAACTCTCACGCAATACATGAGCGTGAGCCATGGATATAGCATTATAGGTGGAATAGAATATGGAGGAGGTGCAAAGGGAAAAGGGAGAAGATAGTCTCACATCAACTAGGTGTATCAACGCGCTATGGAGATGCCCGTCAATAGATATCAATGTGGGTGAGTAGGGATTGCCATGCAACAAATGCACTTAGAGCGATAAGTGTATGAAAGCTCAAAAAGAAAACTAAGTGGTCGTGCATAATGAATATCCACTAGTTATATGAAAGTGACAAAATTGGAGACTCTCTATCATGAAGATCATGGTGCTACTTTGAAGTACAAGTGTGGAAAAAGGTAGTAGCAATTGTCCCTTCTCTCTTTCTCTCATTTTTTTATTTTTTGGTGGGCTTCTTTGGCCTCTTTTATTTTTTTGTTTGGGCTTCGCTGGCCTCTTTTATTTTTTTTGTAAAGTACGGATACTCGTCCCAACTTGTGAGGGAGTCATAGCCTCCATCCTCCTTTTCTCTCATGGGACAATGCTCTATTAATGAAAAACCATCACACTTTTATTTACTTATAACTCAAAGAAAAAGAAATTACAACTCGATTCCTATGACAAGATATAAGTCTATATGCAATATGAAGTGATGATGCAAGTCATAGAAAAACTACATGGTGGAAGTTGCATGGCAATATATCTTGGAATGGCTGTGGAAATGCCAGAATAGGTAGGTATGGTGGCTGTTTTGTGGAATATATGGTGGCTGTTTTGAGGAAGGAGGGTTTGATGTACCGGTGAAAGTTGTGCGGTACTAGAGGCTAGCAACGATGGAAGGGTGAGAGTGCGTATAATCCATGGACTCACATTAGTCATAAAGAACTCACATACTTATTGCATAAGTCTATTAGTTATCAAACAAAGCATTAGGCGCATGCTCCTAGGGGAGAGGTTGGTAGGAGTTAACCATCGTGCGCTCCCGACCCTCACACAAAGGTCAACAATCATTAAACAAACCATGCCCCGACTTCGCTACATAACGGTTCACCATACGTGCATGCTACGGGAATCACAAGCTTTAACACACGTATCTCTTCAATTCACAACTACTCACTAGCATGACTCTCATATTACCATCCCTATTATCTCAAAACTATATGCAAGGAATCCAACTTCTCATAGTTGTTAATGCACTTAATATGAAAGTTTTATTATATCCCTCTTGGATGCCCATTATATTAGGACTAAATTCATAACCTAAACAAATTACCATGTTGTTTTAAGAAACTCTCAAAATAATATAAGTGAGGAATGAGAGTTCAATAATTTCTATGAAATATAACACCACCATGCTCTATAAAGATATAAGTGAAGCACTAGAGCAACATTGCCTAGCTCAATAGACATAAGTGAAGCACATAGAGTATTCTAACAAATTCACGATTCAGCGTGTCTCTCTCAAAGGATGTGTGCAGCAAGGATGATTGTGGCAAACTAACAAGCAAAGACTCATATCATACAAGATGCTCCAAGCAAAACACATATCATGTGGTGAATAAAAATATAGCCTCAAGTAAATTTACCGATGGATTGAAGACGAAAGAGCGGATGCCTTCCGGGGCATCCCCAAGCTTAGGCTTTTTGGTATCCTTGAATATGACGGGGTGCTTTGGGCATCCCCAAGGTTGGGCTCTTGCCACTCTTTATTCCATAGTCCATCAAATCTTCACCCAAAACGTGAAAACTTCACAACACAAAACTCAACAGAAAACTCATGAGATCCGTTAGTATAAGAATAATAAATCACCACTTTAGGTACTATTGTGAACTCATTATTTATTTATATTTATGTAATCACTACAAGAAATATGTCAACTTGTGAGCTTCTGTCAGTGACCCTGGAAGAAATGGTCGTAAATCTACGACCATTTGAGACCAATTAGTCATAAGTTGTTCGGAGATCTCCAAACCCTCAACTATAACGACCATTTTGGTCAGAAAGGTCGTAATTTCCTTACACGAAATGGTCGTAAAGCACACAACACTGGTCCGCTGCCTTATTTCTAGCTGATCATGACCAATACAGATGGTCATAACCTTGTAAATTGTGGTGGGTTGCGATGACTAGGCGCCACCTCGTCAGTTTTGCCTATGTGCCATGTCCATGTGTCAATTTTTGCCCTAGGATGTGAAGCAACCTATATTTCTGTTATTCCCAAAATTCCCAAAAAATTCTCATAAATTCTTTGGATTATATATTCGTCAAATATGTCAAAAACCTTCCTTGCCTAGTTCAAAAATAATTCAACAATATTCATTTTCCTATTTTTTTCAGAATAGCACTTTGGGAAGGAAGTGATATTTATATATTCTTGATTGCCCTCAAAAAATTTGAGCACTCTTTCCTATCCAAATCATTGCCTCATGACAAAATTCAGCTCCATTTTCCCTATAAATCTTCCTCGGAAAATTTCTAAAGTTTTTGTTCAGCTAGAAGCTTTGTGAAGGAAGTACTAGCTATGCATATCCTAATGAGTTGAATTTTTTCCACATCTTCTGTGTGCCCATATCATAGCTCTCCAAAAAACATTAGCCCATCTAACAATCCATGAGAGCTCACGATCCAATCTTTGTTTCTGGTAATATTTTCCGTTTGTGAAGCAACTATATTTTATATTGCTTTATAATTGTTGCACATTTACTAGGACATGACCCTACCCATAGAACCTCCCTCCACCAAATTTTAGCTCATTTAATTTAACCACTTTCCCTCAATATTTTTCCCAATTTTCTGTTCACTTGTGAGCATTGTGAAGGAAGTACCATTTTTATATATCCAAATGGCATGAAATTTATACAGTGACTTCATATGCCCACATTATCACCCTACTCCAAATTACAGCTCAATCAAATCAACTATGTGAGCCGAGGTTCAGTTTCTATTTTACGGCCAGATAGGCACGTTGTAAAGCAAGTGCTATCTAGACCCCTCCTATTTTACGGCCAGATAGGCACATTGCAAATAAACTTTTGGGGCACTCTTCCATGCCCAAATAATTGCCACATGATAATATCAGCTCAATTTTCCTACTAAATCTTCCTTAGAAAATTTCCAAAGTTTCTATCCAAAGAGAAGCTTTGTGAAGCAACTATATTATATATTGCTTAATTATCTCGAAACCTTTACGAGGGCATGACCATACCTATGTAACTTACCTACACCAAATTTGAGATCATTTCATTTATCCAATTTCTCTCACTTATTTTCCCAAGTTTCTGTCCAGAGAAGAGCATTGTGAAGGAAGTACCACTTTGGCATGTTCAAATGATATCATTTTTCTACATCACTTTCCTCTGCTCAAATAACCATCCTCCACCAAATTTAGCTCAATCCATTCATTATTTTGAGCCCAGCTTCAACATTCATATTTCTGTCCATTGTGGTACTTTGCAAAGCAAGTACCACCTAGGATCCTCCATTTGAGGTAAAAATTTGTGAAGACAGTCTTCTTAGTAGATGATCATCCTCAACAAAAACTCACGCCCATTGTCCATGTGCATTTTCCGTACAGCTTATCAAACACTTGACTGCTAATTCATGTTTGAGCATAGTTCGGTCTCCTCGTGAGACTCCTTTGTTGTCATTTTCTCCCTAGCACCTACCTGAGGAGTGCCCAACCCACTAGACATGCCTAGGTCGCCCAGAATGCATGCCAATGCCGCCGTCACAAGGTGACCACGCGGCGGGCATGCGAGTTTACGCGCTCTGGAGTTGGGGCACTCGACCACTATCCAAACCTCGACGTATCACCACCAAACCATGTATATATTATTAAATAGATACTTATGTAACTAGAAATGATTTTTTGAAAAAATAAAGAGCAAACTATAAGACAGCTGCAGTTCAAACTTGACCCGCTTCCAACTGAATCGACAGAGTTTTGTCTTTTTCACTAGAGGTGGATCAAAAGCTTTTGGCATCCAAATATTTTGTCACTTGTGCATTAAATATGGCCTAATATTTTATAAAAATGATTTTATCCAAGTTTGCAACAAATATTTGGTAGGTCCTTCACAAAAAAACTCATTTTGGGCACTCGAAAAAAGGAAAATGAATTTTTTGTGCAAAGAAAATGAAAACTCTCCTTGGGAACATTGTTTTCCATTTCAACATGCATCCTTTTGCACAATATAAGATCATTTGAACAAACTATGCCACGAATGTGGCCATAAGATTGATCATTTGGCTTGAAAGCCATGAATCTTCACACATGATAGGTCATTTCTGAGAACATTTTTGTAAAATAATGATCATATTACAAGTTTATTATTTTTCTTGGTAACTTGGTCACATATGATGACACAACGTGAAAGTTTTGCATTTATTTGATTTTTTTGAATTATTTATGCCCGTTTCAAAATGCGGTCGAAACGGCGGGCATGACCGTTCATAGCTAGGGGTTAAATATTGCCATAATTTTGTTGGATATATGATTAAATAGATACTTATTTAACTAGAAATGATTTTTTGAAAAAGTAAAGAGCAAACTATGAGGCACCTCTAGTTCAAATTTGACCCGCTTTGAGCTGAATCGATAGAGTTTTATCTTTTTCACTAGAGGTGGATCAAAAGCTTTTGGCACCAAACCATTTGCCAATTGCGCATTAAATATGGCCTAATATTTATAAAAATTATTTTCTCCAAGTTTGCAACAAATATTTGGTAGGTCCTTCACAAAAAAACTCATATTGGGCACCCGAAAAAAGGAAAATGAATTTTTTGTGCAAAGAAAATGAAAACTCCCTTCGGCAACGTTGTTTGCCATTTCAACATGCACCCTTGTGCACAATAATGACACAATGCGAAGGTTTTCCAATTTTTTGATTTTTTTTGAATTTTTCATGCCTGTTTCAAAATGCGGTCAAAACAGCGGGCATGACCGTTCCTAGATAGTGGTTGAATCTTGGAAAACTTTTGATGTTTCTTTGATTCAATAGATACTTATGTACCTAGAAACGATTTTTGGAAAAAATAAAGAGCAAACTATGAGGCAGTTGCAGTTCAAATTTGACCCGCTTCCAGCTAAATCGGTGGAACTTTGTCTTTTTCATGAGAGGTGGATCAAAACTTTTGGCACCCAATCATTTGGTCAATTTTACATTAAATATGTCCTAAAGTTTTATAAAATTGATTTGGTACAAATTAGCAACAAATATTTGCTAGTTCCTTCACAAAAAAACTCATTTTTGACACTTGGAAAATGGATGGGAGGTGGACGAAAAACTGTTACATAAGCTTAATTCTCATTGGTGGAGATGTTTGTGCCATGGATTGATGACATGGCACACATCCATCCATCCATCCATCCGCATCCCAAACCCTAACTCCCCTCCTCCCGTCGGTCCCCTCTCCCCTGTCCCTTGATTCAGATCAGATCCTGCCTCCCTCCCCATGACTCCTCATTGCCGCCACCTACGACGGTCGATCCCGACCCATTCCAGCGGCCGCCACCAAACATTGCAGCGGTTGCTGTGATTCCAGCGGTTGCATCCAAACAATCTGTTCATGTTGCATGGTGATACCGTGCGCGATGGCGAAGAGGCTGCTCAGCGCGGCGGAGGCCGACGCCGGAGGCTCCTCCTCCGGCATGGCGACGCTGGGGGCAGTTGCAGCAAGGAGGGGGTACCACAAGCGGGTGGTGGACCACTACGGCAACCCGCGCAATGTGGGGGCGTTTGACAAGGACGACACTGACGTCGGCACTGGGCTCGTTGGCGCGCCCGCCTGCGGGGACGTCATGAAGATGCAGATCCACGTCGACCAGGCCTCCGGCAGGATCGTCGACGCCTGCTTCAAGACCTTCGGCTGCGGCTGTGCCATCGCTTCCTCATCCGTCGGTGATCAAGCAAAACGCCCTTCCATTTTCCTTCCTCCATTTCTTCTTTCTAATTCTCACCTGAACCTGTGCGTACGTGTTCATCTTTAGGTGCATGTAAATTTAACACTGCACCGAATCACTACTCACCAGGCAACCAGAGCTCCATGCCTTCATTTGCATCCTATAACTGTCATAGAACATTGAGGTCGACAGCGACAGTGAACCCGACTTCACCCCTGAGCCGGAACAAGAAGAGACGGAAGAAGAAGAGGTTACTGCTATGGATGACCTAACAATGCTTGACTGATTACATAGAGGCCTTCCACATGTTGATGCATTTATTGATGATGCTGATGAGCACGTCATTACTGACAGTGATGATGATTATGCATTTATTTATCCCGGAGCATATATAGATGATGAAGATTAATATTAGTAAAGTGAGGTATTCAATTATTATTATGTACATATATATTATTAATTACTTCATGTTATTAGGTATTCAATTTTTTTATGTTGAACTAATTTCGTTCACTCTTTGTCATTGCAGGTGTTGACAGATGGTGGGCTTGGGTCGAGAGGGCTCTGAGCCTCCTTCCTCGGCGCATGCTGGGAGGGGTGCTATTATTCCACCCCAGCAACTCCGGAGAGCGCTGGTACATAGCATGCAGACACCGGCGGGCGCTTCTTCTTCGAACGGGAGAGGTCGGGGAAGACGAAGAGAGGTGCTAGAGGTAGGAAGGCTGTTGCGCCTTCCTTGCCGCCACCCCCAGCTGATTCTCCCGACCATAGGAGTGCTCCATCTCAGGTGGACCCTTCTGCCTTGGACCCGTCTTGGACTTTCGTCCATGAGCCTTGGGTCGACGAGCCTCGGGTCATCGAGCCTTCCTCGCAGGAGACTCCGGTCCCAGAGTCTTCGTCCCAAGAGACTCAGGTCCCAGAGTCTTCGTCCCACGTGACTCCGAAGGCTAGTGGCCATGTTGATGGTGGCGAGGAAAACTTGTTTGAGGACACCTATAGCAAGGGCGAGCTGGTTGAGGAGGGCAAGAAGGTCTACCAGCATGGTTGTACAAAGCTCCCGCCCGTGCCAACGACCCGCGAGCAAAGGTGGTTGAATGCACCTAATGCGGAGAAGTAAGTGCATTTACTCTTTTTTAACCTTTTGCCTTCATGTTTCTTCAAATTAATATCTAATGTGTTGGCCTTGTCATACTGCAGGGGTTGGAAATACGAGCATGGTGTCCGCAGGCCCAACCAGGTCCTTGGTGTGCTTCTCCGGCACCACTTCTCGGGGAAGGTCTAGTTGCCCGGTGAGGCTCCACAGATAGCGCTGACCTAGGAGCTGTACATGGCTGCCCCGGCCCCGCCGGAGGAGATGGTCGATGGTGTCTTGTGCGAGACGGTGGATGACATTGTGATCCGTCGCTTTTGGGTAATTTCTCCTTCACAGAATTAAAAATCAAAAACACCTAGTGATTGTACTAATCAATGTTGTCTTGTTTGATTGTAGACCTTCTAGAGGTGTCTTGAGGAAGACGAGGCAAAAGCGGTTGTTGTTCTCGAAGCCAAGTGCAAGCGCCTACTTCAGAACTTACAGCACGAGGCTCGGGTCCAGGCTATTCGAGACTACTATGCCTCGACTAACATTAAGAGGGCCAAGAAGAAGTGCCGCAAAAATTATCTCAGTAAGGAGAAGTTAATGAAGGTAATTATATATTCTTAAGGCCTTGTACTTAGTTTCTTTGATTTGATTCGTAGGCGTAGCGCTGAAATTTCTCTTGTCTAACTTAGGGGCCCCCGAGATGGTGTGCGGATAGGATGGACTGTTGGGAGGCATTGGTGGATGAGTGGTGCTCTCCCCAATGGCTAGCCGAACACAACAAGGCCAAGGATAAGCGTGCCCAAATGAGAGGTGTGCCACACCATCAAGGGAGATCCAACCTGTTTGAGTACGGGGATCACTGCGTATGTGGTTTGATTCATGATTCATGCAATTTCGTTCTTCATGCTAGCTTGAGCCCTTAACTAATATTTTGTTCCTCTCTTTTAGGTGCGAGAAAACAAGAAGGAGGTGCCACCTCTGTTCGACCTCTATGCCATGGCCCATACTGCCTCGTACAAGAAGGCCAAGGCATTCTCTAAGGATGACCTCGATCATCCAGAGAGCTTCAGCAACATCTCCTCCAACAACAAGCTTGTAAGGTACAAAGATGAGGGGAAGGAGAGGAAAGGGGAGGACTTCAACCCGAGCCAGAGTCCTTTTGATCCAAAGCTCGTGATGATATCTAGTGGCAGGAGGCCCCATGGATCGATAGCCATTGGGGATGGACTGATACGTTGTCTTAGAACTCTCCCGAAGATCAAGAAGCACCAAACGAGCTCTGATCCTGAGATAAGGCCTCGTCCACGGCCAATGAAGCTCGCCATTGAGGCTAGGGCCCAGGAGCTTCTGGCGGAGGCAAATAGGCAGGCGGCACAGAGGGAGCGGGACATGGAGGAGAGGATGACTAGGCTCTTGGAGGAGGAGAGGAACCAGAACGACGCGTCTCACTAGGCCCTATACGATCTCCTCATGGTAAGTTTCTCCTGCATATTAGCCAAATCATGCACGTAATGTTCATTTCATCACTAACTAATATGAATGACTCGTGAAAACAAAATGTGCAGACCGTGTGCCAGAACAATGGTCAGACCCCTCTGTTGATGCCCCATATTGCTATAGCACCCACAGTGAGTTTCATTTGAATGGTCATTAGTTACTAGTATTCACATTTGAGTTGAATCATGCTACGGAGACATTGAAATGATCTTTGGTGCAGCGTGCCTCCCGACAAGCATCGACTGATCCTTCTGCGTCTACCACAACCCCGACCAGTCCTTCTATGTCTCACCTCAGTGCAAACCCGACCGGTCCTCCACCTCCGTGATGATGGTAAGTTTTCCCAAGTGTTTTGCTTAACAAATGCATACTTATCTTAATAAATGACCTAGTTAGCTCCGAAATGACCTATACTTAGCTTATTTTCCTCAAAAATGACATAATAACCTTACTTAGCTCCAAAATGATATATTCTACCTAGGATAGCTATAAAATGACCTATACTTAGCATTTTTTTTCCTCCAAAATGACTTGATATGCTTAGTTAGCTAGAAAATGGCATAACTACCTAAGGATAGCTCAATAATGATCTATAGCTAGCTTAGCTAGTTCATTTATGACATAATTAGCTCACTTTGGTACAAAATGGCATAACTACCTAAGGATAGCTCAATAATGATCTGTAGCTAGCTTAGCTAGTTCATTTATGACATAATTAGCTCACTTTGGTACAAAATGGCATAACTACCTAGGATAGCTCCATAATGATCTATAATTAGCTTAGCTAGTTCATTTATGACATAATTAGCTCACTTAGGTAAAAAAATGACATAATAACCTTTGTTTAGCTCCAAAATGACCTATACTTAGCTTATTTTCCTCAAAAATGACATAATAACCTTACTTAGCTCTGAAATGATATATTCTACCTAGGATAGCTATAAAATGATATATACTTAGCATTTTTTCCCTCCAAAATGACATGATATGCTTAGTTAGCTAGAAAATGGCATTACTACCTTGGAGAAGAGGAGAGGAGAGGAGAAAAAGAAAGAGAAGATAAATTCTTCTTCTTCTTCTTCTTCTTCTAGCTAGTCTTCTTCTTCTAGTCTTCTTCTTCTTCTTCTTCTAAATTCCTTCTTTCCCAATTTGCAGATTTGCTTTCGATGAGGAAGCTTGCGTTCATGGAGTCTACTCTTCTGCTTGTGCTTCCTTTTTGTTTTCATTTTGTAGGATGAATAATGTGAAACTTGCTACCTATATATGTATGTATGAATGAAACCATTGTATGCTTGTTGTGGGATATGTTGGCTAGCTATATATGTTGCATATGGACTTTTCATTTGGTATGTATATATATGTGTGTGTTGGATGATCATATCCATATGGCAGGGATATGATTTGGTATGTATATGTGTTGTTATGCTTGTTGAAAGTATTTTCAAATGTGTGTATATATATGTGTGAAATTATGTGAAATTGAATGAATTTAATAAAAAAAAACAGGAAAAACAGGGGTTGTGCAGGCTCTTTGCCGTCTTCCAACAAATGGCAAAGCTTCCACGTGGCAGCTACCTGTGCAACTTGGGGTAGCACCAGGCCAGCCTAGGTGCGTTCTTTGTTGTCCGCTGGCAGACGGCAAAGACCTAAGTTCTTTGCCGTCTGCCAGCGGACAACAAAGAACCCACCTAGGCCGGCAAAGAAACAAGTGCTTTGTCGTCCGCTAGCAGACGGCAAAGACCTTAGTTCTTTGTCGTCTGCCAGCGGACGGCAAAGCACGCCATTAAGCCCTTAACGGACCTAAGTTGCCACGTGTGTCGTCCATGCCCTTTGTCGTCCGCCGGCAGACGACAAAGATGCAAAGGTCTTTGCCGTCTGCCAGCAGATGGCAAAGCGCCCTTTACCGTGGCTTATTCAGCCGGACGGTTGGCCGTCTGCTGGCGGACGACAAAGCCTTTGCCGCCCGGGATGCATATGCCTTTGCCGTCCGGAATGGCTGATGGCAAAGTGCTTGATTCCTGTAGTGTATTGTTGATTATCCCATTCATTGTTGATTAGTCGTTTGATTTATTCTTTCAATCTCGAAAAAAATTATTCAATTATTTCTTCTACATATGCTCTAGTTAGTTCATCTAGGCAGACTTATGGTTTAAGTTCAGTTCGGTCAGATTAGTTTGTTTCTCCTGCTGCTAGTATGTAAGTGTAGTTAACTTTTGGATGGCTAGCTACAACTATCTAGAGTAATGTTGATGTGCATCTTGCTAGTGGGACAGCTGAATCGAATCGAATCAAATTGCAGCACGTAGCGATTGTCGAAATTGAGATATTCGGCAGGCTATGCTATAATCATGTTCTGGTGATGTCATTTGTTCCAATAGCATTTTAATCTAGGCATTCTGGGCATGCTATGTTTTAATCTGAATTAATGCTATTTGGTCAGCAAGCAGCTCAAGAACCGTGCATCCTACATGTCGGTTAGTTATCCCATGCATTGTTGATCATCGAAGCAGAATGCTCTATAGTTACTTCATTCTGCAGACTTAAGATTTTATTTTAGTTCGGTCAGAGCAGTTTGCTGCAGCTAGTATCTTCATTTAATTATTTCTAACTGGCTCATACTATCCAGTGTAATGCTCTTCTGAATCCAATTTGCTGCAGCTAGTATCTGCATTTAATTATTTCTAACTGGTCGGCGCCTCTCATGGGCCTGAATGTGTTATTGTTTCCTCTTCTGAACACTCGTACTAAAATGTGCTCTTCTCTTTGCAGAAATGCTTGGCACAGATGGTGTTTCTTGTTGTTCCAGTTGTGGTCATGTCAATAATGCATGCTTTTCTTTTCATGTCTGTCTAGCTGCTCTTGCTTGTTGCTGTTGCAGTTGCTGTTGCTGCCTTCTGCAGTTGCCGTTGCTGTTGCAGTTGCTGCTCTTGCTTGGCACAGATGCATGCTTTTCTTGCAGTTGCTGTTGTTTCCTTCCTGCTGCTACTTGCTTGTTGTTGCTGCCTTGCCGCTGTTGCCGCCATGCCTCGGAGCAGCTGATGCTGATGCCTTGCTGCTGCTGCTACCTTGTTGCTGCTACGACTACCTTGCCGCTGCTGCTACTACTAACTTGATGTAACATTGAGTTTAATCTGGTAGTGATGATTGTCATGGTTTGCCTTTGAATAATGCTTGTATTTTAGCTACTACCACTTTGAGCTTCTATAGGCTTGTAGTTATCAATTGCAGTTGGCCTTGTATATTGCATTTTCGGACCTGTCGATCACCATTTCTATGCTTTTATTTTATATAAGACGAACCAATGTTATGTTTACAATGTGAGCTGACTAGTAATACTGGAGAGAACCTAGATTCATTTTTACAAATGTTATGGTTGCACATTATATGATTTCTTTAGCAATGCAATGCCAAATACTTGTATTTTAATTTTTGGTTTGTTGTAAATTTTGGTCTTAGTTACACATGATTGTTGGTGGTGCTCACCTACATGGTTACCGGCAAGCTACAGTTGAGGTGTGCGCTTCTACTCTCCCTCCACACGCCCTACATCCAGGTACACTCTTCCATTGGTACCTGCACATACATGCACTAGCTAACTGAATCTTGCATGTCTTCTCGCTTAATTTACTTCAGATTGATGGTGTTTCACCTGTTGAAACATACTTTAGATTTGTTGGGTTCCTAGTATTTTTAGTCTTCTAGGAGAAGATACATATTTTTTGTGTGCCTCATTTTCACTTATTTTTCAGTCCTTGTGCCGTAAAACGTTGCATGTGCATTGCTGCTTGGCTTTTGGATGGAGATGATACGAACTGAAATTATGATATGGAACTCTACTGGAAAATTATTTGTTGTATATGTTCTATTACAAATATGTGTAGTTAGGTCGTGTCAAAGTAATCTTTTGATTCACTATCTCACATAATCAATGTTTTTTGCAGTTGTGATAGATACAATAACAACGTACTTTTCAATTAACAAAAGCTTTCATTCATGGCAGCAAGAAAAGGTTGCATTCAGAGTACATATATATGTGCATATACAACAGGTTGCAGACTCAGAAATACATTTTTCGCTGAAAATTTTGCATTCTCTGAATTCTTTCTTCTCAACACAAAATATGTGTAGATACAATTGACTTGTGGTTATATTTTGTTGCAATACAAGATATAAATCATTTGTGATATGAAGGATTTTCAACATCATGTTTAGGATGAACACAAATCTTTTTATTTCTAATATTTTTTATATTTCTTTCCTTTTGATTGATTCATGTGCAGTGTAATGTTCTTTTAGGATGACAAGTTGTCGCATCTCGAGCATGTCTCATAGGAGAGTGGAATGAAGTCCATTGTACTGTTGGGACAATAGCATATGTGACATTGTTCTAATGTGCAATTCTATTCATTCCTGCTATATTCCTGTGTAAGGAAATGTATTCATGAGATTACTTATTCTGTTATGTAAACGTGGGAGATGTATTATATGATATTATATGATGGATGATTTTAATTCGACTTAGAGTTTTCTTGATTTGAATAGGAAATAGTGTTGTATTTAATACTGGACAAATAACTGGGGTGAAAAGGCCCAAAAGAGAAAATGAAACCAAGTTCCAGAACAAAAACAAAAACAAATCTAATAAGGCCAAGTCCCAAATAAGTGGACGATGCAAAGAAACACAGAAGCCTGAATTATTGGGCCAGGCCCATGCAGCTAAGCAAAATAAAGATAAAAAACATTAAATGGGCTGAATTATTGGGCTTGGCCCATGTAGACGGCCAGAATAGACCGGGTTGATTCTAATTTACGACCTTTTTATTTGGTCGTAATTCTGCCACGTCAGCTTGCCACGGTGGATCCGATGTCGTGTGGGTAGACTTCTAACGACTAAAATGATTGGTCGTAGAACCTACGACCTTTTTTTGTCATAAACATCTATGACCTTTTAAGAAGAAAGATCCTTAATTTCCATTCTTTATGGTCAACTTTTCACTATTAGTTTTTGTCACAAAAAGGTCACAAATGGAAAACAATGACCATTTAGTGACCAATAGTGAAGGTCACAAGATAGCATATTTCTTGTAGTGAATACCTACTGTATTCTAACTTTTCCTTGACTCATACCCCCTGATACGACCCATAGATACATCAAAATAAGCAAAAAACACAAAGAAAACAGAATGTGTCAAAAATAGAACAATCTGTAGCAATCTATAAACTTCAAACACTTCTGGAACTCTAAAAATTCTGAAAAATTAGGAAAACAGGGAAATTTGTATATAAATACAGTGTAAAAATTTCAGATCAATTTGATGCTCTGAAAAATTCAGAAACTTCCTGGACTGAGCGCAAAAGTTTTTGTTTTTCAGCAAGATCAAATCAACAACTACCATAGATCATCCCAAAGGTTTTACTTGGCTCGAACACTAATTGAAACACAAAACACAATTACTACAGAAGTAATAATGTGACAAACACACCAAAACAAAAGCAAAGAGCAGAAAGCAAAATAAAATTGGGTTGCCTCCCAACAAGCGCTATTGTTTAATGCCCCTAGCTAGGCAAAACGCAATAGATCTAGGTATTGTCATCTTTGGTATTGGCAATTTTTGTGAGGAACTTCTCAAATCCAGGAGGTTCTTTCCTATTTCCCCCACTTATAGTGGGAGGATCAGTCTTGGTGTCCAAGATTTCTAAACACTTATTGCAAAGGGTGATCAAAGTATTCGAGCGATTAAGGTTCCCGTTAATATGTTTGACGGGTTCATGATGTTGTTGTAACTCGACCAAGTGCTTATGTAAGTCACCTAATTTGTCGAGAAATTGAACTCCCTCTTGAGATAAAGCAAACCCCCTTTTTGGTAGAGGAACCCCCAATATCCCTTCTAAAACTTCATAGGTTGCATTCGTGTCAAGCTCAATAAAATTTCCTTTTGAGGCAAAGTCTAAAAGCTCCCTATAATGCAAAGGTAAACCAATGTAAAAAATTCTGAGCAAAACTTTTGCATCCCCTTTTAGATTGGAAACACGATAAGATTCCATTAGCCTACACTGGGCATCCTTCAAAATTTCCCCTTGTTTTTGTTTGAAGTAAAGAACTTCAAAGTCTGTTGACAAGGGGGATGTGGTGATGTTCGACATATTTCAGGTAATCAAAAAGGCAAGCGAAAGAAGGGCAAACAAAAAGGCAAATCTTTTTGGTATTTTTGACAATCATTTTAGAAGTGGGGAAGATGAAAATGAGAGGCAAATGGCAATTATGTAAATGCAAGAGATGAGTTTGTGATCGGTACTTGGTATCCTTGACTTGCTATGTATCTCCCCAGCAATGGCGCCAGAAATCCTTCTTGCTACTTCTCGATCATGCGTTGGTTTCCCGTGAAGAGGAACGGTTTGATGCAGCAAAGTAGATAAGTATTTCCCTCAGTTTTTGAGAACCAAGGTATTAATCCAGTAGGAGATACAAGCGAGCCACCAATATATGTACCTGCACAAAGAATCAAACTCTTGCACCCAATGCTATAAAGGGGTTGTCAATCCCTTCACGGTTACTTGCAAGGATGAGATCTAATAGAGATAGATATAATAGGATGCTTGAACGGAAAGTAAAAATAAAAGTAAAAATAGGGCAGCAAGTATTTTTGGTATTTTTGGTTTTAGATCTGAAAATATAATATGGAAAATAGACCCGGGGCCATAGGTTGCACTAGATGGCTTCTCTCATGATGGCAAGTATTATGGTGGGTGAACAAATTACTGTCGAGCTATTGATAGAACATCGAATAATTATGAATATATCCAAGGCAATGGTTATGCATATAGGCATCACTTCCGTGTCAACTAGACTGAAATGATTCTGCATCTACTACTATTACACCACACATCGACCGACTCATGCCTGCATCTAGAGTATTAAGTTCATAAAGAATAGAGTAACACATTAAGCAAGATGACATGATGTAGAGGGATAAAATCAAGCAGTATGATGAAAACCACATCTTTCTACCCTTGATGGAAACAATACAATACTTGCCTCGCTACCCCTACTTTGTCACTGGGTGAGGACACCGCAAGATTGAACCCAAAACTAAGCACTTCTCCCATTGCAAGAGTTACCAATCTAGTTGGCCAAACCAAACCAATAACTCAAAGAAACTTGCAAAGATATGAAATCATGCATATAAGAATTCAGGAAAGACTCTAATAATATTCATGGATAATCTGAACATAAACCCACAATTCATCGGATCTCAACAAACACACCGCAAAAGAGTATTACATCGGATAGATCTCCATGAAGATCATGAAGAACATGGTATTGAGAAGCAAAGAGAGAGAAGAAGCCATCTAGCTACTAGATATGGACCCATAGGTCTGTGGTGAACTACTCACGCATCATCGGAGGGGCAATGGAGTTGATGTAGATGCCCTCCATGATCGAATCCCCCTCCGGCAGATTAC
Organism: Hordeum marinum; assembly: GCA_022496015.1. Lineage (NCBI taxonomy): Eukaryota > Viridiplantae > Streptophyta > Magnoliopsida > Poales > Poaceae > Hordeum > Hordeum marinum. The sequence goes on along the minus strand of CM039675.1, from coordinate 450,175,337 downwards.
CGAAAAAGGCTCAAGGATTGGATATCTCGGGAACGGAGGCTTTTGGCGGCGGAAAAGTGTTTTCGTGGCTCTTTTTGATAATGATGGAATATTTGGGAATTTATAGGCCGAAGATTAGGGTGAGGGGAGTTGCCAGGGGCCCACAAGCCTGTACTGTGCGGGTACCCCCTGGCCGCGGCTAGCGAGCTTGTGGCCCCATGGTAGCTCCTCTGCCTTGGTTCTCAAGTCTCGTGGCTTCCTTTTATTCCGAAAAAAATCATTCTAGAGGTTTTATTCCGTTTGGAATCCATTTAATATTCCTTATCTACGAAACTCAAAAACAAGGAAAAAACAGGAAGTGGCACTAGGCTCTAGATTAATAGGTTAGTCCCAAAAACAATATAAAATAGCATATTAATGCATATAAAACATCCAAAACAGATAATATAATAGCATGGGACAATCAAAAATTATAGATACATTGGAGACGTATCACTCACTGGTTTTTCATGAGCCCATTCGACTTCGTATGAAGGACAAGTGGGCAAACACCACCACTAAGCCAGCTCCTGCTCATATGGAGGTTGATGAGGATGAGATCGAAGAGGAGGAAGCTGACAGTTCTGAGACCTATAAGCCACCATCTACTGAGCCATCTTGGGCCAAGAAGCTTTCTCACAAGATGAAGACTTTGTTTTGCATGCAGGCCAAGGGACAATATCAGACTCATGTTGCTCATAAGGAGAGTCGCCAACGTGACAACCGGATTCTGAGGAAGCTTGGCGAGACCATCTCGAGTGGGTCTGAGAAGGACATCACCCATGAGGCTACTTGGATGGCGAAGCAGCAGTTCCAGTGGGCTGATTCAGATGAGGAGTCCATTCCAGCTGCATAAGAGGAGGAGCCTGATGACTCATATTTCTGCATGGGAGCTACCACCAGTGTGTTAGGTGTCCTCTCTGCTTTTTTGGCATCTTGATGACAAAGGGGGAGAGAGTGTAGGATTTGCGAGTGTTTGCGTTGTTGTTTTTTCGTCTCTTTGCTTTCGTTGAAGTTTGGTTTATGTCGTTTGTGTGTGAGACCAGGAGACTTCTTCTATCATATGGTGCGAGACATATGCTATCACTCTTATCTTATTATTGTCTAGTATGGTTCGTAGCTTGTGAGTCTATCTCTTATGTACCCTTATCTTCATGCTCACATGTTATGCCTTGTTTCCGTAATTAGTGTTATACAATCTGTTACAACGATCGCCTTGTTTATAAAATATAGGGGGGGTGTTGATTCTAGTGTGTGTGCTTTGAAGTCCAAAGCATATCTATAGAATGTACGCATCTAGGGGGAGCCTGTCTATATTTATAGATCTTGGGTTTGCATATTCTCATCTTACATCTTTGTGTGCAAATCACGTATTGTCATCAATCCACCAAAAAGGGGGATATTGTAAGGGCATATTTCTCCTTAAGTGGTTTTGGTGATTGATGACAATGCCTTTGCGGACTAATCGTGTGCATTGAGCATTTCACATATCTCATGTCAAGGCACGAGACGATTCGGTGCCCCTCGGAGCTTATCGAAGACAGTTGTTCTCTACGTTTCCTTTCGGTGGATTTGAGTCGTAGGAAAGCCGTACTATTAAGAGGGTCCGCTTTGGAAAGGTTTTGGTGGAATCAACACGTACACATCTATTTTATTTGCACCACCTTTCCTTTGCCTCAATGGAGTACCAGCTAGTTTTCCTCGTCTATACAAAGTGAAGCATGTGGAGGCACTTGCGTTCAGTGGCCAGCGGTAGTACCGCTCAAGGGAGCGGTAGTACTGCAGGAGCCCGCGGTAGTACTACAGGAGCCCGCGGTAGTACCGCTTAGTGGAGCGGTAGTACTGCTGTCCCTTGCCCTAGTACGTGCGCCTGTGGTAGTAGGCGTGGATGTAATTTTTTACATCCGCCCTATTGCAGTAGTACCGTGATGCAGTTCTAGTACTACCATGTCGGACTTTTTCGCAGCTTCGCCCTCAGCAGAGGTAGGCATGGAAGTAATTTTTTACTTCCGTGCATCTCCGGTGCCAGTCTCTACCGAGTACCGCATGGTCTCGCGATAGTACTACTCCGACGGTTCTACCACTAGCTGCCTAGTGCAACCGGTCAGCGTCTGATACTTTCGTGCAAGTGGTAGTACCACGTGTTGCAGCGGTAATACCACAAGGCCTTACGGTAGTACCATGGTCATATGCGGTAGTACCGTGACATGTGGGGCTGATAGTGGGGATAATGGTCGGATCTTATCCCCCACTATAAAAAGGAGGTTTTCTTCCTCTAGAAGGTTACCTCTTCCTTCCCGAAGCTCCATTGTTGCTCAAAGCTCCATTTTAGCCCGACCTCTCTCCCTAGCCAATCAAACTTGTTGATTTTCTAGGGATTGGTTGAGGAGGCTCTGATCTACACTTCCACCAAGAGAAATTTGATTTCCCCCAATAATCCCTTGCGGATCTTGTTACTCTTGGGTGTTTGAGCACCCTAGACAGTTGAGGTCACCTTGGAGCCACATTCCATTGTGGTGAAGCTTCGTGTTGTTGTTGGGAGCCTCCAATTAAGTTGTGGAGATAGCCCCAACCTTGTTTGTAAAGGTTCGGTCACCGCCTTGAAGGGCAGCAATAATGGAATTACAGCATCTCACATTGTGTGAGGGCGTGAGGAGAATACGGTGGCCCTAGTGGCTTCTTGGGGAGCATTGTGCCTCCACACCGCTTCAACGGAGGCGTACTTCCTCACAAGGGAAGGAACTTTGGTAACACATCCTCGTCTCCACCGACTCCACTTTTAGTTATCTCTCACGTTTACTTCTTGCAAGCTATTATTGTGTTGTATCCCTTGCTTGCTTGTGTGCTTGTTGTGTTTAGCATCATATAGGTTTCTCACCTAGTTGCACATCTAGCCAACTTATTTTATGCTAAGCCTAAATTGTTAAGGAAATGTTAAAAAGTGTTAGTTGCCTATTCACCCCCTCTAGTCAACCATATCGATCCTTTCACTTGAGCAGATTATGTTCCTCGCTTGAGCATCAAGGTGAGTGTACTTACGAATTTCCTCAACATTTGCCATCTTGCGGAGTTCACTCAGTCCAAGTTCAGTAAGAATCCATAGCTCATTTTTCATTGATATGATATGCTTCTTCAACAGAACTTTCCACCTAGGATATCAATGTCACAAAAATTAGGACATTCTATGAATGACTTGACACCTTTCGTCATGAAGCAGTAAGTGGGGGCATATTCATCATTGTTGGCGTCAAAGTTGTTGGAGTAGTCGTTTTCTTCATCATTAAAGATGGACTTGCTGTCAAAAGTAGTAGCGAGAGCAGGTCTAGCAAGACCAGATTCTGACTCCACCTCAGATTCTTCCTTTTCTTCATATTCTTCAAATTCTTCTTTAGAATCCATTTCCTTGCCAATGAAAGCCCGAGCCTTTATGGAACCATTCTTCTTGCGCGTTGAGGACTTTGAAGATGAGGACTTTGCAGATGAGGACTTTCAAGGTTTCTTATTTTTCTTTAAGTCATCCGACCTGTCGTCCTTGTACTTCTTCTTATTTGATTCTTTTTCCTAGAGAGGACAGTCAGAGATATAGTGACCAGATTTCTTGCATTTGTGACAAGTTCTCTTCTTATAGTCGCTTGATGAATTTGATTTCCTCAAGCCACTTTTTGATGACTTCCCAAATCGGCCTATCCTTGAGAACTTCTGGAATTTCCTCACGAGCATTGCCAGCTCCTAACTCAGTTCTTTGGGATCACCAAGCGTACTATCAGAATCTTCGCCTTCGGATGAGGAAATTGCTTTTGCCTTTAGAGCACGAGGTCTCTCTTCCTAGCTTGTTAGAATTCATGAGTGTTGAGTCTCTCTTCCTAGCTTGTTAGAATTCATGAGTGTTGAGTCTCTCAAGTATATCAGCATGATCAAGTGACTTGTAGTCTCCATGCTCTTGAATCATCAAAGCCAGAGTATCAAATGAGGAATCAAGAGATCTCAGCAGTTTCTTCACCACCTCGTGGTCGGTGATGTTAGTGGCACCCAGTGCTTGAAGCTCGTTGGAGATATCAGTGAGACGATCAATAGTTTTCTAAACATTCTCATTGTCGAGTCCTTTGAAGCGGTTAAAGAGATTGCGAAGAACATTAACACGGGGGTCATGTTGAGTGGAAACACCTTCGTTGACTTTGGACAGCCTATCCCAGATAAGTGTAGCAGACTCCAAAGCACTCACTCTGCCATACTGCCCTTTGCTCAGATGGGCACATATGATATTCTTCGCTTGTGAATCAAGTTGCTTGAATCTCTTCACATCACTAGCGTTGACCGTGGGAGAAACAGAGGGGACACCATTTTCCACAACATACTAGAGATCGTTGTCAATTGCCTCAAGATGCATGCGCATCTTGTTCTTCCAGTAGGGATAGTCTGACCCATCAAAGGTAGGACAACCTACAGAAACCTTGATCATACCTGCAGTCGACATAACTAGAACTCTAGGTGATTAAACCAAAATCACATAGAACAAGGGAGTACCTCGCTCTGATACCAATTGAAAGTGCGTTATATCGACTAGAGGGGGGTGAATAGGTGATTTTTACAAATTCATCACCAAGGAATTTCAACTTGAGGAATTTGAAATGTGATGAATAACTAGCAGCGGAATAAGTACTCAAGTGCATGAGAAACATAGCAGTAGCATAGTCATCATGATCAAATAAAGCATGCACAGATTATAGGTTGCGTGATACAGGATAAGCAGGTTAGGAACAAGGTATCTTGAAGAATTTGAGGTAAGGAAATTGAGAAAGTCTTCTGTCAAATTCTTCAAATAGTAACGATCAATTTCATCAACAAGTATATGAGGAAATGAAAGGGTTGAGGAAATAGAACCAGGTAGCTTGATGAAGACAGTGGTTTGATGACCCAGTTCCAACTGTTGTGACAGTCGTATGTCTCGTTCATAGCGTCCAGGTATTTAAACCAGAGGAAAGTCATTACTGTATTCTCCTTGAGCTAAGGTCACACAGTCCTTGCCCAACACTTGTGGTAAGTCTTCAGGGTAGACTTCCAAAACCCTCACAAACTGGTCACCCGGCGATCCGCAATTGACGGCTGGATGCTCTAGACCAAGGTCACTCAGTGATCCCCTATTGATTGCAGGATGCACTAGACCATAACGCCTAACCGTCTGGAAGATACACAGTCTTCAAAGGAAAACAAGCATGGGTTCCACACAGGAAAAATCTCTTCAGTGATGCTCAATCACTTTGGGTTTGGCGGTTTGGATTTGGGTTTTTCCTCACTGATGATTTTCTCTCAAAGTCCTCGGAGGATGGGTTGCTCTCAAATGATAAGTATTAGTTCTCTCTCAGATCATCCAACCAACTAGTGGTTGTGGGGGTGGCTATTTATAGCCAGGGTGCAACCTAACATGATAAGAAATAAATGCCCCCAATGATATGACCGTTATGTGGATAGGATGATTGGGGACAGCTGGCGCTAAGCTTAGCAACAGTCGGAATTTTGAACTATGAAAGTCCTCATGCTTATCATACTCCTCACTTGTAGGCAATTCGCACTAGAGTAATCCTAACTCCTAAGTCAGACCAATTTCATCAGATATCAAAGAACTTCGTCTCTGTCACTGAAGAACTTGACTGAACTATAAGAGATTTCCAAAGGCTTCACTCGAAGGATTGGATAGGTTGAGGCTTTTGAGTTGACCACCAGTTGGAAATTTTCCTTAGTATTACCTCGGCCACCTTTAACAGTACGGTGTTTCCTACGACTCAAAGAAAGGAAATGAAACTATGAAAACAAAATTCTTCACGCTTTATAGTCCTTGTTCATATCTTCAAGGTCACACCAACTTCTTCATGTTCAAAGTCTTCAGGGAATACCAAAGTCTCGGCAAAGTCTTCACCAAAGTCTTCAGTTGAAGACACACATTTTTAGCGGTCGATAATCTTTGAATATATCAAACTCCTCATTTACTTATAGAGCCTGTGTACACTTAAAAACGCATCATTCTCTTAACCTATAAGTATACAATACACCAAAATCACTAAGGCGCACTAGATGCACTTACACCAAGTCACCCAAGTATAATGCCAAGGAGACTCAAGCGTCTAAGCTTGGGGATGCCCCGAAAGGCATTCCCTATTTTGTCTCAAGCCATTGGTATGTCACTTGGAGCTATATTTTTATTCATCACATGATATGTGTTTTTCTTGGAGTGTCGTTTGCTTTTGTTTGATTTTACTTTAAGTTTGTCACAATCATCATTTGTTGGACACACCTATTTCATAGAGACACACCTTCATGATAATTTGTTAGAATACTTTATGTTCTTCACTTATATCTTTTGAGCTAGGCAGTTGCTCTAGTAGTTCACTTATATCTTTTTGAGCATGGTGGCGTGTAGATTTTATAGAAATAATATGCTCTCGTTTCTCACTTATACTTGTTTGAGAGCTAAATTAATAGTGACGGTAATTTGCATGGGTCATAAGAGTAGTCCAAGAATATTATGTATTCAATGAATGATAATCAAAAGAATCATGTAGCACATATAAAGAAGTTGTGGGTTAATGACATTGATGTAGTAATATGGAAAAGGTGTGAGTACAAAATTGTTCATTCATAGAAGTGTCGAATTTAAGAGGTGTTAACTTGTTATTCATCTAAAAATTAAAGAGGCATGGTGATGAGATGTCAACATTTATATTCCTCATTGAAATCCTAGTGTTGTTTTTAGTCGGGGGGCGAACGATGGTTAACTCCTACCAACCTCCTCCCTCGGGGCATGCGAGGAGTACCTTGATTTGTGATAAAAGCAATAAAACTTTGCAATAAGTATGTGAGTTCTTTATGACTAATTTTACACCATGGACATACGCATCTTCACCTTCTCATATTTACTAGCCTATTTGGTACCATGCATAGCCCATTCTCACCTCGAGAATCCGTGCAAATATTCGCCGGTGCATCCAAACCCCGTGACATGATATGCTCTGTTGCACATAAGCCTCATTATATCTTCCTCAAAACAGCCACCAAACCTACCTATTATGGCATTTCCATAGCCATTCCAAGATATATTGCCATGCAAATTCCATCGTCACTTGACATGACTAGTCCATTCATCATCATAATGCTTTGCATGATCATATAGAGCTGACATAGTATTTGTGGAAAATCCATCATTCTTCATATTTTTGATACATCACACGCTAGATCATTGCACATCCTGGTACACTACCAGAGGCATTCATTCAGAGTCATATCTTCCTATCAATCCTTGATGTTGAGTTGAAAGTAAATAAAAGTGTGATGATCATCATTATTAGAGTATTGTCCTAGTGAGGAAAGGATGATGGATACTATCATTCCCCCACAAGTCGGGATGAGACTCCGGACGAAAAATGAAATAAAAATAGGGAGACCACATGACCCCACCACAAAAAAAGAGAAAATGTTGGAAGCAAACAAAGAAAAAGCCTGCCATAAAAATAATAATAAATAATAAATGAGAGAAAAGAGAGAAGGGAATTTTCTACTATCCTTTACCACACTTGTGCCTTAAAGTGGCACCAAGTTCTTCATATAGAGAGTCTCCTATGTTGACACTTCCATATGCTAGTGGGAACTACCTTTTCATATAATAAACTTGGCTTGTATATTCCAATGAGGGGCTTCGTCAAAATCCCGAGGTCTTCATGAGCAAGCAAGTTTGATGCACACCCGAGTTAGCTTAAGTATATTGATGAATTGGAGCTAGTTCTGTGTCACCCTAGTGTGTAACCGTTACATGATTGATGTCACCTAAATCATTATCCATCACCGATTCATGTGCCTACACTTTACATATACTGAATCTTGCTAAGTTACTATTGCTACTATTACTGTCACACCTGCTACTCAATTGCTACTATTACTACTTTTACCAAAATTTCTGCTATCGTTGTTACTACTACTACTACTACTACTACTATCATTTGCCTTGCTACTAAACCTTTGTTGCAGAGAGATATCTTAGGTGTGGTTGAATTGACAATTAAACTCTCAAGGCCTATAAATATTCTTTGGCTCCCCTTGTGCCAAATCAATAAATTAGTGTGAAATACTACCCGTGAAGACTATCGTGATCCCCTATAGTTGTTGGTTATCAAGACCTTGTTATGGCGTTGTTGTCTGGGAGCATAGCTTTATTTATTGTGTTAACTTGAGGATATCCAATTGCCACTATGAAGAATCAAAAAGATAATCGAACTAGGATCTTCCACTCTTGCACTAGAGGAGGTAAGGAACTACCATCTAGCTCTGCTTTTGATTCACCTACTGTTTTGAATCAGCTTGTTTACACCACCACTTGTTGATCGTCCTGATATGTCACATGAACTTGGTGAGGCTACTTATGAAATTAATGATCATACTACTTCTACACATGATGAAACTAAATCTATGCCACTGAGTAAATTACTTGATGGTCATATTTCTAAAGCTAGAGAACTTGAAAATGCTAAAACTGATGAAGATTTTGAATCACCTTATACACCTCGCTCTCCTAATAGATATGCATTGCCTTATGTACCTGAAGATTATGTTATGGATGGTGAGTTATCTAGGGACTATCTTGCTTGTGAGAATAGAGATGATTTGAAGAAACTACTATGCAAACTAAAAGAAAAACTGTAATGGAGAAAATGCAACATGATCCTAAATTTGCTACTTCTCCTATATTTGTCAAGAGAGGTGAATTCCTATGCATGGTGGTAGCTACACACCCTTAGGTGTAAGTGCCCTTTTCGGATATACGAGGTGCCGAGTTTCCATAGCATTGTCACTTGTGCATTTTTGTTTAATAGGAATCAATTTTTCTCATGTCTCTTTGTCTTTTTATTACCTTTTTGACACAAGTGTCTCTTCATTGTGTATAAAAGGCGTTTATCACTTCTCTCGGTCTTTTTGCTTGCCGTTTTGACATAATGGCGTGTTTGCTTGCTTGGCTGGTCCAAAATCATGATATTTTCATTATAGAGTTATTTTTCAGAATCCAAAATAATTTACAAAATTCATTATGGATACACATCGGGGCCATGTGTAGCTACCACCATGGGTACAGATTATTTTTGTATTTTTCACTAATAAGGACGATGAATTCTCTATAGACCCTGAACTGATTCCCATAGTAGAGTTTGATCCTTTCCATCGTTATGAAAAATAAACTGTTGTCGAGCATCTTATGAAACTAAATGAAACTACTGCTTTTTTAACAAATGATGAAAAGATACGTTACTATTATATCCTTAAGATTTTCCCTTTCTCGCTCAAAGGTGAGGCCAAGGAATGGTTTCTTTCTTTGGCTCCTGGTTGTATGCGTAGTCCGCATGATATGCTTTATTACGTTTTTTAAAAATATTTTCCTGCTTATAAGAAACAAATTACCTTACAGAAAATTTTAACTTTGTGCAAATTGAAGAAGAGAATATCCCTCAAGCTTGAGGAGGCTTATCTAGTTACTTAGTGCGGGATCACTAGAAGAGTATGTCTAGAGGGGGGTGAATAGACTACTTGCGGGAATTTAAATCTACCTCAAGCATAAGTTTAGGTGTTGGCAGATTTTAGCATATATAGCAAGTCTAGAAGACCCTACACATGCAAGTCATCAAGTACATCAGCGGAAAGTAAAGACATTGCACATGGAAGAGAGGAGTAGAGATAGCGAGATCAAACACATGAAGGACACGAAGATTTTTCCTGTGGTTCCGATAGGTGGTGCTATCGTACGTCCACGTTTATGGAGTCTTCAAACTACGGAGCGTAACGGTCACGAGAGTCCATGGAGGGCTCTACCCATGGAGGGTTCCACGAAGAAGCAACCTTGACTATTCCATAATGGCTTCCGTCCATGAAGGACTAGCCTCACTATGGGTAGATCTTCACGAAGTAGGCGATATCCTTGCCCTTACAAACTTCTTGGTTCACTCCACAACACGAAGTAGGATGCTCCCAAGCGACACCAAACCAATCTAGGAGGCACCACCCTCCAAAAGGTAATAAGATCGATAATGTCGATGAACTCCTTGCTCTTGTGCTTCAAGATGATAGACTCCTCAATACACAATCACTCTCTCACAGATTTGGCTTTGGTGGAAGAGATTTATTGGGTGGAAAGCAACTTGGGTAGGCTAGAGGTCAAGATTCATATGGTTGGAATGGCATGACATCAACACATGAGTAGATGGCTCTCTCTTAGAAAATCTGATGGGATAGGTAGGGATCTGTTATGAGTGCTTCGCTTACGAGTGAGTGGTGGTGGAGGGGTATATATAGGCATCTACAAAAATCCAACCGTTACACCTAATAAGTCAGACTCGGTGACACCAATGTGTTAATCTCGGTGGTACCGAGTTGCCTCAAAGGTAGCAACTTTTGAATCTCGGTGAGACCGATATATACAGCTCGGTTGCACCGATAAGGTGACCATCGGTGATATTACCAAACTCGGTGACGCCGATTCAACAAACTCGGCGGGACCGACTTTTCGAATTTGCGTAACAGGAAGTTGGCAACCCAAACTCGGTGGCACCGAAGCAGAATCGGTTGCATCGAAGGGCTAGGTTTGACTGAGTCTGTCTAGGGCTGAGAAATCGGTTGCACCGATTTGGATATTTGGCTTGGGACACACTTTTGTGGAAGAGCTTGTGGGTGTATGTGGTGACTATCACTTGTGCACGTATGAGCATTTTGTTCACCAACAGTACCTTACCCCCTTTAAATAGTATTGGCTTTCCTATGGACTCAAAGTGATTTCTCACAAAGTAAAATGTAGAGTCCCCTTCTTGAAGCTTTGCCAATGCTATCTCTTCTCCTTATTCTTCATGGGGATACTCTCCGCACTCCTTTTTTCAATCCATCTCTCTCTATAGACTATATCTGAAATGCACTAGATGAAAGTATTAGTCCAAGAGTCAATGTATGTTGTCATGAATTATCAAAACCACTAGGGGATCACATTGTGCTTTCACTTGGGGCTTTGTTTGATCATGCTCTTAAGAAAAATGAAATACTTGATATCTTTTATAATGGACTAATTGATGCTTCTAGGGACTTCCTAAATAGTTGTGCTGGTTGTGTTTTCAGGGAAAGAACTGTTGGACAAGCTTAAGAACTATTGAATAACTTATTGCAAAATGTCGATGATTGGAGACTTCCCAAACCACCTCCAGAACCTATTCAAAAGAAGAGAGGTATTATATTCCTCAACCCAGAAGATATGAAAGAATCAAAAAGATCTATGAAAGAGAAAGTATTAAAACAGAAGATGTAAAGAAATTACCACCTATGAAAGAAATACATTGACTTGACACCCCAACGCAGGTAGTAGAGGTACATTCCCTCCGTTCATAATACATGGACTTGTCCGCCCTAAAGTGGTATACCTTATACTAATACTCCTGGTCAATGCATGGATGAATTTGATAATTATGTTGTAAAACAAGAGCACTTCAATAATTATATTAGGATCAATTAAGACGTAATGCTATGATGATTGATCGTTTGGGTGACTTGATGTTTAGGATTGCTAACGATGTGAAAGGTCTGGGTAAGCATGCTTCTATGGTACACACCAAACTAGACCAAGTTGTTAAGTCAACAAATGACTTGCTTGCTAAAATAAACAATAATATGAATGATCATATTGTTAGAGTAATGACTAGAGGAGGTAGAATGACTCAAGAACCTCTTTATCATGAAGGTCACCACAAAAGAATTGAACAGGAATCTCAGGGAATTAATGAAGATGCACCTAGTTCATCTAAGAAGAAAATTAAAAAGGAGGATGATAGGAACTTGCATGCCTCTAGTGAACCTGTTATAGAAAAATCTGCTGAGAAACATAATGATGTTTCTATTTCTCATGCGGAGACACAATCTGGTAGTGAACATACACCTAGTGATGATGAGAATGATAATAATGATGATGTTTACATAGGATCTCAACCAGATGTTAATGAAGAACATGGTAATGATGTGGAAACTGAACCTGTTGAAAATCTTGATAACCCACAACCTAAAAATAAACGTTATGATAAAAGAGATTTTGTTGCCAGAAGCATGGAAGGGAAAGAGAACCATGGGTTCAAAAACTCATGCCATTCCCTCATAAGTCTACTAACATTAAGGATGATGAAGAGTTTGATCGCTTTGCTAAAATAATTAGACATGTCCTTTTGCGCACTCGCTTGACTAATATATTGAAAATGCCTCCATATGCTAAGTATATGAAGGATATTATTACCAACAAAAGGGAAATACCTGAAAATGAAATTGCTACTATACTTGCTAATTATTCCTTTGATGGTGGAGTGCCTAAGAAATTAGGAGATCCGGGTGGGTGATACCCACAATATTTGCTCTATTAAAAGAAACTATGTTAAAACTACTTTATGTGATTTAGGAGCTGGTGTTAGTGTTATGCCTTTCTTACTTTATAAAAGACTTGAAGTGAATAAGCTTACACCTACTGAGATATCTTTGCAAATGGCTGATGAATCCACTCCTTTACCTATTGGAATTTGCAAGGACGTTCTTGTTGTGGTTGCAAATGTCACTATCTTAATAGACTTTGTTATTCTTCATATGCTCGAGGACAAAAATATGTCAATCATATTTGGTAGACCCTTTCTAAATACTGCGGTGGTTGTTATTGATTGCAACAAAATCAAGGTTACTTTTTATGTCAATGGCAAGCAACATACCATGCATTTTCCAAAGAAGCAAACTTTGGTTTATAATATTAATGTCATTGAGCCTAGTGCCATGGTAATCATTGGAGATTTTTTAAAGTCCCTCTACCTACTACCAAGAAGAGATATTACAATCTGATTGTGGGGGAGATGCAAATCCCCATTGAGGTAACCTAGTGTTATAAGAAAATTCTTCGGTTTCATGTCAGTCAGAAACAATTATTAATAAGACTTGATCAACCTTATTAATGGATCCTTTTTGAAAGACATGTGATTGATGAATTCAGTATTCATAACTCTTTGTATCATAAGTTTACTCTCTGTTATTTTTAGTAAAGAAAAATAAAATAGTTTGATTTTCCTGTTTTCTAATTTTTCATGTTTTCTAATTTCCCCATGCAATAAAAAATGACCCAAAACAAAGTCTTAGGTTGCCACAAAATTTTAACACGAATTTTTATGGAATATATAAGTATTTCTGGCTTAAAATCACAGCAGGGAGCTATACCCGTGGGCCACAAGCCAATAGGGCCCGATCACCCCTGGTTATGCCTAGATGGCTTGTGGGGCCCACAGCCCCCCCACCTTATCCCTTTGGCGCACTTCATCCCCTACCTCCAAAAAACTTCTCTAGATCTCTCTCTCTCTCATGTAAATATTTTCCCGTTCTTGTTTTTCCTTAGTTTATTTGCTTTCTTGAGAGAAAGAAAAACTCCAAAAATATTTCAGTGTGCTTCTCTGAATTTCTTTTCTTTTTGAGTCGTTGAAAGGAGAAGACCACGAGGAAAATGTTGAGTGGCTCCTATATGCCTTATTGTTGATCTAACAGAGATCCAATATTACCTTGTCTTTTTTGTCTAAAACTACCATGTAGATTCCAGCTTAGTCCACGATATTCTTACAGTTTGTCTTAATACTTTTCGCGTAGTAGTGGATGCTTGCGAGGGGGTTAACCATAAGTAGGTTATTCGTTCAAGTAAGAACAACACCTTAGCACCGGTCCAACCACATATCAAATTATCAAAGTAGCGAACACTAATCAAACCAACATGATGAAAGTGACTAGATGAAATTCCTGTGTACCCTAAAGAACACTTTGCTTACCATAAGAGATAGTTTTGGCCTATCCTTTGTGATAAAAGAATTGGGCTACCTTGCTGCACCTTATCTATTGTTACCGTCACTTGCTCGTTACAAATTACCTTGCTATCAAACTACTTGCTACTTACAATTTCAGTGCTTGCAAGAATTACTTTGCTGAAAACCGCTTATCATTTTCTTCTGTTCCTCGTTGGGTTCGACACTCTTCATTATCGATAGGACTGCAATTGATCCCCTATACTTGTGGGTCATCAAGACTCTTTTCTGGTGCCGTTGTTGGGGAGTGAAGCGCTCTTGGTAAGTGGACATCGGTAAGGAAAAACTTAGACTACATGCTGAAATTTACTGTCACTTGTTACTACGAAAAGCAATCCTTTGAGGGGTTTATTCGGGGTATCTTCTCCTCATCCGGAACAACAATTAGTTGCCCCTCAACCCACAGCACCTATTGAAAATATTGGTTATGAAATTCCTTCGGGTATGTTAGAACAACTGCTAGCTAGTCCTTATGCAGGAGATGGAACTAAACATCCTGATATGCACCTAATACATGTGGAAGAATTTTGTGGACAATTTTGTTGGAAATATGCCCTAGAGGCAATAATAAAATGGTTATTATTGTATTTCCTAGTTCATGATAATTGTCTATTATTCATGCTATAATTGTGTTAACCGGAAACCGTAATACATGTGTGAATACATAGACCACAACGTGTCCCTAGTGAGCCTCTAGTTGGCTAGCTCGTTGATCAATAGATGGTCTCGGTTTCATGACCATGGACATTGGATGTCGTTGATAACGGGATCACATCATTAGGAGAATGATGTGATGGACAAGACTCAATCCTAAGCATAGCACAAGATCGTGTAGTTCATTTGCTATAGCTTTTCAATGTCAAGTATCATTTCCTTAGACCATGAGATTGTGTAACTCCCGGATACCGTAGGAATGCTTTGGGTGTGCCAAACGTCACAACGTAACTGGGTGGCTATAAAGGTACGCTACGGGTATCTCCGAAAGTGTCTGTTGGGTTGACACGAATCGAGACTGGGATTTGTCACTCCATGTGACGGAGAGGTATCTCTGGGCCCACTCGGTAAGACATCATCATTATGAGCTCAATGTGACTAAGGAGTTAGTCACGGGATGATGTATTACGGAACGAGTAAAGAGACTTGCCAGTAACGAGATTGAACAAGGTATGCGGATACCGACGATCGAATCTCGGACAAGTACCATACCGATAGACAAAGGGATTGTATACGGGATTGATTGAATCCCTGACATCGTGGTTCATCCGATGAGACCATCGTGGAGTACGTGGGAGCCAACATGGGTATCCAGATCCCGCTGTTGGTTATTGGCCGGAGAGGTGTCTCGGTCATGTCTACGTGTCTCCCGAACCCGTAGGGTCTACACACTTAAGGTTCGATGACGCTAGGGTTATAGGGAAAAGGTATACGTGATTACCGAAGGTTGTTCAGAGTCCCGGATGAGATCCCGGACGTCACGAGGAGTTCCGGAATGGTCCAGAGGTAAAGATTGATATATAGGAAGTCCAGTTTTGGTCACCGGAAAGTTTTCGGGCTCATCGGTATTGTACCGGGAGTGCCGGGAGGGTGCCGGAGGACCCCCGGGAGGGGGTGACGACCAAAGGACCTCATGGGCCCTGATAGGAGGTGTGCCAGCCCATATTGGGCCAGCCAATACCTTCTAGAAAGGGCCCATGCACCAGGGATCTGGAGATAAGGGCTAAGGGAATTTAAAAGGAGGAGATCCACCTCCCGTGTGGGAGGTGGACTCTCCCCCTAGTTCGGCCGAAGCTCCCTCCTTGGAGGAGGGGCTAGGTCAGCCCTCCCTCTCCCTTCCTCCTATATATACTCAAGGTTTGGGGCTGGTTTGAGACGACGAACTCTTTCTCTCTCGCTGCAGCCCTATTCTACTTCTTCCTCCTCCGCAGTGCTTAGGCGAAGCCCTGCCGGGATACCTTGCTACTCCACCACCACCACGCCGTCGTGCTGCTGCTGGAGCTCTTCCCCAACCTCTCCTTCCTCCTTGCTGGATCAAGGCGTAGGAGACGTCACCGGGCTGCACGTGTGTTGAACGCGGAGGTGCCGTCCGTTCGGCACTTGATCGGATCTACCGCGATCTGAATCGCTGCGAGTACGACTCCATCAACCGCGTTCTTGTAACGCTTCCGCTTAGCGATCTTCAAAGGTATGAAGATCCAATCTCTCCCCACTCGTTTGCTGGTTTCTCCATAGATAGATCTTGGTGACACGTAGGAAAATTTTGATTTACTACTACGTCTCCCAACAGTGGCATCATGAGCTAGGTCTATGCGTAGAATCTATGCACGAGTAGAACACAAAGCAGTTGTGGGCGTCGATTTTGTTAATATGCTT
Organism: Hordeum marinum; assembly: GCA_022496015.1. Taxonomy (NCBI): domain Eukaryota; kingdom Viridiplantae; phylum Streptophyta; class Magnoliopsida; order Poales; family Poaceae; genus Hordeum; species Hordeum marinum. The sequence continues at coordinate 450,159,069 of CM039675.1, read as the reverse complement.
GCCGTTACTAGTCTTATCTTGATTCGACGGTATTGTGGGATGAAGCGTCCCGGACCAACCTTACACGTACGCTTACGTGAGACCGGTTCCACCGCCTGACATGCACCAGTTGCATAAGGTGGCTAGCGGGTGTCTGTCTCTCCCACCTTAGTCGGATTGGATTCGATGAAAAGGGTCCTTATGAAGGGTAAATAGAAATTGGCATATCACGTTGTGGTTTTGGCGTAGGTAAGAAACGTTCTTGCTAGAAACCTATAGCAACCACGTAAAAACTTGCAACTACAAATTAGAGAACGTCTAACTTGTTTTTGCAGCATATGCCTTGTGATGTGATATGGCCAGAAGGATGTGATGTGATGCATTGTGATGTATGAGATTGATCATGTTCTTGTAATAGGGTTCACGACTTGCATGTCGATGACTATGACAACCGGCAGGAGCCATAGGAGTTGTCTTATTTATTGTATGACCTGCGAGTCAATCACAAACGCCATGTAATTACTTTACTTTATTGCTAAGCGTTAGCCATAGCAGTAGAAGTAATAGTTGGCGAGACAACCTCATGAAGACACAATGATGGAGATCATGATGATGGAGATCATGGTGTCATGCCGGTGACAATGATGATCATGATGCCCCGAAGATGGAGATCATAGGAGCAAGATGATATTGGCCATATCATGTCACTATATTGATTGCATGTGATGTTTATCATGTTTACATCTTATTTGCTTAAAACGACGGTAGTAAATAAGATGATCTCTCAATAAAATTTCAAGAGAAGTGTTCACCCTAACTGTGCACCGTTGCTAAGGATCGTTGTTCCGAAGCACCACGTGATGATCGGGTGTGATAGGTTCTAACGTTCGCATACAATGGGTGTAAGCCAGATTTACACACGCGAAACACCTAGGTTGACTTGACGAGCCTAGCATGTACAGACATGGCCTCGGAACACGGAAGACCGAAAGGTCGAACATGAGTCGTATAGAAGATACGATCAACATGGAGATGTTCACCATGGATGACTAGTCCGTCTCACGTGATGATCGGACACGGGCTAGTTGACATGGATCATGTGTCACTTAGATGACTAGAGAGATGTCTATCTGAGTGGGAGTTCATTGAATAATTTGATTATGTGAACTCGATTATCATGAACTTAGTCTAAAATTGCCTTTAATATCTATATTGTAGATCCAATGGACAACGCAAATGTCAACCTCAATTTCAACGCGTTCCTAGAGAAAACCAAGCTGAAAGATGATGGAAGCAACTATACGGACTGGGTCCGTGGCTTGAGGATCATCCTCATAGCTTCCAAGAGATTGTATGTCCTTGATGCACCGCTAGGTGACCCACCCATTCTCCCAGCGGACCAAGACGTTACGAACGCTTGGCAGTCACGCTGCGATGATTACTCTCTTGTTCAGTGCGGCATGCTTTACAGTTTAGAATTGGGGCTCCAAAAGCGTTTTGAGCAACACGGAGCATATGAGATGTTCCAAGAGCTGAAACTGGTTTTCCAAGCTCATGCCCGACTCGAGAGATATGACATCTCTGACAAGTTCTTCAGCTGTAAGATGGAGGAGAACAGTTCTGTTAGTGAGCACATCCTCAAGATGTCTGGGCTTCACAACCGCTTGACTCAGCTGGGAGTTAAACTCCCGGATGACTCAGTCATTGACAGAATCGTCCAGTCGCTTCCACCTAGCTACAAAAGCTTTGTGATGAACTACAACATGCAGGGGATGGAGAAGTCCATTCCTGAGTTGTACTCGATGCTCAAATCAGCAGAGGTCGAGATCAGAAAGGAGCATCAAGTGTTGATGGTAAACAAGACCACTAGTTTCAAGAAACGCAAGGGTAAGAAGAACTTCAAGAAGGACGGCAAAGCTGTTGCCGAGCCCGGTAAGCAAGTTGCCGGGAAGAAGAAGAACAAGAATGGACCCAAGCCTGAGACTGAGTGTTTCTATTGTAAGGGTACCGGTCACTGGAAGCGGAACTGCCCCAAGTACTTAGCGGATAAGAAGGTCGGCAACGTTAAAGGTATATGTGATATACTTTTTATTGATGTGTACCTAACCAGCGCTCGTAGTAGCTCCTGGGTATTTGATACCGGTGCAGTTGCTCACATTTGTAACTCCAAGCAGGAGCTGTGGAATAAGCGAAGGTTGGCAAAGGACGAGGTGACGATGCGCGTCGGGAATGGTTCCAAGGTCGATGTGATCGCCGTCGGCACGCTACCTCTACATCTACCTTCGGGATTAATTTTAAACCTTAATAATTGTTATTTAGTACCAGCTTTGAGCATGAACATTGTATCTGGATCTCGCTTGATACGAGATGGCTACTCTTTTAAATCCGAGAATAATGGTTGTTCTATTTATATGAGAGAAATGTTCTATGCTCATGCCCCGCTGGTCAATGGTTTATTTTTGATGAATCTCGAACGTGATGTTACACATGTCCATAGTGTGAGTACCAAAAAGTGTAAAGTTGATAACGATAGTCCCACTTACATGTGGCACTGCCGTCTTGGCCATATTGGTGTCAAACGCATGAAGAAGCTCCATGCTGATGGACTTTTGGAGTCACTTGATTTCGAATCATTTAACACATGCGAACCATGCCTCATGGGCAAGATGACCAAAACTCCGTTCTCCGGAACAATGGAGCGAGCAACTGACTTGTTGGAGATAATACATACCGATGTATGCGGTCCAATGAGTGTCGAGGCTCGCGGTGGCTACCGTTATGTTCTCACCCTCACTGATGACTTGAGCAGATATGGGTATGTCTACTTAATGAAACACAAGTCTGAAACCTTTGAAAGGTTCAAGGAATTTCAGAGTGAGGTCGAGAATCAACGTGACAGGAAAATAAAATGCCTACGATCTGATCGTGGCGGAGAATATTTAAGTCACGAATTTGACACGCACCTTAGGAAATGTGGAATTATTTCACAGCTCACACCGCCAGGCACACCTCAGCGAAATGGTGTGTCTGAACGTCGTAATCGCACTCTATTGGATATGGTGCGATCTATGATGTCTCTTACCGACTTACCGCTATCATTTTGGGGATATGCATTAGAGACTGCCGCGTTCACTTTAAATAGGGCACCGTCTAAATCCGTTGAGACGACACCGTATGAATTATGGTTTGGAAAGAAACCTAAGCTGTCGTTTCTAAAAGTTTGGGGTTGCGATGCTTATGTGAAGAAACTTCAACCTGAGAAGCTCGAACCCAAAGCGGAAAAGTGTGTCTTCATAGGATATCCCAAAGAGACTATTGGGTATACCTTCTACCTACGATCCGAAGGCAAAGTCTTTGTTGCCAAGAATGGATCCTTTCTCGAGAAAGAGTTTCTCTCGAAAGAAGTAAGTGGGAGGAAAATAGAACTTGATGAGGTAATTGTACCTCCACTCGAACCGGAGAGTAGCGCAGCACAGGAAGTTGTTTCTGTGGAGCCTACACCGGCTAGAGAGGAAGTTAATAATGATGATCATGAAACTTCAGATCAAGTTGCTATTCGAAGGTCCACTAGGACATGTTCCGCACCAGAGTGGTACGGTAATCCTGTCCTAGAGATCATGTTGTTGGACAATGGTGAACCTTCGAACTATGAAGAAGCGATGGCGGGCCCGAATTCTGACAAATGGCTTGAGGCCATGAAATCCGAGATAGGATCCATGTATGAGAACAAAGTATGGACTTTGGTGGACTTGCCTGATGATAAGCGAGCCATTGAAAATAAATGGATCTTTAAGAAGAAGACTGACGCAGACGGTAATGTGACCGCCTATAAAGCTCGGCTTGTCGCTAAGGGTTATCGACAAGTTCAAGGAGTTGACTACGATGAGACATTCTCACCCGTAGCGATGCTAAAGTCTGTCCGAATCATGTTAGCAGTTGCCGCATTTTATGATTATGAGATCTGGCAAATGGACGTCAAAACGGCATTCCTTAATGGCTTCCTCAAGGAAGAACTGTATATGATGCAGCCGGAAGGTTTTGTTGATCCTAAAGATGCTAACAAGGTATGCAAGCTCCAGCGCTCCATCTATGGGCTGGTGCAAGCATCTCGGAGTTGGAACATTCGCTTTAATGAGGTGATTAAAGCGTTATGGTTTGTACAGGTTTATGGAGAACCCTGTATTTACAAGAAAGTGAGTGGGAGCTCTATAGCATTTCTTATACTGTATGTGGATGACATGCTGATAATGGGAAATAATATAGAACTCTTGGAAAGTATCAAGGCCTACTTGAATAAGTGTTTTTCAATGAAGGACCTTGGAGAAGCTGCTTACATATTAGGTATTAAGATCTATAGAGATAGATCAAAACGCCTCATTGGTCTTTCACAAAGCACATACCTTGAAAAGATATTGAAGAAGTTCAATATGGATCAGTCCAAGAAGGGGTTCTTGCCTGTGTTGCAAGGTGTGAGATTGAGTACGACTCAATGCCCGACCACGGCAAAGGATAGAGAAGAGATGAGTGCCATCCCCTATGCTTCAGCCATAGGCTCTATCATGTATGCCATGCTGTGTACCAGACCTGATGTGAACCTTGCCATAAGTTTGGTAGGGAGGTACCAAAGTGATCCCGGAGCGGAACACTGGACAGCGGTCAAGAATATCCTGAAGTACCTGAAAAGGACAAAGGACATGTTTCTCATTTATGGAGGTGCCGAAGAGCTCGTCGTAAAGGGTTACGTCGATGCTAGCTTCGACACAGATCCGGACGACTCCAAGTCGCAAACCGGATACGTGTATATTTTGAATGGAGGGGCAGTAAGCTGGAGCAGCAGCAAGCAAAGCGTCGTGGCGGCATCTACATGTGAAGCGGAGTACATCGCTGCTTCGGAAGCAGCAAAGGAGGGAGTCTGGATGAAGGAGTTCATCACCGACCTAGGAGTGATTCCGAATGCGTCGGGCCCGATGACTCTACTCTGTGACAACACTGGAGCTATTGCCCTTGCGAAGGAGCCCAGGTTTCACAAGAAGACAAGACACATCAAGCGCCGCTTCAACTCCATCCGTGATTACATTCAGGAGGGAGACATAGATATTTGTAAAGTGCATACGGATCTGAATGTCGCAGATCCGTTGACCAAACCTCTCTCACGAGCAAAACATGATCAACACCAGAATGCTATGGGTGTTCGATTCATCACAATGTAACTAGATCATTGACTCTAGTGCAAGTGGGAGACTGTTGGAAATATGCCCTAGAGGCAATAATAAAATGGTTATTATTGTATTTCCTAGTTCATGATAATTGTCTATTATTCATGCTATAATTGTGTTAACCGGAAACCGTAATACATGTGTGAATACATAGACCACAACGTGTCCCTAGTGAGCCTCTAGTTGGCTAGCTCGTTGATCAATAGATGGTCTCGGTTTCATGACCATGGACATTGGATGTCGTTGATAACGGGATCACATCATTAGGAGAATGATGTGATGGACAAGACTCAATCCTAAGCATAGCACAAGATCGTGTAGTTCGTTTGCTATAGCTTTTCAATGTCAAGTATCATTTCCTTAGACGGAGAGGTATCTCTGGGCCCACTCGGTAAGACATCATCATTATGAGCTCAATGTGACTAAGGAGTTAGTCACGGGATGATGTATTACGGAACGAGTAAAGAGACTTGCCAGTAACGAGATTGAACAAGGTATGCGGATACCGACGATCGAATCTCGGACAAGTACCATACCGATAGACAAAGGGATTGTATACGGGATTGATTGAATCCCTGACATCGTGGTTCATCCGATGAGATCATCGTGGAGTACATGGGAGCCAACATGGGTATCCAGATCCCGCTTTTGGTTATTGGCCGGAGAGGTGTCTCGGTCATGTCTACGTGTCTCCCGAACCCGTAGGGTCTACACACTTAAGGTTCGATGACGCTAGGGTTATAGGGAAAAGGTATACATGATTACCGAAGGTTGTTAGGAGTCCCGGATGAGATCCCGGACGTCACGAGGAGCTCCGGAATGGTCCGGAGGTAAAGATTGATATATAGGAAGTCCAGTTTTGGTCACCGGAAAGTTTTCGGGCTCATCGGTATTGTACCGGGAGTGCCGGGAGGGTGCCGGAGGACCCCCGGGAGGGGGTGACGACCAAAGGACCTCATGGGCCCTTAGAGGAGGTGTGCCAGCCCATATTGGGCCAGCCAATACCTTCTAGAAAGGGCCCATGCGCCAGGGATCTGGAGATAAGGGCTAAGGGAATTTAAAAGGAGGAGATCCACCTCCCGTGTGGGAGGTGGACTCTCCCCCTAGTTCGGCCGAAGCTCCCTCCTTGGAGGAGGGGCTAGGTCAGCCCTCCCTCTCCCTTCCTCCTATATATACTCAAGGTTTGGGGCTGGTTTGAGACGACGAACTCTTTCTCTCTCGCTGCAGCCCTATTCTGCTTCTTCCTCCTCCGCAGTGCTTAGGCAAAGCCCTGCCGGGATACCTTGCTACTCCACCACCACCACGCTGTCGTGCTGCTGCAGGAGCTCTTCCCCAACCTCTCCTTCCTCCTTGCTGGATCAAGGCGTAGGAGACGTCACCGGGCTGCACGTGTGTTGAACGCGGAGGTGCCGTCCGTTCGGCACTTGATCGGATCTACCGCGATCTGAATCGCTGCGAGTACGACTCCATCAACCGCGTTCTTGTAACGCTTCCGCTTAGCGATCTTCAAAGGTATGAAGATCCAATCTCTCCCCACTCGTTTGCTGGTTTCTCCATAGATAGATCTTGGTGACACGTAGGAAAATTTTGATTTACTACTACGTCTCCCAACAAATTTAAGCTTGCAGATTTATCTAGAGATGAAGTTAAGAAGAAGGTTTTCCATTTATATTTGAAGGGAAAAGAATTGACATGGTATAGGCTATGTGATGATATTGTATCATGGAACTGGAATCGTTTGAAATTGGAATTCCACCCAAAGTTTTATCCTATGCATCTAGTTCATCGTGATCAGAATTATATATATATATATATATATATATATATATTATTTTTGGCCTCTGAAGGAGAAAGTATCGCTCATAATGATCAAACCATGCTCGATACTTCTTGTTCTAGTTCTTTTATGAAGAAGACTATTGAATTCAAGTGTGATCTCTTGGAAAGAATTAAATGCAACTTTGAAGATTGGGGACTCGACAAAAGTAATGAATCAAGTATTAAGCTTGAATTTGATCATGTTAAATATTTTATGAATATTGATGCTTTTCACAAGTTTAGCATTAAATATGGACTTGAATCTGAAATAGTAGCCTCTTTCTGTGAATCATTTGCTGCTCATGTTGATCTCCCTAAAGATAAGTGGTTTAAATATCACCCCCCTATTAAAAAGGAAATTAAAGAACCGGTCATTGCTAAATAAGAAACTATCATTTACAATGTTGATCCAGTTGTGCCTAGTGCTTATATTGAGAAACCACCTTTCCCGGTTAGGATAAAGGAACATGCTAAGGTATCAATTGTGGTTCACAAAAGTAATATTAGAGCACCTAAGCCCCCTGAACAAATTAGGTAGAACCTATTATTGCTATGGTTAAATATCTCTTAGTAGAAAATATTGATGAAAATGTCATTTACTTTTGTGATGAAGCTGCTAGAATTGCTAAACATGATGAAAAAGACAAACATAGACCCGTAGTTGGCTTGCCTGTTGTCTCAGTCAAAATAGAAGATCATTGTTATCATGGCTTATGTGATTTGGGTGCTAGTGTGAGTGCTATTCCTTTTACCTTATATCATGAAATGATGAATGACATAACACCTGCTGAAATAGAAGATATTGATGTTACTATTAAACTTGCTAATAGAAACACCATCATACCACTTGGGTTTGTTAGAGATGTCGAAGTCTTGTGTGGGAAAATAAAGTATCCTACTGATTTTCTAGTCCTTGGTTCCCCACAAGATGCCTTTTGTCCCATTATCTTTGGTAGACCTTTCTTCTATTAATGCTAAGATAGATTGCCAAAAAGAAACCATCACTGTTGAGTTTGGCGATGTGTCTCATGAGTTTATTTTTTCTAAGTTTAGTAGACAACCTCGTGATAGATAATTACCTAGTAAGGATGAAATAATTGGTCTTGCTTCTATTGTCGTTCCTCCTACCGATCCACTAGAACAATATTTGCTAGACCATCAAAATTATATGCACTTGCGTGAAAGAAATGAAATGGATAAACTTTTCTTTGAACAACAACCTCTACTGAAACACAATTTGCCTATTGAAACTCTTGGAGGTCCTCCTCCACCTAAAGGTGATCCTGTGTTTGAACTAAAAGAATTGCCTGACACTTTGAAGTATGCTTATCTCGATGAGAAAAAGATATATCATGTTATTATTAGTGTTATCCTTTCAGAACATGAAGAAGAAAGATTATTAAAAAAACTGAGGAAGCACCAGGCTGCTATAGGATATATTCTTGATGATCTTAAGGGCATTAGTCCCACTCTATGTCAGCACAAGATCAATATGGAACCTGATGCTAAACCCGTTGTTGATCACCAACAACGATTGAATCCCAAGATGAAAGAAGTGGTAAGAATTGAAATATCAAAGGTTATGGAAGCAAGTATAATCTATCCTATAGCTGATAGTAGATGGATGAGTCACGTTCATTGTGTCCCTAAGAAAGGAGGTATTACTATTGTTCCTAATGATAAAAATGAGCTTATTCCACAGAGAATTGTTACTGGCTATAGGACGGCAATTGATTTTAGGAAAATAAATAAAGCTACTAGAAAAGATCATTACCCCTTACCTTTTATTGATCAAATGCTTGAAAGATTATCTAAGTACACACACTTTTGTTTCCTGGATGGATACTTTGGTTTCTCTCAAATACCCATGTCACAATCTGATCAAGAGAAAACCACCTTTACCTTTACTTTTAGAACCTATGCTTATAGACATATGCCTTTTGGTTTATGCAATGCACTTCCTACCTTTCAACGATGTATGACTGCTATATTCTATGATTTTTGTGAAAAGATTGTGGAGGTTTACATGGATGATTTCTCTGTTTATGGAACTTCTTTCAATGATTGCTTAAGAAACCTTGATCGAGTTTTGTAGAGATGTGAACAAACTAGTCTCGTCTTGAATTGGGAGGAGTGCCACTTTATGGTTAATGAAGGTATTGTCTTGGGGTATAAAATCTCTAAACAAGGTATTGAGGTGGATCAAGCTGAAGTTGATGCAACTAAGAAAATGCCATGTCCTAAAGATATCAAAGTATTCGAAGTTTCCTTGGACATGTCGGTTTCTATATGAGGCTTATTAAAGACTTCTCAAAAAATTGTAGGCCTTTTACACTACTGGAATGAGGCACTTTGCCGTCTGCCATGGCAGATGGGAAAGGATAGGATTGCGGACCGCAAACACCTTTGTCGTCAGCCGACAGATGGAGATAGTTTCGGCACGGTGAACTCCGGTAAAGGGGTTCTTTGCCGTCTGCCTCGGCTCACCGGATGGTTAAGATTTTTTGCTGGCAACCTGCATACGGCAAAGAGGCCGGAAGGTGTAGCACTGACGTTAGCCCCGTTAGGTGGCTAACGGCACCCTTTGCCGTTTGCCCCCTTTGTCGTCTGCCCCCCTCCTTGCCATCTGCCCCCTTTGTCGTCTGCCCCACTGCCCCTTGTTGTTCGCACCCTTTACAGTCTGCCCACCTCCTTTGTCGTCTGCCCCCGGATGGCAAAGGGGCCAAATGGCCCTAGGCCTGGTATTCCGGGTTGCACATGCGGTTGCCATGTGTTATCTTTGCCGTCGATGGCAGACGGCAACGAGCCAGTATTGCCTCTTTTTTCCTGTTTTTGTTATATTCAAGAATTTTCGCAAGCAATTATATGATATATATATATATTTCACAGAAACAATATCCCTGCCATATGCATATGATCAACCAACAATTATACCAAATTCAAAGTAACAATTTTCACATTGTTCACCATATTACAATAGTTTGCTCCATAAATACATAGTTTGATCCATATGTAGCAAGTTTCACATTGTTCATCGATACAAACTGAAAACAACAAGTAACACAAGCACTCCATCAACCACAATCACTCCATCAATGCAAGCTTCCACGAAGTGAATATAATCTGCAAAATGGGAAATAAGGAAGTTAGATGAACAAGACGAAGAAGAAGAAGAAGGGTTTTTGTTCTCTTTCTCTTTCTCCTCTTGTTTTTCTTGTTCTTATTGCTTATTTGTGTCATTTTCGAGCTAACCTAGGTAATTATACCATTTTTGACTTAACTAAGGTTATTGTGTGATTTTGGAAGAAAATAAGCTTAGTATATAACATTTCTGAGGTTACCGAGGTTATTATGCCATTTTTACCCCAAGTAAGCTAATATGCCATTTTGATATAAGTAATGAAAGTATGTCATTATTGAAATAGCCTAGTAATTATGCCATTTTTGAGATAACTAAGCTTATTATGTTGTTTGGGAGGAAACAAAGCTAAGTATAGGTCATTTTAGAGTTAACTTAGGTAAAATAGGTCATTTTGGAGCTAAGTAAGCTTATTATGTCCCTCTGGAGGAAAATAAGCTAAGTGTATGAAATTTATGAGCTAACGAATGTAATTATGTCATTTTTGAGTTAACTAAGATTATTATGTCATTTGGGAGGAAACAAAGCTAAGTATAGGTCTTTTTAGAGCTAACTTAGGTAAAATAGGACATCGATAAGGGAGAAGGAACATGGCAATGTGTGATTGCAATGAAATACTTTCAAGCAAACCTTCATGGAGATAATCAAGTGCACTCAACTCACTAGCAATTGGTTCATCGTAATTTGGTCTTTTGAAAAGATTAGCAAGTGGATGAGGATCCATATCAATAGATTTTTAGCATGCAAAGATGCAAGCAAATAGAAGGCACATGGCAACACAAGCAAAGAGGCAAACAAAAAAGAGGGCGAATAAAAAGGCAAATTTTGTGAAGTGGGGAGAGGAAAACGAGAGGCAAAAGGCAAGTAATGTAAATGCAAGAGATGAGTTTGTGATGGGTACTTGGTAGGCTTGATGTGTATCCTCCCCGGCAACGGCACCAGAAATCCTTCTTGCTACCTCTTGAGCTTGCGTTGGTTTTCCCTTGAAGAGGAAAGGGTGATGCAGCTAAGTAGATAAGTATTTCCCTCAGTTGTTGAGAACCAAGGTATCAATCTAGTAGGAGGAAAAAGCAAGTCACCAATGGATGCACCTACACAAACAATCAAACTCTTGCACCCAACGCGATAAAGGGGTTGTCAATCCCTTCACAATAGTTCAAGTCCCCATACTCAGGCCTAAATAAGGCACATCCATTCTCACAGGCATTTATATTGTCATAGGGCAGCTTAAGTACACGGAGGATTTTGTCGGACTGGTACAAGTTTGTAGGCAGTACATGGCCTTTGGGTAGAAAGCGTCCAAATATTGTCATCATCGTGTCATGGCATTCTCTACCCGGGTTGAATTGAGCCTTCAGAGCCATTACTTGCGCGATGGCATCCAGCTGACAAAGCTCAGTGTGCTCGTGGAGAGGACATTTCGAAGACTCCGCCATTTCATAGAATGCCTTTGCAGATTCCACCATCTCAACGTCCGAATCCCGAGTGTCATCAAAGTCTTTCACCATGTCTTCGATCTCGGCACCATGCTTGTCCATGCGACGACGAACCACCTCAGCTCTGGCTCGTTGGGCGGACTCACCATGAAAAGTCCACACCATATAATTATGCGTAAAACGCCACTTCTGTAGGTGTTTACCCATTTCACCCTCTGTCTGCTTTTTAAAGTTGTCACACCGAGGACAGGGGCACCATGTTTTTTCCTAGCCATTTGCAAATGCGACTCTCACAAACCCCTTGGTATTTGTTAACCATTCTTTGGTCATTCTTTCTGACTGGTGTGATCGGTGTACATCCACGCACGATCACTCATCTTGCCTAGCTACTAGACACACTAGAAATATATATATATAATTCAGCATATATATTCGTCAGTTCGTCAAGTTTGTCGGTTTTATTACGTCCATGCAACCTACACGCTAATAGGTAAGATATGTTGATTGGGTTCGTTTTCCCATGCTCTGCTCCGGATCCAACGTAGAATTTCGGCAGCACCTCCCCATTGTTCTCCAGATACATGCCTCGACAATAAGTAGAGAGGATGTGTAGCCGGAGAACAATAGGGAGGCACTCAAGAAATTTAGCATCGGATCCAGAGCAGAGCATACGGGACAACGAACCCAATCTACACATACTCGGGTTGTCCATGGATAACATTGGACAATTCGAAAGGATATAAATATGCAAAGACATGCATATTTATAGATGCCACCCTTTCGAACAGGAGACGCATATTGGTCACGCATACTGTTGAATCGAATACACCTATACCTAGCAAGTTTCATCGGCACGAAGACCAGAATAGAGCAAATTAAGGGGGTCTAGAAGATGTCATTTGTTCTCAGCCACGAACGCAGCGGCGGAGCTTGTTCAACACACCGGGAGGTCATCGAACAGCAGACCCTCGCAGCAACGAAACAACTCCACATTTAAATCCACCCGATCAACACAAATATGATGTTTTCATAACAAAATTGAAACATATATGATATAACTCATAATTTACAAAACTATGACTCCGTCGGCCTCTAGAAGGCTGAAGAGCACCTTTTCGGTCAATAGGAGGCTGAAGAGGTGTTAGGGGTCAGGGTTTAGGGGTCAGTGGCATCAAGGGTCAGTGGCATCGGGGGTCGCGGGTTAGTGGCATCAGGGGTCAGTGGCGTCGGGGTTGGGGGTCAGTGGCGTCGGGGGGTTGGGGGTAAATGGCGTAAGGGGTTAGTGGTGTCGGGGGTTGGGGGTCAGTGGCGTTGGGGGTTAGTGGCACCTTTTCTTCTTTTTTTTCCTCATCTTGCTTTTCTTCTTCTTCTTCTTCTTCTTCCTCTTCCTCCTTTTCTTACTTTTTTTCTTCTTCTCCTTTTTCCTCTTCTTCTTCTCCTCCTCTCTCCTCTTTCTCTTCTTCTTCTTCTTCTTCTTCTTTTTCTTCTTCTTTTTCTTTCTTCATTTCTTTTTTTGTTCTACATATTATTTTCTTCTAATTTTGTTCCTTTATTTTATTTTTTCTAACCTAATAAACTAACCTAACTAACTAATAAACAGAAAAAAGAAGGGGTGACCGGTACTCACCGGAGGTGGTGGCGGCTGTCGGGGCGGCGGGGGCGGCTTGGGCAGCAAGCGGCGGTCGGGGCGGCATGGCGGCCATTGGCGGGGGCGGCCCCATCTTGCGGCGGGGCTTCTAGAAACGGGGCGGCCAATGGAGGGGCAGCCGGTGGTAGGGGAGGGGGGCATCTGGAGGCGGGGCAGCCGGCGGTGGGTCTTCTGGCGGTGGGGCGACCGGTGGCAGGGGCGGGGGCGGTTGGCGGCGGGGCAGCCGGTGGCAAAGGCGGGGGCGTCAGGCGGCCGGTTGTGGGGCTTCTTGCGGCGGGCCGTGTTGGGGAACGTTGCATGGGAAACAAAAAAATTCCTACGCACACGGAAGATCTATCCATGGTGATGAGCATATACGAGAGGGAGATTGGATCTACATACCCTTGTAGATCACTAAGCGAAAGCGTAAGAAACGCGGTTGATGTAGTCGAACGTCTTCACAATCCAAATCACCGAGCATCCCGTGATCCCATCATGATCCATCTCGTGATCCAATCACGATCCTTCCCGCCATCCCATCACGATCCGTCTCGCGATCTTGATCAAGGTCCTTCCGATCTAGCGCCAAACGGATGGCAGCTCCGCGTTCAACACACGTACAGCTTGATGACGTCCTCGCCTTGTTGATCTAGCAAGAGGTGCAAAGTAGTAGATGAGTTCCGACAGCATGATGACGTGGTGACGGTGTTGGTGAAGAACAATCTCCGTGGGGCTTCGCCAAACACTACGGAAACTATGACGTAGGATCAACTAGAGGGACGGGGTTGCCGGCACACGGCCTAGGGTTTCTTGATGTGTTCTAGGTGCTATCCCCGCCCCTTTATTTATAAGCTGAGCCATGTGGTCAAAATTTGGAGAAAAATCCTCCTCAAAGTCGGTTTGCCCACAAGGCAAGAGTCCTCCTCGGACTCCATGACCAGACGCCAAGGTCCTTGGCGCCTGGCCCCAGACGCCAAGGTCCCTGGCGTCTGGCCCCTGGCCCCTGACCTTCGCAAAACACCTTTTGCACCTTCCTAAAGCCTCATGGGCTTTACCCCTTGGCCCAAATAAAGTGTTCTTGTACCCCCGAACATTTCGGGAAACATCCGAAACTATTCCGGCGAATTCAGGAACTCTTCCGGAGACAAAATATTATTATTCCATATATCAATCTTTACCTCTGGACTATTCCAGAGCTCCTCGTCATGTCCGGTATCACATCCGGGACTCCGAACAACTTCCGTCACCAACATAATAACTGAACTATACTTATATCATCACCAAACGTTAAGTTTGTAGACCCTGCAGGTTCAAGAACTATGCAGACATGACCGAGACACCTCTACAGTCAATAATAAATAGCGGGATCTAGATGCCCATATTGGTTCCTACATATTCTACAAATATTTTTATCAGTCGAACCTCTATGTCAAGGATTCAGTTAATCCCGTATAATGTTCCCTTTGTTCTTCGGTATGTTACTTGCTCGAGATTCGATCGTCGGTATCTCTATACCTAGTTCAATCTCGTTACCGGCAAGTCTCTTTACTCGTTACGTAATACAAGATCATGTGGCTAACACATTAGTTACTTTGCTTGCAAGTCTTGTTGTGATGTTGTATTACCGAGTGGGCCCCAATATACCTCTCCGTCACACGGAGTAACAAATCCCAGTCTTGATCCATGCCAACCCAACAGACACCCTCGGAGATACCTGTAGAGCACCTTTATAGTCACCCAGTTATGTTGCGACGTTTGATACACACAAGGTACTCCTCCAGTGTTAGTGAGTTGCATGGTCTCATGGTCATAGGAAGAGATACTTGACATGCAGTAAACTGTAGCAATAAACTAACACGATCATATGCTACGTTTATAGTCTGGGTCTTGTCCATCACATCATTCTCCTAATGATGTGCTCCCGTTATCAAATAACATCTCATGTTCATGGCTAGGAAACCTTAGCCATCTTTGATCAACGAGCTAGTCTACTAGAGGCATACTAGGGACACAATGTTGTCTATATACCCACACATGTAGTTAGTTTCCAATCAATACAATTATAGCATGGATAATAAACGATTATCACGAACAAGGAAATATAATAATAACAATTCATTATTGCCTCTAGGGCATATTTCCAATAGTCTCCCACTTGCACTAGAGTCAATAATCTAGTTCACATCACCATGTGATTTACATTGTTATGAATCTAACACCCAACGAGTTCTGGGGTTCGATCATGCTTTGCATGTGAGAGAGGTCTTTAGTCAACGGGTCTACGACATCCAGATCCGTGTGTACTTTGCAAATCTCTATGTCATATTGTAGACACTGCTACCACACTCCACTTGGAGCTATTATAAATGGCTGGTCCACTATACGTATCCGGACTGCTACTCAGAGTCATCCAGATTGGTGTTAAAGTTTGCATCGACGTAACCCTTTATGATGAACTCTTTATCACCTGCATAATCGAGAAATATTTTCTTAGTCCAATAGTAACTAAGGATAATTTTGACTGTTGTCCAGTGATCCACTTCTGGATCACTCTTGTACCCCTTAACATACTCATGGCAAGGCACGCATAGGTGCGGTACACAACATGGCATACTATATAGAGCCTATGGATAAAGCATGGGGGACGACCTACGTCCTTTCTCTTTCTCCTGCCGTGTCGAGCTTTGAGTCTCACTCAACTCAACACCTTACAAACCAGGCAAGAACTCCTTCTTTGACTGATCCATTTTGAACTCTTTCAAAATCTTGTCTAGGTATGTACTCATTGAAAGTCTCATCAAGCATCTTGATCTATCTCTATAGCTTGATGCTCAATAATTAGGTAGCTTCATACAAGTCTTCCTTTAAAAAACGTTTTTCAAACAACCGTTTATGCTTTCCATAAATTCTACATAATTTCCAATAAATAATACGTCAACCACATATACTTATCAGAAATTCTATAGTCCTCCCACTCACTTTATTGTAAATACAAGTTTCTCATAAACTTCGTATAGACTCAAAAACTTTGATCACCTCATCAAAGCGTATATTCCAACTCCGAGATGCTTGCTCCAGCCCATATAAGGATCACTCGAGCTTGCACACCTTTTAGCATCCTTAGGTCTGACAAAACCTTATATTCGTATCTCATACAACCTTTCCTCAAGGAAGGAAACGTTGTTTTGACATCCATCTGCCAGATTTCATAATTGAAAAATGCAGCAACTGCTATCATAATTCCAACAGACATTAGCATCGCTACGAGTGAGAAAGTCTCATCGCAGTCAACTCCTTGAACTTGTCGTAAATTTCTTTGCGACAAGTCGAGCTTTATAAATGGTGGCATTTACCATCAGCGTCTGTCTTCATCTTAGAGGTCCATTTGTACTCAACGACCTGTCGTTCAACGGGCAAGTATACCAAAGTCCATACTTGGTTTTCATACATGGATCCTTTCTCGGATTTCAAGGCCTCTAACCATTTGTTGGAATCCGGGCCCATCATCGCTTCTTCATAGTTCATAGGCTCATCGTTGTCTAACAACATGATTTCCAAGACATGATCACCGTACCACTCAAGTGAAGTATGTATCCTTGTCAACCTACGAGGTTCGACAATAACTTGATCTGAAGCTTCATGATCATCATCATTAACTTTCTCTTCAACTGACGTAGGCTCCATAGAAACATATTTCTGCGTGGTGCTACTCTCTGGTTGAAACAAAGGTTCAACAACCTCATCAAGTTCTATCTTCCTCTCACACAATCTTTTGAGAGAAACTCTTTCTCGAGAAAGGACCCGTTTTCAGCAACAAACACTTTGCACTCGGATCTGAGATGGAAGGTATACCCAGCTGTTCTTAGGGTATTCTAAGAAGATGCACTTTTCCGCTTTGGGTTCGAGCTTATCACACATAAGTGTCGCATTCCCAAACTCTGAGAAATGACATCTTAGGTTTCTACCAAACCATATGGTGTCATCTCAACAGATTTAGATGGTGCCCTATTTAAAGTGAATGTATTTGTCCCTAATGCATAACCCCAAATTGATAGTGGCAAAATGATAAGAGACATCATAGTTCGCACCATATCCAATAGAGCACGACTACGACGTTCGGACACACCATCACACTATGGTGTTCCAGGTGGCGTGAGTTGTGAAACAACTTCACATTGTCTAAAGTTGTATGCCAAACTCGTAACTCAGATATCCACCTCCACGATCATATCGTAGACATTTTTATCTTCTTGTCACAATGATCTTAAACTTCACTCTGAATTTGTTTGAACTTTTCAAACGTTTCGGACTTTGTTTCATTAAGTAAATATACTCATATTACCAAAATCATCAGTGAAGGTAAGAAAATAACGATATCCACTACGCACTAAAACGCTCCATCATATCGAAAACGGGGTCTTTAATAATCTTTCCCATGAGTCATGGTCCGCATGTCTCAACCGATTCAAAATCGAATGAGTCCAAAGATCCATCAGCATGGAGTTTCTTCATGCGCTTTACACCAATATGACATTTAGCGGCAGTGCCACAAGTATGTGGTATTATCATTATTAACTTTGTATCCTTTGGCATCTATGTTATGAACATGTGTATTACTACAATCAAGATTTAACCAAACCATTCTCATTGGGTGCATGACCATTGAAGGTATTATTCATGTAAACGGAATAACCATTATTCTCTAACTTAAATGAATAACCGTATTACAATAAACACGATCTAATCATGTTCATGATTAACACAAACACCAAATAACATTTTATTTAAGTTCGTCAATAATCTCGAAGGTAGAGAGAGCGTGCGATGTTGATCACATCAACCTTGGAAACATTTCCAACACACATCGTCACCTCACCCTTAGCTAGTCTATGTTTATTCCGTAGCTTTTATTTCGAGTTACTAACATTTAGCAACCGAACTGGTATCCAATACCTAGGTTCTACTAGGAATACTAGAAAGGTACACATCAATAACACGTATATCAAATATACTTCTGTCGACGTTGCCAGCCTTCTTATCTACCAAGTTTCTAGGGTTGTTCCCCTTCAGCGACTGCTCTCCTCATAATAGAAGCACTTAGTCTCGGGTTTGGGTTGAACCTTGGGTTCCTTGACTAGATCAGCAAATGACTTGCCATCCATGAAGTTTCCCTCCTTACCCTTTCCCTTTTCGAAACTAGTGGTTTTACTAATCATCAACACTTGATGCTCCTTCTTGATATCTACCTTTGCGGTGCCAAACATCGCGAATAGCTCAGGGATCATCATTTCCATCCCTGGCATAATTATACTTCATCACCAAGTTCTTGTATGTTAGTGACAGTGACTTGGAGAACTATATCAATCACTAGCTTATCTAGAAGATCAACTCCCACTCAATTCAAGCGATTGTAGCACCCAGACAATCTGAGCACATGCTCAACGATTGAGTTATTCTCCTTCATCTTGCAGGCAAAGAATCTTTTTGGAGATCTCATATCTCACAACACGGGCATGAGCCTGATATCCCAATTTTAGCTCTTAGAACATCTCATATGTTCCTTGATGTTCAAAATGTTTTGGAGCCTCAATTCTAAGACGTAATGCATGACGCACTGACTATCAAGTAGTCATCGGAACGTGCCTGCCAGATGTTCACAACATCTACAGACGATGCTAGAGGGGGTGGCGCGCCGAGCGGTGCATTAAGGACATAAGGCTTTTGTGCAGCAATGAGGACAATCCTCAGATCATGGACCTAGTCCGCAATATTGCTACCATCATCTTTCAACTCTATTCATCTAGGAATACATAAAAATTCAAGGGAGCTACAACGTGAGCTAGTAATCTACAACATAATTTGCAAAGACACCACTGGCTATGTTCATGATAATGAGTTCAATAAATCATATTACTTAAGAACTCCCACTCAAATTGACATCCCTTTGGTCATTCGAGTGTCACATGATCCAAATCCACCAACTCAAGTCCGATCATCACGTGAGTTGAGGTGGTTTCAATGGTGAACATCATCATGTTGATCATATCTACTATATGACTCATGTTTGACCTTTCGGTCTCTTGTGTTCCGAGGCCATGTCTATACATGCTAGGCGCGTCAAGTTTAACACGAGTGTTCTGCACGTGCAACACTATCTTGCACCCATTGTATGTGAATGTAGAGTCTATCACACCCGATCATCACGTGGTGTCTCGACACGACGAACTTTCGCAACGGTGCACACTCGGGGAGAACACAATTTATCTTTAAATTTAAGTGAGGGATCACCTTATAATGCTACCGTCGTCCTAAGCAAAACAAGGTGCATAAAAGGATTAACATCACATGCAAATCATAAGTGACATGATATGGCCATGAACTTGTGCTTTTGATCTCCATCCTTAAAGCACCGGCATGATCTCCATCATAACCGGCATGACACCATGATCCCCATCATCTTGATCTTCATCAACATGTCGCCATCGGGGTTGTAGCGCCCACCATGCTTCTACTACTATTGCTACTACTTAGCGATAAAGTAAAGCATTACATAGCGCTTAACGAGTGACACGTAGGCCATACAATAATTAAAGACAACCCTATGGCTCTTGCCAGTTGCCGTACTCATTGACATGCAAGTCGTGATATTCTATAGAACACATGATCATCTCATACATCACATATATCTCATCATGTAATTGGCCATATCACATCACAACATACCATGTAAAAACAAGTTAGGCGTCCGCTAATTGTTGTTGCAAGTTTTACGTGGTTGCTATGGGTATCTAGCAAGAACAATTCTCACCTACGCATAAAGCACAACGTTGATACATAAGTTGCCTTTCAACCTTATCAAGGACCGCCTTTTTCGAATCTGATTCAACTAAAGTAGGAGAAACAGATACCCGCCGGCCATCTTTGTGCAACGAAGTTACACGTCAGTCGATGGAACCGGTCTCTCGTAAGCGTACGAGTAAGGTTGGTCTAGGACGCTTCATCCCACAATACCGCTGAACCAAAACACGACCAAGGGAGGAAGCAATCTAAGCATCAACATCCACAAACTCCTTTGTGTTCTACTTGAGATATCATCTGCACATAGACCTAGCTCATGATGCCACTATTGGGGAACGTTGCATGGGAAACAAAAAAATTCCTACGCGCATGCAAGATTTGTCCATGGTGATGAGCATCTACGAGAGGGAGATTGGATCTACATACCCTTGTAGATCTCTAAGCGGAAGCGTTAAGAAACGCGGTTGATGTAGTCAAACGTCTTCGCGATCCAGATCGCCGATCGTCCGGCGATCCCATCATGATCCATCTCGCGATCCAATCACGATCCATCTCGCGATCCCATCACGATCCGTCTCACGATCTTGATCACGGTCCTTCCGATC
This sequence comes from Hordeum marinum, assembly GCA_022496015.1. Taxonomy (NCBI): domain Eukaryota; kingdom Viridiplantae; phylum Streptophyta; class Magnoliopsida; order Poales; family Poaceae; genus Hordeum; species Hordeum marinum. The sequence goes on along the minus strand of CM039675.1, from coordinate 450,138,451 downwards.
TAGCGCTGAACGGACGGCACCTCCGCATTCAACACATGTACAGCTTGATGACGTCCTCGCCTTCTTGATCCAGCAAGAGGGACGAAGTAGTAGATGAGTTCCGGCAGCACGACAACATGGTGACAGTGTTAGGGAAGAACAATCTCCACAGGGCTGTGCCAGGCACTACGAAAACTATGATGGCGGATAAACTAGAGGGACGGGGTTGTCGGCACAAGGCTTAGGGTTTCTTGATGTGTTCCAGGTGCTAGTCCCGCCCCTTTATTTATATGCTAAGCCTTGGGGTCGAAACTTGGATAAAAATCTCCTCAAGGTCGGTTTGCCCGCAAGGCAAGAGTCCTCCCCGGACTCCAGGACAAGATGCCAAGGTACTCGGCGTCTGGCCCCAGACGCCAGGGTCCCTGGCGTCTGGCCCCTAGCCTTCGCAAAACACCTTTTGCACCTTTCTAAAGCCTCACGGGCTTTACCCCTTGGCCCAAATTAAGTGTTCTTGTACCCCAAACATTTCGGGAAACATCCGAAACTATTCCGATGAATTCCGGAACTCTTCCGGAGACAAAACATTGTTATCCCATATAATCTTTACCTCCGGACTATTCCGGAGCTCCTCATCATTTCCGGGATCTCATCCAGGACTCCGAACAACTTTCGGTCACCAACATAATAACTCAACTATACTTATATCGTCACCAAACGTTAAGTGTGTAGACCCTGTGGGTTCGAGAACTATGCAGACATGATCGAGACACCTCTACGGTCAATAACCAATAGCGGGACTTGGATGCCCATATTGGTTCCTACATATTCTAGGAAGATCTTTATCAGTCGAACCTCTATGTCAAGGATTCAGTTAATCCCGTATAATGTTCCCTTTGTTCTTCGGTATATTACTTGCCCAAGATTCGATCGTCGGTATCTCTATAGCTAGTTCAATCTCGTTACCGGCAAGTCACTTTACTCATTCTGTAATACAAGATCCTGTGGCAAACACATTAGTCACTTTGCTTGCAAGTCTTGTTGTGATGTTGTATTATCGAGTGGGCCCCGAGATACCTCTCCATCACACGGAGTAACAAATCCCAGTCTTGATCCATGCCAACCCAACAGACAGCCTCGGAGATACCTGTAGAGCACCTTTATAGTCACCCAGTTACGTTGTGATGTTCGATACACACAAGGTACTCCTCCGGTGTCAGTGAGTTGCATGATCTCATGGTCATAGGAAGAGATACTTGACATGCAGAAAACTATAGCAATAAACTGTCATGATCATATTCTACGTTTATAGTTTCAGTCTTGTCCATTACATCGTTCTCCTAATGATGTGATCCCGTTATCAAATAACATCTCATGTTCATGGCTAGGAAACCTTAGCCATCTTTGATCAACAAGCTAGTCTACTAGAGGCATACTTGGGACACAGTGTTGTCTATATACCCACACATGTATTTAGTTTCCAATCAATACAATTATAGCATGGATAATAAGTGATTATCATGAACAAGGAAATATAATAATAACTAATTTATTATTGCCTCTAGGGCATATTTCCAATAGGGCGGCTGACGGCGGGGGCGGACGGCGGCGAGGCGGGAGGGGCGGGGGGATCGGGACAAGAGAGAGAGAAGGCGAGTGAGAGGGGATGGGGTGGGGGTCGGGCCGATGCCGTTACTATCCATAAGCTTTGTCGTTTTCTGGCGAACGGCAAAGAGTCCCCAACCAGATGGCAAAGAGCAAGTAGACGACCCTACACCCCCACAGGCCAGTGGGGCCTAGGTGGTCTATTTGTCGTCTGCCTTCTGGCTCTTTGCCGTCATGTGACAGATGGAAAAGCCCTGTGAGATTGCAAATAGTATCTTTGCCATATGCCTGTTCTTTGCAGTCCGTTTCTATTGATCTAACGGCAAAGACTCTCTTTGCCATCTTCCAGCTGATGGCAAAGAGCTGGCAGATGGCAAATCCTTAGATTCCAGTACTGTTACTAATCTTTTACAAACGGGCATTCCCTATTTTTTTATGATGATTGCATAGAAGCCTTTGAAACATTAATGCAACTCTTAACCACTGCACCTATTGTTCAACCACCTGATTGGACCTTGCCTTTTGAAATTATGTGTGATGCTAGTGATTATGTTTTTGGTGTTGTTCTCGGACAAAGAGTTAAGAAAAAATTAAATGCTACCCATTATGCTAGCAAAACTCTAGATAGTGCCCAAAGAAATTATGCTACTACTGATAAAGATTTTTTAGCAATCGTGTTTGCTTGTGATAAATTCAGATCTTACATTGTTGATTCCAAAGTTATTGTTCACATTGATCATGCTACTACTGATTCCAAAGTTATTGTTCACATTGATCATGCTACTATAAAATATCTTATGGAAAAGAAAGATGCTAAACCTAGACTCATTAGGTGGGTTCTCTTGCTTCAAGAATTTGATTTACCTATCGTTGATAGGAAGGGAGCTGAGAACCCCGTAGCACATAACTTGTCTAGGTTACAAAATATTCTTGATGACCCACTAACTATTGATGATAGTTTTCCTAATGAACGAATAGCTGCAATAAATGTCTCTCAAAACACTCCAAGGTATGCTGGTTATGCTAATTACATTGTTGCTAAATATATTCAACCTAGTTTCACATACCAACAAAAGCAAAAATTCTTCTATGGTTTAAGACATTACTTTTGGGATGACCCACATCTTTATAAAGGAGTAGATGGTATTATTAGACGTTGTGTACCCGAGCCTAAACAGGAACAAATCCGATGGAAACGTCATTCCAAAGCTTATGGAGGACATCATGCTCGAGATAGAACTGTTCATAAGGTATTACAATCTGGTTTTTATTGGCCTTTTCTCTTCAAGGATGCCCATAAGTTTGTCTCGTCTTGTGATGAATGTCAAAGAATTGGTAATATCGGTAAGCGTCAGGAAATGCCTATGTATTATTCACTTGTTGAACCATTTGATTGGGTTTTTTGATTATATGGGACCTTTTCGTTCCTCTAATGGCTACACTCATATTTTTGTTGTTGTTGATTATGTCATTAAGTGGGTAGAAGCTATTCCAACTAGTAGTGCTGATCATCATACTTCCATTAAAATTCTTAAAGAAGTTATTTTGCCAAGGTTTGGAGTCCCTAGATATCAAATGACTGATGGTGGTTCACACTTTATTCATGGTGCTTTCTATAAAATGCTTGCTAAATATGATGTTAACCATAGAATTGCATCACCCTATCATCCTCAATCTAGTGGTCAAGTTGAACTTAGCAATAGATAAAAAAATCATATTACAAAAAATTGTCAATAGGTCTCGAAAGAATTGGTCTAAGAAATTAGATGATGCACTTTGGGCCAAAAGAACACCACATAAAAATCCTATGGGTATGTCTCCATACAAGATGGTGTATCAGAAAGCTTGGCATTTGCCTATAGAGTTAGAATATAAAGCATTTTGGGCAAATAAATAACTAAATTGTAACTTCAAACTTGTCAATGAAAAGAGGTTATTTGATATTAGCTCATTAGATGAATGGAGAACCCAAGCTTATGAAAACGCCAAGTTATTCAAAGAAAAAGTTAAAAGATGCCATGACAAAAGAATCCAAAAGCGAGAATTTAAAATTGGAGAATATGTACTTTTGTACAATTCTTGTTTCATATATTTTGCAGGAAAACTTCTCTCCAAATGGGAAGGACCCTATATTATCGAAGAGGTTCATCACTCTGGAGCTATTAAGAATAATAATGCCGAAGGTACCAACCCGAAGGTGGTCAATGAACAAAGAATTAAACACTATATCTCAGGTACGTCTACTAATGTTGAAAGTAATGTTATCCAAACCATCACACCAGAGGAACACATAAAAGAAACGTTCCAGAACACTCCAGAATCGTGAAAAACAAGAGCTACTTTTAAGCACAAGTGTGGCAAAAGGTAGTAGCAATGTCCCTTCTCTCTTTTCTCTTATTTTTTTGTTGGGCATCTAAGGCCTCTTTTATTCTTTTTTTATTTTGGCTTCGCTGGACTCTTTTATTTTTCACAAAGTCTAGACTCTCATCCCTACTAGTAAGGGAATCATAGCTTCCATAATCATTTCCTCATATGGGACATGCTCTATAATGAAAATCATCACACTTTTATTTACTTACAACTCAAAAGGAAAATTACAACTCGACACCTATGACAAAATATGACTCTATATGCAATATGGAAGTGATGGTGCATGTCATAAAAGGAAACGGTGGAAGTTGCATGGCAATATATCTCGGAATGCCTATGGAAATGCCATAATACGTAGGTATGGTGGCTGTTTTGAGGAAAGATATATGGTGGTTGTTTTGAGGAAGGTATATGGTGGTTGTTTTGAGGCTAGCAAAAGTGGAAGGGTGAGAGTGCGTATAATCCATGGACTCAACATTAGTCATAAAGAACTCACATACTTATTGCAAAATTCTATTAGTCATTAAAGCAAAGCATTAAACGCATGCTCCTAGGGGGGAGGTTGGTAGGAGTTAACCATCGCGCGTGCCCGACCCTCACACAGAGGTCGACAATCTATAAACAAGTCATGCTCTGACTTCCTTACATAGTGGTTCACCATACGTGCATGCTACGGCAATCACAAACCTTGGCACAAGTATTTTTACCAAATCACAGTTTACTTCCTAACATGTCTCTTAACATTACCATCTTTATATCTCAAAACTTTATGCAAGGAATCAAACTTCTCATAAATACTCAATGCACTTAATATGGAAGTTTTTATTATATTCCTTTTGGATGCCTATCATATTAGGACTAAATTCATAACCTAGACCAATTACCATGCTGTTTTTAGAAACTCTCAAAATAATATAAGTGAGGTACGAGAGTTCAAGTACTTCTATAGAACGAAAACACCACCGTGCTCTAAAAGATATAAGTGAAGCATATAGAGCAAAATTGCCCAACTCAAAAGATATTAGTGAAGCACAAAGAGTATTCTAATAAATACACGATTCAGCGTGTCTCTCTAAAAAGATGTGTTTAGTAAGGATTATTGTGGAAATCTAACAAGCAAAGACTCATATCATACAAGACGCTCCAAGCAAAACACATATCATGTGATGAATAAAAATATAGCCTCAAGTAAATTTACCGATGGATTGAAGACGAAAGAGGGGATGCCTTCCGGGGCATCCCCAAGCTTAGGCTCTTTGGAATTATTGAATATGACTTGGGATGACTTGGGAATCCCAAAGCTTAGGCTCTTTCCACTCCTTATTCCATAGTCCATCCAATCTTCACCCAAAACTTGAAAACTTCACAACACAAAACTTAACAGAAAACTCGTGAGATCCGTTAGTATAAGAAAATAAAACACCACTTTAGGTATTGTTGTGAACTCATTATTTATTTATATTGGTGTTATACCTAATGCAATATAACTTCTCCATGGCCCATACCACATGATACAACCCATAGATTCATCAAAATAGGCAAACAACTCAAAGAAAACAGAATCTGTCAAAAATATAACAGTCTATAGCAATATGGAAGCTTCGTATACTTCTGTAACTTAATTTGTTTTTTGAAAAAATAGGAAAACCTGGGAAATTTATATATAAATCTTGTGTAAAAATTTCAGATCAATTCGACGCCCTGTACAAATTAGAAAATTCCTAGTCTGAGCGCAAAACTTTTAGTTTTTTAGCGAGATCAAATCAACAACTACCATAGATCACCCCAAAGGTTTTACTTGGCTCAAACACTAATTAAAACACCAAAACACAATTAATACAGAAGTAATAGTGTGGGAAACACTCAAAAACAGAAGCAAAAACAGAAGCAAAAACAGAAGCAAAAACAGAAGCAAAAATAGAAGACAAAAATAAAATTGGGTTGCCTCCCAAGAAATGCTATTGTTTTACGCCCCTAGCTAGGCAAAACGCAATAGATCTAGGTATTGTCATAATAGAAGTAAGGGAGATTGTTCATGCTCATATCGTACTCCCTTCTTTTAGAAGCTAATTTCCTTTGTGGCAAGCAAAAATAATCAAAAGGGGTAAATTTAATAGGACAAGGATCCTCAAGATCAAGTGCGGGAGGGATAGGTTCCTCCTTTGGCCCCTTATAGTGTATAATCAATTCATCATTATAAGCTTTCCTTTGGGTAAAGGCCATGAGCCTTTTTCTAAGAATGAACTCTAATCCATTATTTTTTATAGCAAAATTATCATTGAGTTCAGAAATCTTATCAACCAAAACCTTGCTAGGGACCTTTTTTCTCAAATTTCATTATAAGCAATTTTATCCGAAGATCATAGTCTCATTATCTCTTCTTGATTAAAAAGGATCTCCTCAATAGGGGGACATCCACCATTAATTTTGTAATGAGCAAAAAATTCACTAGACACTTTCATGATAAATCTAAACTCATGGGCTAGGAATATAGTGGCGGCATGCTTAATAGAAGAATGCTAAATATTTGAGAACTCAAAAAAATCATTTGTATGCAAGGGTCCATATGTAAGAATTGCCTCTCAAGTTCACTTATTAACAAATTTATAGCATCCACAATACTATTGGTTTTATTGATAATGGAAACTCCTTAGGTAGGAAGCGTCCCCGCACAAGTGAAGAAATCTTGAAGAACACCTTTTCCAATGATATTATCACTACCTATGCGGAACCTTTTTGTATGAATGATAGTGGGTTATTTTTTAGGGTTGTCATTATCAAGGTCATTAAAATTCCCTTCGAGATTATTACCATCTCTTTCATTGGAAGCTTCCCTAGGTTCTGACATGGTGGCAAAGCAAGCAATCAAGCACACAAGAAAATGAAAGGCAAACGAAAGAAGGGTGAATAAAAAGGCAAATATTTTTGGTATTTCATGAAAATCATTTTAGAAGTGGGGGATAGGAAAATGAGAGGCAAATGGCAAATAAAGTAAATGCAAGAGATGAGTTTGTGATGGGTACTTGGTAGGCTTGATGTGTATCCTCCCCGGCAACGGCGCCAGAAATCCTTCTTGCTACCTCTTGAGCATGCGTTGGTTTTCCCTTGAAGAGGAAAGGGTGATGCAGTGAAGTAGATAAGTATTTCCCTTGGTTTTTGAGGACCAAGATATCAATCCAGTAGGAGGAACAAGCAAGTCACCAATGGATGCACCTACACAAATAATCAAACTCTTGCTCCCAACGCTATAAAGGGGTTGTCAATTCCTTCACGGTTATTTGCAAGGATTAGATCCGATAGAGATATATGTAACGAGTGCGGAAAGTAAAAGGTAAATAAATTGCAGCAGGTATAGATCTAAAAATATATGATGGAAAATAGACCCGGGGGCCATAGGTTTCACTAGAGGCTTCTCTCTTGAAGGCGAATATCATGGTGGATAAACAAATTACTGTCAAGCAATTGACAAAAAAAAGCGAATACTCATGTAGTTATCCAAGGCAACGATCATGCATATAGGCATCACGTCCGTGACAAGTAGACCGAACGATTCTGCATCTACTACTACTACTCCACTCATCGATCGACTCCTGCCTGCATCTAGAGTATTAAGTTCATGAAGAACGGAGTAACGCATTTAGAAAGATGACATGATGTAGAGGGATAAAATCAAGCAATATGATGAAAACCTCATCTTATTATCCTTGATGGCAACAATACAATACGTGCCTCGCTACCCCTACTATGTCACTGGGTGAGGACACCGCAAATTGAACCCAAAACCAAGCACTTCTCCCATTGCAAGAATTACCAATCTAGTTGGCCAAACCAAACCAAAAACTCGAAGAGACTTGCAAGGATATGAAATCGTGCATATAAGAAATCAAAGGATATTCAAATAAGATTCATGGACAATCTGAACATAAACTCACAATTTATCGGATCTTGAAAAACACACCACAAAATAGGATTACATCGGATAGATCTCCATGAAGATCATGAAGAACATGGTATTGAAGATAAAAGATAGATAAGAAGCCATCTAGATACTAGCTATGGACCCGTAGGTCTGTGGTGGACTACTCATGCATCATCGGAGGAGCAATAGAGTTGATGTAGATGCCCTCCGTGATTCAAACCCCCTTCGGCAGATTACCAGAAAAGGCTCCAAGATTTGATATCTCGGGAATGGAGGCTTCCGGTGCCGGAAAAGTATTTGCATGGCTCTTGTTGATGTTGGAGGAATATTTGGGTATTTATAGGCCAAGAATTAGGGTTAGGAGACCTTCCAGGAGACGACAAGCCTGTTAGGCACGGCTAGGGGGGCCCGCGCCTAGCAGGCTTGTGGCGCCCTGGCACCTCCCCTCACGTGCACTCCAACCTTGGATGACTTGTTTCCTTCCAGAAAAATTAGTTTCGTAGGTTTTATTCCATTTGGACTCCGTTTAATATTCCATATCTGCAAAACTCAAAAACAAGGAAAAAACAGAAACTGGCACTTGGCTCTAGATTATTAGGTTAGTCCCAAAAATAATATAAAATATCATATTAATGCATATAAAACATCCAAAACAGATAATATAATCGCATGCCATCATAAAAAATTATAGATACTATGGAGATGTATCACACCACCACCTTCATCATCTTCACCACCAAAGGAGACTTGAGTACACGGGTATGGGCACTCCGCTTGTCTTGAGACAAGCTTGGGGGAGGTGCCCCGATATCGTATCACCACAACATTTTACCTTTGCTTTTTTATTTCTATCCTTAGCCTTTTTCATGATTTAGTTGAATAAAATTTTAGTATGATCTATTTTCGAGTGCTAGTTGTGTGATCCATCTATCTATGTAATTGAGTGAGAGTTACATAATAAAGTTTAGTTTGAGCTTTTGCCCCTTTTACTTTCTTGTTGCAATCATAATAAAAGAAAATAAATGAGAAAAGATCATATGCTAATCTTATGGTGAGTAATGACATCATAGTAAAGAAAAGTACAAGTGGTAAAATTTATTGGAGACTGGCGAACATAGCATTAGTAAATGATGCAATTCATGAAACAATAAATTAGGTAAGAGATGATTCGCATGCAAATATACTATCATGGAGATCTTTCATGACTACGAGCCCCCATTAAATATTATATGCCAAAACTGATGACGTTGGACAAGGAAGACAACGTAATGGTTTATGCTTGTTCATATTCACATAGAAGTTATATTGTCATAGATCCTCCAACATGTGGTGCTTGCCCAATATCTTTGCTAGCCAAAAAAATCCGCACTAATTAGAGATACTACTTGTGCATCCAAAAACTCAAAACTCAAACTCATGTTTGATAGTCCACCATACTACCTATGGATTGAATAAGATCCTTCAAGTAAGTTGTCATCGGTGCATCAAGGAAATAAAAATTTCTTCTAGAAGTGTTGGATCAATTAGTGTAAGAGAAAATTGTGCATTGCACGAACTTGTGATGGCAAAGTAATAAAAGCGGCAGACTGCATAATAAATGTTGATATCACAAGGGGCAATGCAACGTGATGTTATTTTGCACTAAGGGATTTGGCATACAAACTAAAAAGTGCATGACAACCTCTGCTTCCCTCTATGAAGGGCCTATCTTTTACCTTTAAGCATTTAATTTTATGCAAGTGTCAAAGTATTCTTCCTATTCCTTTTTATTTTCTCCTTTGGCAAGCATCATGTGGCGAGGAGAGATTTAGGCACATATGTCTAATTGGATATGAGTGAGTGCTACTTCTTGAGCTTGCGTTGGTTTTCCCTTGAATAGGAAAGGGTGATGCAGCAAAGTAGATAAGTATTTCCCTCAGTTGTTGAGAACCAAGGTATCAATCGAGTAGGAGGAAGAAGCAAGTCACCAATTTATGCACCTACACAAACAATCAAACACTTGCACCCAACGCTATAAAGGGGTTGTGAATCCCTTCATGATTACTTGCAAGGATTAAATCTACTAGAGATAGATAGGAAAGATTGTGAGAAGTAAAAGGTAAATAAAATGCAGCAAGGTATTTTTGGTTTTTTTGGTATATAGATCTGAAAATATAATATGGAAAATAGACCCGGGGGCCATAGGTTCCACTAGAGGATTCTCTCTTGAAGGAAAATAACATGGTGGGTGAACAAATTACTATCGAGCAATTGATAGAAAAGCGCATAGTTATGACAATATCCAAGGCAATGATTATGCATATAGCCATCACACCAGTGTCAAGTAGACTGAAATGATCCTGCATCTACTACTATTACTCCACACATCAACCGACAATAATATTCATAGATAAGCTTATCATAAACCCACAATTCATCGGATCTCGACAAACACTCCGCAAAAGAGTATTACATCGGATAGATCCCAATGAAGAGAATGGAGAACATGGTATTGAAGCCAAGCCATCTAGCTACTAGCTATGGACCCGTAGGTCTGTGATTGAATCCCCCTCTGATAGATTACTAGAAAAGGCTCCAAGATTGGATCTCTCGGGAACGGAGGCTTTCGGTGGCGGAAAGTATTATCGTGGCTCTTTTTGGTATTGGGGGAATATTTGGGAATTTATAGGCCAAAGATTAGGGTTAGAGGACCTGCTAGGGGGCCACAAGCCAAGGGAGCGCCCCCTGGCCGCGCCAGGGTGTCTTGTGACCTCCTGGCAGATCTCGTGCCTTCCTCTCCAAGTCTGGTAGATGTCTTCTAGTCCAAGAAAAATCATCGCAAAGATTTTATTCCATTTGGACTCCGTTTAATATTCCTTATCTACAATACTCAAAAACAAGGAAAAAACAGAAACTGGCACTAGGCTCAAGGTTAATAGGTAAGTCTCAAAAATAATATAAATAGCATATTAATGCATATAAAACATCCAAAACAGATAATATAATAGCATGGAACAATCAAAAATTATAGATATGTTGGAGACGTATCAGCATCCTCAAGCTTAATTCCTACTCATCCTCGAGTAGGTAAATGATAAAAACAGAGTTTTTGATGTGGAATGCTACCTAACATATATATCCATGTAATATCCTTTATTGTGGCATGAATGTTCAGATCCATAAGACTCAAAACAAAAGCTTAATGTTGACATAAAAACAATAATATTTCAAGCATACTAACAAAGCAATTATGTCTCTTCAAAATATAATGGCAAAAGAAAGTTATCCCTACAAAACCATATAGTCTGGCTATGCTCCATCTTCCCCACACAAAGTATTTATATCATGCACAACCCCTATGAGAAGTCAAGCACACCTTTTATGTTCTCAAACTTTTTCAACTCTCGCGCAATACATGAGTGTGAGCCATGGATATAACACTATAGGTGGAATAGAATATGGTGGAGGTTGTGAAGAAAAAGAAGAAGATAGTATCACATCAACTAGGCGTATCAACGGGCTATGGAGATGCCCATTAATAGATATCAATGTGAGTGACTAGGGATTGCCATGCAATGGATGCACTAGAGTTGTAAGTGTATGAAAGCTCAAAAAGAAACTAAGTGGTTGTGCATCCAACTTGCTTGCTCATGAAGACCTAGGGCAATTTGAGGAAGCCCATCATTGGAATATACAAGACAAGTTATAAAATGAAAAATTCCCACTAGTATATGAAAATGACAAAATAGGAGCCTCTCTATCATGAAGATCATGGTACTACTTTGAAGCAAAAGTGTGGAAAAAAATATAGTAGCATTGTCCCTTCTCTCTTTTCTCTCTTTTTTTGGTGGGCATCAATGGCATCGTTTTTTGGGCTTCGTTGGCCTCTTTTATTTTTCATAAAGTCTGGGGTCTCACCCAACTTGTGAGGGCATCATAGCTTCCATCATCCTTTCCTCACATGTGACAATGCTCTAGTAATGATGGTCATCACACTTTTATTTATTTACAACTCAAGAATCACAACTCAATATCTAGAACAAAATATTACTCTATATGAGTGCCTCCCGCGGTGTACCTGGATGTGCAATGATCTAGCATAGCAATTGACATCAAAAAACAGACAAGCCATGAAAACATCATGCTAGCTATCTTACGATCATTTAAAGCAATATGAAAATGATAGTGTGTGTCATAATAAACAGAACGGTGGAATTTGCATGGCAATACATGTTGGAATACCTATGGAAATGCCATAATAGGTAGCTATGGTGGCTGTTTTGAGGAAGGATATATACTGGGTTTAATGCACCGGCGAAAGTTGCGCGGTACTAGAGAGGCTAGCAAAGGTGGAAGGGTGAGAGTACGTATAATCCATGGACTCACATTAGTCATAAAGTGTTGGGGAACGTTGCATGGGAAGCAAAAAAATTCCTACGCTTCACTAAGATCAATCTAGGAGATGAACATCTATGAGGGGGAGAGTGAATCTACATACCCTTGTAGATCGCTAAGCAGGAAGCGTTAAGAAAGATGGTTGATGTAGTCGAATGTCTTCGCGATCCAAATCACCGAGCGTCCCGCGATCCAATCACGATCCATCTCGATCTAGCGTCGAACGGACGGCACCTCCGCATTCAGCACACGTACGGCTTGATGACGATCTCCACCTTCGTGATCCAGCAAGAGGGAGCGGAGAGGTAGACGAGTTCTCTGGTAGCGCGATGGCGTTGCGGCGATGGTGGTGGAGCTATTCCAACAGGGCTTCGCCTAAGCACTACTGAAAACCAATCTAGAGGAGAAACTGCGATCTAGAGGAGAGGTAGCACGTGTGTGAAAATCTATATGCAAAAACCCTAAAACCTCTAGTATATATATAGGAGGAGGAGAGGAGGAGGCTTGGCGCAAGGGCCAGCCCTTGGTGGCTTCGGCCGAAGTGGAGGGAGGAGTCCTCCTCCTCCACTCCTAGTAGGATTAGGACTCCTTCCTTATTTCCACCTTTTTTGCATAATGTAATTTGTGCCATTAAAACAAAATGTGTCATCATGCACTAGTTCACTAGTCGACATCATTACTCTCTAGGCGGTGAAGCCTAATAAGGAGAGACCTATCTCTGATACCAATTGAAAGGACCACGATGTTGCCTAGGGGGTGAATAAGCATTTTTAAATCTTTTACGGATTTGGCTATATCCTAATGCAGAAATAAACTAAGCGGATACTTTTCAAGCACAAATCCTAAATATACTAGGCTCACTAAGTGCACCAACAACATAGGATAAACAAGATGAGAACAACGAGGATATGAGTAACCACAAGTCAGTTACACAAACTTACTCAGTGTATATCACAAGATATGGAAATGAATGTTACAAGCTAGCAATTCACACTAAGCACAAGATATATCAATAGTAGCAAGTATGAATTGCGGACTATAAAGTATTGGCCTAAATAATCTCTACGATATGGTAACCAACACAATATAATGAGGACAACAATATATATAGTGAAGGCAAGGTCAAGTGGCCAAAGTAAACCACAAGTAGTGGCTAGGGTTAGAAATAACCGAAGACACGGAGACGAGGATGTATCCCGATGTTCACTTCCTTGGAGGGAAGCTAGTCACTGTTAGAGAGGTGGATGTTACCACGAAGGCACACCAACGCCACGAAGGCTCACCCTATTCTCCCCTTGAGATATCACCACGAAGGCGATTCTCAACCACTAGTGGTATACCTTGAGGCAGCCTCCAAACCTTCACAAACTTTCTGGGGGACAAATCACAAGTTGATTCCTCACCGGAGCACTCCTACCGCCTAGGAGTCTCCAACCTCCAAGAGTAACAAGATCAAGGGGGAAATGCTCAAGACTTTCTCAAATCACGAATTCCTTTGGTCATGAGAGGGAGAGGGAGTGGATCTATCACTCCAGCAGGGCTTCGCCTAAGCACTGCTGAAACCGATCTAGAGGAGAAACTACGAACTAGAGGAGAGGAGGAGGCTTGGCGCAAGGGCCAGCCCTTGGTGGCTTCGGCCGAAGTGGAGGGAGGAGTCCTCCTCCTCCACTTCTAGTACGATTAGGGCTCCTTCCTTATTTCCACCTTTTTTGCCTTTTTCATATATGGTTCCAACACACGGTGGGCCATGAGATACCTCTCCATCACACGGAGTAACAAATCCGAGTGTTGATCCATGCCAACCCAGCAGACACCCTCGGAGATACCTGTAGAGCACCTTTATAGTCATCCAGTTATGTTGCGACGTTTGATACACACAAAGCACTCCTCCGATGTCGTGAGTTGCATGATCTCATGGTCATAGGAACATATACTTGACATGCAGAAAACTGTAGCAATAAACTGACACGATCATATGCTATGTTTATAGTTTGGGTCTTGTCCATCCCATCATTCTCCTAATGATGTGATCCCGTTATCAAATGACATCTCATGTGAATGGCTAGGAAACCTTGACCATCTTTAATCAACGAGCTAGTTTACTAGAGGGACACTAGGGACAAAGTGTTGTTTATATATCCACACATGCAATGTGTTTCCAATCAATACAATTATAGCATGGATAATAAACAATTATCATGAACAAGGAAATATAATAATAAACACTTTATTTATTGCCACTAGGGCATATTTCCAACATAAAGAACTCACATACTTATTGCAAAAGTCTATTAGTCATTAAAGCAAAGTATTAGACGCATGCTCCTAGGGAAGAGGTTAGTAGGAGCAAACCATCGCGCGCTCCCGACCCTCACACAAAGGTTGACAATCAATAAACAAATCATGCTCTGACTTTCTTACATAACGAACACAAAATCAAAATTTATAAAATTCTTGTACCGAACACAAAATTTTATGTTTTTTAGCAAGATCAAATCAACAATCACCATGGACCATTCCAAAGGTCTTACTTGGCTCAAATACTATTAAAACACCAAAACATAATTACTACAGAGGTAATAATGTGTGAAACACTCAAAAACATAAGCAAAAAACATAACATAAAAATAAAATTAGGTTGTCTCGTAACAAGCGCTAGTTTAACGCTCCTAGCTAGGCATAACGCAATAGATCTAGATATTAGCATCTTTGATATTGACAAATTTTGTGGTTGCCGCGTTGGTCCATCACCACATCAATAGCCAACGGTCGTTGTTCCGTGGCTCCATTGTGGGACATCTTCCGGCGTTGAATCGCAACTGAAAGAGCGGGCATGTCCTTTTTTAAGACTACTTTAAAACAATGCAAAATTTACGCCATGTGTTGACAAAGGACGGCCAGTCGGCCACGCCGGCATATATGAATGGACGCGTTCAACGCACTGCCGATCCAAATTTCAAACGGGACGGATGTCGAGCGGGGGATCGACCCAAACATACAAAGGGTCGTCCGTATAGATCCGCCCGTTGGAGATGCTCTTACGCCGCTCGATCAGACCGATCTGATGGCTCGCGGGAGAAATCACTCGGTTTGTTTTTCAGAGAAATCAGTCGGCTCACACCTAGGGTGGCCCTTTACAGTCCCGTTACACCTGGATCGATGGACACCGTTACGGCGTCACCGTCTCGCCAAGCTGAGATGGCCCTACTCCAGTACGTACGTGCCCGGCCCTCTCTCAAGTCTCAACCGCCGATGCAACGTGTTGCTGCAGCCGTCGCTTCCAACATCAGTACTCTATTGGCACATCCAACTGAACCTCCGCCGCGTCGATGGAAACCTGAAAGGAACTTCAGATTGAAGCCATCGCGGCAGGCAATACACAGAGCTCCCGTCGCTGCCTCGCACGATGCATCCGCCGGTGCGGCAAGTACCGTTCTGCCTGATGATAGATTTCTACTTTTCTTCTCACACGTACTCGTACCGTACCGGCTGGCCTGCCATAGATGGAGCACGAGGAGGAGAGGAGATTTTCTAGATAAGCGCAGGCACGCGTAGCCGGGGCCGCGTTAGCAGCTGGTACCGGGCTACCGGCGCTGCTCCACGACGACCCCGGGGCGAAGGCTGCGCTGCGGTACGTACGTACTACGTGCCTGCACCAGCCTAGCTAGCCACCAATGTGTGTGTACCTGACGAGGCCCACGCGTTGACGTTTCAAAGCTTTGGGAATGCCGCGTTTCCATCGGGTCCCCAGTCATCCACTTTTGTAACGGTAACCATACTGATGATTATATCTTCTCTTCACAGTCTTACGAATATCAGTGTTGCAGGCTCAAAAAAAAAAATTCAGTGTTGCGATTTTTTGGTGCGTGGGGTGGGGGGAGTGTTGCGACCATCTACAACCACATACCTCTAATTCGTCCCCTTAAATATTTGCAGACGCGTTGAGTAATCAGGTTTGTCCATTTTGAGCCCTCATATGTTCGTTTGAGTAGCCATATTTCTTTTTTTTCCCTCATATGTTCGATCACTTGTACATGATTGGTGGGCATGAAGAGAGAGAAAATAATGAATAAAAAAAGGTGGTCCGGATGGGGCCGCATCCTACGTGGTAGATTGACCGAGCGTCCGTGAGTCCACATACCCTTAGAGCATCTACAGCCGGCTCTCTCAAACCCGCCTCATACGCCCGGGCATGCCGCCCCGTCAATGTCCGGTCACTTTTTTTGACCCAGACGGAGCCCTCAAACGGCCGGGCTGACAGGCACCCCCCCATATCCGGGTATGGGGGCGCCCGGACGCGCCCGGGCACGCCCGCCACGTCGGACCCGACAGCCCGTCCCCACCCCAAATTGCACCAAATCCCCTCCCCCCCCCCCCAAGAGCAGTCGGATCCATTTGCTATCTCCTTTCTTCTTCCTCCTCCTCGTCATCCGTCTAGCGCTCCGTCGTTGCGCCGTCCGTCTCGAGCTCAGCCGTTTCCAGCCTCTTCGATGCCAGCTCCGGAAGAGCTCGCCCATCCTCGCCACGGGGGACGTAGTCACCGGCCCGGACGCCACCGTCGTACGTACGTCAAAACTTCGCCTCCGCCTTGCGCTTGATGTGTTCAACACATTGACCGACCAGAACTATTGCGATTTTGTTAGATAAACGATGGATTCGGATGCTTCGTCAGACGAGGAGTATGGACCGACTGAGCTTGACCAAACGATTGAAGATGAGTTCTTCCATTCCTCGGATTCAAAATAAGAAGTGGGCATGCTCATGCTCATGAGCATGCAAGAGGAAATGGACTGGCAAGTGGAGAATATTCTCAACTTCAAGGGCTCAATCAAAGGGAGAAGAGTGATCAACCGGGATAGGGTGTCCGGAGCAAAGCTACTGCACAAGGACTACTTTGCTCCCACACCTACTTTCCGGATGATCCATGGTTTCGTCGCCGTTTTCGCATGAGGATTGTTTTTGCACGTTGTGGACGGAGTGGAGTCACACGACGAGTACTTCAAGCTGAAGAGGGATTGTTGCGGACAACTCTCTTTCTCGGCCAAGCAGAAGTGCACGGCTGCTATGAGCATGCTTGCACTTGGTACTGCTGCAGACGCCGTTGGTGAGATGGTCACGATGAGGGAGAGCACGTGCCTGAAGACTACTGTCGAATTTGCCCGCGCCGTGGTTGAGGTGTTTGGACCGAAATATCTCAGAGAACCAAATGCACTGGACACAGAGAAGTTATTGGCTATTGGAGAGGCAAGGGGGTTTTCAGGAATGCTCGGATCAATTGATTGCATGCATTGGCAATGGAATAACTGCCCCAAAGGTCTGCGGGGAATGTATCAAGGTCACACCAAAGAGGCCACCATCATACCAGAAGCAGTGGCATCACATGACTTAGGGATTTGGTATGATTTCTTTGGAATGCCCGGTTCTCACAACGACATCAACATGCTCCAACGATCTACGGTGTTCGGCCGGCTTTGCAATGGGGAATCACCGCCATGCAACTACACCATCAATGGCCGAGACTACATCATGGGATGCTATCTTGCCGATGGTATCTATCCTCAGTGGGCAGTGTTTGTGAAGACCATATCCGAGCCACGTGGAAACAAATAGATCCACTTTGCAACAATGCAGAAAGCGGCTAGGAAGGATGTGGAGAGGGCATTTGGTGTGCTTCAGGCTCGGTAGGGAATTATGCAGAGCGCTGCAATGATGTGGGAATCAAAAAATTTGTGGCAGCTGATGACATGTTGTGTTATTCTGCACAATATGATTGTCGAGGATGAGGGTGAAGGTGTAGCCCAAACCAATGATTTCGAAGCTCCCGGAGAACAAGTTGAAATCCCGGAGGATCAAGATGTGGCCCAGCTTCAAAATTTTCTGCAGATGCATCAAAATCTTTGAAATCACTAGGTGCACATGCAGCTACTCAATGATCTTGTGGAGCACATGTGGATCCACAATGGCAACCAAGGAGGCAATGCTTGAGTTTAGCACTTCAAATAAATTTTATGTAAACGCTATGTATGCTTGATACACACGCTACTTATTTTACGTGTGACATTATCGACGTTCATGTATTTGCATGGATTTGAGAGTCCGGATTTGAGATATGTGGATGCACGGAACGAAATATGAGGGCCCGTCCGGATGCGCCCGCAGGCGTGTCCAGGCACGTCCGCGGGTGTTTGAGGGGCCGGATTTGCCAAGTCCAGTTGTAGATGCTCTTACATTTGAAATGGATATGAGGTTTTGTGAACAAACCGAATGTATAAGGATGATATGAGGGATCTAGTTGAATCAGTTTTTCCTTTTCTCTCATATCTGGTCATTGACCGATCACATCCGCGAACGTTTGAGGAGTATTTGGGAAGTTCGGTTGTAAATGCTCTTAGGTCAGAGTCGGTCAGAGATTTTTCTTCGGTTCAGATCTCAGCTGGCTTCACAAAACTTCATAAAACCAGCTTCTCATCGACACCTTCTACTCCATGTAGCGATCCCAGATCTATTCTGCTGCATCAGCAGCTTCTCTAGCGTTGTAGCCCAGCTAGGAGACCGTGGCCTTTTCGAGATATATTTGGCCGGCTGGAGGCAGCCCAATTAAGCTAGTGAACACATAGATCGAGGGGGAAAGTGGGTCAGCAAGGCGAGGGGGTTCGCTATAGTAGTAGGACGTTATATTTTCTCGAGGGAGAGAAGCGAACCGGTATCTTTAGCGGTGTGATACGTCTCCAACGTATCTATAATTTTTTATTGTTCCATGTTGATATATTAGCATTCTATTATACTTTGGGGGCATTTGCTTATGAATTTATAATATTTTTTAGCACTAACCTATTGACCCAGTGCTCAGTGCCACTTGTTGTTTTCTGCATGTTTTTTACTTTTCAAGTTTACAATACCAAACGAAGTCCAATTGCCACGAAACTTCTTGATGATTTTTTCTGGACCAAAAGAAGACCTCGAAGCTTCGCAAGGAGGCCAGGAGGCACGAGAGGGTCCCACCACACATCAGGGTGCGCCATGGGGGGAACCGCGCCTTGATATGTGGTGGCCCCCTCGTGGCTCTCTCGACGTCCCTCTCTAGCCTATAAATTCTCCAATGTTTCAAAAACCCTAGGGAGGTCCCGAAACACTTTTTATGCCTCGCAAATCTCTGTTCCGATGGGAGCCCATCTAGAGCTCCGATCTGACACCCTTGGCCTCTTCATCAACCTTGTTGTCCTATAGATGATTTGTGAGTAGTTCACCATAGACCTGCGGGTCCGTAGATAGTACCTAGATGGTAATCTTTCTATCTATCTATCTATCTATCTATCTTCAATACAATGTTCATCGTATCTTTGCCTTGATCTATCGGATGTAATACCTTTGTATGGTGCAGTTGTTGGGATCCGATGACTTGTGAGTTCATGTTCAGATTATTCATGAAAAGTATTTGAGTCAAACCTGATTACTATGATTCTTATTTGCATGATCACTATAGTTTCGTAATGCTCTCCGATCTATTGAGATAGTTTGGCCAACTAGATTGATATTTCTTCAATGTGGCTATACAATGTTCTTTTCTATGAATGCGATATGATATGCCTTCACGCATTAATCCCTACCGATGGTTTTATTAATATTACATCATTCCAGTCTAGATTTTGTGCACATATTAAATATGGGAAATCATATATCTCTCTCTTATGCATATGTACTAGCCAACTCTTCCTCTAGATGCATATATGAAAGTTTTTTTATGAAACCAACATGCAATTCTTATCGCTTGCGTCCTTGAAAAGAAAATTATATGCTAAAATAGGGTTGTAAATAGCATTTTTAAAGGAGGTAACTTGGAGATGGAAGTCAGTACAATCTCTTAAGAAGAGCTAAAAATAGAAACACCACACATTACATTGCACTAGTTATTTGAGAGAAGCTTGTTAGCGACCTATTTATAGGTTTTCTTAATTGAGAAGACGGATACCTTTTGAATGTATGAAATGGTTAAAGGCAATTTTTCATGCCATTGCAGTGGCATTAAATCTGGGAAACTAATCCTTTCTTTACGGCAACATGGTGATACGTCATCTGTTTTTTTTGGAGCAATGCGATATAGATGTACTACTGGCTAACACAAAAACTAAAGTTCTATTCATGTATGACTGTTTTAGTCTGGATATTATTGCCACGTCATTAAATTCAGGAAACTAATCCTCGATTATTTTTTAGAAGGGTGTTGAAACCCCAGCCTTTGCATCATGATGATGCATACATTCATCTTTATTAAAGTTGTTGTAAAGTTACGAGGCTAAATACATCCCCAAGAGAAGTACAAACCATGGACAACTATAGCAACACCATTACAAGATGTGTAATAGACATTAATGACTAAGTCAACTTCTTTCGTGACAACACCTTCAGGAAGGGATAAACACCGTCACATCGTAGTCATCATGTCCAGACGAAGATAATCATGACAAATATTTTCATCCGGGTTAGTGAGACCAACCAATGAAGCCCAGCACATCACAAAACGATAACAACTTCAACAAGGAAATGACATAAGTTTATCACTGTGAGCCAGACCAATAATGGCCCAAACAAGAGTTAACACTCTGGGTATGAAGTGGTGTTCCATTCACCATCTTGAAACGAATCTACCGATAGCCGCACCAGCTTGTACTCCACGTCAAACCGTAATTGCGCTAGCGGAAGGGTGGCGCATCTTCCCGCCTTAGATGACCTCCATAGCCTCCGGAGGCCACCTAAGTCACAACACAGAGCTTGCCGCTAACACTCCACACTAGTGTGTGCTAACCTGCTTCGTCCACCACATCCTTGGGGTTGTTGCCCTACTGTCCTTCATGTGAATAGGACTGGATCATGGTTCCTTGCTTGACGCAGACGAGGGTTGTCTGTGCGCATGTGCCCATCAGCTATGGATGTTGTCACTGGCTCCATGATCCTCTATGTGCATAGGCTGTTGCACATGCAACATGCGACAAAATTCCTCTCTGAACTATCCTATGACCATCATGCGAATGTCGGTACACTATTGTCCATAGTTCGTCAACTGCGAGATCAAACACCATGTTGATCGTTAGAGACAGATTGTACTACCGTCATGGAGTTGTGACACACCGCCGGTACCAGCACAAGTGCATGGAGCCTACTAGAACCGCGACACAGACATGTCGCACCATCACCCTCCTGGCCAGGGCCAGAGTATTTAGGGTATATATATCGGACCATAATAGATGGAGAGTTTCTCCCATCGAACAATTCGTTCGCGAGGAGTGGGGGGGGGGGGGGGGGGGGGGGGGGGGGAGGGGGGGATGGGCAGCTCACTACAATTGTTTCCGGTCGTTCGTTGGGGGTGAGCGAGGGTGACCCTCATTGACCCAAAAGGCCTACTTAACTTTTTTTGTTCTTTAAAATGTCATGAACAAAAAAACATTTTCTTATACAAAAAAGGGAAAACCTAAAATTTAAAAGCCCATGCTCTAAATTGATGAAAATGACTTTCTCTAATACCAGAAATTAACCCTGGATATTAAAATATATTTAAACATGTCGTGGTCCTATAATTTGAGTTGCCATGTCAACATAATAGAAGAAAATTGTCATGATAGAAAATGACATCTCTTAATCATAAAAATGTCATTTCTTAATAAATAAAATGTCATTTCTTAATAACAAAATGCCATATATTCATAATTAAATATCATGTACAAAAATAAACAGATTTGTGAAACAAAGCAAAAAAGGGAAATGTGTTAAAAATGCCATGTGACATAATTCAACATTTTATAAAATTACATGTAATTTTTTTAAAATTGCCATTTGATGAAAGCAAAGAAAAAAAAGAGGTTTTAGTGTTTTGAATCGTAACACAATCACTCAATTTTATCTTACAGTGAGCTAGTCGCCAAAATTCGTGCAAACAAATACCATGGGAGAGAGAGAGCGCGTTTGCCAGGATTGGCCACCCGGGAACGTTCGCTAATTACTATTTCCGTGTATGTATGAGCCGACTCTTAATCCTGATAAATAGCACATGACAGTTTAGCATATGAGCATGCAATGCTTAGAGCATCTCCAACCGCCCTCCTCCTCCCCCTCCCCCCCCTCCCCCCCAACAGGCCCCCCGAAGGCCGTTTTTTGCGCCGGCAGTCGAAAATCGGCCCAGTCACGCCCCATGAGCCTATTTTTTTCCGGTTAGGGCCTAATTTAGCGCCGGCGTACCCAAGCCGAACCTGATGTGCTGGGGGCGTCGGGCGAAACGATTTGACGCAAAAACGGGGGTGGGTCTGCCGAGTCAGCGACCGAGCGGCGGCGGCGTCCTCATCGCCTCGGTTTCCCGCAGGGAATCAATGCAAGGCTGTCGCCGGTCAGCCTTCCATTGATGTCGCGCCTTCACGAGCCGGCGTTCACGGGCGGCGCAGTCAGTACGAGGCGACGCACGTCCGCACCTCGCCTCCTACGCGTCCACACCGCCCGCTCGCCTGCTATAAAAGGTGACCTCGCCGGTGTTCGCCACACCTTGTCGCGTGCCCCCAATCCCACCAGCGACGCCCTCTCTCTTCCCGGCGATCTCCTCTCTCCCTCTCCCCCCGCAATGGCCGAGCGCTACCCTGGCGATGGCACGGCCCGCAATGGCTTCGGCCGCCGGCACCTCCACGAGGACGAGGCCCGCCTGTTGTTCGAGGCGGAGTACCCGACGCCGCCGGACATGCGGGCGCCCGGCGCCTGGAGGCTTAGCGCGGGCGGCGTCCCCGTGCCACCGGTGCCCACCGGAGCTAAGCGGCGCGCCGAGATCGCCCGGATCTAGTCCTCCCTGTCCGAGGAGCATCGCCGGCAGGCGAGGTACGCCCCGGACAGCACCTCCCTCTGGACGGCCTACTTCGAGCGCCGCTGCGAGGAGCAGCTCGCCTCCACCAATGGCGGCCCCGCACTCGGCCACAACAACAGCGAGGGTCGCCGTCTTTGGTGGGGCGTCCCCGGACGCACTCTCGAGGCCGTCCTCGAGCACATCGAGGACAGCAACGAGCCACGCCTCGGGTACCCGGAGGCGACGTCCGTCTCCTGCCGGAGGGGCTCGTCGTGGCAGCCATGGCATATGGAGACACCGTCGTCGTCGTCCTCGCACTCCCCCTAGTCCTCCCACTCCTCCGGCGCAACGTGCAAGCCGCTCGTCTCTGTTAAGGTCGAGCCTGGCTTGTTGTCGCCGCTCCGAAGCAGCGGACGCAGCGGCGGCGGCATCACCATCAACGAGGGCCGTCGCCGCGAGCCCTCGCTTTCCCGCGGCCACCTCCGCCTTGTCAGGCCGAAGACGGAGCCTGGCACGCCGGCGGTGGTCAAGCAGGAGCATCTTGACATGGCCACCGCCACCGACGAGGCCGCCTCGAAGTGGGCGCAGGACGACTACGTCCGGGAAGAGGTGGAGCGGCAGCGCCGGGCCCTCGAGGAGATCGAGGCTCGCCACCATGTCTGCCGCGAGGAGGAGATCACCGGCCTCATCATCCTCGATGACGACAGCGACGGGGAGGCGCTCGAGCCCTCCAACCCCAACCTGCACCGTTTCGGCGACGCAGGACAGGGCTGCAGCAGGGACAGCGGCCGCGACGCGCCGGACGGCGACGACAACGACGGGGACGGGGACGACGGCGGCGACTACACCGACTTCTACAAGCTCCTCGAGGTTACACGTCAGTTGATGGAACCGGTCTCTCGTAAGCGTACGAGTAAGGTTGGTCCAGGCCGCTTCATCCCACAATACCGCTGAACCAAAACATGACCAAGGGAGGAAGCAATCTAAGCATCAACGCCCACAAACTCTTTGTGTTCTACTCGAGATCTCATCTACACATAGACCTAGCTCATGATGCCACTATTGGGGAACGTTGCATGGGAAACAAAAAATTTCCTACGCACACACAAGATCTATCCATGGCGATGAGCATCTACGAGAGGGAGAGTGGATCTACTTACCCTTGTAGATCGCTAAGCGGGAAGCGTTAAGAAACGCGGTTGGTGTAGTCGAACGTCTTCGCGATCCAAATCGCCGAGCGTCCCCCGATCTCATCACGATCCGTCCCGCGATCCAATCACGATCCGTCCCGTGAACTCATCACGATCCGTCCCGCGATCTCATCACGATCCGTCTCACGATCTTGATCACGGTCCTTCCGATCTAGCGCCGAGCGGACGACACCTCCGCGTTCAGCACACGTACAACTCGATGACGATCTCCACCTTCTTGATCTAGCAAGAGGGAGCGGAGAGGTAGACGAGTTCTCTGGCAGCGCGACGACGTTGCGGTGATGATGGTGGAGGAATTCCAGTAGGGCTTTGCCTAAGCACCACTGAAAACCGATCTAGAGGAGAAAACGATCTAGAGGAAGAAGAGGGCAGCACGTGGCAATTAGGGTTAGCTCTTCCCTCTAAATCCTCTAGTATATATAGGAGGGAGGGAGGGGAGGAGGCAGCCTCAAACCCTCGAGATCTGGCCGAAATTGGAGGTGGAATGGTCCTACTCCAATCCTATTAGGAGTAGGATTCCTCCTTTCCACTTGGAAACTCTTTCCACCTCTCCACCTTTGGATTTATTTCTTCTATAACCTCATGGGCTTTAGTGGAGGCTATTGAAAATATGCCCTAGAGGCAATAAATAAAGTGTTTATTATTGTATTTCCTTGTTCATGATAATCATTTATTATCCATGCTATAATTGTATTAATTGGAAACACATTACATGTGTGGATAAATAAACAACACTCTGTCCCTAGTATGCCTCTAGTGAACTAGCTCGTTGATCAAAGATGGTCAAGGTTTCCTAGCCATTGACATGTGATGTCATTTGATAATGAGATCACATCATTAGGAGAATGATGTGATGGACAAGACCCAAACTACAAACATAGCATATGATCGTGTCAGTTTATTGCTACTGTTTTCTGCTTGTCAAGTATATGTTCCTATGACCATGAGATCATGCAACTCACGGACATCGGAGGAGTGCCTTGTGTGTATCAAACGTCACAACGTAACTGGGTGACTATAAAGGTGCTCTACAGGTATCTCCAAAGGTGTCTGTTGAGTTGGCATGGATCAAGGCTAGGATTAGTTACTCCGTGTGACGGAGAGGTATCTCAGGACCCACTCGGTAATACAACATCACAATAAGCCTTGCAAGCAATGTAACTAAGTGTTAGTTGCGGGATCTTGTATTATGGAACGAGTAAAGAGACTTGCCGGTAACGAGATTGAACTAGGTATGGAGATACTGGTGATCGAATCTCGGGCAAGTAACATACCGAAGAACGAAAGGAACATCATACGGGATTAATTGAATCCTTGACATAGAGGTTCAACCGATAAAGATCTTCGTAGAATATGTAGGAACCAATGTGGACATCCAGGTCCCGCGATTGGTTATCGACCGTAGAGGTGTCTCGATCATGTCTACATAGTTCTCGAACCCGCAGGGTCTGCACACTTAAGGTTCGGTGACGTTTCGGTAGTATAGAGTTATGCATGGTGGTGACCGAAGGTTGTTCGAAGTCCCGGATGAGATCCGGACGTCACGAGGAGCTCCGGAATGGTCCGGAGGTAAAGATTCAATTAATCATATTACTGAAGAACGTCCACTCAAATTGACATCCCTCCGGTCATTCGAGTGATACGTGATCCAAATTCACCAACTCAAGTCCGATATCACGTGAGTTGAGGTGGTTTCAATGGTGAACATCATCATGTTGATCATATCTACTATATGACTCATGTTCTACCTTTCGGTCTCTTGTGTTCCGAGGCCATGTCTATACATGCTAGGCTCGTCAAGTTTAACCCGAGTGTTCTGCATGTGCAACACTGGCTTGCACCCGTTGTATGTGAACGTAGAGTCTATCACACCCGATCATCACGTGGCGTCTCAACACGATGAACTTTCACAACGGTGCACACTCGGGGAGAACACAATTTATCTTGAAATTAAGTGAGGGATCACCTTATAATGCTACCGTCGTCCTAAGCAAAACAAGGTGCATAAAAGGATTAACATCACATGCAAATCATAACTGACATGATATGGCCATGAACTTGTGCTTTTGATCTCCATCTTGAAAGCACCGGCATGATCTCCATCATCACCGGCAAGACACCATGATCTCCATCAACATGTCGCCATCGGGGTTGTCGCGCCCAACATGCTTCTACTACTATTGCTACCGTTTAGCGATAAAGTAAAGCATTACATAGAGCTTAATGATTGACACGCAGGTCATACAATAATTAAAGACAACCCTATGGCTCCTGTCGGTTGCCGTACTCATCGACATGCAAGTCGTGATATTCTATACAAAACATGATCATCTCATACATCACATATATCTCATCATGTAATTGGCCATATCACATCACAACATACCCTGCAAAAACAAGTTAGATGTCCTCTAATTGTTGTTGCATGTTTTATGTGGCTGCTACGGGTATCTAGCAAGAACAATTCTCACCTACGCAAAAACCACAACGGTGATACATAAGTTGGTTTTCAACCTTCTCAAGGACCGCCTTTGTCGAATCTGATCCAACTAAAGTAGGAGAAACAGACACCCACCAGCCATCTTTGTGCAACGAGGTTACACGTCAGTCGATGGAACCGGTCTCTCGTAAGCATACGAGTAAGGTTGGTTCGGGCCGCTTCATCCCACAATACCGCTGAACCAAAACACGACCAAGGGAGAAAGCAATCTAAGCATCAACGCCCAGAAACTCTTTGTGTTCTACTCGAGATCTCATCTACACATAGACCTAGCTCATGATGCCACTGTTGGGGAATGTTGCATGGGAAACAAAAAAAATTGTACGCACACACAAGATCTATCCATGGTGATGAGCATCTACGAGAGGGAGAGTGGATCTACTTACCCTTGTAGATTGCTAAGCGGGAAGCGTTATGAAACGCGGTTGGTGTAGTCGAACGTCTTCGCGATTCAAATCGCCGAGCGTCCCGCGATCTCATCACGATCCATCCTGCGATCCAATCATGATTCGTCACGCGAACTCATCACGATCCGTCCCGCGATCTCATCATGATCCGTCTCGCGATCTTGATCACGGTCCTTCCGATCTAGCGCCAAACGGACGGCACCTCCGCGTTCAGCACACGTACAGCTCGATGACGATCTCCACCTTCTTGATCCAGCAAGAGGGAGTGGACAGGTAGACGAGTTCTCTAGAAGCGCGACGGCATTGCAGCGATGATGGTGGAGGAATTCCAGTAGGGCTTCGCCTAAGCACCACTGAAAACCGATCTAGAGGAGAAAACGTTCTAGAGGAAGAAGAGGGCAGCACGTGGCAATTAGGGTTAGCTCTTCCCTCTATATCCTCTAGTATATATAGGAGGGAGGGAGGGGATGAGGCAGGCTCAAACCCTCAAGATCTGGCCGAAATTGGAGGTGGAGGAGTCCTACTCCAATCCTATTAGGAGTAGGATTCCTCCTTTCCACTTGGAAACTCTTTCCACCTCTCCACCTCTGGATTTTTTCCTTCTCAAACCTCATGGGATTTAGTGGAGGCTTAGGCCAGCCCACCAGGGGCTGGTTTGTCTCCTCCCACAGCCCATGAGGCCCCTCGGGGCGTGACACCCCTCCCGAAGGTCCTCCGGTATCCTCCCGGCACTCTCGATACACTACCGATGAGCCTGAAACTTTTCCGGCGACCAAAACAGGACTTCCTATATATCAATCTTTACCTCCGGACCATTTCGGAGCTCCTCGTGATGTCCCGAGATCTCATCCGGGACTCCAAACAACCTTCGGTCACCACCATACATAACTCTATACTACCGAAACATCACCGAACCTAACGTGTGCAGGCCCTGCGGGTTCGAGAACTATGTAGACATGACCGAGACACCTCTACGGTCAATAACCAATAGCGGGACCTGGATGCCCATATTGATTCCTACATATTCTACGAAGATCTTTATTGGTCGAACCTCTATGTCAAGAATTCAGTTAATCCCGTATGATGTTCCCTTTGTTCTTCGGTATGTTACTTGCCCGAGATTCGATCGTCGGTATCTCCATACCTAGTTTAACCTCGATATAGGCAAGTCTCTTTACTCGTTCTTTAATACAACATCCCGTGGCTAACACTTAGTCACATTGCTTGCAAGGCTTATTGTGATGTTGTATTACCGAGTGGGCCCTGAGATACCTCTCCGTCACACGGAGTAACAAATCCCAGTCTTGATCCATGCCAACCCAGCAGACACCCTCGGAGATACCTGTAGAGCACCTTTATAGTCACCCAGTTACATTGCAACATTTGATACACACAAGGTACTCCTCTAGTGTCAGTGAGTTGCATGATCTCATGGTCATAGGAACAGATACTTGACATGCAGAAAACAGTAGCAATAAACTGACACGATCATATGCTACATTTGTAGTTTGGGTCTTTTCCATCCCATCATTGTCCTAATGATGTGATCCAGTTATCAAATGACATCTCATGTCAATGGCTAGGAAACCTTAGCCATCTTTGATCAACGAGCTAGTCTATTAGAGGCATACTAGGGACATGGTGTTGTCTATGTATCCACACATGTATCTGAGTTTCCGATCAATAAAATTATAGCGTGGATAATAAACGATAATCATGAACGAGGAAATATGATAATAACCAATTTATTATTGCCTCTAGGGCATATTTCCAACAGGCCAACGGCTGGAGATGCTCTTAGTTCCTTGAACACCAGATGTACGATGTATGATGAAAGCCTAAAATTGGAGATTGGTGGAATTATCAGAAAAAAGGGGGAAAAGACTACATGGAAATTGAAACAATTACAGTCCGTCGCAACAAGCTCAAAAGTACATGAGAAGGCGTATGAGCTATCACACACGCAACTTTAGTTTGCACTACTAGTTGAGCAACCTTGTTTCTACTTACAAAGTGTCTTTCTTAATCTTGACGAGACGTACCTTTTGGAGATCAATGTGATGTGCGTTGCAGTCTGCCTGCTCAGCATCCATAATTAGTAGGAGCAAGGATCCTTTCTTTTCAAACCTTGACTAGCTCCCCCTTGCCCCCCTCGCATCGCCTCTCTTGGGCGTCACAACCCCTCCAGCGCTGCCGTCGGTCTCCCCCTCCTCCCTGTTGGAAATATGCCCTAGAGGCAATAATAAATTAGTTATTATCATATTTCCTTGTTCATGATAATCGTTTATTATCCATGCTATAACTGTATTGATCGGAGACTTAAATGCATGTGTGGATACATAGACAAAACCATGTCCCTAGTATGCCTCTAATGGACTAGCTCGTTGATCAAAGGATGGTTAAGGTTTCCTAGCCATGGACATGAGATGTCATTTGATAACGGGATCACATCATTAGGAGAATGATGTGATGGATAAGACCCAAACTACAAACATAGCATATGATCGTGTCAGTTTATTGCTACTGTTTTCTGCATGTCAAGTATATGTTCCTATGACCATGAGATCATGCAACTCACGGATATCGGAGGAGTGCCTTGTGTGTATCAAACGTCGCAACGTAACTGGGTGACTATAAAGGTGCTCTACAGGTATCTCCGATGGTGTTTGTTGAGTTGGCATGGATCGAGACTGGGATTTGTTACTCCGTGTGACGGAGAGGTATCTCAGGGCCCACTCGGTAATACAACATCACAACAAGCCTTGCAAGCAATGTGGCTAAGTGTTAGTCACGGGATCTTGTATTACGAAACGAGTAAAGAGACTTGCCAGTAACGAGGTTGAACTAGGTATGGAGATACCGACGATCGAATCTCGGGCAAGTAACATACCGAAGAACAAAGGGGACGTTATACGGGATTAACTGAATCCTTGACATAGAGGTTCGACCGATAAAGATTTTCGTAGAATATGTAGGAATCAATGTGGACGTCCAGGTCCCGCCATTGGTTATTGACCGTAGAGGTGTCTCGGTCATGTCTACATAGTTCTCGAACCCGCAGGGTCTGCACACTTAAGGTTCGGTGACGTTTCGGTAGTGTAGAGTTATGTATGGTGGTGACCGAAGGTTGTTCGGAGTCCCGGATGAGATCCCGGACGTCACGAGGAGCTCCGGAATGGTCCGGAGGTAAAGATTCATATATAGGAAGTCCCAGTTTGGTTTCCGGAAAAGTTTCGGGCTCATCGGTAGTGTACCGGGAGTGCCGGTAGTGTACCAGGAGTGCCGGTAGTGTACCGGGAGACCTTCGGGAGGGGTACTTCGACCCCAAGAGGTCCATGGGCTGTGGGAGAATAATAACCAGCCCTTATTGGGCTGGGAAAACAGCCACAAAGGCCCATGGCGCAGGAGAGAAAGTCCTAAAGCAAAAAGTGGAAAATCAGCCAATAGGAGGCAATCCTACTCCAACTAGGATTGGAGGTGAAGTAGGATTGCTCCCACCTCCTATTTCGGCCGACCCAAAGGCCTTGGCTGCCTCTCCTCTCCTCTCCTCCTATATATACTAGTGGATTGGGTGGTTTTTGGACAGAATTTCCGGCCACGTGCTACCCGTTTCACCGGTGCACAGTTTCTCCTCTAGATCGGTTTTCCGCAGCGCTTAGGCGAAGCCCTGCCGGAATCACTCCACCACCATCACCGGAGCGCCGTCACGCTGCCGGTGAACTCTCTCTCCTCTCCACCTCCTCTTGCTGGATCAAGATGGTGGAGATCGTCATCAAGCTGCACGTGTGCTGAACGCGGAGGTGCCGTCCGTTCGGCGCTAGATCGGAAGGACCGTGATCGAGATCGCGAGACGGTTCGTGATGTGATCACGGAACGGATCGTGATGAGTTCGCGGGACAGATCGTGATCAAGATCGTGAGACGGATCGTGATGAGTTCACGGGACGGATCATGATGTGTTCGCGGGACGGTTCGTGATTGGATCGCGGGACGCTCGGCGATTTGGATCGCGAAGAAGTTCGACTACACCAACCGCGTTTCTTAACGCTTCCCGCTTAGCGATCTACAAGGGTACGTAGATCCACTCTCCCTCTCGTAGATGCTCATCACCATGGATAGGTTTGCGTGTGCGTAGGAAAATTTTGTTTCCCATGCGACGTTCCCCAACAGTGGCATCATGAGCTAGGTTGATGGTTCGATGAGATCTCGAGTAGAACACAAAAGGTTTGTGGGCGTTGATGCTTAGATTGCTTCCTCCCTTGGTCGGATTTTGGTTCAGCGGTATTGTGAGATGAAGCGGCCCGGACCAACATTACTCGTACGCTTACGAGAGACCGGTTCCCGCGATGCAACTTGTTGCTTAGCTGGCTTGCGGGTGACAGTTTCTCTTACTCTAGTTGGATCGGATCCGACAAAGGCGGTCCTTGAGAAGGTTGAAAAGCAAACTAGTGTATCACCGTTGTGGTTTTGCGTAGGTGAGAATTGTTCTTGCTAGATACCCGTAGCAGCCACGTAAAACATGCAACAACAATTAGAGGACGTCTAACTTGTTTTTGCAGGGTATGTTGTGATATGATATGGCCAATTACATGATGAAATATATGTGATGTATGAGATGATCATGTGATGTATAGATTATCACGACTTGCATGTCGGTGATTACGGCAACCGGCAGGAGCCATAGGGTTGTCTTTAATTATTGTATGACCTGCGTGTCAATCATTAAAGCGCTATGTAATGCTTTACTTTATCGCTACGGTAGCAATAGTAGTAGAAGCATGCAGGGCGTGACAACCCCGATGGCGACACGTTGATGGAGATCATGGTGTCGTGCCGGTGACGATGGAGATCATGCCGGTGTTTCGAAGATGGAGATCTTAAACACAAGTTGATGGCCATATCATGTCACTTATGAATTGCATGAGATGTTAATCCTTTTATGCACCTTGTTTTGCTTAGGACGACGGTAGCATTATAAGGTGATCCCTCACTTAATTTCAAGATAAATTGTGTTCTCCCCAAGTGTGCACCGTTGCGAAAGTTCGTCGTGTTGAGACACCACGTGATGATCGGGTGTGATAGACTCTACGTTCACATACAACGGGTGCAAGACAGATTTGCACATGCGGAACACTCGGGTTAAACTTGACGAGCCTAGCATGTACAGACATGGCCTCGGAACACAAGAGACCGAAAGGTCGAGCATGAGTCATATAGTAGATATGATCAACATAATGATGTTCACCATTGAAGCCACCTCAACTCACGTGATGATCGGACTCGAGTTGGTGAATTTGGATCATGTGACACTCAGATGACCTGAGGGATGTCAATTTGAGTGGGAGTTCTTAAGTAATATGATTAATTGAACTCATTATCATGAACATAGTCAGTAGTGTCTTTGCAAATTATGTTGTAGATTACTAGCTCGCACTGTAGCTCCCGTGTGTTTTTATATGTTCCTAGAGAAATAGAGTTGAAAGATGATGGTAGCAATATTGCGGACTGGGTCCGTGATATGAGGATTGTCCTCATTGCTGCACAGAAGGCTTATGTCCTTAATGCACCGTTCGGTACGCCACCCCCTCTAGCGTCGTCTGTAGATGTTGTGAACATCTGACAGGCACGTTCTGATGACTACTTGATAGTTTAGTGCGTCATGCATTACGACTTAGAATTGAGGCTCCAAGACGTTTTGAACGTCACGGAACATATGAGATGTTCTAAGAGCTGAGATTGTGATCTCAGGCTCGTGCCCGTGTTATGAGATATGAGATCTCAAACAAAGATTCTTTGCTTGCAAGACGAAAGAGAATAGCTCAATAGTTGAGCATGTGCTTAGATTGTCTAGGTGCCACAATCGCTTGAATCGAGTGGGAGTTGATCTTCCAGATAAGATAGTGATTGATATAGTTCTCCAAGTCACTATCACTAAGCTACTAGAACTTGGTGATGAACTATAAATTGCCAGGGATAGAAATGATTCCTAAGCTTCTCGCGATGTTTTGACACCGCGAAGGTAGAAGTCAAAAAGGAGCATCAAAGTGTTGATGGTTAGTAAAAACCACTAGTTTCGAGAAGGGCAAGGGCAAGTAGGGAAACTTCATGGATGGCAAGTCAGTTGCTGCTCCAGTGAAGCAGCCCAAAGTTGAACCTAAACCCGAGACTGAGTGCTTCCATTATGAGGAGAACGGTCACTGAAGCGGAACAACCCTGGATACATGGTAGATAAGAAGGCTGGCTAAGTCGACAGAAGTATATTTGATATGCATGTTATTGATGTGTACCTTGCTAGTACTCCTAGTAGCACCTGGGTATTGGATACCGGTTCGGTTGCTCGAAATAAAAGCTACGGAATAAATGGAGAACTAGCTAAGTGTGAGGTGACGATGTGTGTTGGAAATGTTTCCAAGGTTGATATGATCAAACATCGCACGCTCTCTCTACCTTCGGGATTAGTGACGAACCTAAATTTTATTTGGTGTTTTGCATTGAAGCATGAACGTGATTAGATCATGTTTATTGCAACACGGTTATTCATTCAAGTTAGAGAATAATGGTTATTCTGCTTACATGAATAAATACCTTCAATGGTCATGCACCTAGTAAGTGTGGTTCATTGAATCTTGATCATAGTAATACACATGTTCATAACAATGATGCCAAAAGATGCAAAGTTAATAATGATAGTACCACATACTTGTGGCACTGCCGCTAAATGTCATATTGGTATAAAGCGCATGAAGAAACTCCATGTTGATGGATCTTTGGACTCATTCGATTTTGAATCGGTTGAGACATGCGGACCATGCCTTTTGGTAAGATGACTAAACCCCGTTTTCTGGCTTGATGAAACGGGCAAGTGACTTATTGGAAACAATGCATGTTGATGTATACGATCCAATGAGTGTTTATAGCTTGCAGTGAATATCATTGTTTTCTTACCTTCACTGATGATTTGAGTAGATATAGTGTATATTTACTTAATGAAACACAAGTCTGAATTGTTTGAAAGGTTCAAAGCAAAGTTCAGAGTGAAGTTTAAAGATCATCGTGACAAGAAGATAAAAATTTCTGCGATATGATCGTGGAGGTGAATATCTGGGTTACGAGTTTGGCATACAAATTTAGACAATGTGAAAGTTGTTTCACAACTCACGCCACCTGGAACACCATAGTGTGATGGTGTGTCCGAACGTCGTAGTCATGCCTTATTTGATATAGCACATACTATGATGTCTCTTATCATTTTAATACTATCGTTTTAGGGTTATGCATTAGAGACAACCGCATTCACTTTAAAATAGGGCACCATCTAAATCCGTTGAGATGACACCGTGTGAATTATGGTTTGATAGAAACCTAAAGCTGTCATTTCTTGATGTTTGGGGCTGCGAAGCTTGTGTGGAAAATGTTTTCACCTAATGAGCTCAAACCCAAAGCGGACAAATGCATCTTCATAGAATACGCCAAGAACAGTTGGGTATACCTTCTATCTCAGATCCGAGTGCAAAGTGTTTGTTGCTGGAATGGATCCTTTCCTGAGAAAAGGTTTCCCTCGAAAGAATTGAGTGGGAGGAAGATAGAACTTGATGAGGTTATTGAACCTTGTTTCAATCAGAGTAGCGCAGCGCAGAAAGTTGTTTCTGTGAAGCCTATGTTAGTTGAAGAAAGAAGTTAATGATGATGATCATGAAGCTTCGGATCAAGTTACTATCGAACCTCGTAGGTCGACAAGGACGTGTACTGCTCTTGAGTGGTACAACAACCCTGTCTTAAAGGTCATGTTGTTGGACAGCGATGAACCTACGAGCTATGGAGAAGCGATGATGGGCCCGGATTCCGACAAATGGATGAGACCATGAAATCCGAGATAGGATCCATGTATGAAAACCAAGTATAGACTTTGGTAGACTTGCTCGTTGGACGGCAGGTCGTTGAGTACAAATGGATCTTTAAAAATGAAGACAGACGCTGATGGTAAATATCACCATTTGTAAAGCTCGACTTGTTGCAAAGTTGTTTGTGACAAGTTCAAGGAGTTGACTACGATGAGATTTTCTCACTCGTAGTGGTGCTAAAGTCTGTTGGAATTATGTTAGCAGTTGCTGCGTTTTCAATTATGAAATCTGACAGATGGATGTCAAAACATCATTTCCTTAACGGTTTACTTGAGGAAAGGTTGTATGTGATACAACCAGAAGGTTTTGTCAGTCCTAAGGATGCTAAAAGGTGTGCAAGCTTTGGTGATCCTTCCATGGACTGAAGCAAGCATCTCGGAGTTGGAATATACACTTTGATGAGGTGATCAAAGTTTTTGATGTTTATACAAAGTTTACGAGAAACTTGTATTTGCAATAAAGTGAGTGGGAGCACTATAGAGTTTCTGATAAGTATATGTGGTTGACATATTGTTGATCGGAAATAATGTAGAATTTCTGGAAGGCATAAAAGGTTGTTTGAAAAGTGTTTTTCTAAGGAAGACCTGGATAAAGCTACCTAATTGTTGAGCATCAAAATCTATAGAGATAGATCAAGATGCTTGATGAGACTTTCAATGAGTGCATACCTTGACAAGATTTTGAAAGAGTTCAAAATGGATCAGCCAGAGAAATAGTTCTCGTCTGATTTGTAAGGTGTGAAGTTGAGTGAGACTCAAAGCTCGACAACGGCAGAAGAAAGAGAAAGGATGAATGTCGTCCCCTATGCCTTAGCCATAGGCTCTATATTATGCCATGCTGTGTACCGCACCTATGTGTGCCTTGCCACGAGTCTGTCAAGGGGTACAAGAGTGGTCCAGGAGTGGATCACTGGACAGCGGTCGGAATTATCCTTAGTAACCAGAGGACTAAGGAAATGTTTCTTGATTATGGAGGTGATAAAGAGTTCGTCGTAAAGAGTTACGTCGATGCAAGCTTTAACACCTATCCGGATGACTAGTAGTAGCAATCTGGATACGTATAGTGGAGCAGCCATTTGGAAATAGTACCAAGTGGAGTGTGGTAGCAGTGATTACGGTTTGACATAGAGATTTGCAAAGTACACACGGATCTGAATATCGCAGACCCGTTGACTATAAGACCTCTCTCACATGCAAAGCATGATCGAGCCCCAAAACTCATTGGGTGTTAGATTCATAACAATGCGAATCACATGGTGATGTGAACTAGATTATTGACTCTAGTGCAAGTGGGAGACTGTTGGAAATATGCCCTAGAGGCAATAATAAATTAGTTATTATCATATTTCCTTGTTCATGATAATCGTTTATTATCCATGCTATAACTGTATTGATCGGAGACTTAAATGCATGTGTGGATACATAGACAAAACCATGTCCCTAGTATGCCTCTAATGGACTAGCTCGTTGATCAAAGGATGGTTAAGGTTTCCTAGCCATGGACATGAGATGTCATTTGATAACGGGATCACATCATTAGGAGAATGATGTGATGGATAAGACCCAAACTACAAACATAGCATATGATCGTGTCAGTTTATTGCTACTGTTTTCTGCATGTCAAGTATATGTTCCTATGACCATGAGATCATGCAACTCACGGATATCGGAGGAGTGCCTTGTGTGTATCAAACGTCGCAACGTAACTGGGTGACTATAAAGGTGCTCTACAGGTATCTCCGATGGTGTTTGTTGAGTTGGCATGGATCGAGACTGGGATTTGTTACTCCGTGTGACGGAGAGGTATCTCAGGGCCCACTCGGTAATACAACATCACAACAAGCCTTGCAAGCAATGTGGCTAAGTGTTAGTCACGGGATCTTGTATTACGAAACGAGTAAAGAGACTTGCCAGTAACGAGGTTGAACTAGGTATGGAGATACCGACGATCGAATCTCGGGCAAGTAACATACCGAAGAACAAAGGGGACGTTATACGGGATTAACTGAATCCTTGACATAGAGGTTCGACCGATAAAGATTTTCGTAGAATATGTAGGAATCAATGTGGACGTCCAGGTCCCGCCATTGGTTATTGACCGTAGAGGTGTCTCGGTCATGTCTACATAGTTCTCGAACCCGCAGGGTCTGCACACTTAAGGTTCGGTGACGTTTCGGTAGTGTAGAGTTATGTATGGTGGTGACCGAAGGTTGTTCGGAGTCCCGGATGAGATCCCGGACGTCACGAGGAGCTCCGGAATGGTCCGGAGGTAAAGATTCATATATAGGAAGTCCCAGTTTGGTTTCCGGAAAAGTTTCGGGCTCATCGGTAGTGTACCGGGAGTGCCGGTAGTGTACCAGGAGTGCCGGTAGTGTACCGGGAGACCTTCGGGAGGGGTACTTCGACCCCAAGAGGTCCATGGGCTGTGGGAGAATAATAACCAGCCCTTATTGGGCTGGGAAAACAGCCACAAAGGCCCATGGCGCAGGAGAGAAAGTCCTAAAGCAAAAAGTGGAAAATCAGCCAATAGGAGGCAATCCTACTCCAACTAGGATTGGAGGTGAAGTAGGATTGCTCCCACCTCCTATTTCGGCCGACCCAAAGGCCTTGGCTGCCTCTCCTCTCCTCTCCTCCTATATATACTAGTGGATTGGGTGGTTTTTGGACAGAATTTCCGGCCACGTGCTACCCGTTTCACCGGTGCACAGTTTCTCCTCTAGATCGGTTTTCCGCAGCGCTTAGGCGAAGCCCTGCCGGAATCACTCCACCACCATCACCGGAGCGCCGTCACGCTGCCGGTGAACTCTCTCTCCTCTCCACCTCCTCTTGCTGGATCAAGATGGTGGAGATCGTCATCAAGCTGCACGTGTGCTGAACGCGGAGGTGCCGTCCGTTCGGCGCTAGATCGGAAGGACCGTGATCGAGATCGCGAGACGGTTCGTGATGTGATCACGGAACGGATCGTGATGAGTTCGCGGGACAGATCGTGATCAAGATCGTGAGACGGATCGTGATGAGTTCACGGGACGGATCATGATGTGTTCGCGGGACGGTTCGTGATTGGATCGCGGGACGCTCGGCGATTTGGATCGCGAAGAAGTTCGACTACACCAACCGCGTTTCTTAACGCTTCCCGCTTAGCGATCTACAAGGGTACGTAGATCCACTCTCCCTCTCGTAGATGCTCATCACCATGGATAGGTTTGCGTGTGCGTAGGAAAATTTTGTTTCCCATGCGACGTTCCCCAACACTCCCCCCACCTTGCCGCCGCCCGAGGAGACCGCCAGCGAAGCTCGGTCTAGTTCCAGGGAGGGTGGCGGCGGGGTATCCCTCTGGATGGCGCTCGGGCGGATCTGGCGTGGAGGCGCGGTTTGGTCCGGGGATGGGGGCGGTGCGCGGCGGCCAGGTGCAACGTGGGCTCACTGCGGCCAGGTGCAGCTCGGGCGCACGGCCAGGGGCGCAACAGCCAGATACGGTGCGGGCGCACGGGGAGGGGCGCGACGGCCAGATGCGGCGAGGGGCGCGGTGGGCGCTCGGCGAGGCGTGCTGCGAGCGGGCGGCGGCCAGGTGCGGCGTGGGCTCGCGGCAAGGCGTGCGGGCGTGGAGTGCAGGCTGGGATGGCGCAGATTCTGGCTCGCATCAGGTTAGGCGGTGTGGCTTCGAGTTCGTGGTGTTCGGGGTGGCGGGGTGCTGGGTCGTGTCAAGGAAGCGCTGGAGATCGGCGTCGAGGGCTTGGCGGAGCATATGGTGCAGGGGCTTGAACGGCTTGTACGATACTCGAGCTGCGGCTTCGGCCGCGAGGGGCGCGGCCGGTTGGTGTCTGTGTGGTCTGGCATTACGTGTACACCCCTAGGGGTGCGTTGATCGAAGGCCCATGACAACGAGGATGTGTGATCCGGCGGTGTGTGATGCGGATCTGGTTTCCGGTTGTTGGTGGTCTCCGTGAGGTGCGGTTGGCTGTGGTGGATAGTGGTGCCTCTTCGTCGGTGGGCAACTTCGATGGTGGTGATGTTTGGTGGGCTTACCGACGCCAATGCGGGATGATGTGCGGCTCAGGTGGTGTGGAGCTTGGTGAAAACCATGTCTTGGCCTCGTGCCGTGACCAGCGATGGCGGCGGATGTGGCCATCGTTGACCTTCCCACCCCTCCTGCACAGATCTGGCCATTTTGGCCTCTCCGGGGGAAACCTTGATCTATGATCGGACGATGGCGACGCCTTGGTGTCGTATTCCCTCTTGGGGGCTTCGTTTTGGGAGCTTGGCGTCGGCGAGCGGGTCCGGTGGATGGCGGCTGGCGGCGGGTGTGGCGTCCAGACTTCTGCGGCAATGATGATGATGGGAGCGATGTCGGCGACGCGACAATGGTTGCGGTAGTCGGCTCTTCTTCGGCGTGTCCGCGGTTTTGCCTCGGTTTGTATGTTGCTACGGAGTTGAAGCTGCGGAGGTGGGGCCTTGCGGTATATGATGACTGGCTGCATGTCGCTCGTCCGGCGATCTCCCGTGGCGCCAGCCGTGCCTGGTTTTGTCCTACCGAGTTCTCCGTCAGAATCGGAGTTGCGTCGTCTCACCGCAGGTGGTTGAGATTTTGGCATAGATCTTACGTGTCCGCTACAGTGTGGGTTGGGTCGACGATCGCCTACGACGGAGTCGGAGTCGTTTGCTCAGAGTGTAGGGATAACGATGACGCCTCTAGGGAAGGAATGATGACGATGACGCCTGCGTGCTGTCTCGCCGTGAACTTCATTAGAATGGTGTGCATGAGCTTTTTTAAGTGTGCCGCTCAACAGTTTTAACGGTTTTCGTCTGATTTTACAAAATTAACTGGTCAATCTGGTTTTCGCTCGGTTTTTCCTAATAAACTGAGCAGCTCTTTTCCTCTTAATGAATGCAGGATAACTATAATTTCGAAATAATAATAATTAGCAGGAGGGTGGCCTAGCTAGCTATAGTTTGAGTAATAAGTTGTTTACATAGGGTTCCGGTGAATCAATAATACTGCAGTGTGCAGTCCACTAATCGGATGGGCGACAAATGTTGCAACCTCAACGAGGTACCATAAAGCTGTAATGAGCTCGACCAATTGGAAATTCTAATTTAGGCGAGCGAGACACTACCCGTCCCTTGGTCACTGGGGCTATGATTTCTGTTAGTATAGTGCCCACTGGGTTGATTATCCCTGTCAATGCGTGGGACGATTAAGGGATCCGCCCTGAAAAGAAGTGCCCTCCCCCATCTATGACACCACCAAGTGCAGCAAACGCTTTAATACCAGTACCATATTTTTGCCTCCTTTTTTCCCTTTCAGTTCCTCCTTTGAGGCTCGGCCTAAAAATTCCCTCCCCAACTAACTATGCTAGCACTGCTTAACTTTAGCAAATTGGAGCGGGTGATGACAACTTAACCCACCAATGGGCGGGGAATAAATTCTTAAAGCCCAAACTTTCTCGATGGTGGAATCCGGGGAAAAGAAAGAAAGAAAGAAGGAGAGAGAGAGAGCCGGAGGGGAAAAGGAACTAAAAGAGGCACAAATGCACGCAGCAAATGCCCACCCATCGACCGATCCATCGCTTACCGCGGAAGAATCAACGG
Organism: Hordeum marinum; assembly: GCA_022496015.1. Lineage (NCBI taxonomy): Eukaryota > Viridiplantae > Streptophyta > Magnoliopsida > Poales > Poaceae > Hordeum > Hordeum marinum. The sequence continues at coordinate 450,097,785 of CM039675.1, read as the reverse complement.
AGGAATCGGATTTCATTTCGTGTCAATGCGTAGAAAATTGCGGCACCGTGGAATCAACCCACAGTGCCTGCGTGTGTAGGAGCCGTGTCACGACCAGACTCCCTTCGTCTTCTATTTGACCCAGGTTAGATAGATAGATAGACAGATAGATGGACCATACGTATGGCGCTACAAAACAAACAAACGAACGAACGATTCCGACGGCGTTCGAAAAAGAAACGATTCCAACGTGGGGGTGCCTGATTTCGACACGATAAACTAGTGTGGAGACGACGGCGGGTACCACAGCCATGGCTACAAAAATCGTACTTTTCTACTAGCTAGTATAGTAGATCGTGGTACGCGCGCGCGTAGGTTTGGTTTGAAAGGCAAAGAAAAAGACTGTAGCGCCGTAGGTTTGCGACGGAGCGGGAGTGGCGACACGACAAGGCAGAGGCAAAAGAAATGGGAAAAAAAAAGCAGGCCCAATACAGCAGGGAGGGATGTCCAGCAGGGAGAGGCGAACAACCCACCCCATGGCCATGGACGGGGGGCACGTGCACGCAGTACGATAGATCGGTCCGCCTCGCTGGTGTGGCGTGAGCTGTGCGCCTGCCCGTGACCACCCTACTATCCTCTCTCTCGCTAAAGCGATTTATTTGATTTGAGCTCCTCACATGTCACATGCATGTACGCCTAACCAACGGACCGCCCGGCTAGGTAGCTTGCTTGGGCGTGCTGCGCTGTGTGCGATGCCGATGCGATGTGATATTTTCTTTCTACGCAAGCATGTTTAAGGCCCACCTGATCTCGCTATCCTTCCAGTTCTATCACACACTCACACCGGGGGGGTCCAATGATTTCATTGCGCTGCATGCTCATGCTCATGCTCATGCACGCACGCAGTGGCGGCTTCTTGCGTTTGCGTTTGCGCTTGCGTTTTGCTGGGCGGGCGGGCAGGCAGGCCCAGATTAAATGTCACTTCGAGGGAAGGCTTGCTTTTCATTGAGCGATCCGTGCGAGATTGGTGAACGCTCCTGCTACTCCAAGGGAGTAGTACGTACTACTGATGACTACTACTACCTTCCTAAGCTGACGCCTTGCCTTGCCTTTACCTTCTGTTTGAAGCCACCCCTGATCTAAAATTATTCAATGATGAACTGATCAACCATAACTACAAGCCCCATCCAGTTTCTCAAAGACGGACGCCTGTCGTCGATCGAGATCACCATCAACTTCAACTTATTAAACCGACGCAGCGCTCCAGCGGCCCGCCGGTGTGCATATCGTCAGTTGGGGTGGAGAGAAGAAAAAAAAACGTCCCTTTTTCTAAGAAGAAAAACGACCTTTTTTTTTAATCCAAAGTGGCTGACGAAGAAATTGTCATGGGCCAGGCCAGGCCGGAGGCGCCGCTTCCCAGGCAGATAGTAGAAAACTCTGGTCGTGACACTGAAAAAAAAAACTCTGGTCGTACGTTGGCGTCGCGCCGGCCGCCGCCGCCGCCGCCGCGTGACCTTTCCCTCCCACCGCGGCCCACCCACCCCTGTCCAATCTCAATCTGTCGCCGTATACGCGCACGTACGCAGGAGTAGAAGGCGTAGCCGCGCGGTGACTGATGTGGCGGCGCGGTTGGTCCAGGTGTCGATATCCGTCCAACCGTCGCGTGGGCGTCCCACCCGTCGATGTGGTCCGCCCACGACCCGCCGGTCGACGTCGCGTCATCGCCTGCAAGCGGGTAGTACGTACGTACGTACGCGCGCACGCCGCCGCGCCCACACCACCGCGCCACGCCACACGCCATCGAAGCGGTCGATACGGCTGGCGGGCGGCGACGCCGACGCGTTCGGTTAGGTTTCTTTCCCGCGCCGGTGGCTCGAGCTGGTCAATCCAATCGCCCCGTCGCCTCACCCCCGACGGCGACGTCGTACCCACCCCACCCCACCCCACCCCACCCCCACCCAGATCGATCCATCTGCTCGCCCGCAACGCAGAATAATTCATGTGACAGTACGATACCGGTAGACGAGTAGCAGTACGTGCTTGCTCTTCAGAGGAAAACTACCTGTACCGCCACTACCAGTCTACCACCACCGCCGCGGTCCGGTACCACCACCACGCCGCACTTGTTGTTTTTCGCCGGGCCGGACCCCGGCGAAGATCGACAGGCACACAGAGCGGTAGGGTTGTGGCGGTACGTCCTGCGACGCTGATCGACTGATGCAGGCACCAGGCAGGCAGGCAGGGGGGTGGCGGGCTCTGAAACTCTCGGCTCTCAGGTGCGCGCGCGCGCGTGCGTGCGTCCTCTGGCTGGCAGACGTTGGGAGGAAATGCAACGGCTGGGCAGACGGATTCAATGGGGTTGGTTGCTCCTCCTCCCTTAATCTTGATGGGCTAGCGTAGCGTAGCATGCCCATGGCCGCGGTGTGGTCCTGATGAGAACGTGAGCGCTCCCGCGTGGACTGGCAATAAAGGCCTACTGCCAGTACCACCACTCCGCTGTCTGTTTTGTTTCGGCCTGCAGCTGCGGCAAGCTGCGCTGCGCTCCTCGCCTCGCCTGGCAGCCGCAGCTGTGATGGTGAATCGGTGATGATGATACGAGCACGGCCACACCGACGCCGTCTTGGACGGTAGCCCGATCCGTCCGCGGAGCGGTGAGTCATTGTGTGTGTGTGCGTGTGTGTGTGTGTGTGTTGTGATGTGGGCGAAACACGTACGCACACGAGGTGTGACGAGGTCGCTGGCGTCTGGTCATGTGGCCTGGCTGGCACCCAACTGGGCTGGACAGGGAGAGGGAGGGATTGCTGCGGGTTGACGACGAAAACGATCGAGATTCATCTGGCGCTTTTCGCTGCGGCGCACGGCCGTGGCTGCACGCCCACCGCCGTCTCCGTCCGTCCGTTGGAGCGATGGGGACGCACGCACGCACGCACGTACGTCCGTGGGGTGCGACGGGCGGTTGGCTGGGTGGGTGGTTGGGGCGTGGCTCTTGCCCGGTCGCGCTCGCGTCGCACGCGGCTGCGCCTGCGGTCACCGGCGCCAGCCGCGCGCCGCGTTGGGCTGCGCTGAATCCGTCAACCCGAAGCTCTCTCTCTATCCCCGCCTACAAATGGGCTGCCCACTTCGCCGATTCAAAGCCCATTGTTTATTTATATTTCCCTTTTTTCGAGTAAATATCCAACTCAAATCATTAGTTAAGGGCTGTCCATGGCAATTGTCACTCCTCATCTTTTCAGACGTTGGCATGGTTGGCCCCTGCTGTGGGAGTGGCTAAGATACAGGTTGATGGAGGCCAGGCGAGGAACGGGAGGAGCGGTGCAGCTGCGGCACTCTGCCGAGACCACAACGGTCTCTACTTGGGGTCGTCGGCTATGTCCTTTCCAGATATTTCTGACCCAGCGACGCTAGAGGCGCTAGCTTGCCGAGAAGCGCTGACTCTAGGGCTGGATTTATCACTTGAGCACATTATCATCGCATGTGATAACAAGACTGTGGTGGCGGATATCAACAACGGTACTGAAGGTCCATACAGTGCTATCATCAAGGAGATACGTGCCCGGGCGAGGAGTTTTAGAAACTGTGAGTTTATTTTGAAGGACGGGCAGGGAATATTGATGCTCATAATCTAGCTAAATTTTTGACTTCTTTATATGTCGTTCGCCATCTGTGGCTGAGAGTACCCCATGACCAGTTTGTAATTCCTGTGAACCGTACGGCTTCGCTTTGGTTTACCGCTCAAAAAAATAAAATCTTCTCAGACGTTGGCAAGTGACATACTGCTTCGTGTGCTACGTGTTGCAACCTGAGAGTTTGCCTCTTTTTTATTCAAAACGTTTTATCTCCTGGGCCATGCTTGCAAATCTCGAAACATTTTTATTGTCTGATTTCTCACGTCGAGATCTTTAAAACTTGATCTCATGTTAATAGGTTTGAACACGGTATTTTTTCATAAAAAACCAGATACTGGATTATTTTGAAAAGATCGACAACCGAAAAAATTTCTACAAAAGGAAGTTAAAGGAAAAAACGAAGTCCAGACAATCCTCTAGGGTTTTTTAGGAAGTTGGATCCTATGGCGCGACCTCCCTATCCCCTCCCTCCCCTCCCCCCCCCCCCCCCCCCCCTCCCTCCCGAAATGTCGCGGCCTCCCTCTAGGGTTTCGCTGTAAGTTTCCGCTTCCTCCTTCCTACAATCTGGTGTTCCTATGAATCGGTACTCTGCTTTTCTTATGGTGGTAACATATATTTTGGCGCCTAGGATTTAGTTTGCTTTTGTGCTTCGTTCGCTAGAGCTACGCCTGTGCTCGCCGGTGTCAAATTTTCAATGCTGATAATTATGCTGCGGTTACCATTTCCTGCTGTTGCCGCGCCTGGATAATCCCATCCCATGCCTAGGTGCTTAGCCGCTTAGGTGCTTGCGTTAATGGCCTATGTTGGTAGAGAGACCCTAATGGCCAGGATCTTGATCATCTCGTATTTATTAATACTAATAGAGAAAGGAATGGAGCCCCCCTCCCAGACCACTTCATATATTTGATAAAAGTTCGGTACAAAGAGTGAGATGGCCATGCTCGAAAATCCGAAAGGTCTTCCTTGGTAATTGAATGGATCAAGTGCCTTTTCCAAACTCTGGGTGTGTCCACACAAACAAAGCATTCAGGACACTTGATATTTCAATTGCAGGGCCAGTTTGATCTTAATTGGTGCTTGCGAATGATTGCTTGATCCAACTCCAAAAAGGCTTTCATGTTGTATTAGTACATTTGTATATGATCCGCCTTTTTGTTCGTTAGGGAATCATGTGTTGGTACACCTTTAAGGAGATATGGTAGGAAGCGAAGACTAAATGATATATTCAGACTACCTACCTTTGTTAAACAAAAACTAAACGATATCTTCAGATGGCCTAGTTTCTTTGAAACTAACATTACTGTATGAATTCTGGTTCTGCAAGGGCTATGTGTTTTAACCTTGGAAATACTTGACAAAGTTGCTCTACAGTCTAGATGCTGGGCTCGTACATTTAGCTCTATGTTACTTAAAAAGCTAGTATTACATTGGAGATTTAGCTACTGATTTGGAACCTCCCCTGACCTGCAGTAAGAAGCTACTACGTGGGTGGATTCAGTTACTGAAACCTCCAGTGACCTGCAGTATAGATTGCATTTAACAGTGCTGTTGAACCTGCAGCATAGATCACGGGTTCAGGGAACTTCTTTCTTGTAAACAAATGTAAAGGTTCATTTTCTAGGCATCCAATCATTGAGAATCAAGCTTCTCTGATTTTAAATCTGAATATGTGGTAGGTTTCGTGTAAAGGGAGCTTTTTCGCACTGAGGCATACATTTAGGCTACACATAGGCTGCAATTATCTCTCAACAAATTTTCAGTCACTTCTACTCTATTCAGCCTGTACTACCCACTCACAAAACAACATTTTAGTCTACCAACGCCATGGCTACAGTATCCCTCTAAATAACACTTCTGTACTTGATAAATTACCCAAATGTAACTATCCCCCGTTTTCTGGAACCAACCATTTTCACATCTATGATCCATAACTAAAAATGCATTAGTAAACTGAGATGCATGGCTTACTTGATGAAAACAATTCTTGAATGTAGATTTACCTCTTGAATTAATTCTCAATCTTGGACCTCTTGATACACATGAAACAAAATAGATTTTCTAGCCTGGCTGGGTTCGACGGTGTCTCTCTGCATTGCACTGTCCAGGGGTAATGCTTGCCTCGTATAATCCTTCCCCACCTGGTGTAGGAGCTTCTAGCACTGGGATTGAGTAATAAATTATTGAAAGGGTCTGTCCTTTTGTTGCATCAACCCAGTAGTTATAAGCCTATAATCATGTTTACTAGATTGAGTAATAAATTATTGAAAGGACACACACATATTTGCTGATCAAGTATTTGAACATGTAAATAGGTATACTGGTCGCATCAGAACCGGAAATTGTAACCAAATACTTCAAAGATGTTTGCATATTGATCTCAGATGCAACTTTCGTTCTGCTTCTAGAGCAGAACACTTACCAGGTGTTAAGTATGAACCCTAATCCATTGTGTGAGTTACTATGTAATCTATTTAAAGTAGCAAAAAAAACTTAAATGGATGGGAGTCCTGGCTCCAATTATTTATGGACTCCCTTTTCTAATACGTAAATCTCGGCAGAACAACAAAATACTATTAGCATATGTTGTGTCAGCACAGGTGCATACTTCATTTCTTATCCATTGATTTTTTTTCCTCTGAACATTGTAACGCGGTTGGAAAAGTGGGATGTCTGCACACTTTCCCCCCCTAGAACATGCATTTTTGCACACTTGTTTTTCCAAGAACATGCACTTTTGCATGCTTCATTTTATCTGGTCCGTCTTAGTTTGGATATTTGAGCTTATGCTCATGTCGTTGGAGAAACTAACATTTGGAAAATTTAGACGATATTTTCGACAATGGGTTTGAATGAAAGAACCATATGGAATATTCAATGCTACGAGTTTATGTGGTCAATCAACTTGTACCTATGAGACTGTCACTATCATGGGAACAATCCTAAGCTGGAATTGGCTACCTGGACACAAAATTCTCTGATCAGAAAATTATTACCTCCATTAGGCGAAGCACTACCTTATATCCTTAGTGTTCAACTCACAGTAGTTTATTTGGCTGTAACAGATACACATGGACTAGAGTTTAGGCATGAATATATGGTGGCTGCGATATGCATGGAAGATGGAATTATGGGAGTTGAAGCTTTCAGCGTCAACGTGTGCACTTCCACACTTCCTTTTTTGCGAACACTATTCCTGAAAATGTCTCCCCAGACCGGCATAATCAGCTTTGCTGGGTAACCTACAGACTGTATTTCATGTTCTGCAGCCACTATTAGCACATGATTTTTCAACTTCATAGTACACGTCGGTGCGTTCTTACGTGCCTTTTGGGGGATCTCAATGCTACTCTATTTTCATCTTTGTCCAGTTCTGAATGACTTTCACCTGAAACTCAATACTAGTGTATGAATTTAGCCAATGGTGCCTGAACTAATGGATGTGCACTGATAGTAGCTTTAGCCTTAGAATATTTATTTTATTTCCTGTTTACCAACCGCCCACCCTAGTATAATCTAGCTTTCAATGATGAGCATGTTGAGGTTTTGCAGGAAGATCTGGATTCTTTTCCTTGTTAACTGAAAACTAGTTGTATTGTATCCTTTCGGTTGTTGGGCACTGAGAGCGCTGTCAGAACCTAGTTATAATATTTCTTAGCAAGTAGGTCTTAGATTTCCTAGAAATAGCTAGTCATCTTGCAGGAGTGTTGAACTGAAGACAGCTGACCTTCAGTATCTCCAGATCATATGATTCCCCCTCTTGTGTCAGAGTACTACCTGTCATTTCATTAAGAACCCTGTTAGTCATATAGTGAGTGGAAGCTTCTCGCATTACAAAATCAACTTTGGTTATTTATTGTTTGTTTTGCCTGTCTATACCTCTAGGCACATTCCTCGGTATGCTTTATCTTTATTCAGGATGTAACTACATTGTCACTCTGTTCTGGAATTCACTTGTTCTTCTGTCTAGTAAAGAGTCCGTTGCTTGTTGTGGCAAATACGGTGTGATGATAATGTAAACTAACTGATATATGTAAAGTTTTCCTGACCAGTACGACTCCATCATGTTGTGTGGAGGTCGGAGCTCAAAAGATTATCCAACTGATGCCCAAATCATTCCAATGTTGAGGGGGAAAGACCAATTTTCATGGCCAATATGTGCATCTTGCATATTCTTATTGTAACTGAGCAGGACCTGCCTTTTGAGGATCTTTTCAGTATCAGACCATGAGGCTTCATCATTGTCCAAGCTGATCTTTACAAATTTACCTGGATCTCATGATTCACATATCTCTTTTCAAAGTTTACACACGAACAAGATGACAGATCTAAAGTATGTAAGGCATGTGAGGGTCTGTTAGCGTAGCGCAATACGATAAGATAATGCATGTGATTCCTAGCATCTGTTTAGTAGGCAGGCCTACTTGGCCTATTGTATAGTACATAAGCAGTACTCTTTGTTTTCTTAATTGGTCAAGTGTAGACTTAAACAAGGGATTGATCTCACTGGCGTGTGTGACCTTGGGTGGAGGGCTGGGGCCAAGGGGTTTCTTCATAAACAATACCATGTCCACGTGATAACCTGTAGGCGTTTTCTACTAATTGGATCGAGCTACATGTGCCCCGTGAGACATGCTGCCGTCAAGATACGCTCGGATCATCACCGACTAGCTGGTTCTGATTGGCGATTTGATGTTTTATATTCTTTTCTCATCGTACTTAAGTGTAAAATGGTCATTTGGGAGTAGCTTACCCTGCAATTGGTATTCTAGGCGAGCTGTAGTAGTTACGCTCACAGCATAGCTAGGGCTAATTGACTACATGTAATAGTTAATGTGATAGTTTTTTAAGAAAGCACCAGCACCTAACGATCCAGCATTATTGTACTACTGGCAGTGGATCTTGTGAATTGAATATTCCTGAGACAAAGAGAACTTTTAGTACATGTATATGCTGTGACTAGCTGGCTAATCGGATCGTTATCAAGCTAATATGATCTTTATTAACCTGCTCGTGCATGTCCGATGTCATTAGTTCGTCATTACCAAATTATCTTACAATACAAGATGCGTCTGTGCTATTATCAAGTTTCACACTAGTAGGCTAGATCTCTTGAGCTCTTAAATGGCGTGCATTATCATCACTAGTGGGCAAATTATGGCATACTGCATTGGAGGGAGTACCTGCTTATAATCTAAGGATTGAAATGATCGATCAGATTGAGCTGCCTGGAAACTTTATATGTTCTGGTATGATGTTTTACTATGTTGATAGTTGAACCAGCCACTAGTTTGCGAAATCTGAGACTTTGCAACTGGGATTTGCTTTTATGAGTGTAGAGGTTGGATCAAAATGCAAGTACCCACAAGCTTACATTTTGAGTTTTTGCTGTCATGTTAACATCTTAATACTGTCTCTTAAGCTTCTAGAGGGTACGAAGGGCTAATATGTCCTACTAGCTCAGGTGTCAGTATGCCACTGAAGGAATAAAGCTGGCAGTTGCACTATAGTTGCTGTACTGGCTGGCTTGTTGCATTGACTGGTCAAATTCCCAATGATTCTTCTGAGTTGTCCAGCAACTATTTCCTGGAAGGACAGATTCATTCTACTATGATCTGTATGTATAGGGGTGCATTTTGCAAACATATTTTGTGCCATATATAGTCCAATGCATCTACTCTTATTAGTTACAGAAATAAATGTTCTTGCTGATGCATGGGAGTATTTTTCGTAATAATACAGTCATCAAGGAATACTTATTGCAACCTGTGTAAGCCTACATGTATTCATACATTCCCGGGAGTTTGTAGGGAGCTGAAAGGGCATACATGATTAAGATATGCTAATTGGTCAAGCTTAATACATTGGAAATCCCAAATTTGCAGAAGGCATTATTGTTTTGCTTTAAAAATCCTCAGCATTAGTACATGCATAGTCTATTGCATATTATATCAGAACGTTGGGTTTCTTTTTTAGTACTTTCAGTGTTTCTAACTAACTTGTCGATCATTTTCCTTGTCATACTTTTAGGAAGCTTGGTTACATCATTTTATATCAGGTCAACTTGAGCAACAGAACAAGAATGAGAATGACTGAAGTAGGGTAACCAAATTGTTTCAGTAAGTAATCATTTTACGAGATTGCAAGTATGAATTTATCTGCAACCAGCTCACTCCTTTGTCTCACTCCATTTCTGTACTTGAAACAGTGCATCGATCTGATACATGAACCCACAGTATTGGTCTTGATTCTGCCTGATAATGTGTGTGTGTAGTAACACTTGTCAATGTGCCCCATACATGTATTGATTATCAGGCGCCGCAAGACATGGGCCGTGGGTGCCAAATGATCGAAGAGACCAGTCAGCATCATGACACTGCTGAATCTGATACACTGTGAGGTATTCAGCGCCGGAAAATCTATTAACTGATTTGTTCGGTTCATGCACTGGTGTTTCAGCAGTTGTGCATGGTATTAGTTATATTTTTAAAATTTATGATGCAAGAGCACTATTGGTTATAAGGAACAAAGTTGAGATTGCTAAAATTTCCGATCTGGCAGGATAGATATGTAAATAGGGATTAGGAAACTGTACAAAAATGACACCAGAATTACATTGTCTAGGAAGCACTTGCGCATCTATAGAGTAGTGAGTAGTGACTGGAATTCACCCGGCATCCCTGTTCCTCCGGGCCCTAGTGTTTGCGGCGACAAGAGATTTGTGCTTCATCCATGGGTGTATACTGAACCCTAGACATGTCCAAATAGAGCCGCAAACAAAGCCATCTACCAGTGACTGTAGAGCCACTGTTCTTATTTCATACACATATTGAGTACATAATGTGGGGGCAAGAACAATAAACCCACATATATTTTGGCAGTTCAAGTAACATGGCATGTGCTTCTCCTTCTGACAGGACTGGCCTCCAAGTCGTCTCTCCCACCAGCACTTCATCTCCTGTTGTTCAAAGCTTCCTCCCACTTGCAGTGGCGATGCACGAGTAGCATGAGACTCACACAAGCTCCTCAGCATGGTCTCTCCCTCTCTTTCTCTCTCTTGGCAGTTCCGCTTTCAGTTTAATACTTCCTGCATGTGACTGTCATTTGGACCATAGTTTAGTTTTGTCCCTATAGGTCAGGGTCTTGGACCGGGCTGTACACTGTGTAGATCAGAAGCAGCTCACTTCCTCTTGGCTGCCCTTTGGGTCTCTCGGTTTGAAGCTGCCACTATTTAACACCCTAGTAGCCACTCATTTCTTTCTCCCATGCACAACTTGTCTTCCCTCTCTCCCAACACCACTTCTTAGTTCCTCTCCGTCCCTGTCTGCCACCACTTCTGTCTCTCAAACTTGTCCCACTCCAACGATAAACCCTCACTGTCTTGGGCTCTCTCTGCCAAGTATCCAATTCCCAAGTACATCTGATCACTCACATTTGCCGTGATGTCGAGCCGTAGGTCACGGTCAAGGCAGTCCAGCTCGTCGAGGATCACCGACGAACAAATCAGCGACCTCGTCTCCAAGTTGCAGGACCTCCTCCCCGAGGCGCGCCTCCGGGGCAATGATAGAGTATGTAATCATTCATCATCGGCGTTATCACTTTATATACAGCAAATGGTTGCTCTAGAAATTTTGGTTAGACTCTTCTTCTTCCTCTTCTTCTTCACACACACAAAAAGAAATTGGCCACTGCTTTGTTGTAGTTACAATCTGCTGCTCACCGTTCAATCCCCTGGGTACATTAAGTCTAGTAGATGATGAGCTAATCAACTATATCTTAGAAAATCCTACAATCGCATGCTCTTCAAAGCTTCCGCTTTCATGAGCTAACATTAACATTATAATGATTTTGATTTGACACCGGTCCCTTCTCCCTTTGGTTTCCAAAAAAATCCAGGTGCCGTCTTCAAGGGTGCTGCAGGAGACGTGCACCTACATCAGGAGCTTGCACCGGGAGGTGGACGACCTGAGCGAGAGGCTGTCGGAGCTGCTGGCGACGTCGGACATGAGCAGCGCGCAGGCGGCAATCATCCGCAGCTTGCTGATGTAGAGGCGCGGCTCCCATGCAGTGCGCAGGCGGCTCGCCGCTGTCCTGCTGAGCGCACAAGCCTGAATTTGAGCGTTTGTAGCTTAGGGAGCGATCTTTAATTAGTACCGGAGCTGCAGGTTACCTACTTAATCCGCGTGTATGCTGTCATCGTGTCATCGCTTGATCAGGCCCATCTTTTTTGTGTGTGTACTTAAATCAAACCTCGTCGTGATTCGTGCAAATTGTGGTCGCGTGCGTCTCATCTTGTGATCTGCTAGCTGCTGCCAGTGGCGTCACCTCTTTTAGCGCCGACTTGAAGTGTTTTTGATCTAAAAGAAAAGAAAAATTCGAAGTGTTGCTTGCTGCCTGTTTTGGCACAAGAAGATTCATGGGAGCTGTCTTCTTTTGGGCAGCAGCGTGGTGGTCGCTGGTGAGGGCAGATTCCTTTCGCTCTCTCTTGCTTTCCAGATCTCGCAGCTGCAATTATCAAGACTTTACAACCGACTGTTCAGCGATAGCACAGGTCGTTAGGCCGGCCTGATGACTGATCGCAACGTCTGCTTTCGCGGGAAAACCGACAATGTTGCAAGGAAACAAGAAGGGGAAAAACGAAGGCGATGGTAGTATCTACGTGACAGTTGACGCTCGGTCAAAAAACTACGGTAGATTTGAAATGGCACTGGCCGTGTGGTGTGGATTGACCGCAGGCAGACCCGATAACCTTTTCAATGACACGATAAACTACAGTAGTGGGTGGGACGAGAGGGTATCCATCTAACCAATAATAATATCTCGATATCATTTCCAATGGGGGCCTACAGGATTCTGCTGTCCTCCACGCTTCCGGCGTCCTCCCATGCCTCGTTCAAGAGAGTCAATCTTCCTAGCTAAGCTAGCTAGGTGGTAGAGGCTAGGAGCGGCATATCCTATGAAACTCCCAGACCAGTTCCGCCGGCCAGTGCCGGCCACTTCTCGGCAACTACCGGCTGTGCTCGGCGAAGCAGCCACCGGCTGCAACTGTGGTAGCATCGGCCAGAGGAGAAGGAATAGAAAAGGGAACATAGTCAGGTGAGGTGGGGTGCGCAGGACACGAGCGCCTAGCGCGAGCTTCGATTCCGCACGGACACGGTGCTGGAGCTCGTGGCACGCGTGGCACGCCGTTACGAAGATGTTTTTTTTTTTCTCGAATACGAAGAGGGAACTTCTTGAGCAGCTGCATTTTTTCTCCTTCTTTTGAGTGAAAGCGCAGCTGCGGATAAACGACTCCCACGTCATGCTGGTTCTTGCGGTATTTGTGTGTGCAAATTCGTGGAGATAGTATCAGTGCATTTCTAGTAGACCCTGTATATCGTTGACGCGCAAAACTCATTTATAGTTTGTGGAAAAACGATTTTACGGGTTGACGTGGGTTGCTGCGGAGAAGACCCCGCGTGGCAGACCAAAGGATATTCGATAATGGACCCGTAAAAAGGATATTCGATGGAATATTATTTTTACGGGTCCGCTATGCGGGGTCTGCTCCGCAGCAGCCCGCGTCGGTCCGCAAAACAGTAATTTGCATTTCAACTTCTGGCATGAAAACATATTTTCGTTGCTTCTTTATTTTCTTCAAAGACATTGCATACATCATAATTCATCAAATCTTTCCTAGAATAGCAAAACCAAAGAAAACAAGAACCATAATTAGGCATTTTAGAAGATATCCAACTTCCATAATTGTTTCCGTAAGTTCGATTAGTGCCTTCTCGATGCATTCGTTGTTGATCTGTGGATTCTTGATCTTGCATTCTTCATTCTTTGATTCAAAAGAATTAGACGTTGCTTCCCCTCTTGTTTCTTCTCTAATTGCACATGCAGCCGCATCATTAGCCTCAATTCTATGAAGAAGTGCACGAACATCTATTAAGATTCTTCCTATCAATAAATCAATGTACTCTTCTTCCTAATACCAAAATGAGCATCCACCTTCCTACACATGACCATCTCACAATAAGCTCCGAAATTGATCCGAATAGGTTGACAAAACCGAATGAGAACAAGAACATACCCCGTCGTTTTTGCATTTGAAGAATACTCATTCGGGGTGTCACGGCATGGTAGATGTTAGCCGCACCACTGTCTGCTTGCAATCGTCTCATGGTATTAGAGGCATCGGCGAGCCGGCGAGCCGCCGCGTGAGATACGAGCCCAGGCGACGGCCGACCGAGTCCTTGCCGGCAAACCGACGAACCAACACCTGCATGCGGCGTTGGAGCTTTGTCGGGGTTGTGCGGGTTGCTCAACGACCAATCCATGGCTTCACGTAGCTGCCCGTGGCCGGAAACGCCAAATTCGGCGGTCGCGACAAACAACCGCGGATCTGCACCTTTCCGGCCGGCTGAGGCAGGAGGAAGTGGTAGAGGTCAATCTCGGAAGTGTGGCGTCCAGCCCTCGTGGATTCTGGCGGCTGGTGGCCGGAATCGTAGGCGGCGGCCTAGCGGCGGTGGGTGGGGAAAAGCGCGAGCTGAAATGCCCCCCGGCAACTACTCCCGCTATATACAGGGCATCGACGGGGCGAGGAGGAGAACCTGTGTTTTCACGGGTTGGGTGGTAGTTTTGCCATGCCCCGCAATTTTTTTTACGGGTCCGACGCTTTTGTGGGGTTTGATCGGGCAGCTTTTGTTGCGTGGACAACTAGTAGAAAACAGGCCATTAGTCCCGGTTGGGAAGGGCCTTCGGTCCAGGTTCCTCAACCGGGACTGAAGTATAGAGACTAAAGGGTCTAAGGCTTTAGTCTCAGTTGGCTACGAACCGGGACTAAACCCTGGCCACGTGGGCGGCAGAGCGCGGCAGGGCATGGGGACCTTTGGTCCCAGTTGGTAACACCAACCGGGACTAAATGTTAAGGCTTCATTGTTTTTTTTCTTTTCATTTTGTGTTTTACATTTAATTTTCCCCCTCTAATTTAACATGATCACTTGCATCCATCCACTTTGATCAAATATATGTCATATAACTCATCATCATGTTACTCATCTAACCGTTCATCATCATCATCATCATCTTAATCATACAAAGTTAAAATCTCATAAAACAAAAAACACTACTGGAATCAGACAATTTGCGGCAAAGAGTGTCTTTGCCATCAGCTAGCACAAAGCAGACGACAAAGAGCTGGCGGACGGCAAAGAGGGGCTTTGCCATCTGCCAGCTCTTTGCCGTCTGCTAGCGGACGACAAAGATTCTTTGCCGTCAGCGAGCGGACGGTAAAGAGGTGGGTGGGGTCTAGTTGACGGCAGTATTGTAACGGCCCATCACCCCACCTCTTTGCCGTCCGCTAGCGGACGACAAAGAGGTGATAGCTAACGGCGCAACCCATCCCCACCCATCGTCTATCTCCCCCCGACCAGCCGCACGCCCGCACGCCGCCGCGCCCCAGCCCCCACCCCCATCGCGCCCCCGCGCCGGCCGCCGCCTCGCCGTCGCGCCCCTGCCGGCCCCCCCGTCGCGCCCCTGCCACACGCGCCCGTCGCGCCTCCACCGCCCAACCCCCGCTGCCCGCGCCCCCCGCCGGCCGCCGCCCGCGCCCTCCTGCCGGCCGCCGCCCGCGCCCCCCCGTCGGCCGCCGCCCGTGCCCCCCGTCGCCGCCGCCCGCGCCACTCACCGCCACCGCCGCCCGCCGCCCGTGCCACTCACCCCCACCGCCGCCCGCGCCCCCTCACCCCCACCGTCCGCCGCCGCGGACGCCCCCCCGCCGGCCGCTGCCCCACTCAGGTGAGCTCCCTCCCCCTCTTTTTTTTCATTTTTTAATAGTGTAGTTATAGTAATTTAGTTACTTAATTAGGTGTAGTTAGTTAGTTGTAATTTAGTTAGCTTAGTTAGTAAATTAGCTTAGTTAGTTGTAGTTAGTTATAGTTAATTAGCTTAGTTAGTAATTTAGTTAGTTAGTTGTAATTTAGTTATTAGTAATTAGAAGAAGAGAGAAGAAGAAGAGGAGGAGGAGAAGGAGAAGAAGAAGAAGAAGAGGAAGGAGAAGAGGAAAAAGAAGAAGAAAAGGAGGAGAAGAAAAGAAGAAAAAGAAGGAGAATAAGAAGAAGAAGAGGAGGAGGGGTGCGTCGGCGCCGACGTAACCGGGTCGAGGATCTCCGACACGACACCACCGACACCCCGACCCCCGACACGGCACCCCGACACCACGACACGGCACCCCGAACCCCGATACGACACCCCCCACACCCCGACACCCCGACCCCGACACGACACCCCCGACACCCCGACCCCGACACGGCATCCCCGACACCTTGACCCCGACACAACACCCCCGACACCCCGACCCCGACACGGCACCCCTGACACCCCGACCCCGACACGACACCCCCTACACCCTAACCCCGACACGACACCCCGACACTCCGACACGGCACCCCGACCATGACACAGCACCCCGACCCCGACACGACACCCCGACCCCGACCCCGACACCCCGACACCCCGACACGGCACCCCGACCCCGACACCCCGAGACCCCGACACAACACCCTGACCCCGACACCCCGGCACGACACCCAAGACCATGACACAGCACCCCGACAACGACACGACACCCCCTACACCCCGACCCCGACTCGACACCCCGACACGACACCCCCGACCACGACACAGCATCCCGACCCCGACACGACACCCCCGACACCCCGACCCCGACACGACATGGGTCATATATTTGTGAATTATGAGTTAGGTCATATATTTTTCGATTTTGTTGTACAGAACATCATATTTATGTTGATCAGGTGGATTTAAATGTGTAGTTGTTTCGTCGCTGCGAGGGTCTGGTGTTCGACGACCTCCCCGTGCGTTCGACGAGCTCCGCCCCTGCATTCGTGGGTGAGCACAAATGACATCTCCTCCTGCACCCTTCATTTCCTCTGTTCGGGTCTTCGTGCCGATGAAACTTGCTAGCTATAGGTGTCTTCAATCATCAGTATGCGTGACCACTATGCGTCTCCCGTTCGAAAGGGTTACATCTATAAATATGCATTCATTAGCATATTTATAACCATGATTCTTTTGAATTGTCCAACGTTATCCATGGACAGCCCGAGTATGTGTAGATTGGGTTCGTTTTCCCATATGCTCTGCTTCGGATCCGATGCAGAATTTCGTCAGTGCCTCCCTGTTGTTCTCCGGGTACACATCCTCTCTGCTTATTGCCGAGACGTGTATCAGGAGAACATAGGGGAGGTGCTGCCGAAATTGTGCGTCGGATCCGGAGCGGAGCATGGGAAAACGAACCCAATCTACACATACTCGGGTGGGATTAGGACCTATCTTTACCTACTAGCGTCTAGGTTGTATCAACGTAATGAAACTGACAAACTCTATTAACTGATGAATATGGTTTGCTGAATTATGTATATATTTTGTGTGTGTCCAGTAGCTAGGCAGGATGAGTGATCGTGGGTGGATGTACACCGGTCACACTAGTCAGAAAGACATGACCCGTGAATGGTTAACAAAAACCAAGGAGTTTGTGAGAGTCGCATTTGCAAATGGACAGAAAACAACCTGGTGCCCTTGTGTAGATTGCGACAACTATAAGAAGAAGTCAGAGTCTGAAATGATCAAACACCTGCAGAAGTGGGGTTTTACGCCTAATTATACGGTCTGGACATTTCATGGTGAGTGTGCCCAACGTGCCAGAGCTGAGGTGCTTCGTCGTCACACCGACGAGCATGGTACCGGGATCGAAGACATGGTGCAAGACTTTGATGATGCTCGGGATTCGGACGATGAGATGGAGGAATCTGCAAAGGCCTTTTATGAAATGTTGGAGTCTTCAAAACGTCCTCTCCACGAGCATATTGAGCTTTGTCAGCTGGATGCCATCGCGCAAGTAATGGCTCTAAAGGCTCAGTTCAACCTGGGCAGAGAATGCTACGACGCGATGATGACGATATTTGGACGCTTTCTACCCAAAGGCGATGTATTGCCACCAAACCTGTACCAGTCGGACAAAATCCTACATGCGCTTAAGATGCCCTATGAGAAGATAGATGCCTGTGAGAATGGATGTGCCTTATTTAGGCTTGAGTATGCGGGCTTGAACTATTGCCCCATTTGCAATGCTTCCAGGTATGTTCTGGTAGACAACGGTATGGGTGAGAAGAGTCAGACCAAAATCCCCATTAATGTTCTTAGGTATCTGCCAATCATACCAAGACTTCAACGACTTTTCATGGTCGAAGAGACGGCTAGACAGATGACGTGGCATAAATTGGGCAAAAGAACAAAACTAGATGCAGATGGGAATCCGATGTTGGGACACACTTCAGACGCTTTTGCGTGCAAGCACTTTGATGCATTACATAAGGATAAAGCGACAGATCCAAGGCATCCTCGAGTTGCCATCAGCATGGATGGGTTCAATGTGTATGGTATGACGACATCGCAATACAGTTGTTGGCCTGTATTTGTCATTCCACTCAATCTCCCCCCGGAGAGATTATGAAAAGAAAGAACATTTTCCTGACGTCGATAATTCTAGGCCCAAATATCCGGGGAAGAATATGAATGTGTACACGCAACCGCTTAAGGATGAATTGCAAGAAGCCTGGGATAATGGGATCAAGACATACGACGCCGCTACAAAAAAGAACTTCAAAATGCATGTGTGGTACATGTACTCGATGCATGACTTGCCGGCGTATGCGCTATTCGTTGGTTGGTGTGTGCATGGAAGGTTTCCGTGCCCCACATGCAAGATAGCTCTTCAGTTCCATTGGCTGGAGGCGGGTCACAAGTTTTCTTGCTTCGGCATGCATAGACAGTTCCTGGATCCTGACCATAAGTTCAGAAAAGACAAGAAGAATTTCATCAAAGGTAGAGTTGTCAAAAACATTGCACCACCTGTGTTGACAGGCCAACAGATCCTGGATCAGATAAACACTCTCGAGCCAGATCCAGATCATCCAGGGTATTTCAAAGGGTATAATACAGAACATGCCTGGACTCACAAGATATGTTTGTGGGATCTGCCTTACTTTAAAGACCTCCTTTGCCCACACAACATCGACGTGATGCACACTGAAAAGAATATCACGGAGGCCCTTTTTGGTACATTGTTTGGCATAGAGGGGAAGTCGAAGGATAATCCTAAGGCTAGAGTCGACCAGGAGGCTCTATGTGATAGACCATTACAAAACATTCGACAACCGAAAGTAAAGAAGAACTGGAGGAAGCCAAAGGCATGGTTCAATCTTGGAAGGCCAGCTATGAGGGAAATGATCTTGTGGGTGAAAATGCAGTTGATGTTCCCCGATGGGTATGTAGCGAATCTAAAGAGGGGAGCGAGTCTTGACAAATTGAAAACATATGGTCTCAAGAGTCATGATTGGCACATATGGCTTGAGCAGGTAATGCCGATGATGTTGCGTGGCTTTATCCCTGAGGATGAATGGCTAGTACTAGCAGAGCTGAGCTATTTCTTCCGTGCTCTTTGTGCGAAAGAACTATCGCCTGACGTGCTAGACGAATTGGAAGAGTTGGCGCCGGAGTTGATCTGCAAGTTAGAAAATATCTTTCCACCGGGCTTCTTTAATCCAATGCAGCATTTGATTTTGCATCTCCCGACCGAGGCAAGATTGGGGGGGGGGGCGTGCGAAATCGTTGGTGCTTCTCAACTGAGAGGATGTAGAAGACGCTTCGAGCAAAATGTAAAAATAAACGTAGAGTTGAAGCATCGATGGCCGAGGCATTCATTACTGAGGAGGCGGCAAACTTTGTGACAACACACTGCACAGCCCAGAATCGTCATTTGCATAATCCGAAGCCTCGGTACAATGATGGCGACCGTGAAAAAGGTCGATCCAACCTCAGCCTATTCAAAGGGAAGCTTGCACTAGCCGGTGCTTCGAAATTAATAGGGTTGGATGTCGAAGAATGGCGGACCATTTCGTTGTATATCTTTAACAACCTAACAGAAGTGCGGCCGTACATCGAGTAAGTTCTCGGTACATTATTTCGCAACTTCTAATTCCTTTGAAATGCTCTTATTCCCGGATATGTGATACAGTCGATACGTCGCCAAATTCTCGGATGGAGCAGTGATCCAAAAGGATTCCATCGAAGAGTATGAGCTTCTGGCAAATCATGGAGGCGGATATCCCGGTTTCATCTCTTGGTTCAAGCAAACGGTAATTTCCATTAATTAGATGATTTCATTTCTTTGCCTAGTTTGCGGTTAATGCAACAATCCTTTGGTATTAAACTTGTAGGCTAATGCAGAGTCTATGGACTCCGAATTGAGACAAGTCACTAATGGTTTTGACTTTAAGGTCCGTTCATTTGACAAATACGACATCAACGGGTATCGCTTTCATACTTTTGGCAAAGAGCTATCTATGGCCGACCGAAAGTCTACAAATTGTTGTGTCTCCGCTGTCGGCGAAGGAGGGGTCGAGTATTATGGAAGAGTTGAAGCAATTTATGAACTTACATTCTCTGGTAAAAACCCACCAAACGTCGTAGCCTTCAAATGTTATTGGTTCCAGCCGAAGGAGACTAGAAGGACTCATGAACATATAGGGCTAGTCGAAATCAAACAAAGCACCCATTTAGATGTTCCCGATGTCTATGTTACGGCTCAACAGGCGACCCAAGTTTTCTATCTACCGTGGGCCTGCCAAACGGATCCAAATTTGAAAGGTTGGGATGTCGTTTATGATGTGCCGCCACATTTTAGACCACCTCCCCTCAATGAAGATGATTATGAACCTCACATTAACCCTGACACATATGAAGGAGAATTCTTCCAAGAAACACGTGTTTCCTAAAAACGCTTCAAGAACCGCTCTACTTCACCCCAGAACATTGAGGTCTACAGCGATAGTGAACCCGACTTCACCCCTAAGCAGGAACAAGAAGAGACGGAAGAAGAAGAGGTTACTGTGGCCGATGACCTAGCAATGCTTGACCGATTACATAGAGGCCTTCCACGCGTTGATGCATTTATTGATGATGGTGATGAGCACGTCATTACTGATAGTGATGATGATTATGCATTTATTGATCCCGGAGCATATATAGACGATGAAGATTAATATTAGTAATGTGAGGTATTCAATTATTATTATCTACATATATATTATTATTTAGTTCCTATTATTAGGTATTCAATTTTTTTATGTTGAACTAATTTTGTTCACTCTTTGTCATTGCAGGTGTTGATAGATGGTGGGCGAGGGTCGAGAGCGCTCTGAGCCTCCTTCCTTGGCGCGTGCTGGGAGGGGTGCTATTATTCCACCCAGCAACTCTGGAGAGCGCTGGTACACAACATGCAGACACCGGCGGGCGCTTCTTCTTCGACCGGGAGAGGTCGGGGGAAGACGAAGAGAGGTGCTAGAGGTAGGAAGGCTATTGCGCCTTCCTCGCCGCCACCCCTAGCTGATTCTCCCGACCACCGGACTACTTCGTCTTAGGTGGACCCGTCTGACTTGGACCCGTCTCGGACTCCAGTCCACAAGCCTCGGGTCGACGAGCCTCGGGTCACCGAGCCTTTGTCCCAGGAGACTCCGGTCCTAGAGTTTTCGTCCTAGGAGACTCGGGTCCCAGAGTCTTCATCCCACGTGACTCCGGAGGCTAGTGGCTATGCTGATGGTGGCGAGGACAATTACTTGTCTGAGGACACCTATAGCGAGGGCAAGCTGGTTGAGGAGGGCAAGAAGGTCTACCAGCGTGGTTGCACAAAGCTGCCTTCCGTGCCGACGACCCGCGAGCAGAGGTGGTTGATTTCTACCAGCGGACGGCAAAGCACGCCGTTAAGCCCCCTAACGGAGCTAAGTTGCCACGTGTGTCGTCTGCTAGCAGACGACAAAGATTCAAAGGTCTTTGCCATCCGCCAGCGGATGGCAAAGCGCCCTTTACTGTGGCTTATTCAGCCGGACGGTTGGCCGTGTGCTAGCGGACGACAAAGCCTTTGCCGTCCGGGATTCATGCCTTTGTCGTCCGGGATGGCTAACGGCAAAGTGCCCGATTCCTGTAGTGAAAAGATAAAATGACATAGTCCTCCCTCATAGGACCTAGTCCTCCCTCCTAGGTAAAATGACATAAAAAAGAATAACACCTATGTCTCCATGATGAAGCAAAGAGATCCAACGGTCTCCAACTTGTGGCTTGCGATCCTTCTTTATTTGTCCCCATGCTTCAATTTGGAGTCATGTTGGTGGTTTGCGCTCAGTCGAGTATACAAAAGAGAACTCGGGATGGAAGGGGCTTTTAATTGTCATATTACCTTCGGGTTGCATCAACGGTGGCACAACTTCATATGGCAGTTTCTTTTGAAGAACATAATAGTAGCCTAGTTAGCAATGTAATCAACTTCATATGGCAGTGTACTTAATTAGCAACTCTTACCAAGATATTTCGACGAATGCCATCTGCCCTCAACCTATGCACTAGTGTCTTGTACAATGTATAATTTGGGTCAGTTCTCAAATTATACGTGAAGATCTCCCTACCAACTAGGACACCAATAACAAAGTTGATAAGATCATCCTTCTCCTCCCAAGTTAGATGTGATCCATAAGTGTAGTGTGTCGTGTCAATTATGTTCTGTGTTTCACTCGAAGAAACAAAATAAGTTGTAAATTATAAATTAACAAATTTAGTACGGATGAACACCAAATATTTTTAAATATAAAATGCAAATTACTTGACAAATATGCATGGTTGACAAACTCACATGGAGGTAAAACATGAAGCATATCGACATCCACCCAAATGTCGATGTTTCCTTCAATATTATCTTTAGGACGAAAATCGAAGGTTATTTCCATATCCTCCTGAAATCCATATGCCTTGCAAAGAGCTTCCCAATTTGAGCACCCTAATTCTGTGTTATTAGATGCATTCATTACTTTCACAAGAAATATGTGACCATGTTTAGTCCTCAGGTTGGCTATCCTCGTCTCGAAACTCGTGCTCTTCAAAACCGAGCCTTTACAAGAAATATAGTCTTGCATGACAGGGGATGAACTAGTCGAATTGTATAAAATAGAAATTATGCGTTGAAGGAAAGAAACAGAAGTCATGCTTAATTACAAAAAAATAGTTGTCATCATTGCGTACCGTAGAAATATCAAAGTCCTCGTAAAGATTCATGGTGAAGAACCTGCCATCTCATAGCCCAGGCTGGTTGCAAAGACCCTTATATTCACCGCAAAATTCACGCACTTGGATCCTATCGTTGTCTGATGACAACGACATTTCCTGTGTTCATGATTCAAGACTTATGACACGCTTGGATCCTAATGCGTGTGTGACTTTTGGTCCGTCGAGGCTTTCCTTAAATAACTCTCATACCTCATGGTGTGTTTGTGCGCACTCTCTCACACTGATATGGTGGTGTATATATGTTGGTGGAGACTCTCTCACACTAATAGTTTGACCATCGGTGATGGACGCCCCCCCTCTTCTCTTCTTGCGCATTATACCGACAAATATATCACAAGGAAGAGAAGAAGAGGAGGCGCCCCCCACGACAACAGTCGGGATTCCTCCATCAAGAACACACATGAAAGTCACACAAGGAGCAACGACAGACCGAAAGTCACACACGAATTATACCGATAAAATATCACTAATACATTTATAATGAACTCGAATATAATATCACTAATACATCATCTCGAATAATCCAGTTATTAATGCATCATCAAATATTCTAATACATCTTGAATATTATCATATAAGATCACTAATACAGATCGAATACTATCGAATAATATAGGTCAGTAGCGGTTCCTGAGTCGCGGGTGGTGGACACCCAAAGATAAAGAACCATCACGGGATCATAACTCGGGTGAGACCCCTAAAGAATCTGCCAGGTATTGTTGAACCTGGCGTCCAATGCCGCCATGTAGCGACAGATGTGCTCGTCCTCCTCCCTGACACGGCGATGTACCACCTTCGCGGGGGCCCGCTCCCTCTGCACTGAAAGTGGCCCACGTGACCATCACCAAAGAAGCTCTTGGTCGACGACGAGACCCGGATTCCTCACCAAGCTCCGAGCCCGAGAAGGTAGAACCTCCTAGTGCCAGCCCAGCGGAGCCCAGTCCCGGACATGGTGCCTATCAAGCAGGCTCTCGCGGACCACTTGACGATGAGGATGCGGGCCGGGCATCATCGATGTCGAGACAAATTCCTATGAGAACATTTTCTTATCATTTAATCACTAATTTTTCCAAAACCCAAGATTTTTTTCTCTAATCTAACATACACATACTAATTTTTCCTAGGACTCCTAATTAACTAAAAACATAAAACAACTAAAACATAAAAAAGCATCATAAACAAAAACATGTAACAATATTAATCTACTTATCCATCTACGTACTACAATTTTCGTAACACATTGTTTAATGAAAAAATGTTGCATACCAACCACAAATTTTTTCACGTTTTTAAACAATATATATATGTGTGTGTGTGTGTGTGTGTGTGTGTCTGCGGCACTATCAGAGATGGACGGGCCGAGCGGCGGGGCTCCTATGCCGATGATGGATGGGGCGGCGGCTCTCGGGCATCTCCGGTGGTGGCTCTAGGTGAGGCCGGGATGGGATCGGGGATGGGCGGCCATGCATGGCTGGCGGCAATGGCGGACGGGGAGGGGCGTCCATGCATGGCTGGAGGCAATGGTGGACGGGAAGGGGCGTCCATGCATGGCTGGCGCTAATGGCGGACAGGGAAGGGCAGCCATGCATGGTGGCAATGGAGGACGGGGAGGAGGGCTTCAGGAGGAGAGGGAGGAGAGTGGATCACAGCGGGCTCGGTGGCGAGGTCGAGGCGACGGCGAGGTCGAGGCGACGGCGAGGTCGGCCAGAGCGAGCGGGTCAGGGACGGCGATCTCCATCGGGAGGCAGCGCGACGACGAGATCGAGGGAGAAGAGGTGCGTGGCGAGCACCGATAGCCTGTTGGCGTTAGGGCAGAGGCGACGTCGGGACAGGGGCGGCATCGGGGCAGGGGCGGCATCGGGCAGAATGGGAGAGGTTGGGGAAGAAACAACAATGTCCTGGATATATAGAGGGACTCTTTAGTCCAGGGTCGTGGCACCAACAGGGACTAAAGTCCTTTAGTCCCGATTGGTATCCCAAACCGGGACTAAAGTTCCTCCCGGATTGCGCATGGGAATGTCTTTTTTGGCCGTCCAAATTCCGTGCGGGACGGGACCTTTAGTCCCGGTTGGTAGCACCAACCGGGACTACTACTGTATTTTCTCTTTTTTTTTGCTATTTTCTGTTTTTATATTTGGAATAACTATTAGAATATTTATATTTTTTAATGAATCTTTTTTGCTTTATGTCAAAACAATTACAAAATTTCTGTTAGTGCGAGTAGTTTTCAAATTGAAATAGTTTAAATTTGAATTCATTTAAAATTTGTGTGAAAGAGTAATTTGTGAATAACTTTAGTTGAAAAATAGATATTTGAGTGATTATTTTTACTATTGTTTAATATTACTATGTTTTATCATTATGTTAAAGTTGGGAATTTTTCGGATAATTTAAATAGGTGTTTTAATCAAAATCAGATTCTGTTTAACTCTTTTAGTTTTCTACCTTCATTTGTTTTAATCAAAATCACCCAACTAAATTCTGAAAAGGTTTAAACTTGGCATGGTATCTTCATTTCACCCACATAGCATGCACTAAAAAGTTGAGAGCGTTACAGCAAAAACTGGATGCACTTCGTGTACAAAATGGACAATCTCCTTCGAAGTATCGGGTTTGAGACGAAAACTCATCTGTTACAAAAGAATTTCAATTTTTTATGCTTATTTCAACTCCAGATTTTTTTGCATTCAATATGAACCATTAGAAGCCACATACTAAAATTTCAACCCTATCTAACTTCATTTGCTATTTTTCATGCATTTAATGATTTGTTTTGAGCTAAATGACCCTAAAATTAAAAAGCACCACGAATGAACTTTAAAAAGGTTGAAACTTGGCATGGTATCATCATTTCATCCATAGAGCATGTGATAAAAAATTGAGAGTGTTACGACAAAAACTGGATGCACTTTCGTGTACAAAATGGTCAATCTCTTCCGAAGTATCGTGGTTTTGGACGAAAACTCGTTTGTTACAAAAGGATTTCAACTTTTTAAATATGCCCTAGAGGCAATAAGAAATTAGTTATTATCATATTTCCTTGTTCATCATAAATCGTTTATTATCCATGCTATAATTGTATTGATCGGAGACTTAGATGCATGTGTGGATACATAGACAAAACCATGTCCCTAGTATGCCTCTAATGGACTAGCTCATTGATCAAAGATGGTTAAGGTTTCCTAGCCATGGGCATGAGATGTCATTTGATAACGGGATCACATCATAGGAGAATGGTGTGATGGACAAGACCCAAACTACAAACGTAGCATATGATCGTGTCAGTTTATTGCTACTATTTTCTGCATGTCAAGTATATGTTCCTATGACCATGAGATCATGCAACTCACTGACACCGGAGGAGTGCCTTGTGTGTATCAAATGTTGCAACGTAACTGGGTGACTATAAAGGTACTCTACAGGTATCTCCGAGGGTGTCTGTTGAGTTGGCATGGATCAAAACTCGGATTTGCTACTCCGTGTGACGGAGAGGTATCTCAGGGCCCACTCGGTAATACAACATCACAACAAGCCTTGCAAGCAATGTGACTAAGTGTTAGTCACAGGATTTTGTATTACGGAATGAGTAAAGAGACTTGCCAGTAACGGGGTTGAACTAGGTATGGAGATACCGACGATCGAATCTCGGGCAAGTAACATACCGAAGAACAAAGGGAACATCATACGAGATTAACTGAATCCTTGACATAGAGGTTCGACCGATAAAAATCTTCGTAGAATATGTAGGAACCAATATGGTCATCCAGGTCCCGCTATTGGTTATTGGCCGTAGAGGTGTCTCGGTCATGTCTACATAGTTCTCGAACCCACAGGGTCTGCACACTTAAGGTTTGGTGACGTTTCGGTAGTATAGAGTTATGTATGGTGGTGACCGAAGCTTGTTCGGAGTCCCGGATGATATCCCAGACATCACGAGGAGCTCCGGAATGGTCTGGAGGTAAAGATTCATATATAGTAAGTCCTATTTTGGTCGCCGGAAATTTTTTGGGCTCATCCGTAGTGTACCGGGGGACCATCGGGAGAGGTATTTCGACCCAAGAGGCTACATGGGCTGTGGGAGGGTGGAAACCAGCCCTTAGTGGGCTGGTGGAAGTCCTCTAAGAGTCCCATCAGGCTGGAGTTGAAAGAGAAAGAAAAAACGCAAGGTGGAAGGAGATTCAAAGTAGGAAAGGAGGAATCCTAGTCCTACTAGGATTGGAGGAGGATTCCTCCTCTCCTCCTTGCGCAAGGGCAGCCTTGTGCGCCAGCCCTCCTCCTCCCTCCCTCTTATATATACTGATGGTATTGGGTGTTTGCACTTGTTTTTACGGCCACGTGCTAGCCGTTCCACCGGTGCTCCTCTAGATCGGATTTCCGCAGTGCTTAGGCGAAGCCCTACCGGAATTGCTCCACCACCATCACCAGAGCGCCGTCACGCTGCTGGTGAACTATTATTCCTCTCCACTTCCTCTTTCTAGATCAAAACAGTGGAGATCGCCATCAAGCTGCACGTGTGCTGAGAGCAGAGGTGCCGTCCGTTTGGCGCTAGATCGGAAGGACCGTGATCAAGATCGCGAGACGGTTCGTGATGAGTTCGCGGGACAGATCATGACGAGTTCGCGGGATGGATCATGATGAGTTCGTGGGACGAATCGTGATCAGTTCGCGGGATGGATCATGATCAAGATCTCGAAACGGATCGTGATGAGTTCGCGGGACGGATCGTGATGAGTTCACGGGACGGATCATGATGAGATCGCGGGACGGTCGGCGATTTGGATCGTGAAGACGTTCGACTACACCAACCATGTTTCTTAACGCTTCCCGCTTAGCGATCTACAAGGGTATGTAGATCCACTCTCCCTCTCGTAGATGCTCATCACCATGGATAGATCTGCATGTGCGTAGGAAATTTTTTGTTTCCCATGCGGCGTTCCCCAACAGTGGCATCATGAGCTAGGTCTATGTGTAGATGAGATCTCGAGTAGAACACAAAAGGTTTGTGGGCGTTGATGCTTAGATTGCTTCCTCCTTTGGTCGGATTTTGGTTCAGCGGTATTGTGAGATGAAGCGGCCCGGACCAACATTACTCGTATGGTTAGGAGCGACCGGTTCCCTCGACCGCAACTTGTTGCATAGATGGCTTGCGGGTGCCAGTTTCTCTCACTTTAGTTGGATCGGATTCGACAAAGGCAGTCCTTAAGAAGGTTAAAAAGCAACTAGTGTATCACCGTTGTGGTTTTTGCGTAGATGAGAATTGTTCTTGCTAGATACCCGTAGTAGCCACGTAAAACATGCAACAACAATTAGAGGATGTCTAACTTGTTTTTGTAGGGTATGTTGTGATGTGATATGGCCAATTACATGATGTGATATATGTGATGTATGAGATGATCATGTGATGTATAGATTATCACGACTTGCATGTCGATGAGTACGGCAATCGGAAGGAGCCATAGGGTTGTCTTTAATTATTGTATGACCTGCGTGTCAATCATTAAGCGCTATGTAATGCTTTACTTTATCGCTAAACAGTAGCAATAGTAGTAGAAGCATGGTGGGCGCGACAACCCCGATGGTGACACGTTGATGGAGATCATGGTGTCATGCCGGTGACGATGGAGATCATGCCGGTGCTTTCAGGATGGAGATCAAAAGCACAAGTTCATGGCCATATCATGTCACTTATGATTGGCATGTGATGTTAATCCTTTTATGCACCTTGTTTTGCTTAGGATGACAGTAGCATTATAAGGTGATCCCTCACTTAAATTTCAAGATGAATTGTGTTCTCCCCGAGTGTGCACCGTTGCGAAAGTTCCTCGTGTTGAGACACCACGTGATGATCGGGTGCGATAGACTCTACGTTCACATACAACGGGTGCAAGCCAGTGTTGCACATGCAGAACACTCGGGTTAAACTTGACGAGCCTAGCATGTACAGACATGGCCTCGGAACACAAGATACCGAAAGGTCGAACATGAGTCATATAGTAGATATGATCAACATGATGATGTTCACCACTGTAACCACCTCAACTCACGTGATTATCGGACTTGAGTTGGTGAATTTGGATCATGTATCACTCGGATGACTGGAGGGATGTCCATTTGAGTGGGAGTTCTTAAGTAATATGATTAATTGAACTCATTATCATGAACATAGTCAGTAGTGTCTTTGCAAAACTGTGTTGTAGATTACTAGCTCATGCTATAGCTCCCTTGAATTTTATATGTTCCTAGAGAAATAGAGTTGAAAGATGATGGTAGCAATATTACGGACTGGCTCCGTGATCTGAGAATTGTCCTCATTGTTGGACGGAAGGCTTATGTCCTTAATGCACCGCTCGGTGCGCCAACCCCTCTAGCGTTGTTCATAGATGTTGTGAACATCTGACAGGCACGTTCTGATAACTACTTGATAGTTTAGTGCGTCATGCATTATAGCTTAGAATTGAGGCTCCGAAACATTTTGAACGTCATGGAACATATGAGTGTTCTAAGAGCTAAAATTAGGATCTCATGCTCATGCCCGTGTTGCGAGATATGAGATCTCCAACAAGATTCTTTGCCTGTAAGATGAAAGAGAATAGCTCAATCGTTGAGCATGTGCTCAGATTGTCTGGGTGCTACAATCGCTTGAATCGAATGGGAGTTGATCTTCCAGATAAGATAGTGATTGATATAGTTCTCCAAGTCACTGTCACTGAAGCTACTAGAACTTGGTGATGAACTATAAAACGCCAGGGATAGAAATAATGATCCCTGAGCTATTCATGATGTTTGACACCGCGAAGGTAGAAATTGAGAAGGAGCGTCAAAGTGTTGATGGTTAGTCAAAACCACTAGTTTCGAGAAGGGCAAGAGTAAGGAAGGAAACTTCATGGATAGCAAGTCAATTGCTGCTCTAGTGAAGCAACCCAAAGTCTAACCCAAACCCGAGACTAAGTGCTTCGATTATGAGGAGAACGGTCGCTGAAGCGGAACAACCCTAGATACTTGGTAGATAAGAAGGCTGGCAAAGTCGACAGAAGTATATTTGATATACATGTTATTGATGTGTCCCTTGCTAGTACTCCTAGTAGCAACTGGGTATTGGATACCGGTTCGGTTGCTAAATGTTAGTAATTTGAAGTAAAAGCTACGGAATAAACGGATACTGGCTAAGTGTGAGGTGATGATGTGTGTTGTAAATGTTTCCAAGGTTGATGTGATCAACATCACACGGTCTCTCTACCTTCGAGATTAGTGACGAACCTAAATAAATGTTATTTGGTGTTTTTGCGTTGAGCATGAACGTGATTAGATCATGTTCATTGCAACACGGTTATTCATTTAAGTAAGAGAATAATGGTTATTCTATTTACATGAATATTACCTTCAATGGTCATGCACCCAGTAAGAATGGTTTTTTGAAACTTGATCGTAGTAATACACATGTTCATAACATTGATGCCAAAAAGATACAAAGTTAATAATGATAGTACCACATACTTGTGGCACTGCCGCTAAATTTCATATTGGTATAAAGCGCATGAAGAAACTCCACGCTGATGGATCTGTGGACTCATTCGATTTCGAATCGGTTGAGACATGCGAACCATGCCTCTTGGTCAAGATAACTAAGGACCCCGTTTTCTGTTTTGATGAAGCGGGCAAGTGTTTTATTGGAAATGATACATGTTGATGTATGCAATCTAATGAGTCTTGTAGCATGCGGTGGATATCGTTATTTTCTTACCTTCACTGATGATTTGAGTAGATATAGTGTATATTTACTTAATGAAACACAAGTCTGAATCGTTTGAAAGGTTCAAGCAAATTCAGAGTGAAGTTTTAAGATCATCGTGACAAGAAGATAAAAATATTTGCGATATGATCGTGGAGGTGAATATCTGAGTTACGAGTTTGGCATATAACTTTAGACAATGTGAGAATTGTTTCACAACTCACGGCACCTGGAACACCATAGTCGTGCTCTATTGGATATGGTGCATGCTATGATGTCTCTTATCGTTTTATTACTATAATTTTGGGGTTATGCATTAGAAACAACTACATTCACTTTAAATAGGGCACCATCTAAATCCGTTGAGATGACACCGTGTGAATTATGGTTTGATAGAAACCTAAGTTGTCATTTCTTAACGTTTGGGGCTGCAACGCTTGGGTGGAAAATGTTTTCACCTAATGAGCTTGAACCCAAAGCGGACAAATGCATATTCATAGAATACCCTAAGAACAGTTGGGTGAACCTTCTATCTCAGATCCAAGCATAAAATGTTTGTTGCTAAAACTGGGTCCTTTCTCGAGAAATTTTTTCTCTTGAAAGAATTGAGTGGGAGGAGGATAGAACTTGATGAGGTTATTGAACCTCTATTTCAACTAGAGAGTAGCGCAGCGCAGCAAGATGTTTCTATGGAACCTACATCAGTTGAAGGGGAAGTTAATGATGATGATCATGAAGCTTCGGATCAAGTTACTATCAAACCTCGTAGGGCGACAAGGATGTGTACTGCTCCTGAGCGGTACAACAACCCTGTCTTGGAGGTCATGTTGTTAGACAACGATGAACCTACGAGCTGTGGAGAAGCGATGATGGGCCCGGATTCCGACAAATGGTTAGAGGCCATGAAATCCGAGAAAGGATCCATGTATGAAAACCAAGTGTAGACTTTGGTAGACTTGCTCATTGGACGGCAGGTTGTTGAGTACAAATGGATGTTTAAAATAAAGACAGACGCTGATGGTAAATGTCACCATTTGTAAAGCTCGACTTGTTGCAAAGAAGTTTACGACAAGTTCAAGGAGTTGACTGCGATGAGACTTTCTCATTCGTAGTGATGCTAAAGTCTGTTGAAACTATGTTAGCAGTTGCTGCACTTTCAATTATGAAATCTGGCAGATGGATGTCAAAACATCGTTTCCTTAATGGTTTACTTGAGGAAAGGTTGTATGTGATACAACCAGAAGGTTTTGTCAGTCCTAAGGATGTTAAAAGGTGTACAAGCTTCCGTGATTCTTCTATGAACTGAAGCAAGCATCTCGGAGTTGGAATATGCACTTTGATGAGGTGATCAAAGTTTTTGAGTCTATACAAAGTTTACGAGAAACTTGTATTTACAATAAAGTGAGTGGGAGCACTATAGAATTTCTGATAAGTATATGTGGTTGACATATTGTTGATCGGAAATGATGTAGAATTTCTGGAAAGCATGAACGGTTGTTTGAAAAGAGTTTTTCAAAGGAAGACCTGAATAAAGCTACCTAATTTTTGAGCATCAAGATCTATAGAGATAGATCAAGATGCTTGATGAGACTTTCAATGAGTACATACCTTGACAAGATTTTTAAAGAGTTCAAAATGGATCAGTCAGAGAAAGAGTTCTCGCCTAATTTGTAAGGTGTGAAGTTGAGTGAGACTCAAAGCTCGACAATGGAAAAAGAAAGAGAAAGGACGAACGTCGTCCCCTATGCCTTAGCCATAGGCTATATATTATGCCATGCTGTGTACCGCACCTGTATGTGCCTTGCCATGAGTCCGTCAAGGGGTACAAGAGTGATCCAGGAGTGGCTCACTGGACAACGGTCAAGATTATCCTTAGTGACTAAAAGACTAAGGAGATGTTTCTCGATTATGGAGGTGATAAAGAGTTTGTTGTAAAGAGTTACGTCGATGCAAGCTTTAACACCAATCCGGATGACCCATAGTAGCAATCTGGATACATATAGTGGAGCAGCCATTTGGAATAGTACCAAGTGGAGTGTGGTAGCAGTGTTTACGGTTTGACATAGAGATTTGCAAAGTACACACGGATCTGAATGTCGCAGACCCGTTGACTATAAGACCTCTCTCACACGCAAAGCATGATCGAGCCCCAGAACTCATTGGGTGTTAGATTCATTACAATGCGTATCACATGGTGATGTGAACTAGATTATTGACTCTAGTGCAAGTGGGAGACTGTTGGAAATATTCCCTAGAGGCAATAATAAATTAGTTATTATCATATTTCCTTGTTCATGATAAATTGTTTATTATCCATGCTATAATTTTTTATTATCCATACAATTATAGCATGGATAATAAACGATTATCATGAACAAGGAAATATGATAATAAATAATTTATTATTGCCTCTAGGGCATATTTCCAACAACCCTTTCCAAATATTACTTGTAAATCCTTGACCATATCAAGTATGTCATCACCAGTATGGAGGACGGGCTTCTTCTGGTGATCTGCCTCACCTTTGAAATGCTTGCCTTTCTTTCTTAAGGCATGCTTGGACGGAAGAAATTGACGATGTCCTAGGTACACATTCTTCTTGAATTTTTCCACATATATACTTTGGGTATTATCTAAACAGTGCATGCATGCATGGTATCCCTTCTTTGTGTGTCCTGAAAGGTTACGAAGAGCAGGCCAATCATTGATGGTTAGAAAGAGCAATGCTCGTAGGTCAAATTCCTGCTGTTTGTGCTCATCCCACACACATACACCTTTTTTATTCCACAGTTGTAAAAGTTCATCAACTAATGGCCTTAGGTACACATCAATGTCGTTGCTGGGTTGCTTAGGGCTTTGGATTAGCACAAACATCATAATGAACTTCCGCTTCATGCACAACCAAGGAGGAAGGTTATAGATACATAGAGTCACAGGCCATGTGCTATGCTTGCTCCTCTGCTCCCCGAATGGATTAATGCCATCTGCACTTAAACCAAACCATAGGTTCCTTGGGTCATCTGCAAAGTCCGTCCACTCCCTCTCGGTTTTTCTCCACTGTGACCCATGAGCGGGTACTCTCAACTTCCCATCTTTCTTACGGTCTTATTTGTGCCATCGCAACGACTTGACATGCTCTTTGTTTTGGAACAAACGTTTCAATCGTGGTATTATAGGAGCATACCACATCACCTTGTCAGGAATCCTCTTCCCGGAGCACTCACCCTGAACATCATCAATAGGGCCATCTCGACCGATCTTATATCGCAATGCATTGCATACCGGGCATGCATCCAAATTCTCGTACTCACCATGGTAGATGATGTAGTCATTAGGGCATACATGTATCTTATGCACCTCCAATCCTAGAGGGCATACAATCTTCTTTCTTTCATATGTACTGTCGGGCAATTCGTTGTCCTTTGGAAGCTTATTCTTTATTATTCTCAGCAACTTTTCAAATGCCTTGTCAGCTACACCATTCTCTGCCTTCCATTGCAGCAATTTGAGTGTGGTACCAAGCTTTGTGTTGTCATCTTCGCAATTTGGTTACAACGCTTTTTTGCGATCCTCTAACATGCGCTGCAACTTCAACTTCTCCTTTTCATTTTTGCAGTTTCTCTTTGCATCAGCAATGGCCCAACCAAGATCATTAGCGGACTCATCTGATGCCTCAGCTTCTTCTTCTTCATTATCTCCCCCCATTATACTACCATCATATTTAGGACACCCGGGATAGTTGTCGTCATCCTCTTCTTCTTCTTCATTCTCTTCCATTAGAACCCCTCTTTCTTCGTGCTTGGTCCAAAAATTATAGCCGGACATGAAACTGGACGTAAATAGGTGGACGCGAATCTGTTTTGAGCTAGAGTAAGTCTTATCATTCTTACACACACCACATGGACAACACATAAAACCACCCCGCTTGTTTGCCTCAGCCGCACGCAAAAAACTCTGCACGCCATTAATGAACTGTGGGGAGCGTCAGTAAACATACATCCATTGCCGGTTCATCTTCATTACACAACACCAAGAAGACCAAATTAATACAAGTTCATACATAAAGTTCATACACACTTATTCTCATAAAACAACATAAAACTATCTAGCTAAATATTTTAAATGCAACAACAAATGCGATCAAAATCGAAATAAGGTAAAAATTGATCCAACAGCATAATGATACCAAGCCTCTTTACTAATGGCATATTTTCTAATCTTTCTATTCTTCAAGCGCATTGCATCCATCTTGATCTTGTGATCATCGACGACATCGACGTACAACTCCATTTTCATCTTCTCTTCTTCAACTCTTTTCAATTTTTCTTTGAAATCCTTGTTTTCCTTTTCAACTAAATTTAACTTCTCGACAATAGGGTCAGTTGGCATTTCCAGTTCAACTACCTCCTAGATAAAAATATCTATGTCAACTTGATAGTCATAATTGTCATTAACACGAGATGCAAAAAGTAGTTATAAAAGAGAATATATCACATCTGAATCATAAACTTGACGAGGGCCGACGGGCGCGAATATCATAACCATGGCACTATATATAACAACAATCATACAAGTAAGAAAACTATGCAATGAACTATCTAAATCATACAAATATGATTTTATTTATAAAAATTATAAGAACACAAGAAGAGGCTCACCAAGGTGGTGCTGGTGACGGGATGGTGCGGTCGATCGACGATGGTTAAGACGGGGACGGGAAGGCACACTAAGTAAACCACACCTACACATATGCAAACTAAGGAGTTAATTTGAGCTCAAATTGCATATAAATCAAAAAAACTGTTGGGTTCTACCGTAGGTGCATCGCATGCAAATCAAAATTTTCCTATGCGCAGAACAACCAAGAACATGTTACAAAGATGGATCACAGATCGTTACCACTAGACGCGCAGTGCCATGCAGCAGAAGTACAGTTGGGGCAGCGCGTTCGTGTGGTCCGTCTCCTCCTCGTCCGATCTCCCATGAGCAACCGATCCGATCTCCCTCAAACACCCGGTCGCCGTACAGGTTCGCCGGAGCGGCGCAAGTGCACCGGCCCTAACGGTATCCGTGCGTGCAGGAGGAACACCCGTGCAGCAGACTGCTAGGTGTTACAACCGGAGTAAAGGTTCGACTATATAAGAGGGAGTTGGAAAATTTTCCAAATTCATCTGCCTCTCCCCCGACGGTGCCAAAAATCACCTCGACGCCACCAGGTTGCCGGATCTTGCCGTCGCATCCTCGGGCCCGCTCGCTCCTCGTCGCCACCCCCAACGCCGTCTCCCGTTGCCGCCCCTAATGCCTTCGCCTCCCCGACGTTGTCGCTTTCCCCCGTCACCGCCCCCCCGCCGTCATCACCGCCCCGCCACCGTGGCTGCCCCCGCCGCCATCGCTTCCCCCGATGTCGTCGCCTCCCCGACGTCGTTGTCGTCCCCCGTCGCTGCCCCCTATGACGTTGCCGCCCCCCGACATCGTCGCCTCCCGATGCTATCGCCGTCCCCCGTCGCTGCCCTCCGCCGCCATCGCCGTCCCCCATTGCCGTCCCCGACGCCGTCACCTCCCCGATGTCATTTGCTCCCCGAGCCCGCTACGGCCTCCTCCTCGTAGGTGAGCCGCATGCCACACCATCGCTCGCTCCTTGTTCTTTTAGAATTTTTGAAAACTACATGCTAATTTAGATTTAGAATACACATATTGTTATTTTCATATTGTGTTTTTACCAAAATGATAGAAATGCTAAATGATACCCTTTGCATACATACAATTGCTTTGACATCTAAATCTCACCCTAATGGTATTGTTGTTAAATAAAATGATATTTGCTATAGCCACAATTTGTTCTCGTCGACGATGCCAATCCCACATCCTCGTCGTAGACTCGGTGCCGACAACCAGTTTGAGAGGCACCTTGTCTGGGACTGGGCTCTGCCGGGCTGGCACTGGGGGTGCTACCTTCTAGGGGGCGTAGTTCGGTGAGGAATCCAGGTATCGTTGTCGACCCAGATCTTCTTTGGTGGTGGTCACGTGGGCCACTATCGGTGCGGAGGCAACCGACAACCAATGAGGTGGTACGTCGTCGTGTCAGGGAGGAGGACGAGCACATTCGTCGCTACATGGTTGCGTTGGGTGCGAGGTTCTCCAATACTTGGAAGTTCCTCCAGTGATCTCATGCGAGTTATGATCCTGTGATGGTTCCTTCTCTTTCGGTGTCCACCGCCCACGCTTCAAGAACCATGAGTGAACTAGATTATTCGATAATATTCAATCTGTATTAGTGATAATATTCGATGCTTCATTAACTGAATTATTCAAGATGTATTAGTGATATTATATGATAATATTATACGAAGAGTCGCCGACGATCGCCGGTGCTATTATATGTATTAGTGATATTATATGATTGCCACAGAATTTAATCTTAGAATCATGAACACAAGAAATGTCGACGTTGTCTGACGACGATAGGATCTCTCAGTGCCCTTATTGCTGGGACGACAGGGGTCTATGCGACCTTTATCCTCACCTGGACAACGATAGGTTGTTCACCGTGAAGCTAACAGAAGAATTTAGTGAAACTACGGTATGTACAGACGACATGTATTTTTTGTTAATGAAGTCTGACGTGTGCTTTTTTTGCTTTAATTAACCTTTAATTTTCTTTTGTACAATTCGACTAGTGCGTTCCTTGTCATGCAAGATCCGCTGTCCTGGACAAGTTCCATTTCCAAAGGAAGGACAATACCGAGCCTATGATAGCTCACTTAAGAACGAAGCATTACACTTTTGTTGTTAAGGTGAAAAATAACGAAGATCACACATATTTTGGTTGTTCTAATTGGAGAGCATTTTGCCACGCGTATGGGTTGGATGAGGAAACGAACATTACCTTCGATATTGGTAGTGACGATGTTCGTGATAATAATATAGATATTTGGGTGCATGCGGATGATGACTTGATTCCGGTGCTACCTCCAGGTGCGTTTGTTAACATATTTGTTAGGTACTTTATATTGATTATTGAAAAGTATTTGGTACTCATCCTGACTATTTTTCTTTATATTTGATTATCAGCTTATTTCCGTGCTACATGAACTACCTGACAGATAATAGATCAGACATACTACAGTTATGACTCCAAACTTACTTGGTTGGAGAAAGATCATCTCATCTCATTTATTCATGTTGTTCAGCATCATAAGGAAAATTACATGATTAGTAACATTTATCATGGATATATGTCACTAGTGCACAAGCTAAACCCTTATAGGTTGATGTGTATTCTTCAATGGGGAGATGCAGGAGTTCACCTTTTTATGCTATTTTACCTAGGAGAGAGCAGTAGTTAGTGTTTCTAACTTGTGATAACTTGATCATTTGCTAGTATGATAACAACCAGAATGATGAGGAGTTCACCTTTTTATGTTATTTTACCTAGAATGATGAAGAGTTGATTAAGATGCATGATGATGAGTTGTAATATGACATATACTAGTACAAATTAGATGGATGCAATGCACCAAGTTGAATTAGAGGAAAATACAATGTTACCTCGCAACATCGTATTTTCCTCTAATTCAACTTGTTCTATTGCATCCATCTAATTTGTACTGATGTTGGATGTTTTTTTCCATAATTTGTATTGATGATGTTGTATATTAATATGTGTAACTGCATGGAAATACAATATAAAATAGAAAAGAAAATGAAAACACAAAATGAAACACAACTCTTTAAAAAACCCCTAGACCCTAGCACTTTGTAGGGGCTGACACGTGGAAGGCCTTTTGTCCCGGTTGGTGTTACCAACCGAGACTACATGTCCTCCGGCCTGGGCGCTATGCAGCGGCCGCGTGGAGCCCTTTTAGTCCCGGTTTGTAAGCCAACCGGGACTAAAAGACCGGACCTTTAGTCCCGTGGCATTGTCCCGGTTCCAAAACCGGGAGTAAAGGCCCTTTGGAACCGAGACAGATGCCCTGTTTTCTACTAGTGTGAGAGCCTCTTCCTACATTGTTGTCTTCGCTCAAGATTTTTCTCCCTCTCGCTCTCTTTGCTTGCCTCGCTTCGATCTCCACGACACACGCTGATGACCAATTACCGCCAAGTCGGCCAAGAGTCAGGAAATGAAGAGTAGTGTTGCGGGCGAGGAGGTCATCGTTGGCAAGTGTGGTGACTAGGGGAAACTAAAGATTTCTTCCAACACCAAAGGGAAGTGGATGGGCTGTACATCCACCACCGCGCATCTCCACCATCACTCTGAGCAGGTATATGTGCCGCTAATGGGGGTTGTGGACTGTCGCTCGCTCGTGACGATAACCGAAGAGAGAGAAATGCTACCAAAGTTGTTCCAAAATCGCGGGAGACGAGTGAGTGTGCTTCAGACCCTTTCTTCTCTATGGACCTAACTTCTTGGTGCATCCCTTGTTTTGAGGACTTCTTCATTTTTATGGGCTCCAATAACATCACTTGACCCTGAACGACATCTTGGACATCGCATGCTTCATGGCTTTATGTGAGTGTTTTCTTGGGGTCGAGCCCCATTTTGGCCTCTAGGGCGGTATTTCTAAGTGAAGATGCAGACATCCTGGTACATACCCTCACGATGAAGGTAAAATACTACTGCCTACTTGTTTATATTGCTTGACTATAGGGGTGTTTGACGATGATTAAGGGATTAAGTATCAACTCTCACTAGTAGAAAACAGGGCTTTCGTCACAGCTCGATCTACACATTAGTCCCGGTTGCCTTACGAACCGGGACTAATGTAAGCATTAGTCTCGGTTCGAGCGGCCAGGGAGCCGGTCGGGCATTAGTCCCGGTTCGAGCGGGACCTTTAGTAGCGGTTGGAGACACCAACCGGGACTAAAGGGGCTGATACCCTTTAGTCCCGGTTCGTGTCTCCAACCGGGACTAAAGGTGAAGCCTTTAGTCCCGGTTGGAGACACAAACCAGGACTAAAGGGGTTGGGGCTTTAGTCCCAGTTCATATCTCCAATCGGGACTAAAGGCTAGACCTTTAGTCCCGGTTAGAGATACCAACCAGTACTAAAGGGTTTTGAAAGTTTTTTTGTTTTTTCTATTTGTTTTCTGTTTTTAGTTTCTGTTTTAAATTGCTTATATCTTTTAGGATATTTGATGTTTTTGAGTGATTATTTTTGAATTAGATTCAAAATTTTGTCTAGTTTGTGTTTGTGCAATTAGTTTTCAAATTTGAATGGTTTAAATTTGAATTTGTTCAAATTTGCTTGAAACCCTAGATTGTGAATAACTTGAGTTTAAAAATAGTTTTTAATTTAATTATTTTTGCTCCTAGGCACATGTTAGATGGTGCATGTTGAACGCACAAAAAGTATGGAGTTGAAATAAGTTTAAAAAATGAAATGCCTTTGTAACAGATGATTTTTCGTCTAAAACCCTGATACTTCGAAAGGGATTGTCCAGTTTGTACATGAAGTGCATCTAGTTTTTACCGTAACACTCTCAAATTTCTAGCACATGCTATGTGGGTGAAATAATGATACCATGCCAAGTTTCAACCTTTTCAGAGTTCATTTGTAGTGCTTTTCAATTTCAGGGTCATTTAGCTCAAAAAAATTAATAAAAGCATGAAAAATAGCGAACGAAGTGGGAAATGGCTAAAAATTGATGATGTGGCTTTGAATGGTGCATGTTGAACGCACAAAAACTCTGGAGTTTAAATAAGTTTGAAAAAACGAAATGCCTTTTGTAAAAGATGAGTTTTCGTCCAAAACCCTGATACTTCGAAAGGGATCGTCCAGTTTGTACACGAAGTGCATCTAGTTTTTACCGTAAGCCTCTCAACTTTTTAGCACATGCTATGTGGGTGAAATAATGATACCATGCCAAGTTTCAACCTTTTCAGAGTTCATTTGTAGTGCTTTTCAATTTCAGGGTCATTTAGCTCAATTTTTTTTAATAAATGCATATAAAATAGCGAATGAAGTGGGAAATGGTTGAAAATTGATGATGTGGCTTTGAATGGTGCATGTTGAACGCACAAAAACTCTAGAGTTTAAATAAGTTAAAAAAACAAAATGCTTTTGTAACAGATGAGTTTTCATCCAAAACCCTGATACTTCGAAAGGGATTGTCCAGTTTGTACACGAAGTGCATCTAGTTTTAACCGTAAGCCTCTCAACTTTTTAGCACATGCTATGTGTGCGAAATAATGATACCATGCCAAGTTTCAACCGTTTCAGAGTTCATTTGTAGTGCTTTCCAATTTCAGGGTCATTTAGCTCAAACTTTTTTAATAAATGCATGAAAAGAGCGAATGAAGTGGGAAATGGTTGAAAATTGATGATGTGGCTTTGAATGGTGCATGTTGAACGCACAAAAACTCTCGAGTTTAAATAAGTTTTAAAAAACGAAATGCCTTTGTAACAGATGAGTTTTCGTCCAAAACCATGATACTTCGAAATGGATTGTCTAGTTTGGACACGAAGTGCATGTAGTTTTTACCGTAAGCCTCTCAACTTTTTAGCACATGCTATGTGGGTGAAATGATGATACCATGCCAAGTTTCAACCTTTTCAGAGTTCATTTGTAGTGCTTTTCAATTTCAGGGTCATTTACCTCAAAAAATTAATAAATGTACGAAAAATAGCAAATGAAGTGGGAAAGGTTTGAAAATTTATAATGTGGCTTTGGATGGTGCATGTTGAACGCACAAAAAGTCAGGAGTTGAAACAAGATTAAAAAAAGTGTTATGAAAAAGTAAAACGATTATAACTTTTGCATACGATGTCAAAAAAAGTGTTATGAAAAATAATTTTTTCAAATAAATGATGTCATATTTGGATTCCTCACGTTTTTTCTGATAATAATGGATATATTATTTGTTGAATTATGATTTACATATTTAAAGATATTAATTATGCCATATTAAATGAATAAATTGCAAAAAATGAATAAAATAATATTATTACTTATTTTATTTTCATTGAAATTCAATATTATTATTAACCATTTATTTTTGTTTATTTTAATACCTCTGTTTGTTATGAACTTAATAACTCGAGATGCATACTTGATAGCGGTCTTGGAATGGAGTATTAGTTGTAGATGCAGTTGGATAACAGTCTACATACCACAAACTTAATGCCTATACAAGATTATACCATGAATGATCGGTCATAAACATAAACATTACAATATAATCACTGCAAAGTGTAATTTGTTCACCACAACACACCTATGTGCTTGGAAAGATGCCACTAGTAAACCTATGGCCCCGGGGGTTCTACTTTCCATTGCTGAAAATATTTATAAAAATATATTATTCTTTGTTGTACTCTTTATATTATTTTATATATCTATCAATTCCTACCATACTATGCAATTTACCATTGAAACTAGCACGACAAGAATCTTGACAATCTTCTTGAAACATTGGAGACATGAATGTGTTATGTTTTATGTGTAGGTACCCATGACTTTGTTTGCTGGAAGAAATCCATCTGGTTCGATAAACCTTGATTCTCTACCGTGGTAAATAATTAATTCTAGGTTAGTTCTCTCTTCTACTTGGGGGTTACCCAAGCACTCTTATGAGAGAGCAAACAAGATGTTTGGCGTCGTTGTCGGGGAGTTTCTTCTCAAAGAAACAAGTCATGCACACTACCACCATTCTTTTTTTGTTATCTATCTTGTTAGTTACTTTTTATTTATTGCTTGCTTATTTATTTACTTTAAAAAACAAAAAAATTAAAAATAACTTATACACTTCATATTCTAGTTTGTTATGATGTCTACTTTTGCTGAGAATACCAAGTTATGTGACTTCACAAGCACTAATAACAATGTTATCATTAGTAAATCTATTGCTCCACCCGCCACAAGTGCGAAATCATATGAGATAAAACTTTTTTTATTGAACCTTGTCATGAGAGAACAATTTTCTGTTTCATACAATGAATATGCTGCCACACACTTATATAACTTTGTTGAATTAGGTGATATTAAAAATAAATAAAGAAGATGAGAGTGATTATAGATTAAAATGGTTTCCTTTCTCTTTAGTAGGTATATCTAAGGAGTTATTATTATCTGTGCCTAGAATAGTATTGATTCTTGGAATAAATGCAAAGGCACCTTCATTAGAAAATATTATCTTCCTACAAAAATCATACAACTAAGATATAAGATTATGCTTTTTAAACAAATTGAACAAGAGCATGTTGCTCAAGCTTGGGAAAGAATGAAAACTACGATTAAAAAGTGGCCTACACATGGTTTGAATATCTGAATGGTAGTACAAAATTTCTATGCATGACTAAACTTTATGTCTAGGAATCTGTTAGATTTTACTGTAGGTGGAACCTTTATGGGAATCACTCTTGGGGCAGCAACCAAGTTGCTTGACAACATTACTTCAAATAATACTCAATGGCACACCGAATGAGCTCCAACAGGTAAAAAGGTAAACTTTGTTGAGGAAATTTCCTCGTTGAATGAAAAAGTGGACATGATCATGTCTTTGCTTGCTTCCGAACAAGTTTCTGTGGATCCTAATGATATTCTTTTAGACTCTAATTGAAAAAATAAATATAAAGATGATATTAATTTTATTTCTAGGAATAACTTTAATAACAATGCTTACAAGAGTAACTTCAGAAAGATATAGATTCTATTGCTCGTACTCTTGATAGTATTGTGCATGAGGTTGATATGCTTAAAATAAAAGTTTTTTTCTCCTTCTAAAGAAGATATGCCTGAATCTTTAAAACAATCCAAGTGTCTATAGATCATCATGCTAAGATTCATGGTATACTAGTGATGAGGATCTTTAAACTCTATGTGTGTAACATATTGAATCTTTACTTTTCATTGTTGAAAATGCTAAGGTCGGTGATAATAATGAGATTGGAGAGGTCTCGAATGTCGCTAGGAGGCATCCCATAAGTACAGAGGGTGATAAATCTTGTGCTAAAAATGATAAAAGTGGGCTTGGAGATGTCAAAACTTTAGGTAGTATTACCACCACTATTTTGAATTTCAAGGACTTCAATTATGATAAAAAAATATCACTGAATGCATTAAAGTATACAGTAAATACTTTTAATATGTCACTATTTTTAATATACGATAAACTATTTAAAGTATACAATAAATACTTTTACAAACACTAAACATTTTTATGGTGAACTTTTTGTACTATATATGGGACTTACAACAGAACAATTAACTGCCCGTGTGTCGCAACGGGGGCATATTCTAATGCTTCAAAATCAGTCGTGCCCGACAAATACCTTACACCCGTTATATTCCATACTTTTGTCAAAATTGATTTGATTTGAGTATTGTTTGGGGAATGGGAGGAAAGTTTTGATTTGATTGAGATTTTTATAAGGTTTTATGATTTGAGTATGGATATGATCGACAAGAAAAAGAAAGATTTACTTTTTTTAAAGATTTGGTTTTGATTTTACTGAGTTAATGCAGAACATGGTTCTGGTAAGATTTGATTAACTGACAGCATGTCATTATTTTCAGTAGGACATGAAAATCAAAGTATCGCTTTGATTTAGATTATTTTAAACCAGGAAGAGGGGGAGCGTCGAGAGAATAAAGCCAAACTAGGGGTAAGGGGCATGAGAAAACGACTAAAATGGAAGAAGGGAAAATAATACAGTTTGCAGGCCGAATGGCCGGCCCATTTTATTAGGCTTCAGCGAAGCCACCCGGGCGTCAACTAGGAGGTCTCACGGTTGTGTAGGCTTGTTTTTTCTCTCACCTAAAAACAGTTTTTTATATCCTTCTTCCGATTTCTCCAATTATACATTTATTAAAAAAATATCAATACATATATTTATAGATTGTTTTACTTATTTTAAAATATTTGTAATATATTCAAAATCGTTGGATGGTTGTGTAACGAACTTTTATTTGCCATGAATTATAAAATATCAATCATGCATTTAATATTTTTGTTAATCCTGAACCAAAATGTGTTCGGCATGCTCACAACATAGTTCATTGCGTAATTCAAAAACATCATCACAGACTAAAAATCGTTGATAATGTATTTCCAAAATATTTAAGTGTTCAAAAATTACTTTTAAAAAATGTGAACATATTCATAAAAATGTTCATGTAAAAGTTGAGTCCTCAAATTTTAATAAATATGC
This sequence comes from Hordeum marinum, assembly GCA_022496015.1. Classification (NCBI taxonomy): domain Eukaryota; kingdom Viridiplantae; phylum Streptophyta; class Magnoliopsida; order Poales; family Poaceae; genus Hordeum; species Hordeum marinum. The sequence goes on along the minus strand of CM039675.1, from coordinate 450,053,128 downwards.
AAGGCATATTAAAATGTGCTCATTATTTATTTCAAAAATATTCATACTGTAATTTCAAAATGTTTATTGTGTATGAAAAATATTGATCACCTAATTTTTAATGAGTATTGAAAAATTATTCATATTATAATTTGAAAATGTTCACGCATTATCGTGGTAGTGTTACAATTTTGTTTCTTGCCTACCGGCCAGGCACGCTTCACTTCCTTGAAAAATTACTGCCCATCAGGTTTCTTACCTTTTCCGATATCTCCGTTGATTAATTATAATTTAGAAAAATATTAATTGAAAACCTATCATACTTTTCTTATTTTCAAACGTTCATCTTGTATTTTCATAGATTTTTTGTTCCATAGTGTATTTCAAATATATTGCACCCACTTTCAAAAAACTATTCATCATGAATTAAAATGTATTCGCCACATGATAAAAAGTCGTTCATCGTGTATTTCAGTAAATGTTCATAGCTTAATTTAAAAGAGTATATCATACACTAAAAATTGCTAATCACATATTTTCATAACATTATAATTTTCATTATATGCAAAAGAATGTTAATGTAATATTAGAAAGTATCATGCATTGTTGTAAAATGTGCAGAGTGAATGAAAAAATCCATTGTCTGCAACTTCAAAATGTTTATTATATATTTAAAAAATATAAGCACTTAATTTCCACTCCATTTAATAAAATGTTTGATTCATACTAAAAAAAATGTTCATCGCATATTTAAATTGTTTATCACATCTTGGAAATGGTCATCACATAATGAATGCCACCCTACCTTGAAAAGTTATTCAGTACATATTTATATAATATTCATCAGGAATTTCGAAAATATTCATCATGTATTTCAGAAAATTTTCATCTTCTAATAAAAAATGTCCATCATACAATAAAGAAAATCCATAGTCTATTATGTAATTTTTAAAATTAACTGGGCCATTAAAATCCATTTGACTCTATAATATGACTTTAGATAACCCTTGTAACAGTCACATGGACCAACACCTATCATGTATGCAAATCAGTTATCTACTCGCAAATTAACTGGTCCATTTTGCATCATGATTTCTTATTGATATTTATGTTATCCTTGTCCATTATTTCCTATTATCATACAATTCTTATGTTGTTTTTCTCTGAATATTCAAGGTACATCACAAAGAGATAAATATCTGGAAAGTGGAATTCTTGACCGGGAAACAAAGAAAAAGACAGAAAAATCACCAGACTCCAAATGACCTGAAACTCCACTAGAATTTTTATGAATATTTAAGAATCATTGGACCAAAAATATACTAGAGGGGAGCCACCTACTATCCACAAGCCAACAAGGCGCGCGCTGATAGCTTGTGGGGCCAGCAGGCATCCCGCCCCCCCTCTTCTGCTATATGGTGTGTTTTACCCTAGAAAAAATCATAAGCAACCTTTCGGGACGAAGTGCCTCCGTCTAAATGTGGAAACCTGGGCATATGCCCTTTTGCACCCCGACAGGTTGATTCTGCCCAGGAAACTTCTCTCCGGAAGGGGGAGATCGAAGCCATCGTCATCACCAACGCTTCCTCCTTCGTGGGAGGAGAAATCTTCATCAACATCTTCACCAACACCATCTCATCTCAAACCATAGTTTATCTATCGTATTCAATCTTTGTCTCAAAACCTCATATTGGTACCTGTGCGTTACTAGTAGTGTTGATTACCTCTTGTAGTTGATGCTTATTGATTTACTTCGTGAAAGATATTATGTTCAGATCCTTAATCGTCATTATTATACCTCTTATCTTTAACATGTTGTGAGGTGTGGGTAGTTACTATTGTTCCTAAGAACCTGGAAGAAGTCTTGTTATAAGTAATCATGTGAAGTTGGTATTCGTTTGATATTTTGATGATATGTATGTTATTACTTTTATTAGTGGTGTCATGTGAACGTCGACTACATTACACTTCACCATGCTATGGGCCTAAGGGAATCATTCTGGAGTAACAAGTAGATGATGGGTTGCTAGAGTGACGGAAGCTTAAGCCCTAGTTTATGCGTTGCTTCATAAGGGGCTGATTTGGATCCACATTTTTCATGCTATGGTTAGATTTATCTTAATTCTTGTTTCATAGTTGCGGATGCTTGTTTAAGTAAGAAAAGCACCTTAGCACCGGTCCACCCACATATCAAATTAGTAAAAGTAGCCAACGTGAATTAAGTTAACATTGTCGGATTTTGGGCTCCGCAAAACCCATAAGGTTCGAACACAGGGGTGTGCGAAGGTTCCTTGCGACCTCACCCCTACCTAGCTCACTACTTGATGATTACTACGGCGAACTCGCTCGATGACGAGGAAGAAGACGAAGATGGCAGTTTACCCAGGTTTGGGCCGCTGTGAAGCATAATACCCTACTCCTGGTTTGTTGGATTACCTCTCGCAGAGGTTTGGGTGGACGAACTAGTACAATTGGCTTGAGCCTTGTGAGGGCGCTCAAGATGTGTTCTTGGCCCCCCGTCTTGTGGTGGTGCGTTGAGTGGCTAAGTGTTGGATCGGATCCCTTCTACGGTGCCCCTAGCTTCTATATATAGCGGTGGCCCGGGTCCTTTTCCCTTATCACAATGGTGGGAAGGGATCCCACAACAGCCAATTTTGAAGGGGGACAGGAGTACATCCCCGCCCTGTCTAAAGGTGGTCTTTGCCTGCAAAGTAGCTGTTGGTGATGCAGTGGTGGGCTCGGCGATGACATCTGTCCTGCGGGGCTCGTGCTCATGGTCTTGTTGCACTAGAAGGGAAACCTTTGGGTGGCGCTTTGGGAACCCGCGTACGTCCTCGCTCCCTTTGCACCAAAGAGGAAACTACGCCGCTTGGCACGCTGGCGCCTGCCTGTCCTTCCTTGCGTCACTTTTGACTCTTTAGGCCGGGCTCTACATAGAGATCTCCGCCGCTCAGGAGGGGGCCTGGGGAGGCCCATCCATGCTGGTCTTGACACCGTCCTTCCTCGCGAGCCCAGGGTCCTTGCAAGGGCCTTGTCTTGAGTAGTGCCATGCTAGGCCATGCGTGGCTGACGAAGTGGGCCATGTCTGGGGCCGCAGGCAGGCAGGACTAGGTACCCCCGTTCCCAGAATGCCAACAGTAGCCCCCGGGCCCAAGGCGCGCTTGAGCTGGCCTCAGGGAGAATCCTTGAGGATGACCCGAAGCGCTGCGGGGCCCAGATGCCCGTGGGGCCAGGACTGGCGCGCACCGTGCGTCTAATGTGTGGCGTCCTCGTGGTCACCGCCCGAATCGACAAAAGCCTGTCTGCCAGCACCGAGCCATTATTGCTTTCCTCTTCTGTGCGCTTGCTCTTGCTCCCAGATCCCGGCCTTAGCTAAGACCCCTCCAGATCCGGCGTCGCTCCGTTCTCCTTCCGAATGGCCCCCGTCGGCAAGTCAAAGCCAGAGGCACAGGGTTCGGCCTCCGCTCCCATCTCGCCAACGCTCTGTGAGTCCATCATCACCAAGGATGGCGACCTGGTCCCGCTTCTCCCATCGACGGCGGATGGGACCAACAAGCACGGGCGGACCCTGATATGGGGCGGTTCCTCAGAGAGGCGGCCCTTATCCAGGTCAGCCTACCCCTTCTTCCTCCATAGCATCTTTGCTGGGCTCGTCCCGCCTTTCTCCGCGTTCTTCATCCATCCTCGATCACTAAGGGATACATGCCCTTCACCTTCAGCCCAACTCCATCTTGCTCTTGTCCATCTTCGCCTTTTACTATGAGGCCTTCGTGGGCGTGAAGCCGTCGGTGGCCCTCTTCCGGCATTTCTTCATTTTGCGCGTGCACGACGGTGCCCAACGGTCGGCATGCGTCTCCTTCATCGCGGTCCAGAGCAACAACATGCTCTTAAAGGCCAGGAAGAAGGTGGAGAACTTTCGGCACCGTTGGGTCTTCATGGATCTTGTGAGCCCCAACTCCTGCTTGGAGTTGCCGAAGGGGCTGCCGGAGAAGACTGCTGCTTGGAGCTACACGGAGCTTTCTGACCCCCGGGAAAAGCCCGTCCTGGAGCGGATCTCCCGTGACATCAGCGCCAGGAAGCTAACTAGGGGGATGATAGTGAAGGAGTTCTTGACGGAGCGCCTGACGCCTCTCAAGTCTCACTCGAGGCCCCGTGAGACTATTAGGGCAGCGACGACAACCTCAAGCCTCGGTCCGCGTCCATAACCCCTGAGGATCTGGGTAGGTCTATGGTGACCCTGCTCAATGGTGACCCCCGCGATCTTCCCGAGGCCTGTGCCCCACTGTACAGTCGCGACGACATGGGCACTTTGGTTGCCAAGCTACCCGCCTTTGATGAACGGGGGATCTCCCTAGTCGAGGGCCTTGGTTCCCCTGTGACGGTGTCCTCCGGCGACACCTTAGTCGAGGAGGATTCAGAGAATACGTAGGACGGTGACCCAGCAAGGGCGCCCTTCATAGCAAAGCATGCTCCTACGCAATCTTAAGGACGGTGATGACGCTGGTGAAGTTTCTACCAGGGGCTCTACGCGTCCCTCCATGGTTCCTAGGGGGATCACGCCAGCCCCTCGTGCCACGCGGTCCGCCTGCCTGACGACCCCCAGGAAGCGAGGGGCCAAGTCTCCTTCGGTGGACCCTGCCTCAGCAGACATGGTGGTTGAGGTGCCGGCCTTGCCCCTGTTTGAGTTGCAGCCTGCATGCCAGGTGGGCGAGGCCGTGGCCGTGGCGATCCCTCCAGCGGCAGTGCTACCGCGTGGTGCCCTTGTCCCCTGCTGCGGCGGTGCCCTCACAGAGAAGGCGAGGGCGTCGCCATCGTCGGAGCAGAGGGGAAGAGGAAGTGGGTCGATGTTGAGGAGTAAGTACCCAGTCCGACCTTGCCTGCCCTTTGGTAGCTTGAGCGCTAATGATTCTTCCTTTGCCCGATGACTAGGAACGTCCTCGCACTAAGGATGAGGAAGAAGAAGGCGGGAGTCAAGCCAAAGGCGTCGTCCAATGCTCCGCCTGCTTTCGTCATGCCGGCGTTGCCTGACAAGGTGCCTGCGAGCGAGGGGGCGAAGGCTGGCGAGGCAACCCTCCTGGCCACCATCGCAAAGCCCCCAGAGCCCCCGATGCCCATTGGTGTGGTCGCTCATATTCCTGAGGGCGTGCTGGTGCTGCTATCTGGAGGGCCATCCCTTAAGGGCTAGTTGCCCATTGATCCGTCTGCGTTCGTCCTGCCCTTGGTTGTTGAGCGGCCTCCGAAGGCTCTTGTTCCTCATGCTACCGTCTCCTAGGAGGTGCCACCTGCGGTCATGCAGGCAACTCCTCCGGAGGGGGCCTTGGTGCCCCCGTCGCGTGGTCTTGACATCCTAGACAAAGTTTGGGATACCCTCGCTGGTGCTGACGATTGCCTCACGAGCGGGCTTCCGGGGCTCCTCTCCGGGTGGCTTCGGGCCAATGCCTCTATCGTGGCGTCCTCCGGCCAAGCCAAGGCTGCCGTGGCGAGGAGCGAGAAGGAGGCCATGTCGGCCAAAGCAGCCCTTGAGGCAGCACTAGCCAGCACAACATCTGCTGAAGGGCGCCACAACGAGGCAGAGTCCCGCTTGAAGGTCCTTCAAGAAGATAAGTCTGCGCTCGAGGAAGAACCGCATGGGCAGCGGGAGGCCCTCGAGACCTGCAAGGTCCAGCTCACCGACCGGGACTCCGAGCTGTCCTAGGAAAAGGCCAATGGCGCTGCGGCGCGGGGGCATTTGGATGCGCGGGAGAATGAGGCAGCCATGGAGAAGGTCCGACTCGAAACCACGAAAAAGGCTTTAGCTGAGGTCGGGAGGAGGAGGGTCATGAAGCTCAGTGCCCTTCCCCCGATTGAGCCTAGGATTCGCCGAGCGCTCCATTGCCTATGCCGGGAAGGGTTTGAGGAACCCCTGGTGGCTCCGGAGTGCATCTTCGTGGAGCTCTCTTCGAGGTTCGTCAAGGCGCTGGGGGGCGCTGTCTCCAAGTGAAAGCACAACATGCTCCGTTGGTGGTTTTGTTAATTCATGACAACATACATTGTCTCTTGGACTGATACTTTTACCTAGTGTATTTTAGATAGAGTCTATAGAGAGGTTTGGCAAAAGGAGATTGTGGACATACCCCAAGATTCAAGGAAATAGGTTGGCCAAGCTTCAAGCAAAAGGACTCTACATTTTATATTTTTGAGAAATTACTTTGAGTCCATAGGAAAGCCAATACTATTAAAAGGGGGTAAGGTTTTGTTGGTGAACAATATGCTCAAACGTGCACAAGTGATAGTCGCCAAAAACATCCACAAACTCTCCCACCAAAGTCTATTCTATACCCAACACTTAAAATTGGTGCAACCAACTTTCCCACTTCGGAGCCACCGATTCCAGAACCTAGACAGACTCAAGGCAAACCCTAGCCACTTAGGTGCAACCGATTCCATACCGGTGCCACCGAGTTTAGGTTGCCAACTTTCTGTTACACAAATTCACATTATCGGTACCACCGAGAATGTTGGATCGGCGTCACCGAGATTGGAAATCTGACCGTTGGTCACCTTATCGGTGGAACTGAGTTTCCTATATCGGTCTCACCGAGATTCAAAAGTTGCCACCTTTTGGTCACTTCGGTACTATCGATATTAACACATCGGTGTCACCGAGTTGGTCATTTTGTGTGTAACGGTTGGATTTTTGGGGATGCCTATATATACCCTTTCACCACCACCTACTCAAAAAAGAAGCACTCAGAACTATTCCATACCTATCCTATCAGATTTTCTGAGAGAGAACCACCTACCCTTGTGTTGAGATCAAGATCTTCCACTCCAATCATATGGATCTTGATTTCTAGCCTCCCCAAGTAGCTTCCCACCAATCCTATCTCTTCCACCATGCCAAATATGTGAGAGAGTGATTGTGTGCTGATGAGTCTATCATCTTGAAGCACAAGAGCAAGGAGTTCATCGTCATTATCGAGCCTATTACCTTTTGGAGGGTGGTGCCTCCTAGATTGGTTAGGTGTCGCTTGGTAGCCTCCTAATTCGTGTTGTGGAGTGAACCAAGAAGTTTGTAAGGGCAAGGAGATCGCCTACTTCGTGAAGATCTACCCATAGTGAGGCTAGTCCTTCGTGGACGAAAGCCGTTATGGAATAGTCAAGGTTGCTACTTCGTGGACCCTTTTTGGTGGAGCCTTCCGTGGAATCTCGTGACCGTTACCCTTCGTTGGTTGAAGACTCCATAAACATGGATGTACGATAGCACCACCTATCGGAACCACGGGAAAAATCATCATGTCTACAACTACGTTTGATCTACCTACCTCAACACTTACTTCATATGCAATGTCTTTACTTTCCGCTGCCATATTTGTTGACATGCATGTGTAGGGTTGTTAGACTTGCTAGCTTTGTTAAAACTGTTAAAATCTGCCAACAAATTAACTTGGGAAAAGGTTAGGTTTTAATTTTCTGCTAATAGTCTATTCACCCCCCTCTAGACACTCTTCTAGTGATCCCTGAATTGGTATCAGAGCATTGGTCTCCATTGCTTCGGTTTAATCATCGGGGAGGAACATGGATGTGTCTAGTATAGGGAGTTTGAGTTGTAGAGTGCCCATTCTTGATGGAGAGTACTATAGTCAATGGAAGTCTTTGATGCTTGAACTATTTAATGAATTTCAATTGAGCAAATATGTTATGCGTCCCTATGAGCCTCCTATTGATCCATTGCATCCCACACACGAAGAGGAAATTTACATGATTGGTAACCTAAGAACTGTCAATCTTATTGCTAGAGGTTTACCAAGATTCGCGCTTTCTCAAATGAAGAACTTTGCATGTGCTTATACCTTATGGACTGTTTTGGATAAACGATATCCAAATCTTTCCTTAGGGAATCTAGATGAAATTCTTCATAAAGCTATTGCTTTTCACAAAATGAAGCCTAGTGATCCAAACTTTGATAAATGCCTATTTGAACTCCGTGATCTTATGCGTGCTAAAGGAGATGTCACCACTATCAACAACATTATCTTTGAAGTAATTCACACTCATAAAGTTGAACATTGTCATGATCACTATTTTAACGAATCTCTTGTTCTTTGTGACGAGGATTTCCCACTTGATGATGACAATGTGGAACATGGTTATTATGAAGAAGATGAGTTGTTTGACCATTGAGTATGAGAAGATCATGAAGAATCTGAGTCTTATGGCAAACCTTAAGGATTACATGTCCGGAGGAAAAGAGTGGATTCTTGACAGCAGTTGTATGGATCATATGACTGGTGATAAAGACATGTTCCAAGAAATCACGCATAAGCAAGGTCCTCGACGGTACGTGACCTTTGGAGACAACTCTAAGAGTAAGGTACTCGGCCTTGGTAAGGTGGCCATATCCCATTATAGCTCTATTCAAAATGTTATGCTTGTTGAATCCCTTGGTTACAATCTTCTTTCCGTGTCTAGACTTGCTGATTTTGGTTTCAATGTTCTATTCAGGAAAGTAGATTGCCAAGTGTTTCGTCAAGACAATCATAAAATTGTCTTTACTGGTATTCGTAGAGGTGATCTATACATTGTTGATCTTACTAAAAGATCCAAACCTCGCAGTTGTTTAATTGCTAAATCTTCTAAAGGTTGGCTTTGGCATAGAAGTTTAGGACATGTTGGTATGCGTAATTTAGACAAACTTATCAAAGGTGATCATATACTTGGTGTTAATGATGTTATCTTTGACAAAGATAGATTTTGTAGTGCCTGTCAAGCTAGAAATCAAGTAGGTGGAAGTCATCCTATTAAGAATATCATGACTACTAGGAGACCACTCGAGTTACTTCACATGGATATTTTCGGTCCCATTGCTTACAAGAGTCTCGGTGGAAATTCCTATGGTCTAGTTATAGTTGATGATTTTTCCGGATTTACGTGTGTATTCTTTCTTGATGATAAGTCCCAGGTTCAAAAGATCTTCAAGAACTTCGCTCAAAGCGCAAAATCAGTTTGAAGTGAACATCAAGAAGGTTCAGAGCGATAACGGATCGGAGTTCAAGAACACCCATGTGGATACCTTTCTTGACGAAGAAGGTGTCTCACATGAGTTCTCAGCTACATACACGCCTCAACAAAATGGAGTTGTTGAGAGGAATAACCGGACACTCATTGAGATGGCAAGAACGATACTTGACGAATACAAGACACCAAAACACTTTTGGGCAGAAGCCATGGAAACAACATGTCATGCCACAAACCGACTTTACTTGCACAAGCTTCTTGGTAATACGGCATACGAGCTACTCACCGGTAACAAACCCCAAGTTGGATACTTTCGGGTATTCGGCTCCAAGTGCTACATTCTTGGTAAGCATTGTCATACTAAATTTGCTCCTAAATCTCATGAAGGATTACTACTTGGTTATGGATCAAACTCTCACACTTACCGTGTCTACAACAACTTCACTAGAAAAGTTGAAGAGACTGTAGATGTGAAGTTTGATGAATCTAATGGTTCGCAAGTCGAACAATTGCCAAATGATGTAGGTGATAAGAATCCTTTGGAAGCTATCCTAGATTTACCCATCGGCAAGATTTGTCCCATGGAGGTGAAGGAAAGTACTTCATCAACTCAAGTGGAAGCCCCTACTTCACGACAAGGTGAACCACAACATGATATGGAGGCATCCACAAGCGGTACATGGCAAGATGATGAAGAGGAGGAAGTGCATCATGAAGATCCACCACAACCTCCTTCACCACCACCTCAAGGGAACGAAACCTTCAACAACGATGAAGATGAAGGAGATGATGATGAATAAGAAGCTCCACCAACCAACAATCGGAAGCTGACCCGAGTTCGAGCACAAGTGACCAAGAACCATCCCCTAAGCCAAATCTTTGGTGATATACAAACAGGGAGGATCACTCACTCTAAAACTTGTCTAGCAAACTTCTGTGAGCATTATTATTTCATCTCTAGCATTGAGCCCTTAAATGTAGAACAAGCTATTAAAGACGCGGATTGGGTGAACTCTATGCATGAAGAGCTTCACAACTTCGAAAGGAACGAAGTGTGGACACTCGTGGAGAAGACCGAGGATGAACACAACATCATTGGAACCAAATGGGTATTTCGGAACAAGCAAGACGAAGACGGTCAAGTCGTGAGAAACAAGGCTCGCCTCATAGCTCAAGGATATACGCAAGTCGAAGGTATGGACTACGGTGAGACCTACGGCCCTGTCGCTAGACTTGAAGCTATTCGCATTCTTCTTGCTTATGCCAATCACCATGATATCACGCATTATCAAATGGATATCAATAGTGAATTTTAAATGGCGAAATTGAAGAAGAGGTTTATGTTAAGCAACCACTTGGCTTTGTGAATCCTAAGAAACCTAATCATGTTTACAAGCTTCGTAAAGCTCTTTATGGTCTTAAGCAAGCCCCTCGTGCTTGGTACAAATGTTTAACGAAGTTTCTTATGGAAAAAGGTTTTGAAATTGGTAAAATTTGCGCAACCTTATTCACTAAGAGAGTTAATGGTGAATTATTTGTGTGCCAAATTTATGTGGATGATATTATCTTTGGTTCAACTAGCCCTCAATTTAGTGAAAGATTTGGAAGGTTGATGTCTGAGAAGTATGAGATGTCTATGATGTGTGAGCTGAAATTCTTTCTTGGCTTGCAAATCAAGCAATCAAAAGAAGGAACTTTCATCTCTCAAACTAAATATACCAAGGACTTGATCAAAAAGTTCAACATGCATGAGTGCAAAGGTATGAAAACCCCTATGCCTACTAGGTCACATGTTGATCTTACCAGAGAGGATGAGCCGGTTGATTAGAAAGTTTATCGATCTATGATTGGTTCATTGCTCTATCTATGTGCATCTCGTCCCGATATTATGCTTAGTGTTTGCATGTGTGCTAGATATCAAGCTGCACCGAAAGAATGTCATCTTTTAGCTGTAAAACGCATTGTGAGATACTTTATACAAACACCAAGTTTTGGCATTTGGTATCCCAAGGGATCTTCCTTTGACCTTGTTGGCTATTCCGATTCGGACTATGCCGGTGACAAGGTTGATAGAAAATCTACCTCTGGTACTTGTCAATTTTTGGGCAGATCTCTTGTATCTTGGTCCTCTAAGAAACAAAACTCGGTATCTTTATCAACTGCCGAAGCTGAGTACATTGCTGCTGGATCTTGTTGTGCGCAATTACTACGGATGACACAAACACTTAAGGATTATGGAATTCATGTTAAAAATGTTCCATTACTTTGTGACAATGAAAGTGCTATTAAAATTGATCATAATCCTATGCAACATTCTCGAACTAAGCATATTCAAGTTCAACATCATTTCATTCGTGATCATGTTGCCAAAGGAGATATCAATCTTAATTATGTTCGCTCTAACAAGAAATTGGCCGATATCTGTACTAAGCCACTTGATGAGAAGACATTTGTCACTTGAGGAGTGAGTTGAACATCATCGATGCTTCAAACTTGAGCTAGACTCACTCGGTTGCATGCAAGGGCATGAGCTTTCTTGATATTTCCATGTATCTTAAGATTTCATCTTATGCCATGGAATTCTATGCTCCCTTGTATTGCATCTAATCTCTTGTAGGTACTTGGAAAAAATTCATTCCATAAGATTGCCATCAACTCCAATCATAAGCAATCTTGTCGTTACCAAGTATCCACAACCCCTCTTGATGATGGAAGGAACAAGGCCACTCAACCATATCCTTGACATATACTTGATTAAAATTGCACACTTTCAATTGGTATCATGTCAATGGGATATATCTATTGTTCTTCGTTGCATGACTAATATTTGTAGGTAACCAGTGTACTAGAACAAGAAGGATTTCTCAAAACTCAAGATGATCTTCATCAACCTCGAGCATCCTCAACAAGTTCATCTACAAGCTATGTCATCAACATCACTCAATGAGATGTACTCATGTCCTTGAAAAGGCTTTACTCCAAGAAATGAGCTAAAGCAACTCAAGCAATATGAAGACATTAAGACACTTAATCAAAAAATGGTAACCCCATTCTGAGCTTAACATAGAGTATGACCAATGATCAACTATTATTGCTTGGCTCCTAAGTTAATATACTCTAATATAGGTGACCTAGTCATCGCCCATCATCTAGTTAATAAATTGGTGTGGTTTTCTCTCTATTGCATGATTTCTTATAACTACTCCAATCTTCTCTAGCTGATGTCCATTGTAAAAACTTTACATTTCATTGAAACTTTTTCTCTTGACTCTATGAAAAACAGAAACTTGGTTTCTCTTTTGGAGCCGTCGACTTAGATATCTCGGCGTCACCGGTTTTCACTCTGTCTCTTTTGAAGTCGTCTTTGCAATTGTGTTTTCTTAGTGATCTTTCTTGTGATACTTATGTTACTTCGATGATCCCCTATTATTATTATTAAAAATTGTGTACTCAGGGGGAGAAGAACTAAAGTTAATTTTAAGGAGAGAATTTCTTTCTTCAAGGATCCCTATCTTCAATGAAGAAAGGAGGAGAAGAACAAATCAGTTTCAATGCCTCTCTAAATTTTCATTTCTATGAATCCTACATTTGTATGACCCTTGTTCTCAAGGATCCCTTCTCAGTCAATGATCCCTGTATCTATCCCTGTTTTTGACCTTTTTGGAAATTAATGCCGAAGGGGGAGAAGACCAAAGCTTCATGATAAAGGGAAGATAAGATACACACTTATGCAAAGGGGGAGATATGATCAAGGGGGAGAGCCAATATCAATACTCATACCTTTATAAACAGGGGAGAATATCAAAGTAGGGGGAGAAGAAATTTTTGACCTTTCTCACCTTATCCAATCCTAATATCTACATGCTAAGATTCAGGGGGAGAGGATAATCTATTTTCATATCTACGGTGAGAAAATTCCAAATGATCTTGGAGACATATCAATTCTAATGAATACTATTTTCTATATGTCCTCCATATCTTGGCCATTTTGAGTTCTATTGCCTTGCTGTTTGGTAGAATACTCTTGTGTTTCCTAACTTTGTCTTCTCAAGTGTGTTTCTATTACCAGGATGCTCAAGAACTCAAGGTAAGTATATGCATCATATCCTTGATCAAGATGATCTCTTGCTTCTTGCACATATTGTTTGCAAGAGTGATGTCTTTAACAAAGATACATCTCATTCATACATATTTGATGCATATAGACAAGATACACATGACCTGTTATATCCCTTCTACCTTATGTGTGTTCATGCATTCAAAATCAACTATCCCTTAAAGGACTGCACACATTTAGGGGGAGCAAGTCTAATTCATGTGTCTCTCAAAGCCTTCAGTATACCCATGCATATCTTTATTTGAAGTTTTGATTGTATGTTGTCATTAATTACCAAAAAGGGGGAGATTGAAAGCACAACATGCTCCCTTGGTGGTTTTGTTAATTCATGACAACATACATTGTCTCTTGGACTGATACTTTTACCTAGTGTATTTTAGATACAGTCTATAGATAGGTTTCGCAAAAGGAGATTGTGGACATACCCCAAGATTCAAGGAAATAGGTTGGCCAAGCTTCAAGCAAAAGGACTCTACATTTTATATTTGTGAGAAATCACTTTGAGTCCATAGGAAAGCCAATACTATTAAAAGGGGGGGGTAAGGTTTTGTTGGTGAACAATATGCTCAAACGTGCACAAGTGATAGTCGCCAAAAACATCCACAAACCCTCCCACCAAAGTCTGTTCTATACCCAATAGTCAAAATCGGTGCAACCAACTTTCCCAGTTCGGTGCCACTGATTCCACAACCTAGATAGACTCAAGCCAAACCCTAGCCACTTCAGTGCAACCGATTCCATACCGGTGCCACCGAGTTTAGGTTGCCAACTTTTTGTTATGCAAATTCACATTTTCGGTCCATCCAAAAATGGTGAATCGGCGTCACCGAGATCGGCAAATCTGACCGTTGGCCACCTTATCGGTGCAACCGAGTTTCCTATATTGGTCTCACCGAGATTCAAAAGTTGCCACCTTTTGGTAACTTTGGTACCACCGAGATTAACACATCGGTGTCACTGAGTTGGTCATTTTGTGTGTAACGGTTGGATTTTTGGGGATGCCTATATATACCCTTTCACCACCACCTACTCGAAAGAGAAGCACTCAAAACTATTCCATACCTATCCTATCAGATTTTCTGAGAGAGAACCACCTACCCTTGTGTTTAGATCAAGGTCTTCCACTCCAATCATATGGATCTTGATTTCTAGCCTCCTCAAGTAGCTTTCCACCAATCCCATATCTTCCACCATGCCAAATCTGTGAGAGAGTGATTGTGTGCTGAGGAGTCTATCATCTTGAAGCACAAGAGCAAGGAGTTCATCGTGATTATAGAGGCTATTACCTTTTGGAGGGTGGTGCCTCCTAGATTGGTTAGGTGTCTCTTGGGAGCCTCCTACTTCTTGTTGTGGAGTGAACCAAGAAAATTGTAAGGGCAAGGAGATCGCCTACTTCGTGAAGATCTACCCATAGTGAGGCTAGTCCTTCGTGGATGGAAGCTGTTATGGAATAGTCAAGGTTGCTACTTCGTGGATTATTTTGGGTGGAGCCCTCCGTGGACTCTCGCGACCGTTACCCTCCGTAGGTTGAAGACTCCATAAACTTGGATGTACGATAGCACCACCTATCGGAACCACGGGAAAAATCATCGTGTCTACAACTGCGTTTGACCTACCTATCTCAACAGTTACTTCATATGCAATGTCTTTACTTTCCGCTGCCATATTTGTTGACATGCATGTGTAGGGCTATTAGACTTGCTAGCTTTGTTAAAACTGTTAAATCCGCCACCAATTAACTTGGGAAAAGGTTAGGTTTTAAATTTCTGCTAATAGTCTATTCACCCCCCTCTAGACACTCTTCTAGTGATCCCTCACCAAGGTGGAAGGGGTCTTGGATAGCGAGTTTCGCAACCTCTATCCTGAAGCCGCGAAACACATCTTCAGCCATCTATTCCTCCGTGAGCCAAGGTTCGACTTTGACTCCGTGATCCGCCCAGTCGCTCCCGAGGTCTGCAGCAGCGCTGCGGAAGCAGTGAAGGCTGCCGTGGAGATGCTGGTGAAGAAGTTCACCCGCATCACCATTCAGCCCCCCTAAAACTGCAGAGGTTAGTGGTGAGGAGGACGATGCCAGCAATGTTGACGACGAGTTCTCCGTGGATGAGGCGCACGGCGTCGAAGGCTCCTCCTGATTCCTCTTCCCTGTTTCTTCCTTGCACCATTCGACATGCCTCTTGTATGTGTTAAACTGGTTGTATTCGCAAAAACTTTAATGTTTGTAATAATTGCCGAACTGCTTGATTGCCCTCTTCGCCTTGTTTCCTTCTTGCTTGTTGGGTCGCTCTATGTTGGTAGGTCCCAGCCCCACGCATACCTCAGCCACCGTTGGAGCCGACCGGATCACCAAGGACGGTCCCAAGGGGTGAGGGGCTACGGGGCTAGTGAGGCCCCTAAGTCGTGATGCTTAGGGCCCCCCTTGACGTACGAGAAACCCCCATGAAGGGAACATGGTGAAGATAGGTTTGGCTTGGAAATTTTGAACACCTTATGCTTCGTGTCAGCAGGGCCTGGCCCCGTGCATACCTCAGCCGCCGTTGGGGCCGACCGGATCACCAAGGACGGTCCCAAGGGGTGAGGGGCTATGGGGTTAGTGAGGCCCCTGAGTCGCGATGCTCATGGGCCCCCTTGATGTACGAGCTCCAGCGTCCTCCCTAATGTTTCGAGTTTGAGTGCACCGAGCTCTGCGTCGGTGAAAGCACATTTGCTCCCTTGGTGGTTTTGGTAATTAATAACAACATAGAAGTCATTGAACTAATGTTTCCACCAAGTATATTTCAGGACAATCTCAATGATAGGGATGGCCAAAGGATTGTGGAATTACCCCCAAGATGCAAGGAAATAGGTTGGGCAAGCTTCAAGCAAGAGGACTATACATTTTACCTTTTTGTGAGAAATCACTTTGAGTCCATAGGAAAGCCAATACTATTAAAAGGGGTAAAGTTTTGATAGTGAACAATATGCTCAAACATGCACAAGGTACAGTCACCAATGTTGGAAATATGCCCTAGAGGTAATAATAAATTAGTTATTATCATATTTCCTTGTTCATGATAATCGTTTATTATCCATGCTATAATTGTATTGAATGGAAACACATTACATGTGTGGGTAAATAGACAACACTTTGTCCCTAGTATGCCTCTAGTGAACTAGCTCGTTGATCAAAGATGGTCAAGGTTTCCTAGCCATTGACATGTGATGTCATTTGATAATGGGAGCACATCATTAGGAGAATGATGTGATGGACAAGACTCAAACTACAAACATAGCATCTGATCGTGTCAGTTTGTTGCTACTGTTTTCTTCATGTCAAAGTATGTGTTCCTATGACCATGAGATCGTGCAGCTCACTGACATCGGAGGAGTACCTTGTGTGTATCAAACGTCGCAACGTAACTGGGTGACTATAAAGGTGCTCTACAGGTATCTTCGAGGGTGTCTGTTGACTTGGCATGGATCAAGACTGGGATTTGTTACTCCGTGTGACGGAGAGGTATCTCAGGGCCCACTCGGTAATACAACATCACCATAAGCCTTGCAAGCAATGTGACTAAGTGTTAGTCACGTGATCTTGTATTACGGAACGAGTAAAGAGACTTGCCGGTAACGAGGTTGAACTAGGTATGGAGATACCGACGATCGAATCTCGGGCAAGTAACATACCGAAGAGCAAAGGGAACATCATACGGGATTAACTGAATGCTTGACACAGAGGTTCGACCGATAAAGATGTTCGTAGAATATGTAGGAACCAATGTGGACATCTAGGTCCTGCCATTGGTTATTGACCGTAGAGGTGTCTCGGTCATGTCTACATAGTTCTCGAACCCGCAGGGTCTGCACACTTAAGGTTTGGTGACGTTTAGGTAGTATAGAGTTATGTATGGTGGTGACCGAAGGTTGGTCGGAGTCCCAGATGAGATCTCGGACATCACGAGGAGCTCCGGAATGGTCCGGAGGTAAAGATTCATATATAGGAAGTCCTATTTTGGTCGCCGGAAAAGTTTCGGGCTCATCGGTAGTGTACTGGGAGTGCCGGTAGTGTACCGGGAGACCACCGGGAGGGGTATTTCGACCCAAGAGGCCTCATGGGCTATGGGAGAGTAAATACCAGCCTTTTTTGGGCTGGTGGTAGTCCCACACAAGGCCCATGCGGCTGGGAGAAAAAGCCCAAAGGGAAAATGGTGGAAAAAGGCCAAAAAAGGGAGGAATCCTAGTCCTACTAGGATTGGAGGAGGAGTCCTCCTCTCCTCCCCACTTTGGTCGACCCAAGGGCTGGCTTTTTGGAATCCAAGACTCCTCTTCCTCTCCTCCTATATATACTAGAGGATTTTAGAGTTTTGGTACATAATTTTCAGCCACGTGCTACCCGTTCCTCTAGTGCATAGTTTCTCCTCTAGATCGGTTTTCTGCAGTGCTTAGGCGAAGCCCTGCCTGAATTGCTCCACCACCATCACCAGAGCGCCGTCACGCTGCCGCTGAAATCTTCTCCCTCTCCAATTCCTCTTGCTGGATCAAGACGGTGGAGATCGTCATCAAGCTGCACGTGTGCTGAACGCGGAGGTGCCGTCCGTTCGGCGCTAGATCGGAAGGACCGTGAACAAGATCGCGAGACGGTTCGTAATGAGTTCACGGGACGGATCATAATGAGATCACGGGACGGATCATGATCAGATCGCGGGACAGATCATGATGAGTTCGCGGGACGGATCGTGATTGGATCGTGGGACGGATCGTGATGTGATCGCGGGACGCTTGGCGATTTGGATCGCGAAGATGTTCGACTACACCAACCGCGTTTCTTAACGCTTCCCGCTTAGTGATCTACAAGGGTATGTAGATCCACTCTCCCTCTCGTAGATGCTCATCACCATGGATAGATCTTGCGTGTGCGTAGGAATTTTTTTGTTTCCCATGCAACGTTCCCCAACAGTGGCATCATCAGCTAGGTCTATGTGTAGATGAGATCTCGAGTAGAACACAAAAGGTTTGTGGGCGTTGATGCTTAGATTGCTTCCTCCCTTGGTCGGATTTTGGTTCAGCGGTATTGTGAGATGAAGCGGCCCGGACCAACATTACTCGTACGCTTACGAGAGACCGGTTCCCTCGACGCAACTTGTTGCCTAGATGGCTTGCGGGTGGCAGTTTCTTTCACTTTAGTTGGATCGAATTCGACAAAGGCGGTCCTTGAGAAGGTTGAAAAGCAAATTATGTATCACCGTTGTGGTTTATGCATAGGTGAGAATCTTTCTTGCTAGAAACCCGTAGCAGCCACGTAAAACATGCAACAACAATTAGAGGACGTCTAACTTGTTTTTGCAGGGTATGTTGTGATGTGATATGGCCAATTACATGATGTGATATATGTGATGTATGAGATGATCATGTGATGTATAGAATTTCACGACTTGCATGTCGATGAGTACGGCAACCGGCAGGAGCCATAGGGTTGTCTTTAATTATTGTATGACCTGCATGTCAATCATTAAGCGTTATGTAATGCTTTACTTTATCGCTAAACGGTAGCAATAGTAGTAGAAGCATGCAGGGCGTGACAACCCCGATGGCGACACGTTGATGGAAATCAAGATGATGGAGATCATGGTTTCGTGCCGGTGACGATGGAGATCATGCCGATGCTTTCAAGATGGAGATCTAAAGCAGAAGTTCATGGCCATATCATGTCACTTATGAATTGCATGTGATGTTAATCCTTTTATGCACCTTGTTTTGCTTAGTATGATGGTAGCATTATAAGGTGATCCCTCACTTAAATTTCAAGATAAAATTTTGTTCTCCCCGAGTGTGCACCGTTGCGAAAGGTCGTCGTGTGGAGACACCACGTGATGATCGGGTGTGATAGACTCTACGTTCACATACAATGGGTGCAAGCCAGTGTTGCACATGCAGAACACTCGGGTTAAACTTGACGAGCCTAGCATGTACAGACATGGCCTCGGAACACAAGAGACCGAAAGGTCGAACATGAGTCATATAGTAGATATGATCAACATGATGATGTTCACCAGTGTAACCACCTCAACTCATGTGATGATCGGACTTGAATTGGTGAATTTGGATCATGTATCACTCAGATGACCAGAGGGATGTCAATTTGAGTGGGAGTTCTTAAGTAATATGATTAATTGAACTCATTATCATGAACATAGTCAGTAGTGTCTTTGCAAAATTATGTTGTAGATTACTAGCTCACGCTGTAGCTCCCTTAAATTTTATATGTTCCCAGATAAATAGAGTTGAAAGATGATGGTAGAAATATTGTGGACTGGCTCTGTGACTGAGGATTGTCCTCATTGCTGCACAGAAGGCTTATGTCCTTAATGCACCGCTCGGTGCACCAACCCCTCTAGCATTGTTTATAGATGTTGTGAACATCTGACAGGCACATAACTACTTGATAGTTTAGTGCGTCATGCATTACAGCTTAGAATTGAGGCTTCGAAACGTTTTGAACGTCACGGAACATATGAGATGTTCTAAGAGCTGAAATTAGGATCTCAGGCTCGTGCCCGTGTTGCGAGATATGAGATCTCCAACAAGATTCTTTGCCTGCAAGATGAACGAGAATAGCTCAATCGTTGAGCATGTGCTCAGATTGTCTGGGTGCTACAATCGCTTGAATCGAGTGGGAGTTGATCTTCCACATAAGATAGTGATTGATATAGTTCTCCAAGTCACTTTCACTAAGCTACTAGAACTTGGTGATGAAATATAAAATGCCAGGGATAGAAATAATGATCCCTGAGCTGTTTGCGATGTTTGACACCGCGAAGGTAGAAATCAAGAAGGATCATCAAGTGTTGATGGTTAGTCAAACCACTAGTTTCGAGAAGGGCAGGAGCAAGGAGGGAAAACTTCATGGATAGCAAGTCAGTTGCTGCTCCAGTGAAGCAACCCAAAGTTGAACCCAAACCCGAGACTAAGTGCTTGGATTATGAGGAGAGCGGTCGCTGAAGCGAAACAACCCTAAATACTTGGTAGATAAGAAGGCTGGCAACGTCGACAGAAGTATATTTGATATATGTGTTATTTATGTGTACCTTGCTAGTACTCCAAGTAGCACCTGGGTATTGGATACCGATTCGATTGCTAAATGCTAGTAACTCGAAATAAAAGCTACGGAATAAACGGAGCACTAAGCTAAGGGTGAGGTGACGATGTGTGTTGGAAATGTTTCCAAGGTTGATGTGATCAACATCGCACGCTCTCTCTACCTTCGGGATTAGTGACGAACCTAAATAAATGTTATTTGGTGTTTTGCATTGAGCATGAACGTGATTAGATCGTGTTTATTGCAACACGGTTATTCATTTGAGTTAAATAATAATGGTTATTTTGTTTACATGAATAATACCTTCGATGGTCATGCACCCAGTGAGAATGGTTGTTAAATCTTGATCGTAGTAATACACATGTTCATAACATTGATGCCAAAAGATACAAAGTTAATAATGATAGTACCACATACTTGTGGCACTGCCGCTAAATGTCATATTGGTATAAAGCGCATGAAGAAACTCCATGCTGATGGATCTTTGGACTCATTCGATTTCGAGTCGGTTGAGACATGCGAACCATGCCTCTTGGTCAAGATGACTAAGGACCCCGTTTTCTGTTTTGATGAAGCGGGGAAGTGATTTATTTGAAATGATACATGTTGATGTATGCAATCCAATGAGTCTTGTAGCGAGCGGTGGATATCATCATTTTCTTATCTTCACTGATGATTTAAGTAGATATAGTGTATATTTACGTAATGAAACACAAGTCTAAATCGTTTGAAAGGTTCAAGCAAATTCAGAGTGAAGTTTAAGATCATCGTGACAATAAGA
Source organism: Hordeum marinum (assembly GCA_022496015.1). Classification (NCBI taxonomy): domain Eukaryota; kingdom Viridiplantae; phylum Streptophyta; class Magnoliopsida; order Poales; family Poaceae; genus Hordeum; species Hordeum marinum. The sequence goes on along the minus strand of CM039675.1, from coordinate 450,032,182 downwards.
TAAAAATGTTTGCGATATGATCGTGGTGGTGAATATCTGAGTTACGAGTTTGGCATACAACTTTAGACAATGTGAAAGTTGTTCCACAACTCACGCCACCTGGAACACCATAGTGTGATGGTGTGTCCGAACGTCATAGTCGTGCTCTATGGGATATGGTGCGTGCTATGATGTCTATTATCGTTTTGTTACTATAATTTTGGGGTTATGAATTAGAGACAACTACATTCACTTTAAATAGGGCACCATCTAAATCCGTTGAGATGACACCGTGTGAATTATGGTTTGATAGAAACCTAAGCTGTCATTTCTTAATGTTTGGGGCTGCGACGCTTGTGTGGAAAATGTTTTCACCTAATGAGCTCGAACCCAAAGCGGACAAATGCATCTTCATAGAATACCCTAAGAACAGCTGGGTGAACCTTCTATCTTAGATCCAAGAATAAAATGTTTGTTGCTAAACCTGGGTCCTTTCTCGAGAAAAGGTTTCTCTTGAAAGAATTGATTGGGAGGACGATAGAACTTGATGAGGTTATTGAACCTCTACTTCAACTAGAAAGTAGCGCAGCGCAGAAAGATGTTTCTGTGAAGCCTACGTCAGTTGAAGAGGAATTTAATGATGATGATCATGAAGCTTCGGATCAAGTTACTATCGACCTACGAGGAAAACAGAACTTGATGAGGTTATTGAACCTTCACTTCAACCAGAAAGTGGCGCAACGCAGAAAGATATTTCTGTGGAACCTACGTCAATTGAAGAGGAAGTAAATGATGATGATCATGAAGCTTCCGATCAAGTTACTATCAAACCTCGTAGGTCGACAAGGATGTGTACTGCTCCTGAGCGATACGACAACCCTGTCTTGGAGGTCATGTTGTTGGACAACAATGAACCTACGAGCTATGGAGAAGCGATGATGGGCCCGGATTCCGGCAAATGGTTAGAGGCCTTGAAATCCGAGAAAGGATCCATATATGAAAACCAAGTATAGACTTTGGTAGACTTGCTCGTTGGACGACAGGTCGTTGAGTACAAATGGATCTTTAAAATGAAGACAGACGCTGATGGTGAATGCCACCATTTATAATGCTCGACTTGCCGTAAAGAAGTTTTTGGCAAGTTCAAGGAGTTGACTGCGATGAGACATTCTCACTCGTAGCGATGCTAAAGTCTGTTAGAATTATGTTAGCAGTTGCTGCATTTTTCAATTATGAAATCTGGCAGATGGATGCCAAAACATCGTTTCCTTTCTTGAGGAAAGGTTGTATGTGATACAACCAGAAGGTTTTGTCAGTCCTAAGGATTCTAAAAGGTGTGCAAGCTTCAGTGATCCTTCTATGAACTGAAGCAAGCATCTCGGAGTTGGAATATACACTTTGATGAGGTGATTAAAGTTTTTGAGTCTATACAAAGTTTACGAGAAACTTGTATTTGCAATAAAGTGAGTGGGAGCACTATAGAGTTTCTGATAAATATATGTGGATGACATATTGCTATTCGGAAATGATGTAGAGTTTCTGGAGAGCATAAACGGTTGTTTGAAAAGAGTTTTTCAAAGGAAGACCTGGATAAAGCCACCTAATTATTGAGCATCAAGATCTATAAAGATAGATCAAGATGTTTGATAAGACTTTCAATGAGTACATACCTTGACAAGATTTTGAAAGAGTTCAAAATGGATTAGTCAGAGAGAAGTGTTCTCACTTGCTTTGTAAGGTGTGAAGTTGAGTGAGACTCAAAGCTCGACCATGGCAGAAGAAAGAGAAAGGACGAATGTCGTCCCCTATGCCTTAGCCATAGGCTCTGTATAGTATGCCATGCTGTGTACCGCACCTGTGTGTGCCTTGCCATGAGTCCGTCAAGGGGTACAAGAGTGATCCAGGAGTGGATCACTGGACAGCGGTCAAGATTATCCTTAGTAACTAAAAGACTAAGGAGATGTTTCTCGATTATGGAGGTGATAAATAAGTTCATCGTAAAGAGTCACGTCGATGCAAGCTTTAACACCAATCCGGATGACTCGTAGTAGCAATCTGGATACGTATAGTGGAGCAGCCATTTGGAATAGTACCAAGTGGAGTGTGGTAGTAGTGTTTACGTTTGACATAAAAATTTGCAAAGTACACATGGATCTGAATGTCGCAGACCGGTTGACTATAAGACCTCTCTCACATGCAAAGCATGATCGAGCCCCAGAACTCATTGGGTGTTAGATTAATAACAATGCAAATCACATGGTGATGTGAACTAGATTACTGACTCTAGTGCAAGTGGGAGACTGTTGGAAATATGCCCTAGAGGCAATAATAAATTAATTATTATCATATTTCCTTGTTCATAATAATCGTTTGTTATCCATGCTATAATTGTATTGAATGGAAACACATTACATGTGTGGGTAAATAGACAACACTCTGTCCCTAGTATGCCTCTAGTGAACTAGCTCGTTGATCAAAGATGGTCAAGGTTTCCTAGCCATTGACATGTGATGTCATTTGATAATGGGATCACATCATTAGGAGAATGATGTGATGGACAAGACCCAAACTACAAACTTAGCATATGATCGTGTCAGTTTGTTGCTACTATTTTCTACATGTCAAAGTATGTGTTCCTATGACCATGAGATCATGCAGCTCACTGACATCGGAGAAGTACCTTGTGTGTATCAAACATCGCAACATAACTAGGTGACTATAAAGGTGCTCTACAGGTATCTTCAAGGGTGTCTGTTGAGTTGGCATGGATCAAGACTGGGATTTGTTACTCCGTGTGACGGAGAGGTATCTTAGGGCCCACTCGGTAATACAACATCACAATAAGCCTTGCAAGCAATGTGACTAAGTGTTAGTCACGGGATCTTGTATTACGGAATGAGTAAAGAGACTTGCCGGTAACGAGGTTGAACTAGGTATGGAGATACCGACGATCGAATCTCGGGCAAGTAACATACCGAAGAGCAAAGGGAACATCATACGGGATTAACTGATTCCTTGACACAGAGGTTCGACCGATAAAGATCTTCATAGAATATGTAGGAACCAAGGTGGAAATCCAGTTCCCGCCATTGGTTATTAACCGTAGAGGTGTCTCGGTCATGTCTACATAGTTCTCGAACCCGTAGGGTCTGCACACTTAAGGTTTGGTGACGTTTCGGTAGTATAGAGTTATGTATGGTGGTGACCGAAGGTTGTTCGGAGTCCCAGATGAGATCCCGGACGTCATGAGGATCTACGGAATGGTCCGGAGGTAAAGATTCATATATAGGAAGTCCTATTTTGGTCGCCGGAAAAGTTTCGGGCTCATCGGTAGTGTACCGGGACTGCAGGTAGTGTACCGGGAGACCACCGGGAGGGGTATTTCGACCCAAGAGGCTTCATGGGCTGTGGGAGAGTAAATACCAGCCTTTTTTGGGCTGGTGGAAGTGCCACACAAGGCCCATGTGTCTGGGAGAAAAAGCCCAAAGGGAAAAAGGTGGAAAAAGGCCAAAAAAGGGAGGAATCCTAGTCCTACTAGGATTGGAGGAGGAGTCCTCCTCTCCTCCCCACTTTTTTCGACCCAAGGGCTGGTTTTTTGGCAGCCAAGACTCCTCCTCCTCTCCTCCTACATATACTAGAGGATTTTAGGGTTTTGGTACAGAATTTTCAGCCACGTGCTACTCGTTCCTCTAGTGCATAGTTACTCCTCTAGATCGGTTTTCTGCAGTGCTTAGGCGAAGCCCTGCCGAAATTGCTCCACCACCATCACCGGAGGGCCATCACGCTGCCGGTGAACTCGTCCCCCTCTCCACTTCCTCTTGCTGCATCAAGACGGTGGAGATCGTCATCAAGGTGCACGTGTGCTGAACGCGGAGGTGTCATCCGTTCGGCGCTAGATCGGAAGGACCGTGAACAAGATCGCGAGACGGTTCGTGATGAGTTCACGGGACGGATCGTGATGAGATCGCAGGACGGATCGTGATGAGATCGCGGGATGGATCATGATGAGTTCGCGGGACGGATTGTGATTGGATTGCAGGACGGATCGTGATGTGATCACGGGACGCTCGACATTTGGATCGCGAAGATGTTCGACTACACCAACCGCGTTTCTTAATGCTTCCCGCTTAGCGATCTACAAGGGTATGTAGATCCACTCTCCCTCTCGTAGATGCTCATCACCATGGATAGATCTTGCGTGTGTGTAGGAAATTTTTTGTTTCCCATGCAACGTTCCCCAACAACCAAAACATCCACAAACTCTCCCACCAAAGTCTATCCTAAGCCAAATATGCAAAATCGATGCAACCAACATTCCTATTCCGGTGCCACCGATTCTAAACCCTAGACAGACTTAGCCAAACCCTAACACTTCAGTGCAGCCGACACTGCACTCGGTGCCACCGAGTTGGGTTGCCAAGATTGTGTTACGCAAGTTCACATTTCTGGTCCATCCGAAAATGGTGAATCGGTATCACCGAGATTGGCAAATTTGACCGTTGGTCACCTTGTTTGTGCAACCGAGAATTGTTTATCGGTCCCTCCGAGATTCAAAAGTTGCCACTTTTGGTCACTTCGGTACCACCAAGATGGTCATTTTGTGTGTAACAGTTGGATTTTTGGGGATGCCGATATATACCCCTTCACCACCACCCACTCGAAAGAGAAGCACTCAGAATTATTTCATAGCTATCCTACTCAGTTTTCTGAGAGAGAACTACCTACCCTTGTGTTGAGGTCAAGATCTTCCACTCCAACCATATGGATCTTGATTTCTAGCCTCCCCAAGCTGCTTTCCACCAATCCCATCTCTTCTACCAAGCCAAATCTATGAGAGAGTGATTGTCTGTTGAGGAGTCTATCATCTTGAAGCACAAGAGCAAGGAGTTCATCGTCATTACCGAGCCTATTGCCTTTTGGAGGGTGGTGCCTCCTAGATTGGTTAGGTGTCGCTTGGGATCCTCCTACTTCATGTTGTGGAGTGAACCAAGAAGTTTGTAAGGGCAAGAATATCGCCTACTTAGTGAAGATCTACCCATAGTAAGGCTAGTCCTTCGTGGATGGAAGCCGCATGGAATAGTCAAGGTTGCTTCTTTGTGGAACCCTCCGTGGGTAGAGCCCTCCATGGACTCTTGCGAATGTTACCCTCCATGGGTTGAAGACTCCATGAACGTGGACGTACGATAGAACCACCTATTGGAACCACAGGAAAAATCATCGTGTCATCACCTGTGTTTGCTTTCCTAACCGTATCTTTACATACATGTGCAATGTCTTTACTTTCCGCTGCTACACTCTTAGACATGCATGTGTAGGGTGTTACTTGATATGCTATGAATGCTAAAACTTGCCAAGAATTAAAATTGGGAAAAAGGCAATTTTTGGGGTCAAGTAGTCTAATCACCCCCTCTAGATCTACTTTCAATCCTACAAGTGGTATCAGAGCTTTGGTCTCCATTGCATTGGTTTCACAACCTAGGAGAAGTATGGAATCTAGTGAGGGAAATTATCAGTGTAGAGGTCCGTACTTTAATGGCACTAATTTTGCTAGTTGGAAGCACAAAATGAAAATGCATTTGCTTGGTCATAATCCTACTGTTTGGGCTGTTGTTCGTGTTGGCTTGCAAGGTGAATTCCTTGCGGGTGGAAAGGAACCAGATCGTGAAGCGACTACAGATGAATTGAAGATGTTGCAACTCAATGTTCAAGCATGCGACGTTCTCTTTAACTGCCTATGTCCTGAAGAATTCAACAAAATCAGCCACCTTGAACATGCAAAAGAGATTTGGAATACTTTGGTTGATATGCATGAAGGAACTGAGTCTGTGAGAGAATCCAAGTTAGATGTTCTTCAAGGTCAACTTGACAAGTTCAAGATGAAGGATGGTGAAGGAGTCACTGAGATGTACTCTAGGCTAGCTCTCATCAACAATGAGATTACCGGCTTAGGAAGCGAAGAAATGACTGACAAGTTCATCATCAAGAAGATACTTCAAGCTTTGGATGAGAGATATGACACCGTGTGCACATTGATCCAAATGATGCCCAACTACAAAGATCTCAAACCAACGGAAGTGATTGGTAGAATTGTTGCTCATGAGATGACACTCAAAGACAAGGAAGAGCTTCACCACAAGTCTAGCGGTGCTTACAAAGCCACAAGTGATGCTCCCACTACCTCAAGCGACAACCTTGTCACAAATGAAGAGATAAGCCTTATGGTCAAGAAATTCAACAAGTTCTACAAGAATAGAAGCAACGATCGCATCTGCAACTCAAGACATGAAGAGAAGCGTTCGTCAAGTCGTGACCGAAACTACTACAACTATGGGAAGCCCGGACACTACTCCAATGAGTGCACGGCTCCCTACAAACGAAGAGAAGAGTCACCAAGAAGACGAAGCTCAAGAGATGAATCACCTCAAAGAGAGAGAAGGAGTAGAGATGATCATTATGAACGAAGACCCTCAAGGAGAAGTAGGACTCGGAGAAGAAGGACAAGTACCCCAAGAGCTACTCAAGAAGAAAGCATCAAGCTCATGTTGGTGAATGGGTTTCCGGCTCCGACTCCGACAATCACTTTGAGAGAAGCTATCACTCCAACTCCGACTATAGTCAAGATGATGGTGTTGCCGGAACTGCACTAGTGACAACCAACTCCTATGATCTATTTGATTCACCAAATGAAGGAGGTGGAAGTTTCTTCATGGCTAAAGGCCCCAAGGTATCTCACCCCGAATATCTTGATTTCGATAGTGATGAAGATGATTTGCTTTACGATGATGGCTTGCTATGTGATAAAACTAGTAATGTTGATCATAATGAACTTGATATTTCTCATGCTAGTCAAAATAAGTCAATTGACAATGATAAGATGAAAATAGAAGAACTAACTAAAGGACTCAACACTCTTAAGTTAGCTCATGAATCTACTCTTGAAGATCATAGAGAGCTTGTAAGAACTCATGAGAAGCTACGCTTCGAGAAGCTCAATTTCGATCAAGAACATGAAGTTCTTAAAGCTATCAATGATGATCTCTAAAAGAAGACTTCATCTTATCTTGCCAAACGACTACTCTTGTCTACATTCATGCCACAAGTCAAATCTAAGCAAACTAGTAACAAAGGAAAGAAATGTTCTTCATCTAGTAGCAACAATGAAAATGCTAAACCCAATGATGTTGCTCCTAGTAGTTCTTTTGATTACACTAATGATGATTCTCTTAGCCAAGTTACACTTGAGCAAGAAAATGCTTTATTGAAAGGGATTATAGAAAAAGGTATCTACAAGAGTCTTGAAGGGTACAATTTTTTTGATGAGATTGTACGCAAGCATGGAGGATACCGGAAGAATCGAGGTGTTGGCTATTTCAATGCTAATGGAGTTGAATGGGAAGAAGGTCAATATCCCGAGCCCAAGTTTCTTCCTAAAAAGGGGAAGTATGAAAATACTCTTCCCAAGGGGACAAACACTCAAGATGACCTTCCACCACAAGACACCAAGCTCAAGGGCAAGAACAAGCTCCAAGAGGACTTTGACTCTTATGAAGATGAACCCCAAGCTTTGGTGAAGTGGGTTCCCAAGGCTACTACAAGCTCAACTTCTACAAGGGCTACTTCAACACCAAGGATCCCCATCAACTTGATGTGGGTTCCCAAGAAGAAGAACTAGAGAGTTCTTGAGGGATGACTCCGCCAATGAAATTCACTCATATTCATTATTGGCAAGATCATTTGCAATCAACATCAACCCTATGCAATAGATCAAGGAGTCACACATTCCCTCAAAGGTAAGCAAGGGACAAGGTAATCAACAAATCAATGGACATCATTACACATGCTTTGCACTCCATGTACATAGATATCCTTGTATTTGCCTCTTGTGTGTTGGGACTAACCCATGTAGGTGAGAAGAGTAAGGAAACAACAAGGATGCTCCCAATTCTTGGTGATCTTCATCAACCTTGAGCATCCATCACTACCTCACCAATATGAAGTCTTCATCGACAAATACCAATGTTAGTTCATCCCTCTTATGGGGGGATGTCACATCAAGGGGGATCTGTACTCTAAGACTTGAGTCAAAGCATCTCTTAGTATGTGACAACATTAAATGCTTTATGTAAAAGTGGTAACCCCACTTGTGCTTAAACAATGAGTATGACCTATGATCAGGTACTCTTACTTGGGTCCTAAGTCAAATACTCATATATAGATGACTTCATCATCGCCCAAGTGCTTGTTAGATGCTAGAGTGTTTGTGCATGTTTGCCATGATTTCATTTGACATCTTATTGTGTGAGTATGTTCGTCTGCATTTATTTTCTCATTCGAGGATATCCAATTGTGGCTATTTGGCTTTTGATTTATCTTTTGCGAGTTGGATATACAAGAATGCCTAGGACCACTTGTTTAGCTATCTATGCTTTCTCACCTCATACTCTATTCATGCTACATCACAAAATTTGAACAAGTGCTTTTCGATCCCTCGGTGTGTGGAGCACTCGGAGTTTCGTATCGACAAGGACTGGCCATTAAAACCTCCCAAGTGCATCTTGTTGGAACCAACGACAAAATCTTAGTCTCACCGAATGCCTAGGGTTGATCTGGTTTTCAATATCGGTACCACCGATTCCATATTCTCGGTTACACGAAGTTTCCCTGTCAACTGACAGTTGAGGAACTCCGTGACACCGAAAAGTTAGAATCGGTGCCACCGATAGTGGTGGGTATATAAACTGTGGACCTTGATGCTTTGAAATTCAATCTCATCCATCGCACCTCAGAACCCTAAGCTGCCGCCTACGAGACCCCTGGTCATCGCCCTTGTTTCCCTGCGCTCCTCCGCCGCTGGGAATCACCATCGTCGATGGAATCCTCTCCCTCGTTGCCGTCGTAGAGGATCCGCACCAAGCTAGCATACGGATTTGATCTCTTTTGTGCTCCTCGTCCAAATCTTGCGCATTAGATTCAAGTTTATGTATAATACACCCTTTGCACGTATTCCTATCCACTCGAAATCTCCATAGTTTATCGAATGATGAATTTTCTAGGGTTTTGCCATCCGCCCGATAAATCTCGGTGGAACCGAAACAGACATATCGGTCTTACCGATGAGAACTTCTATGTTGTTGAGAACTGACTCAGTGGAACCGAGTTCCTCTTTTAGGTCTGACGGAAAAGGGTGCCAAGGTTCGGTTAAGTGAGTCAGTCCGTCTCGGCACCACCGAAAAATTTGTTTTGGCTGTACCGATATTTATTTGACATAATGCAAAAATCTTGAAAATTTATTGTTCAAATTTCAAAAACCAGCCTCATTTTGTGATGACTCATCTACTTCTGCTCTCCTATACTCTATTCACAGGATCAGTATGTTAGATACAGAGGACAGTCAAAATTTGGCAGAGCAGGGAGTTGATATGAGTTCAGGCACAAGCCTAGAGCCTAGTTCTTTTTCAGATCCAGGCACCCCCAGCTCTCATGGGTTGCCCAAGGATGCCACCAGGACTAGGAAGAAGCTAAACTCTGATGAAGAAGATTCAGACTCCATTACTGAGGAGATTCTTGCCAAGAAGCAAGAAAAGGCTGCTAAGAAGTCAGCAACTGAAGCTACTTCTTCCAGAAGAGTTGTCAGCAAGGTCTATGCCAGCTCAGAGACTATGAAAGTACATGAGAGTGCTAGAGCCACAATATCTGTTGATCCCCCAAGGAAGGCAATGCCTAAGAAATCCATAAAGAGTATTATCCATGTGATTGGAAGGCCTACCTCCATGTATGAAGATCCAGATGAGGCTACTGGTGCTGCTGTTGAGGAAGAGGAGGAAGAACATGTTGAGAAAGCCCCTCCAAGAAGAAAGCCAAGAAGCTTATGGCTGATGCTATGCCAAAGACTGGCACTTCCATGAGCACCAAGCCTACTTCCAAGAAAGCTGCTGCATAGAAGTCCAAGAGGACTACCAGAGACATTCCAACTTCCGAGAAGAACAAGGGGACTGCCTCTAGACTTGAAGATGATGATGACTTGACTACTTTGATGAAGCTCAGACCACATCTTCTAGTACATGATGCCAGCCACTTAGTTGCTGAAGACATGAAGAAGAGGAAAGACTCATGATTGACATCCTAGAGAGCCATAGATCCTTATGCTCAGAGGAAGAAAACTGCTGTTGACTATAGGTTCTACACCAGAGAGCAACATGACTTTTATGAGACAGTGCTGCTTGACAAGAGCCCAGCTCTTAGCGACATGAGATATGTCGATTGGATATTCATTAAGGAGAATGTGGACTACTTTGCAAGTGTACAAGATAATTTCCATTGCATTGGTCTGGATAAGTTCATTGGCAGAGAGCTTACTGCATGGAACGACGAGATGATCATGCAATTCTACTCCAGTGGTCATTTCTATGGAGATGGTAGAATTGTATGGATGACTGAAGGAGCAAGGTATGAATCCATTGTTGAGGAGTGGGCTGCACTTGTAGGAGTTCCAGATGTTCAGGAAGGTGATCTAGATGTATACTCAGAACCCAAGGCAAGTCACAATGCCATGAAGGATATGTACTCATATCCCCACAGACAAGGTGTAATCACACAAGCTAGGATCCATCTACTATCTACAAGCAGGCCTCCGTACCATGAACACTATTCTGAGGCATACCTTGATGCCCAACTCAGGAGATGATAAGATGATTCGAGGCTACTCCATCAACAAGTTGATCCACCTTGACAGGAACACCAGGATTAGAGTCATGGATTTGATTGTTGAGACAATCAAGAGGGTTGCTGCTGATCAAAAGCGCTCTTGCTGTCATGCACCCTACATCCAGTTGATTATCAACTCTCAGTTGGAGAAGCATATTTTTGCTCTAGATCATCCACATCTACCCTTATAGCCAGAACTTGAGGATAATGTTGTGGTGATGGACCCAGATCATCCCACATCTGCTACAACACAGGCAGTGACAGAAGCAGTTCGAGCCGCTAGTGCTCAAGCCCCCAGATCTAGAAACAAGCAAATGGATCTTCTGATCTCAGCCGTTCAGGACATGCAGAAGGATATCAAGGGGATTCTAGACAACCAGAATAGTCTTCTGAGGATTTTTGAGACAAGGATCAAGACTCTTGGTGAAAAGGTGGACAAGTTGTCGAAGACAGTTATAGAGCTTTAGAAGGAAGTTGACTCCATGCACATCTCTCGGGTCTCTTCTACTTGTTCAGATGATGATGATGATGATGAGGATGGATCACCTCTCGGGCCATGCACCCAGTTCACTACTCAGGCTAGATCAGCTACAGTGCCTGCACTAGACTTGAGGTCCTCTTAATCAACTCCTGCTACTATCAACACAACTCCTGTTCCATCAGCTCCAGTTCCTCCCGTGTCCACTCCAGCTCCATCCATGACATCTATAGAGATCTTCACCGACGCTGTTATCTCGACTCCTTCATCGACAACCAGAGGAGATCAGCCCAAGAACGATTATATATATGCCTTTGAACTTTTTGGTAACTTGTTGCCAAAGGGGGAGAAGTGTATATAGATCATTAGGCTTCGAGTGAGAGAGCGTTTGGTGTTTTTTGCTTTTTCAAAACAATTGCTTTTCATTACTATGATACTCTTTTGTTTTGCTTGTGATACACACTTGATGATGTTTGATCATACGCTTTGATGTGTGATGCTACTATTTCCTATCGTCTTAATGCTTATGTGATGATCATTCATCTTTGGTTGATTGTGTTGTGCTATGATATTCATTCCAATTACTCTCACACACCACCAAGTGGTATGTGTCATGTAAGAAGTAACCCATGTACCTAATCGATTGTGCATGTAGCGACCCGACTCAAAACGAGTCAAGCCTCTGTGTTTTCTATGCCATCCCTGGATCAGTATGCTGGCACACACAGTACATCAATGTATATATCAAAGTGCAATCACATGTAAATAGCGTAAAACTGATATATACCTTAAAATAGCAGCGGATACAGTCAACGGGAGTGGAGTCCCAATAACACCAACGGCAAGTTGAGTGCGGACCGTAACCCTGAATCGTACTCTTACCCGTCGTAGAAGAGAATCTGCAACATAAGACGTTGCAGCCATGTAGGTCAGTACATTGAATGTACTGGCAAGATCACCATAGTAGAAACATAAGAATAAAGACTATTCTATATGCAAAGGCTTTGTGGCTCTGTGTCTGAGTTTTTGCGTAAAAGCTGATTTTATTTTCCTACAACAAAGGAATATCAGGAATTTCACTATAGTGTTACCTATCATGACATGGTTCCGCCAACCAATGTCTCAATGCCCATAAGTATCATAAGTTGCCCACAATTAGTTATCAGTCTAGTGTTGAGAGTTCAGAGATAGATCCAAGTCTAGAAGCTCAAATTGTCCGTAACCGGGGACACGGCTAATCGATTAGGTTTAACTCTGCAGAGTGTTGTGTACTTTACCCACAAGATTCTTTCCCTCCTGGTAAGTCCTCGCACTGCCTGGTGTTTGAGAACAGGATGAAAGAAACATGGTCTTTCAGAGTGTTTCCCTGACTGTCCGACAGTGCCCATCCCAATCCTAACGTCGACTACATCTCGTAGCACTTCCCAGCAGAGTCACAACAAAGATCAACCAAGCCAGAGCCCATAATGACTTGTGGCTACACAGGTAAGCTTCTGGGCATGAAGTATTCATCCTTCTCTTTGAGTCTGGGTGAAGCTTTCCGCAAGATGTCATGGCGCTTCTCCATGCATCCCGGCCATCCACTGGTTTCTCCAGGGATGCCCAATCAACCATCCTTCACCCAATAGTGTGTATTGAAAACTTGTCTTCTCAAGTCTTGAAGTCTTGAGGTCTTGAAGATGCAGGACTTGAAGGTGTCTTCATGAAGTTGTCGCCTTGACGTAGAGTCCTTCTTCACACCACTCACGAACACTCATACCAAACCCCGTCTACTATAGCATAGCATAAAAGTAACTAACGTTCCCGGGGCTTTAGTAGCCAGGTGGTGGGTTCCTACCTCATGCATTCTACTCAACTACAAGAATTTCAATAACACTACGGGAGGGATATGTTGAATGATGTCACTACATGCAAATAAAACATAGGTATGAAATAGATGGTCAAGGTGAACTTGCCTGTACTGTTGATGAAGATAAAGATCGCTCTCAGAAATAACTTGATAGACTATTCTTCACTCTCTGAGGAAAAATCTATATAACAAACATTGCATTCATAAGCAAACACTTCTAGCAATCAAAACTGACAATCACAATGTAACACAAGAACAAAAGCAACAAGGTTGATGAAAGAAATACTTAAGACAAAGTTGAAACACAAAACTCCAACAAATTCAAAAGTAACACAAAACCCAAAACAAAGTAAAATATAATAAAAGGGTTTTATTAATATTTTACTAGCAAAAATAGTTACTTTTGAAGAACAACTAAAACTATGAAAACAACATCCTAAACAACATAAATGTTTGCCTAATAAACTTAACAATGAGTGAAACACTAACATAAGAGAAAACACTTTTATAAAACCACTAAGTTAACAGAAAATAAATAGTAAAAGCATTTATTATAAAACATAATTAAGTCATCTATAACTTTGTGAAAAGAGTTTCTATGAAACTAAATTGTTTTTATAACATATTACCTAATGAAAATAATATAGTTTTCCTATCATAATAGAACTAACCTAAATTATTTTTATTAACAAAATATTTCTTAACATAAAAGAATTAATACAAATTTTATTTTAAAACAGAATCTAATTACTTAAAACTTTAGTTAAAAGAACTGTTACTAACAAATTTGCTTTTAAAACAACTATACCTATTTGAAAGAGGGTATAGATCCCTACAACAAAATTTATAACTAAACAAATTAACTTTTGTTAACAGCAAGTAAATTACTAAGGTTTGGAACAACAAAACTAAATGAAATCTGAAACTTAATATAAATCATATTCAGATTTTCAAAAAGAAAACAAGGTAAATAAACTAATATGAAACTAAACAGATTCTGTTTGGTTTGAAAACACTATTTAAAATTATTATAAAATTCTCAAACTCTACCAAATGATAGCTATGGTCACTAGTGACAAGTAGGAAAAAGAATCATTCAAAAATTCATTTTAGAACTCATGATATTCAGAAAACAAAATTTAAATCAAATCTGTTAAAATTCAAATTTATCTGTTCAAACATGGTCAAATTTGATATGTACAGAAACTAGATAATTTTTTTGATCTAATTCAAAAATAATCAATTTAAAACAGTTAAAAACATAAAATATATGATTAAAATGAAAACAGAGCTAAATCTGTTTTTAAAACAGAAAACAGAAAAAACGAAAAGCTTAACTAGCGGTCAGGGGGTGACGTGGCGTTCTCTGGTTGGTCTAGGTGTGTGCGTGCGGAGTGTTACGGGCGGTCGACCGAACTATAACGCGTACCGGTTTGGTTTTAAGTTGGATCTAATCCTACGCGTAGATCTACGATCGGACGGTCCAGGGAGAGGAGGAGCTCACAGTGGGGATGGGGTCGCCGGCGAGGGCTTCTCCGGCGAGGCCGAGATGACATGGTTGACGTGGGCGGCGCTCTGGTGGTCCTCCGGGGATGGCGAGGGCACTAATCGACGGCGGCGAGTACGGCGAGAACGTAGGTGGCGTCAGTGAGGCTCGGGGCGTCGGAGTCGACGGGCAGGAGCTCCGGGGTGGCGGTGGTGTTTCGGGTGTTGACGGAGAAGGGGTTCTGATGGGTCTCCGGTGAGTCAGAGGGGATGGGGAGGTGCGGGCGAGTGAGAGAAAAAGGTTTATGGGCTCTGGGGTTCTCGGGGAAAGTTGGGTGGTGCGGGGGCGCGACAATGACGCGGCGGTGACAAGGATTTCCGACGAGCGATTCCGGCGAGGTGAAGGCTCGGGGAGAGGGGGAACAAAGAGAATGGATGCGGGAGAGGGGTGGGGTACTTATAGGGGCAGTGCGGTGGTCGGAAGGGCACGAGGGGCGAGATCCGTGGAGAGGGGTCAGTGGAGGTCGTCGGGCGCGTGGGAGGAGGGTGATGACCGGCGACGGTTTCGGTCGGGCACGAGGGTCCCGCTGGTCAGAGAGAGAAAGAGGGAGACGTAGTCAGCGGGCGACCGTTATGAAATGAATTCGGCTTTAAAGGCTGTGGGCCGGCCGTTTTATTATAAAACCGTTACCGTTTTCTATTTATGATTTTACCAGAGCCATAAAACTTGATCAATGCATTCGAATAAACTCCAAATATAGTCAAATTTTATATCAAAATTAACAGAATAATAAATGCCATTTAATGGACATTTTTATTCTGGCATTTGAATACTTTGGGAAAAAAAATATTATTTTCAGAAATTGCCCTTTTGCTTTTAAATCCCTTTGCAAATATTTTTCAGAATAACCCCTGGTTTTTATTATTCAAATAAATCACCAAGAAGTCCCTGGTGTGGAGTGTCATGTTACTCCTCTCAAATTTTTGTCAGGGGCTTGAATACTTTGAAAATTGGAATAGGAACCAAATATGAAATGATTCCAAAAGAAAATCCAGAGATTTTCACATTCACTATTCAAAGATTTATTTTAAACTTCCAAGTCATATTTCATATAATTTGAAGAAGTCATTTTATCTTCTCTCATGAAAATCATTGAGTTGCTTAAAGTTTTCTGAATTTGAAATATTTTCAAAATGGAAATTCAAATCATTTTCAAATCCCTTTTCATTTGTTTAAATGGAAGAAGTCATGTCATCTTCACTCTAGGATTTTGTGATGAAATGAATTTGAATTCCTGGTGATCAAAATGCAGATTGAAGGTTTTGGGAAAGTCATTTCATTCCCTGTCATTAAACTTTTAAAAAGTTTCAAATTTCACTCACTTTCACACAATCAATCACACAACATTCAAGCAAACAATCCTACTTATTTATTTAATATAACATTCCAAAATTTAGAATTTTGGGATGTTACAAACTACCACACTTAAAAGGAATCTCGTCCTCGAGATTCGAAAAGGCTAGAAAGAAAAGGTTAGGGTTTGGGGGTCTTCTAACAAATCCATTGACCAAGAAGGTGTGGGGTCTTCCAACAAAACTCCATTGACCTGGAAATGTGGGTCTACCACACTTGAATGAGAGTTACTGGTCCTTCAAAATCATGATAGTCCTATGGTGCATTTTTTTGTTCACATTCTTCACAGCTTCTTCCTCGGTGATGATCTTCGGTTATATCAAAATCTTGTGTCCTCACAACAAGGTGTACTTCCTCCGAAACTGGGTCTTCTTAACTGACAGGTCTCGCGATCATTCTAAATAACTTATCGAAGATCTCATGGTGGTCTACCATTAGTGGTTATCCTGCAATGAAATGGGTCTTGGCTTTATCCTCACCATAAAATTCCTACGTGTGACAACAACTGTCATGTACAAGGGGTTTCATCCTACCATTCTAAGGCTTAAACAAAAAGCTTCAAAGAACGTCGTCTCTTTACTATGGGTAAGTCACTCAGATTTACCAATCCGAATAGCAAGAGAATGATAAGAGTATGTCGTCATGGTGGCCAAACCATGTCGCACTGAAATCATTACCTTGTATAAGGTTTAGTAATCTCGTATTCTAGCACTTGGGTTCCCTCACAAGCGTTGCAGAAATTTCTCTTGTCAACGAACAAAGTTCGGATAAATCCTTTGATTTCTGCAAGCTGAACAAAAACACCTATCGTTTCTTCACAACTCTCAGGTTTTCGTAATACTCCTAAGGAAACGATTGCTGATCAGTCGTAGCTTCTTCCAAGTCTCTGCCTTCACAAAGGTGGGGCTTGATCCTTATCAATCCTGAGGTCAGTGACTTGTGGATTCACTTGAATACTTGAACAACTTCATCTCACCCGTGGGGTGACTATCGTTCCATATTACAATATTACCTTCAGTTCATTCCATTATACTCTTGAGGTAACAAATCACAGACTTATTCTTGTCTAAATTCCTCTCTACGAAATCCATTTTCCTTGGTGTGTTTAACCTTGGGTATGGTTTCATCACAATCATTCCTTTTTGCATCATTCCAGCTTCAAAAGCACTTTGTCTCAAGGCTTATCATCCACATAGTTTGAGGTGGTTCCACATTCTCTTCACCTGTATTCACTTATCCAAACTCCTTAACATGAATGGTATTCCCTTCATTCTTTTGTCCCTGTGGTTGCTACTACACTTAAAGTGAAATGCACGCATACCTGCATAGACCATATTTTCTCATATCCTCGAAAATGGTCGGAGACCTTGGGTCATAGAGTAACAACTCATGAAATGCAACATAAGGTAAATAATGACACCATAAATTCCATTAACTCATGAATTTATTACAAACTCTGAGACTTCCATAACTCCGAAATGGTAAGAGTGCTGCCTATTACGGTTGTTACATCCAGAATCCAAAACTCAGACTACTCATGCTTAGCCATTCTTCTCTGGACAAGTATAGGAGTAGTGTCCTGTCTTCTTGCACTGAAAACAAATGATTTCTGACATATCTCGGGTCTTCTTGATGTTGGTTTTTGCTCTTGGGAGTTCTGGTTCCTTTCTTGGACACTTATCGGCATAGTGGCCTAAATTCTTGCACCTGAAACACATGATCTGACTCAGATCCTTCTTCGTAGAAATTGGGTTGTTCAGAGGACGTCTCCGATTTCTCTTCCCGGGCTTCTTTGTTCTGATCAAACTTTCAATTTCCTGTGGATCAAACTCCACTTCTTCTGTCGGGAAGTTTCCCAGATACTCTTTTCTTTCCTTCGTACAGTCTTGTGAGAAATGTCCTTCTTCTCCACATGAATAGCAGGTATTGGAGTAAAATCTAGTTAGGCCTTGTCCATCAGGGTCTTCGATATCTTCCTTCATCACAAGTTCTCCAAATCTCCTCTGAAGGCTTCCTTCATGGCTTCCTTCTGTTGTTTTGAGGACTTCTTGTACCTTGGGGTACACTTGGCATTGAGCAGGGTAATGCATAGTCCCTTCACACAAGAAACAAGTCACCCTACTAGTTGGGCATTCCTCAGCTCGGTGATTTTCTTCACAATGAGGGCATCCTTTCTTGTGTTCTTCCTGGGTGTGTCCTATTTCTCCACAGATTTTACATGCTCGGGTCTTCTCCATCGGGATAACACAATGATTCTGAATGAGACGGGATCTTAACAGAGTCTTCTTGAGTTCTTCCCAATTCTTTGCTCCATTAAATCCTTGTATGGCATGATGCATTTTCCACCAAGTTGCGGCACTTTGGGTAAAGTGTTGGAGAGCATATTGAACCTTATACTTCTGTGCTATCGAGTTGCTCCTGAAGTGATTCTCCATGTTGTGAATCCATACTTCTGTCTCCAACCGAGTCATCGATCCAGAATACATGAGTCCAGCTTCATTCATCATCTATTGGGGTCAAGGTTTTGGGATGAGATGGTAGAGAGAAAGGAGGAGAAAACACACAATACAAACAATGGTTTTGAAAATAGATTTTAGTTGTGGCTGTCGAAAATTACACACAAATGATAGCTCACAAAAATCATCGCATCTAACGTAAGTTTACAATAGGGGTTTGGTCTTCTAGGGCATAATGTCTTGGAAATTTTTCATGGTCTTCAATTTTCTTCGGGTCTTCACAGTCTTCAACACGTGTAGCTTCAACTCTTCTAATGCATGGTGAAATCTTCTTTACTTTGAAAGGACCATCAGTTGTTTCTATATCTTGTCCTTCTTGGAGTGGCTTCAGTTGATCCTTCGTGTGGTCAAAAGGGAAGGGGTATTTTCTAACTCTTGATAAAACTCAGAAGAGAGGAGAAGTAAAAGATCCTTTGAAAACAAAGTTTTTCAAGAAATCATTTCCTAAGGCTTTCCAGTTTCTAGGGTCACGTCCTACAGTCAACATGTGCTCTGATACCATTTCTGTAGCGACCCGACTCAGAACGAGTCAAGCCTTTGTGTTTTCTGTGCCATCCCTGGATCAATATGCTGGCACACACAGTACATCAATGTATATATCAAAGTGCAATCACATGTAAATAGCGTAAAACTGATATATACCTTAAAATAGCAGCGGATATAGTCAACGGGAGTGGTGTCCCAATAACACCAACGGCAAGTTGAGTGCGGACCGTAACCCTGAATCGTACTCTTACCCGTCATAGAAGAGAATCTGCAACATAAGACGTTGCAGCCATGTAGGTCAGTACATTGAATGTACTGGCAAGATCACCATAGTAGAAACAGAAGAATAAAGACTATTCTATATGGAAAGGCTTTGTGGCTCTGTGTCTGAGTTTTTGTGTAAAAGCTGATTTTATTTTCCTACAACAAAGGAATATCAGGAATTTCACTATAGTGTTACCTATCATGACATGGTTCCGCCAACCAATGTCTCAATGCCCATAAGTATCATAAGTTGCCCACAATTAGTTATCAGTCCAGTGTTGAGAGTTCAGAGATAGATCCAAGTCTAGAAGCTCAAATTGTCCGTAACCGGGGACACGGCTAATCGATTAGGTTTAACTCTGCAGAGTGTTGTGTACTTTACCAACAAGATTCTTTCCCTCCTGGTAAGTCCTCACACTGCCTGGTGTTTGAGAACAGGATGAAAGAAACATGGTCTTTCAGAGTGTTTCCCTGACTGTCCGACAGTGCCCATCCCAATCCTAACGTCGACTACATCTCGTAGCACTGCCCAGCAGAGTCACAACAAAGATCAACCAAGCCAGAGCCCATAATGACTTGTGGCTACACAGGTAAGCTTCTGAGCATGAAGTATTCATCCTTCTCTTTGAGTCTGGGTGAAGCTTTCCGCAAGATGTCATGGCGCTTCTCCATGCATCCCGGCCATCCACTGGTTTCTCCAGGGATGCCCAATCAACCATCCTTCACCCAGTAGTGTGTATTGAAAACTTGTCTTCTCAAGTCTTGAAGTCTTGAGGTCTTGAAGATGCAGGACTTGAAGGTGTCTTCATGAAGTTGTCGCCTTGACGTAGAGTCCTTCTTCACACCACTCACGAACACTCATACCAAACCCCGTCTACTATAGCATAGCATAAAAGTAACTAACGTTCCCGGGGCTTTAGTAGCCAGGTGGTGGGTTCCTACCTCATGCATTCTACTCAACTACAAGAATTTCAATAACACTACGGGAGGGATATGTTGAATGATGTCACTACATGCAAATAAAACATAGGTATGAAATAGATGGTCAAGGTGAACTTGCCTGTACTGTTGATGAAGATAAAGATCGCTCTCAGAAATAACTTGATAGACTATTCTTCACTCTCCGAGGAAAAATCTATATAACAAACATTGCATTCATAAGCAAACACTTCTAGCAATCAAAACTGACAATCACAATGTAACACAAGAACAAAAGCAACAAGGTTGATGAAAGAAATACTTAAGACAAAGTTGAAACACAAAACTCCAACAAATTCAAAAGTAACACAAAACCCAAAACAAAGTAAAATATAATAAAAGGGTTTTATTAATATTTTACTAGCAAAAATAGTTACTTTTGAAGAACAACTAAAACTATGAAAACAACATCCTAAACAACATAAATGTTTGCCTAATAAACTT
Source organism: Hordeum marinum (assembly GCA_022496015.1). Taxonomy (NCBI): domain Eukaryota; kingdom Viridiplantae; phylum Streptophyta; class Magnoliopsida; order Poales; family Poaceae; genus Hordeum; species Hordeum marinum. The sequence goes on along the minus strand of CM039675.1, from coordinate 450,011,585 downwards.
AACAATGAGTGAAACACTAACATAAGAGAAAACACTTTTATAAAACCACTAAGTTAACAGAAAATAAATAGTAAAAGCATTTATTATAAAACATAATTAAGTCATCTATAACTTTGTGAAAAGAGTTTCTATGAAACTAAATTGTTTTTATAACATATTACCTAATGAAAATAATATAGTTTTCCTATCATAATAGAACTAACCTAAATTATTTTTATTAACAAAATATTTCTTAACAGAAAAGAATTAATACAAATTTTATTTTAAAACAGAATCTAATTACTTAAAACTTTAGTTAAAAGAACTGTTACTAACAAATTTGCTTTTAAAACAACTATACCTATTTGAAAGAGGGTATAGATCCCTACAACAAAATTTATAACTAAACAAATTAACTTTTGTTAACAGCAAGTAAATTACTAAGGTTTGGAACAACAAAACTAAATGAAATCTGAAACTTAATATAAATCATATTCAGATTTTCAAAAAGAAAACAAGGTAAATAAACTAATATGAAACTAAACAGATTCTGTTTGGTTTGAAAACACTATTTAAAATTATTATAAAATTCTCAAACTCTACCAAATGATAGCTATGGTCACTAGTGACAAGTAGGAAAAAGAATCATTCAAAAATTCATTTTAGAACTCATGATATTCAGAAAACAAAATTTAAATCAAATCTGTTAAAATTCAAATTTATCTGTTCAAACATGGTCAAATTTGATATGTACATAAACTAGATAATTTTTTTGATTTAATGCAAAAAGAATCAATTTAAAACAGTTAAAAACATAAAAGATATGATTAAAATGAAAACAGAGCTAAATCTGTTTTTAAAACAGAAAACAGAAAAAACGAAAAGCTTAACTAGCGGTCAGGGGGTGACGTGGCGTTCTCTGGTTGGTCTAGGTGTGTGCGTGCGGAGTGTTACGGGCGGTCGACCGAACTATAACGCGTACCGGTTCGGTTTTAAGTTGGATCTAATCCTACGCGTAGATCTATGATCGGACGGTCCAGAGAGAGGAGGAGCTCACAGTGGGGATGGGGTCGCCGGCGAGGGCTTCTCCGGCGAGGTCGAGACGACATGGTTGACGTGGGCGGCGCTCTGGTGGTCCTCTGGGGATGGCGAGGGCACTAATCGACGGCGGCGAGTACGGCGAGAACGTAGGTGGCGTCAGTGAGGCTCGGGGCGTCGGAGTCGACGGGCAGGAGCTCCGGGGTGGCGGTGGTGTTTCGGGTGTTGACGGAGAAGGGGTTCTGATGGGTCTCCGCTGAGTCAGAGGGGATGGGGAGGTGCGGGCGAGTGAGAGAAAAAGGTTTATGGGCTCTGGGGTTCTCGGGGAAAGTCGGGTGGTGCGGGGGCGCGACAATGACGCGGCGGTGACAAGGATTTCCGACGAGCGATTCCGGCGAGGTGAAGGCTCGGGGAGAGGGGGAAACAAAGAGAATGGATGCGGGAGAGGGGTGGGGTACTTATAGGGGCAGTGTGGTGGTCGGAAGGGCACGAGGGGCGAGATCCGTGGAGAGGGGTCACCGGAGGTCGTCGGGCGCGTGGGAGGAGGGTGATGACCGGCGACGGTTTCGGTCGGGCGCGTGGGTCCCGCTGGTCAGAGAGAGAAAGAGGGAGACGTAGTCAGCGGGCGACCGTTATGAAATGAATTCGGCTTTAAAGGCTGTGGGCCGGCCGTTTTATTATAAAACCGTTACCGTTTTCTATTTATGATTTTACCAGAGCCATAAAACTTGATCAATGCATTCGAATAAACTCCAAATATAGTCAAATTTTATATCAAAATTAACAGAATAATAAATTCCATTTAATGGACATTTTTATTCTGGCATTTGAATAATTTGGGAAAAAAATATTATTTTCAGAAATTGCCCTTTTGCTTTTAAATCCCTTTGCAAATATTTTTCAGAATAACCCCTGGTTTTTATTATTCAAATAAATCACCAAGAAGTCCCTGGGGTGGAGTGTCATGTTACTCCTCTCAAATTTTTGTCAGGGGTTTGAATACTTTGAAAATTGGAATAGGAACCAAATATGAAATGATTCCAAAAGAAAATCCAGAGATTTTCACATTCACTATTCAAAGATTTATTTTAAACTTCCAAGTCATATTTCATATAATTTGAAGAAGTCATTTTATCTTCTCTCATGAAAATCATTGAGTTGCTTAAAGTTTTCTGAATTTGAAATATTTTCAAAATGGAAATTCAAATCATTTTCAAATCCCTTTTCATTTCTTTAAATGGAAGAACTCATGTCATCTTCACTCTAGGGTTTTGTGATGAAATGAATTTGAATTCCTGGTGATCAAAATGCAGATTGAAGGTTTTGGGAAAGTCATTTCATTCCCTCTCATTAAACTTTTAAAAAGTTTCAAATTTCACTCACTTTCACACAATCAATCACACAACATTCAAGCAAACAATCCTACTTATTTATTTAATATAACATTCCAAAATTTAGAATTTTGGGATGTTATAGTGCATTCGCATTCAAACGTTAATTTAAAAACAATGCGCAAATTTAGGGGGAGCTCTTGCTTATCACATACTTCTCAAAGCGACGATTATATTCCATGATTATATCTTTGTCGAAGCTTTGATCTATGTGTTGTCATCAATTACCAAAAATGGGGAGATTGAAAGCACATTTGCTGCCTTGGTGGTTTTGGTAATTAATAACAACATATAAGTCATTGAACTAATGTTTCCACCAAGTATATTTCAGGACAAGTTCGATAGGGATGGCCAAAGGATTGTGGAATTACCCCAAGATGCAAGGAAATAGGTTTGCCAAGCTTCAAGCAAGAGGAATCTACATTTTACATTTGTGACAAATCACTTTGAGTCCATAGGAAAGCCAATACTATTAAAAGGGGGTAAAGTTTTGATGGTGAACAATATGCTCAAACATGCACAAGTGACAGTCACAAAAACATCCACAAACTCTCCCACCAAAGTCTATCCTAAGACAAATATGCAAAATTGGTGCAACCAACATTCTTACTCCGGTGCCACCGATTCTAAACCCTAGACAGACTCAGCAAAACCCTAACACTTGGTGCAGCCGACACTACACTCGGTGCCACCGACTTGGGTTGCCAAGATTCTGTTACGCAAGTTCACATTTTCGGTCCATCCGAAAATGGTGAATCCGCGTCACCGAGATTGGCAAATCTGACCGTTGGTCACCTTATCGGTGCAACCGAGTTTCCTATATTGGTCTCACCGAGATTCAAAAGTTGCCACCTTTTGGTCACTTCGGTACCACCGAGATTAACACATCGGTGTCACCGAGTTGGTCATTTTGTGTGTAATGGTTGGATTTTTGGGGATGCCTATATATATCCTTTCACCACCACCTACTCGAAAGAGAAGCACTCAAAACTATTCCATACCTATCCTATCAGATTTTCTGAGAGAGAACCACCTACCCTTGTGTTTAGATCAAGATCTTCCACTCCAATCATATGGACCTTGATTTCTAGCCTCCCCAAGTAGCTTTACACCAATCCCATCTCTTCCACCATGCCAAATCTGTGAGAGAGTGATTGTGTGGTGAGGAGTCTATCATCTTGAAGCACAAGAGCAAGGAGTTCATCGTCATTATCGAGCCTATTACCTTTTGGAGGGTGGTGCCTCCTAGATTGGTTAAGTGTCGCTTGGGAGCCTCCTAGTTTGTGTTGTGGAGTGAACCAAGAAGTTTTTAAGGGCAAGGAGATCGCCTACTTCGTGAAGATCTACCCATAGTGAGGCTAGTCCTTCGTGGACGGAAGCCACATGGAATAGTCAAGGTTGCTTCTTCGTGGAACCCTCCATGGGTAGAGCTCTCCGTGGACTCTCGTGACCGTTACCCTCCGTGGGTTGAGGACACCATGAACGTGGACATACAATAGCACCACCTATCGGAACCATGGGAAAAATCATCGTGTCATCACTTGTGTTTTCTTTCCTAACCCTATCTTTACTTACATGTGCAATGTCTTTACTTTTCGCTTCCACACTCTTAGACATGCATGTGTAGGGTGTTACTTGATATGCTATGAATGATAAAACTTTCCAAGCATTAAAATTGGGAAAAAGGCAAAAAATATATTTGGTCAAGTAGTCTAATCACCCCCCTCTAGATCTTCTTTCGATCCTACAGTCAGTAGGGCCCGACCCCGCGCATACCTCAGCCGCCGTTGGGACCGACCGGATCACCAAGGACAACCCCAAGGAGTGAGGGTTACGGAGCCAGTGAGGCTCCTGAGTCGCGATGCTCAGGAGTTCCCCTTCACGTACGAGCGCCTCCCATACCTTTCCTTGCTAGCTTTTCCTAAGAGGGGCGTGTGAAGACTAGGTTTGCCAGACCTGGGAAGGTGGCGAGTACCAGGCCCGACCCGGTAGTAGCCCCCATGCAACCCCCTCATGCGTACATCCTAGGGAATGCAGCGAGACATGGCCACAAGGAGCCCTCCCGAGGTTGGATTCAACCGCTGGGGTACCCTCAGTTGTTTATCCCCAGCACTGGACGTAGGGTTTCCACATTGCGTGGCCATAGCCATTGGTGGGCAGTGTTGACTTCTCCGCCAACATGGAGCTGTGGCTTCCACATTGCGTGGGCATAGCCATCGGTGGACAGTGTTGACTTCTCCGCCAGCACGGAGCTGTGGCTACCACATTGCGTGGGAGGGAACCCCTCCGCGTCCTCGGGGGGCTCCGGGTGTGTACAACCCATTGAGTTCATACACGTGGCTGGCACGGTAGAACTGGGAGGTGTATCTGGGAGCTCATGAGGGTGCTTTGGCCTCGCGAGGTCCCTTTCTCAAGGCTGGTTGCGCCTGGTCTTCTTGTTGATGGCTTTATCTGAGGCCTTGGAGTTGTAGCGACCCGACCTGAAGGGTCAAGTCTCCGGTGTTTCCGTACCATCCCAAGATCATGCTGGTACACACACGGTACATCAATGTATATATCAAAGGGAAATCACACAGCATTATATTAATCGAAATCTCATATCGAGTCCTTTATTACAATATAAATTACAATAAAGTGGCCGAAGGCCAACTCATGAGAATAACTAAATCTTGCGGAAGCGTCGAAGGTAGATGAGTCCATCTGACTCCAAGGGCATCTCACTGAGCATAGAACGTGTCCTCACTCCTGGTCGGAAAAGTACTCTGCAACATGATACGTTGCAGCCATGTAGGTCAGCATATGGAATATGCCGGCAAAGTCACAAGAGAGGGGTGAAAAGATAATCATCTAGTCTATATGCTTATATGGCAGGTGGGGTGGTAAGTTTTTGCGTAAAGCCAATTTTTCCTACATCAAGAGAGGGCTAAGCAAAAAATATTACTAAGTTGGTTGATTAATGAGATGGTTCCACCAACCAATTCTCATACCCAATTGTTAAATAACCATATCATCATATTAATTGTGTTGAGAATTCCGAATGTTTCAGTTCCTTTGGCTCAAGTCGTCCATGACCGTGGACACGGCTAATCGATTAGGTTTGAGTACTCTGCAGAGTTTTGTGCACGTTCCCCACAAGATTTGGTCGCCTCCATTTAATTTCTCGCACTTCAGGGTGTTTGAGAAACTGATGACCAAAACATGGTCTTCCAAAGGGTTTCCCTGCGACTCTGACGGTGCCCATCCTTTCCTACCGTTCTTCTACATCTCGTAGCACCGCCTGTCCAGGGTCACCACGATATCCAACCAAGCCAGAGCCCATAATGACTTGTGGCTATGCAGGTAAGCCTTGGGTCTTAAAGCATCCATCCATCTCTTTGTGCCTGGGTGGATCTTTCCGCGTGAATACTGGCCATCTCCAGCATCACCTAGGCAAATCCACTGGTTTCTCCAGGGTGCCGTTCAACCATCATCCACCCAGAGGTATGTTGAAAACTCGGGGTCTTGAAATCTTGATCTTTAAGTAGGTCTTGAAATTATTAACTCTCTCAACTCTCATGAATCACACAACCAACCCCGTCTACTAATAGCATAGCAAAAATAAAACAACGTTTCCCGGGGCCAGATGTTGTCAAAGGGGTTGAGGAGGTACCTACCACATGATACTACAACATGTAACCAAGTTTCCAACTAACCTATCTTGCATGCAATTGGGGAGATGGTAGAACTAATGCATATAAAACATGGGTAAACATGATCAAAGTGACTTGCCTGATTGATGATCTTCGTACGTGAGTGACTCTAAGTAACAAGCTTCGCACTCCGGATAATCTAACGAAACAAACAAGCACTCAATAAGCATACTACAGAATATTGTAACTCACAACATCAACCAAGAACTAGTAAACAATCAAGACAAAACAATGCACAATTTACAAGTAAGAAAAACTCACAAAGTTTTGTTTACTAGGAGACGATTGATAAAACACTACTAACATAATAAAACTATTTTGTAATAACCAAAACAACTATTGACAGCAAGGAAACAATAAAATATTTTATTAATAAACATAATAAAATAAAATTAAAGTTTGTTGAGAAAATCTTTAGTAAAGTTTATAAAAGTTTTGATAAACACTATATGAATCAACTATAGTTATACTAACAAAAAGAATGAAATTAAACTTATTATTTATTAGTAAAACATGTTCTTAATAGAAAAGAATTTACAAGTAAACTTGTTTTAGAAAACAGAGTTAAATTATATAAAACTTTGATTGAAAGCAAAACTATTACTAACTAGTTGTTTTAATCAAAATAAACCTATTTGAAAAGAAGTTGTGATTCCTATCTTAACAAGGAAATAAACTAAACAATTTTATATTTTTATAAACAATAAGTAAAACACTAAATGTATAAACAACAGAACCTACTAAACAAATTAAAACTAAATCTAAATTGAACTAACTAAAACTAAGTAAATAAAACTATATTGTAATACTAGGCAGATTCTGTTTATAGCTAAAACACTAATCAAAATCATCCTAGAAATCCTCAAACTAAACATGAAGGTACGCCCTGGTCGCCTGAGGACGACACGGCCCGGCGAGCGCCCTTAAACGAAACAAGCCAAAAAGTTACCTGGCAGAGATCAACAAAAAGTCACTTGGCGGCCATGCCGCTGAAGAGCCGAAGCTGCCGTTGTAGCCTGACCTTGTGCCTCCATGAGCGCGGCCCTCATGGGACCGTCATCTCCTTGGGCCCGGGACCCACGCTTGGCCCGGGCATCTCCCCCAACTCCTCGTCGCGTCTCGACAGGCATGGCGCGAGCATGGCCCGGGCAAGACGCTAGAACATGACTCTGACGTTTGCCAGGCCGAAGGGCATGCAAACGTAGCTGTTCGGGTAAGCCCACCCATTGTCGGCGTGTGCCAAACAAAAACGGCTCTGGGACGAAGCCCTGTTGATGGCGAGCGCGTTGACATAGGCACGTGTCTGGTCGACCGAGCCGTCGATGGGGATTGCGATTGGTGGTGCAAGGCAATTCCTTCCTTTCCCGGTCTGTGCCGCCTAAAGTTCCTTGATCGCCTTGATGATCGACTCTCGTGAGCTTGGCGCCTCTCACCGTGCCCCTGGTTCTGGCAGTCGTGCGCTAGGACGCGCCTTGAGGTTGTGCCCGAACGCCTCCCTTGCCTGACCAGCCAAGCCAGGTGCTTCCCGGGCGGCAGCCCCTGAGCCTGACCCAAGGGGTGCACGGAGCGCGCCTTCCTATGCGACGGAAGGGTGGACCCATCCCCAAATGCAAAGCGCAAGGCTCCTCCCTTGGAGGTTCCAACCGCCTGGTGCTCCGCGAGGGTGAGCTACTTCTTCACCCTGTGTTCATCTTCGCATGGTGGGGCATCCTCCTTGTCGTCTGAGCGTTCGGCCGCAGCCGCGCATTAAGCATGGTCGAGGGAGCAAACGACATCCTTCTCATTATAGGCAATGGTGATGACGCTGTCGATGTAGAAACCTGCGGATCTCGGGTAGGGGGTCCCGAACTGTGAGACTAGGATTGACGATAACATGAGACAAAGGGCGACCGGTCGGTAGAGGAAAACGATTCGGTCGGTAGAGGAAAACGATTCGGATATTTACCCGATCTAATCTCGGCCGTGGGTTTTAGATCCGAGGGTCCAGGGAGCTTACGGAGGAAACGGTCGCCGGCGTGGAGATCTCCGGCGAGTCCAGAAGTGGCGAAGATGACGACGAGGAGCTCCGGTGGTCGAGGGAGGCAGTGGAGTGGTCCGGGCGACGGCGAAGGGTCTCCGGAGTCGACTGGTGACAAGTGTGGGTGGAACGGTGGACGGAGTCGCCGGCTACGGTCGACGGGAGGTCCGGTGGTGGTGGCTACTCCGGCGACGAATTGCGGCAGCGCCTCGGCGAGGTAGGAGGGGGTTTGGGGGGAAATGGAAGGCGGGGAGTGGGTGGCTTATATAGGGGCGCTGGGGAGTGCGGGGGAGGAGAGGGGAGAGAGATCCGGGAGGGGGAAGAAACTGCCGGCGAGGAATCTCCGGCGCGCGCGGGAGGAGAGTGATGACCGCTCGGGCATTACGAGCGAGCGAGGTGGGGCCCGGTGTCAGTGAGAGCGGGGCATCCGTTGCGCGTCGGTCGGCCGGTTGGTATTAAATTCGCGTATAACTGCCGTGGGCCGGCCCGTTTAATACAGTAACCGTTACCGTTTCTGTTTAATGTTTTTCCAGAGCGTTTCAAAAGCTTTTAAAACATTCAAACCGTTTATAAATATAGGGGTATTATATATCAAAATTAACAGAATAATAAATGCTATTTAATGAACATTTCTATTCTGTCATTTGAACACTTTGAAAAAATAATATTTTCAGAAATTGCCTAATTGTTTTTAAATCCTTTTTGCAAATATTTACAAAATAAGTCCTGGTTATTATTGTTCAAATATATCACCAAGATGACCCTGGTTTGGAGTGTCATGTTTCTCCCCTCTTATTTGAACTTTTTACCAAGATTTCAAATAGGTGAAAGCAACTTAGGGAAAATAGAAAGGGCTTTTCAGAAGTTTAGAAAGGGCATTTCAACAATACATGTATTCAAGCAATGATGCAGAAGAAAGCATAGCTATATTTCATAACATTCCAAAATGGAATTTTGGGATGTTACAAACCTACCCACCTTAAGATGAATCTCGCCCTCGAGATTCGGGTTGGCTAGAAAATAGGTGCGGGTGGTCTCTACGAAGATCTTCTTCGCGTTCCCAGGTGGCTTCTTCCTCGGTGTGATGACTCCACAAAACCTTACAGAACTTGATGATCCTCCTGCGGGTAACTCTGTTGGCAGTCTCGAGGATTCTGACAGGCTTCTCCTCGTAGGTCAGATCATTGTCAAGTTGTATGGCCTCTAGGGGCACTGTATCTCTCAAAGGAATATCAGCCATCTCAGCATGACATTTCTTCAGCTGGGACACGTGGAACACATTATGAACTTCGGATAATCCTTCCGGCAATTCCAGTTTGTATGCAACTTCGCCTCTATGTTCAAGAATTTTGTAGGGGCCTATGAATCTGGGTGCTAATTTTCCTTTAACACCAAACCTCTTGATTCCTCGAAGCGGGGACACACGAAGATATGCTCTGTCTCCCACTTCATACGTCACTTCTTTACGTTTGCTGTCAGCATAACTCTTCTATCGAGATTGAGCTATCTTGAGTCTGTCGCGAATCAGCTTAACTTTCTCTTCAGAATCTCGGATAAGGTTGGGACCAAAAAGTTGTCGGTCTCCAACACCATCCCACGTCTGTGGTGTTCTGCACCTCCTTCCGTATAAAGCTTCGAAAGGGGCCATCTTCAGACTGGTCTGATAACTGTTGTTGTACGAGAATTCTGCGTAAGGTAAGTTGTCATCCCAACTAGATCCATAATCTAGCGCACAAGCTCTCAACATGTCTTCCAGAATCTGGTTGACTCTCTTAGTCTATCCATCTGTCTGCGGATGAAAAGCTGTACTGAACTCCAGCCTTGTACCCAAAGTTTCATGTAACTGATGCCAAAACTTTGAGGTAAATTGTGTTCCTCTATCTGACACGATACTCCTCGGAACTCCATGCAGACACACGATCCTTGTCATGTATATCTTGGCTAGCTTAGCACTGGTATAGGTGGTTTTCAGTGGAATGAAATGAGCTACCTTGGTCAAGCGATCTACCACTACCCAGATGGAATCATAACCTGAACGGGTCCTGGGTAATCCTGTGATGAAGTCCATACCAAGCTTTTCCCATTTCCACTCGGGTATCGGCAAAGGTTGGAGTAACCCTGCTGGTTTCTGATGTTCTGCCTTTACTCGCTGACAAACATCACATATTGCAACATGTTCCGCAATATCTTTCTTCATACCTGTCCACCAATAACTTTCCTTTAAATCCAGATACATCTTGGTGTTGCCTGGGTGTATCGAGTAAGGTGAATCGTGGGCTTCCTGAAGTATCAACTTCCTGAGCTCTGGGTTATTGGGCACATAGATTCGGTTCTCAAACCACAAAGTTCTGTGTTCATCCTCACGAAAACCTTTAGCCTTACCATCTTCCATTCTCTGTTTAATCTCAGCTATCTCCTTGTCTGATTTCTGGGCTTCACGAATTCTTTCGGTCAAGGTGGACTGAATTTCCAGTGTAGCAACATATCCTCTTGGAACTATCTCTAGCTTGAGCTCTCTGAGATCATCGGCTAACTCTTGGGGTAATCCTCCCGCTGTGAGTGTGTTCACATAAGTTTTCCGACTCAAGGCATCGGCTACAACATTAGCCTTACCTGGATGGTAGTGTAATCTCATGTCATAGTCCTTGATTAACTCTAACCATCTCCTCTGTCTGAGGTTCAACTCTTTCTGCGTGAAAATATATTTCAGGCTCTTATGGTCGGTGTAAACATCACAACTATTTCCGATAAGGAAATGTCTCCAGGTCTTGAGTGCGTGCACTATGGCTGCTAGTTCCAAATCATGGGTGGCATAATTCAACTCATGAGGTCGTAGTTGTCTGGATCCATAAGCTACAACCTTTCCATCTTGCATGAGTACTCCTCCAAGTCCTTGACGTGACGCATCACAATAAACCTGGAAGTCCTTCCGAATATTGGGCAAAATCAACACTGGGGCTATGACCAAATGTTTCTTCAACTCCTGGAAACTGGCTTCACATTCCTCAGTCCAAATATACTTAGATTCTTTCTTCAACAACTCTGTCATGGGCTTGGCAATCTTTGAGAAATTCTCAATGAATCTCCGGTAATATCCGGCAAGTCCAAGGAAACTGCGGATCTCCTTAACTGAGGTGGGTGATTTCCACTCGGTGACGGCTTCAACCTTAGCGGGGTCTACGGCTATTCCTTCTCCAGAAATAACATGTCCAAGGAATCCGACTTCCGTCAGCCAAAATTCACATTTGCTGAACTTGGCATATAACTGATGCTCTCTTAGCTTTTCCAGAACTAAACGTAGATGTTCCTTGTGTTCTTCCTCGTTCTTGGAGAATATCAAAATGTCATCGATGAACACCACGACAAACTTGTCCAAATATTCCATAAACACTTTGTTCATCAAATTCATGAAGTAGGCAGGAGCATTAGTCAAACCAAAGGACATGACAGTATACTCATACAAGCCATACCTTGTGGTGAAAGCTGTTTTGGGTATATCCTGTTCACGAATCTTCAGTTGATGATACCCTAATCGAAGATCGATCTTAGAGAATACTTTTGCGCCTACTAGCTGATCAAACAAATCATTAATCATCGGCAGAGGGTACTTGTTCTTGATAGTCACCTCGTTCAAGGCACGATAATCGACTACCATTCTCAAGGTTTTATCCTTCTTCTCCACCAAAAGAACTGGGGCTCCCCAAGGTGAAGAACTTGGGCGTATATAACCTTTGTCCAATAACTCCTTAATTTGCTTCTTGATTTCCAACAGATCATTTGCGGGCATCCGATAGGGTCTCTTGGAAATTGGGGCTGTCCCTGGCTGTAGCTCTATTAGGAACTCAATCTCCCTATCTGGTGGCATGCCTGGTAATTCTTCCGGAAATACATCCAGATAATCTTTTACTACAGGTACTTCCTCCTGAAGAACTCCTGTGAGGGCATTTAACCGAGCACTCATACGTGTGTGTCGGGATACATACTTAATTCTCTTGTTCTCCGGGGTGGTGAGTGAAACAGACTTGCTAAGGCAATCAAGATTTCCTTCATACTTGGTCATCCAATCCATGCCTAGGATTACATCCAATCCCTAGGATTCTAAGACAATGAGGTCGGTGGGAAAAACATGGTTTCCTATATTGAGTTTCAAGGCATGGCATCCTATCCCTGCCATCATCATACCTCCTGGGGAACTGACCTTAATGGGCTGTCTAAGGGTTTTGGTGGGCAAACCATACTTATCCACAACTACCCTTGATATGAAGGAATGAGTTGCACCGGAATCAAAAAGTACTGTAACTGGACGTGAATGAATAAAAACTTACCAACCACAGTCTCGGGTTGATCATAGACTTCTTCCACGTCGAGATGGATCACCTGGGCACGAGGAAAAGGGTTTGGCTTCTTGGCTGTGGAGTTGCCGTTTCCATTTCCCTGCTTGCTCTGGGGACACTCAGTAGCATAGTGCCCTGTCTTCTGGCACTTGAAACAGGTGATGTGACTCAGATCCTTCTGAGTAGGAACGTGACAATGCTGATTGTTGTTCCCATTCCCATTGTCAGTCTTGAAATTGCTATGGTTGGGACGGGCATTCCCATTTCCTCCATGGTTGTGGCTTCCATGGTTGTGCACAGCATGAGTGTGCCTTCCAAACTTACCGGTACCTGATCCGGTATTTCCTGAGTACGGGGAGTAGCAGGACTTCTGATGAGTTCCAGAGTTAAACTTCCCCTGAGTGTACTTCCGCTTGCGGTTCTCAATCTGCTGCTGTTTACCTTCCAAAATGAGTGCCTTATCCACCAGCTCTTGGTAGTTGTTGAAAGTAGCCACTACCAGCTGCATGCTCAACTCATCGTTGAGTCCTTCTAGAAACTTCTCTTGCTTGGACGCATCATCGGCCACGTCTCCTGGTGCATAACGTGCCAATGTGTTGAAGTTGTCCACGTATTGGGCCACAGAGCGATTTCCCTGGCGCAAGTTACGAAACTCGCGCTTCTTCAGACTCATGGCTCCAGCTGAAACATGTGCGGTGCGGAAAGCAAGCTTGAATTGCTCCCAAGTTACATCAACAATAGGATAGGTGGTGATGTAATTCTCCCACCATGAAGCTGCTGGTCCTTCAAGTTGATGTGCGGCAAAGCGCACCTTCTCAGCATCAGTACATCCAGCGGTGACAAGTTCTCTCTCCATCTTACGGAGCCAGTCATCTGCCACAATGGGCTCAGTGCTGCTGGAGAAAGTTGGAGGGTTCAACCTCAGAAAACGGGTGAGATTGTCAGTCTGGGGTGGATGGTGGTTGTGGTTGTTTTGGTTGTTGGTCTGATTCTGAATCAATAGCTGCATCAGTGCATTCTGCTGCTGAAGGAGTTGCGTGAGTTCCGGCGGGAAAGTGAAGTCAGACTCACGTCGTGGAGGCATCTTACTGTTTCCAGAGGGGTGAGAATTAGAATAGAACAAGGGCCTAAAAGAAGAAATTCACTACCCATATGCAATGCAACAAACATATCACACCAAACACTCATTCATTTATTCAATCAATGTCAAACATTGGGAATACAAATCTCAATCAAACTAAGCATCGGCCTACGCTTTTAACGTTGAAAATAAAAGATACATGGAGGCATAACTAAAGTTTTCCTCAGAAGTACATGGTGACTGAGTCTCCTCCAGTGGTGCTCTCCTCATAGTCATCATCGTCGCTGATGAAAGGAGCCAAGTCTCCCTCAGGATGAAGATTTTCACCCATGTCCATCTGTTCCTCCAGAGTGGCGATGCGAGTGTTCAGCTTGTCGATCCTCTCTAAGAAATCCTTCACCTCATATTCATCCTCATAGTTGGCTTCCCGCAAGTCAGCTTCAAGATCAATCTCACGGTTCATCAGATTCTTGATTGTCTTCGTATCAGTACGAACTCGAAGCTCCAGAGTCCTGATGTGCGTCTCCAGGGTCTGGATATATGACATGGTGGAGTCTCAAGTGGGAGGGGTTATGATGTTGCCATGGGCATCTCTGCGGCAAACCATGCTGAGTCCTGGTGAAATGGTTCCACCTCTGTATTCCTCCTGAATACGTCCAAGGGCACGATGAATGGCCATGTCTCTTCCAAGTATCCAGCTGGGTGCCACGAACTTGAAGTCGATGGGTTTCTTCCGATTCCCAAAGGTTTTCCCTCGGATGTGCACCTCGATCCTGTAGCGTCCATCTTGTGGAAATGACATGATAGGAGTCCCGGTGATGCTCGGCAAAGCAATCCTCACGTCTTTGACGATCCTCATCAGCTCCTTACCAAAAGGCATCGTTGCGTCAGGCTGGCAAAACTCCGTGATCAACACTGGGATGAAGGTGGCCATCTATAAATTTTGAAATAATCGGAGAGAAGTCAGAAACGAGTAGATGAGAGTATAAGAATTTTAAAGACAAGGAGAAATAAGTCCTAAGCTTTCCAATCCTGAGGTTACGTCCTACGGTCAGCGTGTGCTCTGATACCATTTCTGTAGCGACCCGACCTGAAAGGTCAAGTCTCCGGTGTTTCCATACCATCCCAAGATCATGCTGGTACACACACGGTACATCAATGTATATATCAAAGGGAAATCACACAGCATTATATTAATCGAAATCTCATATCGAGTCCTTTATTACAATATAAATTACAATAAAGTGGTCGAAGGCCAACTCATGAGAATAACTAAATCTTGCGGAAGCGTCGAAGGTAGATGAGTCCATCTGACTCCAAGGGCATCTCACTGAGCATAGAACGTGTCCTCACTCCTGGTCGGAAAAGTACTCTGCAACATGATACGTTGCAGCCATGTAGGTCAGCATATGGAATATGCCGGCAAAGTCACAAGAGAGGGGTGAAAAGATAATCATCTAGTCTATATGCTTATATGGCAGGTGGGGTGGTAAGTTTTTGCGTAAAGCCAATTTTTCCTACATCAAGAGAGGGCTAAGCAAAAAATATTACTAAGTTGGTTGATTAATGAGATGGTTCCACCAACCAATTCTCATACCCAATTGTTAAATAACCATATCATCATATTAATTGTGTTGAGAATTCCGAATGTTTCAGTTCCTTTGGCTCAAGTCGTCCATGACCGTGGACACGGCTAATCGATTAGGTTTGAGTACTCTGCAGAGTTTTGCGCACGTTCCCCACAAGATTTGGTCGCCTCCATTTAATTTCTCGCACTTCAGGGTGTTTGAGAAACTGATGACCAAAACATGGTCTTCCAAAGGGTTTCCCTGCGACTCTGACGGTGCCCATCCTTTCCTACCGTTCTTCTACATCTCGTAGCACCGCCTGTCCAGGGTCACCACGATATCCAACCAAGCCAGAGCCCATAATGACTTGTGGCTATGCAGGTAAGCCTTGGGTCTTAAAGCATCCATCCATCTCTTTGTGCCTGGGTGGATCTTTCCGCGTGAATACTGGCCATCTCCAGCATCACCTAGGCAAATCCACTGGTTTCTCCAGGGTGCCGTTCAACCATCATCCACCCAGAGGTATGTTGAAAACTCGGGGTCTTGAAATCTTGATCTTTAAGTAGGTCTTGAAATTATTAACTCTCTCAACTCTCATGAATCACACAACCAACCCCGTCTACTAATAGCATAGCAAAAATAAAACAACGTTTCCCGGGGCCAGATGTTGTCAAAGGGGTTGAGGAGGTACCTACCACATGATACTACAACATGTAACCAAGTTTCCAACTAACCTATCTTGCATGCAATTGGGGAGATGGTAGAACTAATGCATATAAAACATGGGTAAACATGATCAAAGTGACTTGCCTGATTGATGATCTTCGTACGTGAGTGACTCTAAGTAACAAGCTTCGCACTCCGGATAATCTAACGAAACAAACAAGCACTCAATAAGCATACTACAGAATATTGTAACTCACAACATCAACCAAGAACTAGTAAACAATCAAGACAAAACAATGCACAATTTACAAGTAAGAAAAACTCACAAAGTTTTGTTTACTAGGAGACGATTGATAAAACACTACTAACATAATAAAACTATTTTGTAATAACCAAAACAACTGTTGACAGCAAGGAAACAATAAAATATTTTATTAATAAACATAATAAAATAAAATTAAAGTTTGTTGAGAAAATCTTTAGTAAAGTTTATAAAAGTTTTGATAAACACTATATGAATCAACTATAGTTATACTAACAAAAAGAATGAAATTAAACTTATTATTTATTAGTAAAACATGTTCTTAATAGAAAAGAATTTACAAGTAAACTTGTTTTAGAAAACAGAGTTAAATTATATAAAACTTTGATTGAAAGCAAAACTATTACTAACTAGTTGTTTTAATCAAAATAAACCTATTTGAAAAGAAGTTGTGATTCCTATCTTAACAAGGAAATAAACTAAACAATTTTATATTTTTATAAACAATAAGGAAAACACTAAATGTATAAACAACAGAACCTACTAAACAAATTAAAACTAAATCTAAATTGAACTAACTAAAACTAAGTAAATAAAACTATATTGTAATACTAGGCAGATTCTGTTTATAGCTAAAACACTAATCAAAATCATCCTTGAAATCCTCAAACTAAACATGAAGGTACGCCCTGGTCGCCTGAGGACGACACGGCCCGGCGAGCGCCCTTAAACGAAACAAGCCAAAAAGTTACCTGGCAGAGATCAACACAAAGTCACTTGGCGGCCATGCCGCTGAAGAGCCAAAGCTACCGTTGTAGCCTGACCTTGTGCCTCCATGAGCGCGGCCCTCATGGGACCGTCATCTCCTTGGGCCCGGGACCCATGCTTGGCCCGGGCATCTCCCCCAACTCCTCGTCGCGTCTCGACAGGCATGGCGCGAGCATGGCCCGGGCAAGACGCTAGAACATGACTCTGACGTTTGCCAGGCCGAAGGGCATGCAAACATAGCTGTTCGGGTAAGCCCACCCATTGTCGGCGCGTGCCAGACAAAAACGGCTCTGGGACGAAGCCCTGTTGATGGCGAGCGCGTTGACATAGGCACGTGTCTGGTCGACCGAGCCGTCGATGGGGATTGCGATTGGTGGTGCAAGGCAATTCCTTCCTTTCCCGGTCTGTGCCGCCTAAAGTTCCTTGATCGCCTTGATGATCGACTCTCGTGAGCTTGGCGCCTCGCACCGTGCCCCTGGTTCTGGCAGTCGTGCGCTAGGACGCGCCTTGAGGTTGTGCCCGAACGCCTCCCTTGCCTGACCAGCCAAGCCGGGTGCTTCCCGGGCGGCAGCCCCTGAGCCTGACCCAAGGGGTGCACGGAGCGCGCCTTCCTATGCGACGGAAGGGTGGACCCATCCCCAAATGCAAAGCACAAGGCTCCTCCCTTGGAGGTTCCAACCGCCTGGTGCTCCGCGAGGGTGAGCTACTTCTTCACCCTGTGTTCATCTTCGCATGGTGGGGCATCCTCCTTGTCGTCTGAGCGTTCGGCCGCAGCCGCGCATTAAGCATGGTCGAGGGAGCAAACGACATCCTTCTCATTATAGGCAATGGTGATGACGCTGTCGATGTAGAAACCGGCGGATCTCGGGTAGGGGGTCCCGAACTGTGAGACTAGGATTGACGATAACATGAGACAAAGGGGAAACGAGTTTACCCAGGTTCGGGCCCTCCTATGGAGGTAATACCCTACGTCCTGCTTGATTGTATTGATGGTGTAAGGGGTTACAAAGTTGATCTACCTCGAGATTGTATGTCTAACCCTAGATGAGTTGTCCTTCTATGCCCTAAAACCCTCCGGCTTATGTAGATGCTAGGGTTCCCTTAGCTTACATATGGTCGGTAACATGCTGAAGAGATAACTTGCCTAACTACAGATAATAACTTGGAGAGGACGTCTGGACTCCATGAAGCTTCCATCTTGGCATAGACGGTCCTCGATCCTCCGAGGCCTGCCTTGCGGCCCATATAGTCCTGCCCATGAATAATGGTCGGCTATCCGAGGACCCCCTAATCCAAGACTCCCTCAGTAGCCCCAGACTAGCCTTCAACGTAGATATATATTCGGTTGATCCCTTCACATTGTTATCTTCGGCTTGCGAGGCGAGTCCCTCATCCTCCTTTGTTTGGCATCCGACCAAAATTCGGTAAGATCCCAAGCGTCGCGGGTGCGGGTCATTACAATAACTGCACAAGTTCCTTGATTTTTGTGCATCGTGGGGAGGTGAGTGGTTAGTGATTTTTAGAACCCTACCACTCCGCAACGGTGGCACCAACCAATTTAACCAAACAAAATCGTGATTCAAACAACATCTTGTTCCTCCCTATCGTCAGAAACTCCCAGCGGAAGCTCTACACAAAACATGGCTAACGCTCCCAGTTCCTCAAAGCGCCCTTACGGCCAACACCTAGGCGACTAGACCAGCTGCTCTGTCACACTTCCGAGGCTCTGCAACCTGGAGACCTAGGGATACCTTCCATTATCAGATCTAGCGACAACCCGCGCAGACCTAATTGCTTATGGCGATGAGGTCTTTGACAAGCGCTTCCCCAATCCAAATAGAGGGGAGCGTGTTTGCTTCATCCCGTTCCTCCTTCGAGGCCTGGGATTTCAAATCACCCATTTTTGAGGGGGTTACTGGAGTTCTACGGAATTCAACTCCACCATCTCACCCCAGGGTCGATCCTGCACATCTCTGGCTTAGTTGCCCTTTGTGAGATGTTCTTGGGGTGTGAAGCTCACTTCGATCTGTGGAGGAAATATTTCTGCCTCATTGGCCGAACTCGGGACAAGGCCATCTTAGAGGTCGGTGGAGCCGAAGTATGCTGCATAGTGGGAACGGGGTATCCGGCTGGCACACCGAAGAATGGACTTCGGAGTGGTTTTATATTGAAGACGTCCCCCTGTTCGGGCCAACTCAGACATGTCCGCCCGAATACTCTGATCTCCTCCCGAAGAAGAGGTACAACTGGCGACCCAAGAGCTCTCAGGAAGAGAGCACCGAAGTGCAACGCCTGGCCACGTAAGTGCGGATGCTTTCCATGTAGGAGATATGCCCTAGAGGTAGTAATAACAGTTATTTTGTATCTCCAAGTTTGTAATGAAAGTTTATGTTCCATGCTATAACTGCAATGATTCTCGAGTCTACAATAACCACGAGGCTTAGAGGGAAACTCATGTGCACGTGTGGTATAATAAACGGTAAATTGAATTCCTAGTCTAGCCTCTAAGACTGGCTCAAGTATTGCATGATGATCCTGTTTTCCTGATCATGGGCATGGCTATGCCGGCAATTTTGAGGGCACGATGTTGGTAGAAAACTCGTGTTGAATCGATCCGAATTGATGTTATGCTATGAGATACATTCATCACAAGTTAATGGTTAATAACACAGAGATGGTTAATGTTTGCATAATTCCTTAGACCATGAGAGTATCGAGTTTCTTCATGCTTGCTTCATGAACTTTGGGGTTTGTTAAACATCATCCGTAAATGGGTGGCTATTACAGCGGCTTACGGGTTCATGGAAAAATATGTCAAGTAACTTGATAGCTCAATATTGGGATTTGCTCCTCCGACGATGGAGAGATATCTCTGGTCTCTCTCGGTGTTACAATATCCATCATCGTCTGGCCAGACACTTTGTGATTTGATCACGGGGATCCCGAAACACGGGAACGAGAAAAGAGAACAATACCGGCAACGAGGTAACTAGCATAGTGGACAAGTTATTGATCCACGAGGATGCCTACATGTCTCATCTCGGGTAATTGTAACATATCACGAAGCAACATGAATAGCTCATGGCAACTGGAGGTTCAGTCGAATATTCATTCGTGTGGGTATAGGGGTCAATATGGGTGTCCACGGCTCCGATGTTGATCATTGATCGGAAGGGGTTCCGTGTCATGTCTATGCTTCACCGAACCTATAGGGTCACACATTTAAGGGTCATCTATCTGTTGAATACTAGACAGGGAGTTTGAGAGAAAATCACCGAAAAGTTTCGGACACCGAAAAAGTTTTGGACAGCAGAAAAGTTCCGCAGACAGAACACCTAAATAGTTTCGGTAAAACTAAAAAGTAGTTTCAGGGGATACCATTAAGTCAAATTGGTTTCGGCACATGCCTGATAATTCTTGGAGGGCGCCAGAATCATTTTGGAAACTTCTGGGAATTTTCCGGAAGAAAAACCGGAAATGTTCCGGAGCTGCCGGAACCGCTTCAGATGCTTTTCGCAAATGAAAATCACTATTCCAGAATTTTCCGGATCGCATTAAAAATTATTGTAGTGGGGTACTAGAATTGTTCTAATCCCACATCAATATTTTCAGTTCGATCGGACGCTGAAAAATGTCATCGTGAATAGTGAAAGTGCTTTTTGGATATTTATGGAAAAGCACCTTTTTGGATATTTCCAAAAAGGATTCTAGAAGGAATTGGGGAGCAAGGTAGCTCCTCATGGGCCCCCCCAAGGGTTGGCCGGCCAAGGGTGGAGCTCCACATGGCACCCCTTTTCCTTCTTATGATTTTTTATGTGTGACATAAAGTGGGGGTAGTTTGGTATTTTCAAGTATCAACCCTACCCCTTGGTTTTCCTATAAATAGAGGAGATGTGGGCTGCCATATTTTCATCCTTGTGCTCTCATACACATGCTTTGCTTTGCAAGCTCTCTCTCCCTCCCACGAAAAGAGTCTTTCGTAGAGCCGAAAGGCTGTCTGGGTTCCGGCAGGAACTAGTTCTGGATGGCGAAGCCCTGCCGGATAGATGTTACCGTATGTGTGCAACCCCGTAGAGAGGTCGTAGTTTCAATCTTTTGCCCGAGGGGCTATTCGTGTGTCCTCCCGTAGGGCTTTCTGAGTCTCCGTTCGATTTTCGAGGGTCCTCCCGAAGGGCTGCCATGACATCGTCCAGGGGACTGTCCGACCGCCTCCCGAAGGGCTGTCCGACGAGGGAGTACATCCTCGCGGTTGGGAGGTTGTAAAATCCTAGCTGCGGGGATCTGCACCAACGATCTCCACCAACTCTTCTTCCGCTGCGCTTCGAGTCGGTACGGATCAGATCAAACCTTGTATGTAGTCTCCATAGTGGTCCTAGGCGTGCTCGCTATACCAGAAAATTTTATTTTCTATCGCGTTCCCCAACAGTGGCATCAAGAGCCAGGCTATGAGTAGATGCTTGTTATGATCTAGAATACATGAGATGTATGGGTATTGCATAGTATAATTTTGTAGTAGACGAGATCTATTGCTGAAAATTATTTGTGCGGGTAGCAGATGAAATCTGTTAGCCGATGTTCCTGTTGCTTCCCGTGAATTTGCATAGTCCTGATCTTGACGGAATGGTGGAATCTTACAAAGTTCTAGCAATCCGCGATACTTTCATGCTTCTCCTAAGTATGCTGATTGACAGATCAACGAAGTGCTAGCAGTTCTTTGGGTTCCACCATAGTTAAAGAAAGATGGATGTTTCGCAGATGAAAGGGCAATGCAGATATGATCTGCATGGGGGTCACGCGTATGACAAAGTTTAGTATGGGGCTCGAGATTTTATTATCTCGTGTTTCATACACCCTGGAAAGTTAATCTAGCAACTTGAATTATCATACTTGATGATAAATGTTGGTAGCTGCGGTTTGAGTCAAAACCTTAGAAGCCACGTAAAATAAAATTTTGTATAAACCGATTAGAGGGGTCTAACTTGGTTTTGCAGGATGGTTTGCATATGATGTGGTATAGCAATGCTCATATTCAATTTGATTATGTATGAGATGGCTATATGATGTAATTAACATGACCGGCGTGTCATGATTCGGCATGATGCTGGAGCCATATGATTGCACTTTAATGACCTGCGTGTCAACCTTATGTAATGCACTTATTTTATTAGCTATAGAGATAGCAATATTATCTGGTGCATCGACAAGGTGGTGGCAATCTTCGCAAAGGTGAACACCGACGCGAATGCCGAAGACGAAGAAATACTTGACTTCTCCGCCAGAAAGGGCTATACCATATCATGCTATTATGAATTGCCTGAGATGTTTATCCCTCTTGACGCACCCTTCTTAATTGCGCGGTAGTCGCTTTTTATTAGGGTGATCTCTCACTAAAAATATCAAGTAGTTAGTGTTCTCCCAAGTGTAGCACCTTCACGACACCTATCTTTTCGGGGTATCACATGGTTACATGGGTACGAACGATTAGAGAAGTGTGAGGCGGGTGAGTTGAGACCTCGCAGTGAGATCACTTGGTTGTCTTGACGTTCAGGAATGAAAGTCATGAGCTCGGAACACACGCATCGAAAGATGAACAAGAGTCACATAGAGATGTGATTGGCAAGTTGGCCTACCAATTGAAATTCTTGTCACTTGAGATGGTTACATCCTTGACGCTGAATTGAAAGTTGGGTCTTGCATCACTCACAATCAATTATGAGAGATATTGATTTGAGTGGGAGTGCACCTTATAAAAAAAATTGTTTATTCACTAGTGCCAAAAATCATTATGAACAAAGTATAAGTGAACTTGTGTTTTCCGTTGTAGATCAAATGGCTCGCAAGATCGCGTTCAACTTAGGCCCTATGTTAGAGAAAGAGAAGTTAGCTACGAATGGAAACAACTACGCGGACTGGGTCCGTACCCTGAGGATTGTCCTCCGGGGTGCTAAGAAAGTGTACGTTCTTGACGGACCTCTTCCTCCTAAACTGGTGGCAACAGCCGCGGCAGACATACAAAATGTCTGGACCAATAAGGATGATGATTACAACTTAGTGCAGTGCCTCATGCTGTCTTGGATGAGTTCAGAGCTTCAAAAACGTTTTGAATTCCATAACTCCTTTGATATGATCAAGGATCCGGATGCTCTTTAGAAGTTTAATGCACGGTCTGAACGTTTTGACATCATGAAAATGATGGCGGAGACCAAGATGGCTGAGGGCAGTTCAGTTGGCGAGCACATAGTCAATATGATTGCCTACGCTGAAAGGCTTAAAATCCTGGAATTCCCACTTCCAGAAGAGCATGTTATGGACTTGTTGCTAGGTTCACTCCCCTTGTCTTATGGCAGTTTTGTCATGAACTACAACATGAATGGGATGGACAAAACAGCAAATGAGGTGCTTGCCATGCTGAAAACTGCTGAAGGAGGATTGCAGAAAAATCGCAAGCAAGTGTTGCTTGAGAATAAAACTACCAGTTTCAAAAAGAAAGGCAAGCCAAAGAAGGGCAAGGGCGCTGGTAAGACCAGCTTCCAAAGAAAATCTAAGGGCGAAGCCAAGAATGAAACTGAGTGCTTCTACTTCAAGGGCACAAGACACTGGAAGAGAAACTGCAAGAAGTATCTGGAAGATAAGAAGTCCGGGAAAACCGGAAAAGGTAGAATTGTTATACAAGTCTTGTGTATTTGATACCGGATCGGTTGCTCACATTTGCAACTCGATACAGGGGCTTCAGAAGGTGCACAAACTGGCAAAGAATGAAGTCGTGATGCGTGTTGGGAATGGCGCTGGGATCGCCGCTCAAGCCGTCGCCATTATGCCTCTACGTCTCCCTTCAGGATTTATTTTGGAACTTAGTAACTGTTATTTTGTTCCGTTGTTGTTTAGAAACATTATCTCTGGATCATGTTTAGTACATGATGGGTACTCCTACAAGTCTGAGAACAATGGTTGTTCACTTTATTGTAAGGATATGTTTTATGGATATGCACCCATTGTTGGGGGCCTTTTCATACTAAATCTTGATTGTGGAAATGATGTCTTTAACGTGAATGCTAAACGCCTTAAGAAGGCTGCTACTATTGGGGAACGTTGCATGGGAAACAAAAAATTTCCTGTGCACATGCATATCTATCCATGGTGATGAGCATATGCGAGAGGGAGAGTGGATCTACATACCCTTGTAGATCGCTAAGCGGGAAGCGTTAAGAAACGCGGTTGGTGTAGTTGAACGTCTTCGCGATCCAAATTGCCGTGCGTCCCGCGATCCAATCTCAATCCGTCCCGCGATCCAATCACGATCCGTCCTGCGATCCGATCACGATCTGTCCCACGAACTTGATCATGATCCGTCCCACGAACTTGATCACGATCCTTCCGATCTAGTACCGAACGGACGACACCTCCGCGTTCAGCACACGTACAGCTTGATGACGATCTCCACTGTCTTGATCCAGCAAGAGGTAGTGGAGAGGAAGAAGAGTTCTCCGACAGCCTGACGGCGCTCCGGCGATGGTCGTGGAGCAATTCCGGAAGGGCTTTGCCTAAGCACTGTAGAAATCCAATCTAGAGGTGAAACTATGCACTAGAGATTAGGGTTGCACGTGGCTGAAAAAACTGGTGCAAAACCCTAGAAATCCACTAGTATATATAGGAGGGAGGGAGGAGGAGAGGCAGCCTTGCCTCCAAGCCTTGGAGGCTTCGGCCGAAGTGGGAGGTGGAGGAGGACTCTCCTCCTCCACTCCTAGTAGGACTAGGATTCCTTCTTTTTGCCTTTTTTCCACCTTTTTCCTTTGGGTTTCTTTCTTCCAGGCACATGGGCCTATTGTGGTTGTTACACCAGCCCACTAAGGGCTGGTTATTACTTTTCCACAGCCCATGAAGCCTCTTGGGTCGAAATACCCCTCCCGGAGGTCTCCCGATACACTACCGGCACTCCCGGTACACTACCGATAAGCCCGGAACTTTTCTGGCGACCAAAACAGGACTTCCTATATATGAATCTTTACCTACGGTCCATTCTGGAGCTCCTTGTGACTTCTGGGATCTCATCCGAGACTCCGAACAACCTTCGGTTACCACCATACATAACTCTATACTACCGAAACGTCAGCAAACCTTAAGTGTGCAGACCCTGCGGGTTCGAGAACTATGTAGACATGACCAAGACACCTCTACGGTCAATAACCAATGGCGGGACCTGGATGTCCACATTGGTTCCTACATATTCTACGAAGATCTTTATCGGTCGAACCTCTATGTCAAGGATTCAGTTAATCCCGTATGATGTTCCCTTTGTTCTTCGGTATGTTACTTGCCCGAGATTCGATCGTCGGTATCTCCATACCTAGTTCAACCTCATTACTGGCAAGTCTCTTTACTCGTTCCGTACTACAAGATCTCGCAACTAACACTTAGTCACATTGCTTGCAAGGCTTATTGTGATGTTGTATTACCGAGTGGGCCCTGAGATACCTCTCCGTCACACGGAGTAACAAATCCCAGTCTTGATCCATGCCAACTCAACGGACACCCTCGGAGACACCTGTAGAGCACCTTTATAGTCACCCAGTTACGTTGCGACATATGATACACACAAGGCACCCCTCCGATATCTGTGAGTTGCATGATCTCATGGTCATAAGAACATATACTTGACATGCAGAAAACAGTAGCAATAAACTGACACGATCATAAGCTACGTTTGTAGTTTGGGTCTTGTCCATCACATCATTCTTCTAATGATGTGATCCCATTATCAAATGACATCTCATGTCCTTGGCTAGGAAACCTTAACCATCTTTCGATCAACGAGCTAGTTCACTAGAGGCATACTAGGGACATTGTGTTTGTTTATGTATCCACACATGTATCGATGTTTCCAATTAATACAATTATAACATGGATAATAAACGATTATCATGAACAAGGAAATACAATAATAAACACTTTATTTATTGCCTCTAGGGCATATTTCCAACAGTCTCCCACTTGCGCTAGAGTCAATAATCTAGTTCACATCACTATGTGATTTACATTGTAATGAATCGAACACCCATGCAGTTCTGGTATTGATCATGTTTAGCCCTTGGAAGAGGTTTAGTCAATGGGTCTGCAACATTCAGATTCGTGTGCACTTTGCAAATATTTATGTCTTTCTCCACGATGTAATCGCGGATGGAGTTGAAGCGTCGCTTTATGTGTCTGGTCCTCTTGTGAAACCTTGGTTCCTTGGCTAGAGCAATGGCACCGGTATTGTCACAGAACATGTTCATTGGATTCAGTGCACTGGGCACTACTCCAAGATCTATCATGAACTGCTTCATCCAGACACCTTCCTTCGCCGCCTCCGAGGCTGCGATGTATTCCGCTTCGCACGTAGAATCAGCTACCACGCTTTGCTTGGAACTTCACCAGCTTACCGCTCCCCCGTTAAGAATAAATACGTATCCGGTTTATGACTTAGAGTCGTCCGGATCAGTGTCAAAGCTTGCATCGACGTAACCCTTTACGACGAGCTCTTCATCACCTCCATAAACGAGAAACATTTCCTTAGGCCTTTTCAGGTACTTAAGGATATTCTTGACCGCTTGCCAGTGCTCCATTCCAGGATCACTTTGAAACCTTCCGGCCATACTTATGGCAAGGATGACAACGGGTCTTGTGCACAGCATTGCATACATGATAGAGCCTATGGCTGAAGCATAGGGGGTGACACTCATCTTTTCTCTATCTTCTGCAATTACTGGGCATTGAGTCTTACTCAACTTCACACCTTGTAACACAGGCAAGAACCCCTTCTTGGACTGTTCCATTTTGAACTTCTTCAAAACATTATCAAGGTATGTGCTCTGTGAAAGTGCTATTAAGCGTCTCGATCTATATCTATAGATCTTAATGCCTAATATGAAAGCAGCTTCTCCTAGGTCCTTCATTGAAAAACTCTTGTTCAAATATTCCTTCACGCTTTCCAACATTTCTATATTGTTTCCAATCAGCAATATGTCATCCACATATAATACTAGAAACTCTATTGAGCTCCCACTCACTTTCTTGTAAATACAAGCTTCTCTGTAAACTTGTATAAACTCAAACGCTTTGATCACCTCATCAAAGCGCTTATTCCAACTCCAAGATGCTTGCACCAGTCCATAAATGGATCGCTGGAGTTTGCAAACTTTGTTAGCATTCTCTGGATCGACAAAACCTTCGGGTTGCATCATATACAACTCTTCCTCAAGGAAACCGTTGAGGAACGTTGTTTTGGCATCTATCTGCCAAATTTCATAGTCAAAATAAGCAGCTATTGCTAACATGATTCTAACAGACTTAAGCACCGCTACGGGTGAGAAAGTCTCATCATAGTCAACTCCTTGAACTTGGGAAAAACCCTTTGCCACAAGTCGAGCTTTATAGACGGTGACATTACCGTCCACGTGTGTCTTCTTCTTAAAGATCCATTTGTTCTGAATGGCCTTTCGCCCTTCAGGTAATACTTCCAAAGTCCAGACTTTGTTTTCATACATGGATCCCATATCGGATTTCATGGCCTCTATCCATTTCTCGGAATCCGGGCCCATCACTACTCCTCCATAGCTCGTAGGTTCATTGTTGTCCAACAACATAACCTCCAAGACAGGGTTGCCGTACCACTCAGGGGTAGTACGCGGCCTTGTCGACCTACGAGGTTCAATAGCAGCTTGATCTGAAGCTTCATGATCATCATCATTAACTTCCTCTTCTACCGTCGTTGGTTCCATAGAAACATCTTTCTGCACTGTGCTACTTTCTTGTTGAAGTAAAGGTTCAATAACCTCATCAAGCCCTATTTTCCTCCCACTCAATTCTTTGGAGAGAAACTCTTTCTCAAGAAATGTTCCGTTCTTAGCGACAAACACGTTGCCTTTGGATCTGAGATAGAAGGTATACCCGACTGTCTCTTTCGGGTATCCTATGAAGACGCATTTCTCCGCTTTGGGTTCCAGCTTTTCAGACTGAAGCTTTTTGACATAAGCATCACATCCCCAAACTTTAAGAAACGACAACTTTGGATTCTTGCGAAACCACAGTTCATATGGCGTCATCTCAACGGATTTTGATGGTGCCCTATTTAAAGTGAATGCAGCTGTCTCTAATGCAAAACCCCAAAAAGATAGTGGCAAATCAGCAAGAGACATCATAGAACGCACCATATCTAATAAGGTTCGATTACGATGTTCGGACACACCATTATGCTGTGGTGTTCCGGGTGGTGTCAACTGTGAAACAATTCCACACTGTCTTAAGTGACTGCCAAACTCATAACTCAGATATTCACCTCCTCGATCAGATCGCAGGAATTTAATCTTCTTGTTACGATGATTCTCAACTTCACTCTAAAATTGCTTGAACTTTTCAAACGTTTCATACTTGTGTTTCATTAAGTAATTATACCCATATCTACTTAAGTCATCAGTGAAGGTGAGAAAATAACGATATCCACCACGCGTTGTAAATTCATCGGACCGCACACATCAGTATGTATGATTTCCAATAAGTCACTTGCCCGCTCCATTGTTCCAGAGAACGGCGTTTTAGTCATCTTGCCCATGAGGCATGGTTCACATGTGTCAAGTGATTCAAAATCAAGTGACTCCAAAAGTCCATGAGCATGGAGCTTCCTCATGCGTTTTACACCAATATGACCTAAATGGCAGTGCCACAAGAAAGTGGTACTATCATTATCAACTCTACATCTTTTGGCATCATTGTTATGAACATGTGTGTCATCACTATCAAGATTCAATATGAATAAACCCCTAACATTGGGTGCATGACCATAAAAGATATTACTCATATAAATAGAACAACCTTTATTCTTTGATTTAAATGAGTAACCGTCTCGCAATAAACAAGATCCAGATATAATGTTCATGCTTAACGCAAGCACAAAATAACAATTATTCAGGTTCATCACTAATCCCGATGGTAATCGAAGAGAGAGCGTGCCGACGGCAATCACATCAACCTTGGAACCATTTCCCAAGCGCATCGTCACTTCGTCCTTTGCCAGCCTTCGTTTATTCCGTAGTTCCTGCTTTGAGTTGCAAATGTGAGCAACCGAACCGGTATCAAATACCCAGGCACTACTACGAGAGCTAGTAAGGTACACATCAATAACATGTATATCATATATACCTTGTTTGTTGTTGGCCGCCTTCTTGTCAGCCAGGTACTTGGGGCAGTTTCGCTTCTAGTGACCAGTTCCCTTGCAATGAAAGCACTCAGTTTCTGGCTTGGGTCCATGCTTGGGCTTCTTTACAGGAGTAGCAACTGCTTTGCCATCCTTCTTTGTTTTACCCTTCTTACCCTTGCCCTTGACTTTGCCATTTTTCTTGAAACGAGTGGTTTTATTGACCATCAACACTTGATGTTCTTTCTGGATTTCAGACTCAGCGACTTTTAGCATCGCAAACAGCTCGGCGACTGACTTGTTCATCCCGTGCATGTTATAGTTCATCACAAAGCTCTTGTAACTAGGTGGCAGTGATTGAAGAACTCTGTCAGTGCTCGCCTCTAGCGGAAGGGCAATTCGCAACTTCGCTAGACGAGTTGAATACTCAGACATTCTGAGTATATGTTCATTGATAGACCCGTTCTCCTCCATCTTGCAAGCATAGAACTTATCGAGGTGTCATACCTCTCGATCTGGGCGTTCTTCTGAAAGATAAACTTCAACTCCTGGAACATCTCATATGCTCCATGACGTTCAAAACGTCTTTGGAAGTCCCGATTCTCAGCCATACAATATTGCACACTGAACTATTGAGTAATCTCCAGTACATGCCTCCCAAGTGTTCTTAACGTCTTCGGAGGTCATGTCTTCTGGTTGGTCACCAAGCGGTGCATCAAGGACATATGATTTCTGGGAAGCCGTGAGGATAATCCTCAGATTATGGGCCCAGTCAACAAAGTTACTTCCATCATCTTTTAGTTTAGCTTTCTCTAGGAATGTATTAAAATTCAGGGGTGCTACTGCGCGAGCCAGTGATCTACAACATAAATATGCAAAGTTTACTTAGACTATTGTTCAAGATAATGAGTTTAGTTAATCAAATTACTAAAGCTCCCACTCAAATTGACATCCCTCAGGTCATCTGAGTGTCACATGATCCAAATCCACCAACTCATGTCCGGTCATCACGTGAGTTGAGGTGGCTTCAATGGTGAACATCATTATGTTGATCATATCTACTATATGACTCATGTTCGACCTTTCGGTCTCTTGTGTTCCGAGGCCATGTCTGTACATGCTAGGCTCGTCAAGTTTAACCCGAGTGTTCTGCGTGTGCAACACTGGCTTGCACCCGTTGTATGTGAACATAGAGTCTATCACACCCGATCATCACGTGGTGTCTCAACACGACGAACTTTCGCAATGGTGCACACTCGGGGAGAACACAATTTTATCTTGAAATTTAAGTGAGGGATCACCTTATAATGCTACCGTCGTACTAAGCAAAACAAGGTGCATAAAAGGATTAACATCACATGCAATTCATAAATGACATGATATGGCCATGAACTTGTGCTTTAGATCTCCTATCTTGAAAGCACTGGCATGATCTCCATCGACACCAGCAAAACACCATGATCTCCATCATCTTGATCTCCATCAACGTGTCGCCATCGGGGTTGTCGTGCCCAACATGCTTCTACTACGATTGCTACCGTTTAGCGATAAAGTAAAGCATTACATTGCGCTTAATGATTGACACACAGGTCATACAATAATTAAAGACAACCCTATGGCTCCTGTCGGTCGCAGTACTCATCGACATGCAAGTCGTGAAATTCTATACATCACATGATCATCTCATACATCACATATATCACATCATGTAATTGGCCATATCACATCACAACATACCCTGCAAAAACAAGTTAGACGTCCTCTAATTGTTGTTGCATGTTTTACGTGGATGCTACGGGTTTCTAGCAAGAACGATTCTCACCTACGCATAAACCACAACGGTGATGCATAATTTGCTTTTCAACCTTCACAAGGACCGCCTTTGTCAAATCTGATCCAACTAAAGTGAGAGAAATTGCCACCCGCAAGCCATCTAGGCAACAAGTTGCGTCGAGGGAACCGGTCTCTCGTAAGCGTACGAGTAATGTTGGTCCGGGCCGCTTCATCTCACAATACCGCTGAACCAAAATCCGACACAGGGAGGAAGCAATCTAAGCATCAATGCACACAAACCTTTTGTGTTCTACTCGAGATCTCATCTACACATAGACCTAGCTCATGATGCCACTGTTGGGGAACGTTGCATGGGAAACAAAAAATTTCCTACGCACACGCAGATCTATCCATGGTGATGAGCATCTACAAGAGGGAGAGTGGATCTACATACCCTTGTAGATCGCTAAGCGGGAAGCGCTAAGAAACACGGTTGGTGTAGTCGAACGTCTTCGCGATCCAAATCGTCGTGCGTCCCGCGATCCAATCATGATCCGTCCCGCGATCCAATCACGATCCGTCCCGCGATCCGATCACGATCCGTCCGACGAACTTGATCACGATCCGTCCCACGAACTTGATCACGATCCTTCCGATCTAGTACCGAACGGACGGCACCTCCGCGTTCAGCACACGTATAGCTTGATGACGATCTCCACCGTCTTGATCCAGCAAGAGGGAGTGAATAGGAAGAAGAGTTCTCCAGCAGCCTGATGACGCTCCAGCGATGGTGGTGGAGCAATTCTGGCAGGGCTTTCCCTAAGCACTGTAGAAATCCAATCTAGAGGAGAAACTATGCACTAGAGATTAGGGTTGCACGTGGCTGAAAAAACTAGTGCAAAACCCTAGAAATCCACTAGTATATATAGGAGGGAGGTAGGAGGAGAGGCAGCCTTGCCTCCAAGCCTTGGAGGCTTCGGCCGAAGTGGGAGGTGGAGGAGGACTCTCCTCCTCCACTCCTAGTAGGACTAGGATTCCTCCTTTTTGCCTTTTTTCCACCTTTTTTCCTTTGGGTTTCTTTATTCCAGCCACATGGGCCTATTGTGGTTGTTCCACCAGCCCAATAAGGGCTGGTTATTACTTTCCCACAGCCCATGAAGCCTCTTGGGTGGAAATATCCCTCCCGGAGGTCTCCCGGTACACTACCGGCACTCCCGGTACACTACCGATAAGCCCGAAACTTTTCCGGCGACCAAAACCGGACTTCCTATATATGAATCTTTACCTCTAGACCATTCTGGAGTTCCTCGTGACGTCCGGGATCTCATCCAGGACTCTGAAAAACCTTCGGTCACCACCATACATAACTCTATACTACTGAAATGTCACCAAACCTTATGTCTGCAGACCCTGCGGGTTCGAGAACTATGTAGACATGACCGAGACACCTCTATGGTCAATAAACAATGGCGGGACCTGGATGTCCACATTGGTTCCTACATATTCTACGAAGATCATTATCGGTCGAACCTCTATGTCAAGGATTCAGTTAATCCCGTATGATGTTCCCTTTGTTCTTCGGTATGTTACTTGCCTGAGATTCGATCCTCGGTATCTCCGTACCTAGTTTAACCTCATTACTGGCAAGTCTCTTTACTCGTTCGGTAATACAAGATCTCGCAACTAACACTTAGTCACATTGCTTGCAAGGCTTATTGTGACGTTGTATTACCGAGTGGGCCCCGAGATACCTCGCCGTCACACGGAGTAACAAATCCCAGTCTTGATCCATGCCAACTCAACAGACACCCTCGGAGACACCTGTAGAGCACCTTTATAGTCACCCAGTTACGTTGCGACGTTTGATGCACACAAGGCACTCCTTCGATATCTGTGCGTTGCATGATCTCATGGTCATAGGAACATATACTTGACATCCAGAAAACAGTAGCAATAAACTGACACGATCATAAGCTACATTTGTAGTTTGAGTCTTGTCCATCACATCATTCTTCTAATGATGTGATCCCATTATCAAATGACATCTCATGTCCATGGCTAGGAAACCTTAACCATCTTTCGATCAACG
This sequence comes from Hordeum marinum, assembly GCA_022496015.1. Classification (NCBI taxonomy): domain Eukaryota; kingdom Viridiplantae; phylum Streptophyta; class Magnoliopsida; order Poales; family Poaceae; genus Hordeum; species Hordeum marinum. The sequence continues at coordinate 449,978,761 of CM039675.1, read as the reverse complement.
AGCTAGTTCACTAGAGGCATACTAGGGACATTGCGTTTGTCTCTGTATCCACACATGTATCCATGTTTCCAATTAATACAATTATAGCATGGATAATAAACGATTATCATGAACAAGGAAATACAATAATAAACACTTTATTTATTGCCTCTAGGACATATTTCCAACAGATAACACCACCACTTACTTGTGGCACTGTCAGCTTGGCCACATCGGAAAGAAACACATGAAAAGACTCCATAAAGATGGAGTTTTACCGTACCTTGATTTTGAATCATTTGACACATGTGTAGCTTGCTTGATGGAAAAAATGACCAAGACGCCGTTCACGGGTCATCCTGAACGGGCGGGTGAATTATTGGAAATAATACATAGTGATGTATGTGGTCCAATGAACACGGCCGCACGGGGTGGGTATTTTTTACTTCGTGACTTTTACAGATGATTTAAGCCGGTATGGCTATATCTACTTGACGAAGCATAAGTCAGAAACCTTTGAAAAGTTCAAAGATTTTTAGAATGAGGTAGAAAATCATCGTGACAAAAAGATTAAGTTTCTGCGGTCTGATCGTGGAGGCGAATATCTTAGTCATGAGTTTGGCCAACATCTAAGTGACCATGGAATCGTTTCATAGCTTATGCCTCCCGGTACTCCACAGCGAAATGGAGTGTTGGAATGACATAACCGAACCCTGCTAGACATGGTAAGGTCGATGATGTCTCTTACAGATCTACCGATATCTTTTTGGGGTCACGCACTACTCACTGCTGCTTATACATTAAACAGAGCGCCGTCTAAGTCTGTTGAGACGACACCACATGAGATGTGGTATGGGAAGATACCTAGTGTGTCGCCTCTCAAGGTTTGGGGTTGTGAGGCATACGTAAAACGTTTACACCCAACCAAACTAGAACCTAGATCAGACAAATGTTACTTTGTAGGTTATCCAAATAACACCATTGGATATTCCTTCTACCAGCAGTCCGAATGCAAAATGTTTGTCGCAAATGTTGCACACTTTCTTGAGAAAGAATTTCTCGCTAAAGAATTGAGTGAGAGGACAGTACAACTTAATGATATTAGTGAATATTCGGCAACCATTGACATGGCTAAAGAACCGGAAGAACTTCTGCTAATTATCCCTACAACCGAGCCGGAAGTTATCGCATGTGATGCGGAGACTTCAGACAATGTTGTTACTGAACCGCGCAGATTAGGTAGGGCTATCCAGCCACCTGAGTGGTTTCATAACAAAACCTTCATTCTTGAAGACGATGAACCTGGGCACTACAAGGAAGCGATGGCGGGGCCTAGCTCACAGGAATGGCACAAAGCCATGAGATCCGAAATCGAATCCATGTACGAAAATCAAGTTTGGAACTTGGAAGAACTTCCAGATGGCGTAAAACCCATTGGTTGTAAATGGATTTTCAAAAGAAAGACGGACGCGGATGGTAACATTACTATCCATCAAGCTAGACTTGTCGCGAAAGGGTTAACGCAAGTTCCAGGAGTGGACTACGACGAGACTTTCTCGCCCGTAGCTATGCTTAGGTCTGTTCGGATATTACTAACAATTGCTGCTTATTTCGATTATGAAATATGGCAGATGGATGTCAAAATGGCTTTCCTAATTGGAAACCTTGAACAGGATGTATACATGATACAGCCAGAAGGTTTTGTCGATCCTAAGAATGCTGGAAAGGTATGTAAGCTTCAGAAAGCCATTTATGGTCTGAAGCAAGAATCAAGGAGCTGGAACATTCGTTTTGATGAAGTAGTCAAAGAGTTTGGCTTCATAAAGAACGATGAAGAATCTTGTGTTTACAAGAAGTTTAGTGGGAGCGCATAAGCTTTTCTAATCTTGTATCTGGATGACATATTGTTGATTGGAAATGATGTGAATTTTCTTAGCAAAATAAAAGACTCATTGAAGAAGAGTTTTTCAATGAAAGACTTAGGTGAAGCGGCATATGTATTGGGCATCAGGATCTATAGAGATAGATCAAGACGCCTAATAGCGCTTAGCCAAAGCACATACATTGACAAGGTGTTGAAAAGGTTCAACATGGAGAACTCCAAGAAAGGCCTACTCCCCATGTCACCTGGCATAGTGCTTTGCAAGAATTAGAGTCCTCAGACCCTCGATGAGCGAGTACAAATGAATGATATTCCATATGCTTCGGCAGTTGGTTCTATTATGTATGCCATGCTATGTACAAGACCGGATGTTTCCTATGCGCTAAGTGTTAGCAGCCGGTACCAAGGTGATCCAGGATTGGAACACTGGGCCGCATTCAAGGGTATTCTTAAGTACCTTAGAAGGACCAAGGATTTACTCCTTGTGTACGGAGGTGATGAAGAGCTCATTGTAAGTTGTTACACTGATGCAGGCTTCATGACTGACCCGGATGACTTCAAATCTCAATCTGGCTATGTTTTCATATTGAACGACGGCGCAGTTGATTGGAAAAGTTCTAAACAAAAGACTTTGGCAGATTCTACGATGGAGGCAGAATATGTTGCTGCTTCTGAAGCCTCCAAGCAAGCTATCGGTATCAAGCAATTTCTTGAAGACCTTGGTGTGGTTCCAAGTGCTCTGGACCCGGTGGAGATCTATTGTGATAATAGTGGCGTCGTGGCTCAGGCAAGGGAGCCATGTTCGCACCATAAGACAATGCATATTCAATGCAAATATAAACTCATTCGACATCCTGTCGGAGAAGGTTTAGTGAAAGTACGCAAAGTTCACATGGATCTGAATGTGTCAGACCCGATGACAAAGCCTCTACCACAAGCAAAGCATGAGCAACACCGGATAGCCATTGGTGTTAGGGAAGCCATGTAACTGGATTATGACTCTAGTGCAAGTGGGAATCTATAGGAGATATGCCCCAGAGCCAGTAATAATAGTTATTTTGTATCTCCAAGTTTATAATGAAAGTTTATGTTTCGTGCTATAACTGCAGTGATTCTCGAGTCTACAATAACCACGAGGCTTGTAGGGAAACTCGTGTGCACGTGTGGTATAATAAACGGTAAATTGAATTCCTAGTCTAGCCTCTAAGACTGGCTCAAGCATTGCATGGTGATCTTGTTTTCCTGATCATGGGCATGGCTATGCCGGCAATTTTGAGGGCACGATGTTGGTAGAACACTCGTGTTGAATCGATCCGAATTGATGTTATGCTATGAGATACATTTGTCACAAGTTAATGGTTAATAACACAGAGATGGTTAATGTTTGCATAATTCCTTAGACCATGAGAGTATCGAGTTTCTTCATGCTTGCTTCATGAACTTTGGGGTTTGTTAAACGTCATCCGTAAATGGGTGGCTATTACGGCGGCTTACGGGTTCATGGAAAAGTATGTCAAGTAACTTGATAGCTCAAGATTGGGATTTTCTGTTCCGACGATGGAGAGATATCTCTGGGCCCTCTCGGTGTTACGGTATCCATCATCATCTGGCCAGACACTTTGTGATTTGATCATGGGGATGCCGGAACACCAGAACGAGAAAAGAGAACAATACCGGCAACAAGGTAACTGGCATAGTGGCAAAGTTGTTAATCCATGAGGATGCCTACATGTCTCAACTTGGGTAATTGTAACATATCGCGAAGCAACAAGAATACCTCACGGCAACTGGAGGTTCACTCGAATATTCATTCGTGTGGGTATAGGGGTCAATATGGGTGTCCACGGCTCCGATGTTGAGCATTGATCTTAAGGGGTTTCGGGTCATGTCTATGCTTCACCGAACCTATAGGGTCACACGCTTAAGGGTCATCTATCTGTTGAATACTAAACAGGGAGTCTGAGAGAAAATCACCGAAAAGTTTCGGACACCAAAAAAGTTACGGACAGCGGGAAAGTTCCGCAGACAGAACACCTGAACAGTTTCGGTAAAACTAAAAAGTAGTTTCAGGTGATACCATTAAGTCAAATTGGTTTCGGCACATGCCTGATAATTCTTGGAGGGTGCCAGAATCATTCTGGAAACTTTTGGGAATTTTGCGGAAGAAAAACCGGAAATGTTCCGGAGCTGCCGGAACCGCTTCAGATGCTTTTCGCAGATGAAAATCACTATTCCGGAATTGTTCTGGATCGTATTAAAAATTATTTTAGTGGGGTACTAGAATTGTTCTAAGACCACATAAATATTTTCAGTTCGATCGGACGCTGAAAAATGTCGTCGTGAATAGTGAAAGTGCTTTTTGGATATTTATGGAAAAGCACCTTTTTGGATATTTCCAAAAAGGCTTCTAGAAGGGATTGGGGAGCAAGGTAGCTCCTCATGCCCCCAAGGGTTGGCCGGCCAAGGGTGGAGCTCCTCCATGGAGCTCCACATGGCACCCCTTTTCCTTCTTATGATTTTTTATGTGTGACATAAAGTGGGGTTAGTTTGGTATTTTCAAGTCCCAACCCTACCCCTTGGTTTTCCTATAAATAGAGGAGATGTGGGCTGCCATCTCTTCATCCTTGTGCTCTCATACACATGCTTTGCTTTGCAAGCTCTCTCTCCCTCCCATGAAAAGAGTCTTTCGTAGAGCCGAAAGGCTGTCTAGGTTCCGACAGGAACTAGTTCTGGACGGCGAAGCCCTGCCGGATAGATGAAACCGTATGTGTGCAACCCCATAGAGAGGTCGTAGTTTCGATCTTTTGCCCGAGGGGTTGTTCGTGTGTCCTCCCTTAGGGCTGTCCGAGTCTCCGTTCGAGTTTCGAGGGTCCTCCCGAAGGGCTGTCCGTGACATCGTCCGGGGGACTGTCCGACCGCCTCCCGAAGGGCTGTCCGACGAGGGAGTACATCCTCGCGGTTGGGAGGTTGTAAAATCCTAGCTGCGGGAATCTGCACCAACGATGTCCACCGACTCTTCTTTCGCTGCGCTTCGAGTCGGTACGGATCAGATCAAACCTTGTATGCAGTCTCCATAGTGGTCCTGGGCGTGCTCGCTATACCGGAAATTTTTATTTTCTGTCGTGTTCCCCAACATTCCCATCATCGGCTGACCATGATTAACGTCATGGCCGCCGCTATCTCTCGGTGCGTGCAACCCCTCCAACAAAGGGTGCACCCCTTATGGCGATTCAACGGGACAAGCGATGCCACGCGCACCCGAAAATTAGGCCCTGCGAATCCAACATCACTGGCCGCCGCACTTGCTGACCTATACAAAGGAGAGCAAGAAGACTTCATTCGACGGTCAACCAAGGAGGGGTATTCGGCCGACAATCCCATCGAATAGGTAAACCTTCCTTCTTTTCACTCACGAAATAGTTCAGGGCTTCATTCCACACTCTATTTGACTGAGGCCTTGGGGTTAATAGGAACGAAGGAGCTTCGTCAAGATAGTCAACTATCCAGCTCCTCAGCCTGAGAATCACTCACGTGACAACGATCCGGGCTTCAACGAGGACCCGGATCTCCATATTGACTTTGAAAATGGAGTCTACTATCAGGACAACATCATCCAGACCCCGGTGGCAATCATAGTTGATTACCCCGAGTCGTTCTCCATTCCATCCACGGGCAAGAAGAAAAACTCCTCTCAAAAGAGGCTTGCTACTAAGAGCACCCCGGACGCGCCAATCCCAGCCCCCAAGCATCGTCGATCAGCACGTCTTGCGCCAACAGCCGAAGCCGCAGACGAGTCAAACGCCGGTCGGGCCCCTGCAAAGGAGCAGGACACACGGACGAATCCACCCGTCTGCACATCCCATAGGTGCACTATTCGGATATGCATTTTATCATTATGATCGGCAAAATCTAATAGCCACTTGTTCTTTACCTTGGCGAAACACCTAATCTTCACCTACCGAGGGGGCTGCCTGGATGTCAGGAGACGCCCGAAGCTCCTGGGCCACCGTCCATGCGATTTCCGCTACGGAAGCCCGCATGGACAGTCTGATGCTCGCCGAATCTGGCAACGGAGTATCAGTCACAAAATCGGAAGTGGAGAGTGCCATGCATCATCGGCACCGATGGGAGGCCATGCGGCACCCGGTTTTCTCTGACCAGGAGTTTGGCGCCCTACACTCGGCGGATGCACACCTCGGGGCCGCTCGAACTGGATTCGGAGTAGCTATGAAGCTGATAACAACCAGTATTCAAGTAAGTGGTCGGATTTTGTAGAGTCCGTATGCTTGTATAATCCTTGAAGCCCCCAAGTCTTAATTCGATTTGGAAAAAACGAATTAAGGATCTCACAACTGCTTAACTGCTGACGCAGGTCACAAAGCAACAGTCTGAACAACTCGCCAAGGCCCTCGAGGAGAGCCGCGCGAAGGTGCAGTCCTTGAAGGACAAACTAGCACAAGTGAAAAGCTTTAAGCCCATGGTAAGTGTGCATTTACTGCTAGTCAATAGAATATACGGATTCCATGCCTGACATACGGATTATGTGTAGCAGCCGAGTCAATAGGACATATGGAAAGGCAGCTCGAAGAAGCCCGGGATTCACAAAGGTATGCAGAATCCCAGCAGCAAGCCGACTATCTTGTTATATAAAAACAGGCCGATGAAATAAAGAGTTTGAAGACTCAATTGGCCCAAGCTCAAGAAGAAAATTAGAATCTTCAGAAGGGCGTATTTGGTAAATACAATTCCGCTATGAGTAAGTATGTTTGATGTATAAAATGATAGTAATCGCGCTTGTTGTCTTGTGGACAAGTCTCCTGACCGGGCATCTTGAAGAGGAGATCGAATCGATCCAAGGGGACCTGCTGAAGGAGCTGACCACTCTCCACAAGCGCATGCAAAAGGCAATGAAGGGGATGGTGAAGGCATTATGGCCCACCGAACAGCCACCAGAAGGGCTCGGTGTAGGTTTGAGCTATGGAAGACTTTGGCTTGCTGTGCAGGAGCACTGGAGGCATGGACGATAATCAAGACCTGTTTCACCGGACTTAACCCTGAGCATATGGCGTGGTTTGGTCCTATCGTATCAGATGGAAAAGAAGTGCCACTTTGCCTGGTATATGACCAGGTGATGCCCGCCGCTAGGCTCTCGCAGGCAGACACCCGCTCTCCACAATAATCGATGATCTTGATCAGTGGCCGAATATGTAATTTGCATATTCATGTGTAAAACAATTCATGTTGTAAACTTTGTCCTAACCGGCCATTGACTTCTCCCTCCCGAGAGAAAGCTCAGGAGTGTTCCTTCTTATTATTCCTTCGCCGAATAGCGAATTTGTATTCGAGGAACCAGGCAATCAGGCCATGTGGTGCGAAAAGACAGAAAGCATAGAGAAAGGTATGTTATATTATGACGTAGCGTAAGAAACATCTTCTGATGAAAATAGTACCGCTAACGATACCTTTCGCCAGGGTTCTACAAAGAACATAGATAGCGGTCTGCATACTCACAGTATGCGACTAAGTGTTTTTTAAGGAATAAGAGTCCCGAATAACAAAAATAACAACCAAGGCTGTATAAGGTGTTTCCGTCCGAGCCAACCAATTATCTACGTAAGATAGCTAGCTTCCGTCTTCACCCGTCTGAGGTACGTGTCCGGATGACCCGGTCGTAACAATCGTAGAGGTGCTCCCTTTACTCTCTAGCCGAACGAGCAGGAACATAGAGAGTAACCACAGTAGCGAGGCAACCTAGCTTGGCAAAATCTTAGTTCGAATTGATGCATATGATGGAAAAAACATGACAAAATAAATGTGCGCACACGACAGGTGCGGGCAAATAATTGCAATAGAAAAGATGACTACTAGAAGAATGACAGGGCTATTACCCCTGGGTAGGCCAAAGCAAGAGGGTCCTCCCCCTTTCGCTTTGAAGAAAAACTACGCGATCGACTGGTCGAGGTAGGCTGGAGGACGTCCAGCTCGAGCTGGCGCCGGCTGGTGCCCCGGACGGCTGGTCAAGGAGCCGGCCCGACTCTCGATCGGCTGGGCGTGGCCGGCTATCTCTGAGCCGCCTCCCCCGTTGACCCCAAGACGGACATGCGACGTCCCGTCCCTCTGCGTGCGGGTACAACGACACGAAGCGACCGACACGACGGGCGGCCTTGTGGCTATAGTGGCCGCTAACGCACTGCAGCGCGTGGCTACAGCCCCGCCATCCTGGCCACTGACCTCGGCGAGCGCGACCGGGCGAGGGAACAGTGCCGGCACGCCCTCACCCACTCGATTACCTGCCTCGGCGTGGTTACAGTGTGGCTGGCCGTACCGGAGACTTCGGCCGGCTGGCGCTAGGCGACGCCCCACGAGCGACCTGTGTCGCTGTAGGTGGGCGAGGGCCAATCACAGAGCCGGCTGGTGGGACCAACAAGAGATGGGACTGCTCAGCTGGCGGACCCCATCGACGAAGAGATGGCACGAATGGTGGGACCCCCTGGTCAGCTGGAGAGACTGCCAGCCGGGTCCCCCTGCCCCTGTACTTAGAACATATTATAAGAGCCGGGGGGTTGGCCTATAAAACCCCCCGAGCCCCCATGCAACGAGGACGGACGATCATCCCCGCATACACACAGAGCCCTCAAACCCCCTCTAGCAGTGGAGGAAGATGAGCCGGCTGCTCCTTCTTCCTCCTCCAAACACAGCTCCAGGAGCGCCCTTGTATACATACTCATCCATCGAACTAAACCAACCAGGACTAGGGATGTTACCTCCCTCGGAGGGCCCTGAACCTGGGTACATCATGTGTCATCACCGCTTGTACCCAATCTCCGACCTCAACCACCCACGATAAGCCAACCTATGGCATTTGTCGTGAGAAAACGACGACACTTGGCGCCCACCGTGGGGCCGGCCGGATTCATGCTCCGGGCGGGACCCCTCGCCATTCTGCACCGTTGTTGCACGTCCAGGCGAAACTGCGGGCTCATGGGGCTTGCTCCGGCACGCCCTGCGGGCAACTCCGTCGGCCTCACGTCTGATATCGACACGCTCACCGAGCGGTTCGGTAGGCTCAGCCTCGCCGAGACTCCGGCCGCTCACGAGTACCCCGCATAGGTGCTCGTTTGTGCCGGTCCGCCCATGGCCGTGGGCGCACTCGCTGTGACTCAGTCCAGCGGGTCTCGCGGTCGCGTGGGAGTAATGGCAATCACTTCCTCCACCGCTTCCAAACGGGCGCAGGCCGCGGCTAGCATTGCCGCTGCCCGCGTCGGCATATCCGACCCGCTCGGCGCGGCCCTCCGGGGCTTGAGCCCTCCTATCGCCCCGACGGCGAACCCCGACACTGCCACGGCCGATCTCGAGGTGGCTCGTCACGTCCTGTTCGAGGACGCCACCGCCCTCATGGCCATGCGGCGCCGCATGGAGGCGGCCCAGCGGAAGTACACTTCCGCCTACGGACTCACCCCGGCTGGCACCGAGCCCAGCCAACGTGGGGTTGTGCGCGACCGTGGTTGCGTGGTCGCCGAAATCCTCGGCGGCAAGATGCCCGTCTACGACATCCCCGCAGGCAACCTGCGGGCTCTCAAGGTGGCCTACGAGGAATTGGCCACCTTGGAGGGCTAAGAGCATACCTCCCACGAGCACCACATCAAGGAGCTCATCGATGCTGCTGATGCGCAGCAACATCTGCTCGCAACGGGTGGCGCTGCCACTGAAGGACCCCGTCCCGAGCGCGAGGGCACGGGAACTGTCGGCCGCCAGGCGGCCCCATACTCCTGCTCCCCTCGCGTCTCCGGCCGCCGGGACGAGATGAACTACCCCCGGCCCTCTCAGCCACAGGGAGCGAGCACGGCTGTTAACAGCCGGCACACCAACAACCTGCCTCGAAGCGGCCACCATCACGAAGCGGCGACATCTGGCAGCCGGCGCAGCTGCGGGCACACGCCGCCCCCGCGGTGCAAGTCGGGACAATCGGTTCCACCTACCGTCCGTCCCGAGCTCTCGGCTCGGCTTGGACCACGCGTCCCTCGTAGCGAGAACGATGCCAGCAACCGCATCGACAAACTCATGCAATCCGCCGTCCATGAGGAGGAGGAGGACTCGATTGGTCCGGCTTGCTTCGGCCCCCGGATCCGCACCGAGCCTTTTCCAACCGGCTTCATGCTCCCTCGGGACACCCCGAAATATAACGGGGCAGCCAAGCCCGAAGACTGGCTGATCGACTACACCATCGCGGTTGGCATCGCTAGGGGGAACAAGCACGTAGCCGTTCGCTACGCCCCCCTCATGTTGATTGGCTCGGCCCGCACCTGGCTCAATAGCCTAGCGGCCGGCAGCATCAACACATGGACGGACTTCGAGGAGGACTTCGTCCGCAACTTCACCGATACCTACAAGCGACCTGACCGCCCCCGCGAATTCGCCATGCGCGTTCAGGGGCTGGACGAATCCCTTCGTGACTACCTTACTTGGTGGACCGAGCTTCGCAACTCTTGCGAGGGGGTGCACGAAGTACAAGCCATGCAGTACTTCATTGAAGGCTGCTGAGACGGCACCCTCCTCAAGCACAAGCTTCTGTTCTCCGAGCCGGCCACGCTTGCCGAGCTCATGACCAAGGCGGACAAGTACGCCACGGCTAATTTAGCCATCCGGTTCAAGATGATCCCACCCGCCAAGCAGTGGCGACACCGTCCTTGACCCGGATGGCTGCCGACAACCGACAGCCGCAAAACAACAAGCACAAGAACGACTAGCCGGATCCCCACTACGGGAGCCGACAGGTCAATACCATCGAGGAGCAGAAGCCGGCTACCCAGCCTTCCGGCTAGTGCCAGCGCACTGGCAAGGCTGCCTGGCAGCCGAAGCTCGTGGCCCTTGCTGCTAGCCAGCCGGCCGTGTCGGCTCCTCCCTTGCAATCTGTCAGCGAGGCCTCCTTCCAGCCGTCCAAAGACACCAAGCAAATCCCGCTCGACCCAGCCAACCCGGCTAAGTGCGTCACCATCGGCTCCTGCCTCAACAGCAAATAGGAAGGCGAGCTCGTAAACTTCCTCCGTGAGAATCGTGACATCTTTGCATGGTCCCCAAAGGACATGCCGGGTGTTCTGAGGAAGTTCACCGAGCACAAACTCCACGTCTGGCTGGACGCCAAGCCGGTCAAGCAACCCCTGTGCTGCTTCGCCGAGGAGAAGCGGCGTACTATAGGCGAAGAGATCGTCCAGCTGCTCGCAGCCGGGTTCATCATGGAAGTGTTCCACCCGGACTGGCTGGCCAACCTAGTCCTGGTGCTGAAGAAGAACAAGACCTGGTGCATGTGCATCGACTACACTAGCCTGAGCAAGGCATGTCCCAAGGACCCATTAGCTCTGCCGCGGATCGATCAAGTCATCGACTCCACAGCCGGCTGCGACTTGCTGTCTTTCCTAGATGCCTACTCCGGCTACCACCAGATCAGGCTGGACCCAGAAGATCGGCTCAAGACGTCCAGCGGTGTATGCAAAAGTGCCTCTTTGGGGCCTACTGCTACATCACCATGTCCTTCGGCCTGAAGAACGCAGGCGCCACCCTCCAGCGGTGTATGCAAAAGTGCTTCTTGCCTCAGATAGGAAGGAATGTCCACGTCTACGTCGACGACATCGTCGTCAAAACCAAGAAGCATTTCAGCCTCCTTGACGACCTCCGGGAGAGCTTCGCGAACTTGCACGAGTACAAGATCAAGCTCAACCCGGAGAAGTGTGTCTTTGGCATCTCGGCTGGTCAACTCTTGGGTTTCTTTGTGTCTGCTCGTGGTATCGAAGCTAACCCCGAGAAGATCAGCACGATCGAGCGCATGCCCAAGCCGACCCAGCTCCATGACATCCAGAAGTTCACCGGCTGCCTCGCCTCGCTCAGCCAGTTTATCAGCCGGTTGGGGGAGAAGGCGTTGCCCCTCTACAGGCTCCTTCGCAAGACATATCTAATCGAGCCGGGCCAAACCAAGAAGCCAGGCATTTTCGATTGGCCCGACGAGGCGTACGAGGCTTTCCGCGGCCTCAAGAAGGCTCTCACCCACGCGCCCATCCTGGCCATGCCAGCTGAGAAGGAACCCCTGCTCACCTACATCACGGCGACCACACACGTCATCAGCTTCGTCCTGGTGGTTGAGCGCCCGGAGGAGGGCAAGTCCCTGCCGGTCCAGCGACCCATCTACTACCTCAGCGAGGTCCTCTCCGAGTCCAAGTAGAACTATCCCCACTACCTGAAGATGTGCTATGGCATATACTTTGCTGCCAAGAAGGTCAAGCAGTACTTCCAGGAGCATACCATTACTGTGGCGAGCACGGCCCTGCTTGGCGAGATCATGAGCGGCCAGGACTCCACCGGCCGGATCGCCAAATGGGTCATCGCCCTCGCCGATCATGAGATCTCGTACGAGCCAAGAAATGCCATCGAGTAGGCGTTGGCTGACTTCCTCATCGACTGGGCGGAGACGGAGTTCGTCCCGTCTCCCCCAGACTCCATGCATTGGCGCATGCATTTCGACGTCTCAAAAATGAGGACCGGCCTGGGTGCCGGCATAGTCCTCTCCTCCCCGAAGGGTGACCAGCTCAAATACGCCCTCCAGATCCACTTTGCCGCCTCCAACAACGTGTCCGAGTATGAGGCCATCGTCCATGGCCTCCGGCTCGCCAAGGAGATCGACATCATGCGCATCCTCTCCTTCGGTTACTCCGACCTCGTGGTGCAGCAATTCTCTGGCGAATGGGACGCCAGGGATGCCAACATGGCCAGCTACCGCTTCCTCGTACATCAGCTCACCGGCTCCTTCAAGGGATGTGAGTTTCATCACATCCCACAGGCGGAAAACGAGGCGACGGATGCACTGGCGAAGATCGGCTCCACCCGGCAGGCCATCCTAGCTGGTGTCTCCCTCGAATGGCTGCTCAAGCCGTCGATCAAGCCTTCCCCAGAATCAGAGTCAATCTTCGTTCCGGCGGGTGTTGTTGGCCCATCGACGACCCCGGCCGCCTCCCCGGCACCTTCGCCACCGGCTCTCGAACCATCGGCCTCCCAGCCGCCACCAATCGAGCCGGTGGCGTCCGAGGCGGCCGGCTCAAATGACCCGATCGTCATGATGACCATCGACCAGCCGACCCCGGAGGCTGGCGAACTGGTCCCAGGGACTGATCATCCAGTCCTGGGGGCTCCTGAGCCGGTCCTGGGGGATGGCGCGCCGGTCCCGGGGGCTCCCGAGTCGGTCCCCGTCACGGCCCCCTCATGGGCCCAACCCATCCTGGCGTATCTTCTACCGGACGAGCTGCCCCTGGATAAGGCTTTGTCAAGGCAAATCCAACGCCGGGCCACGGCCTACGGCATCATCAACAACGAGCTCGTCCATCACAGCACCACCGACGTCTTCCAGCGACGCGTCGAGCCGGAATAGGGTCTGGAGATCCTCCTCGACATCCACCAGGGTGTGTGCGGGCACCAAGCCGCCTCCAAGACCCTGGTGGCCAAGGCTTTCTGCCACGGTTTCTTCTGGCCGACTGCTCTCGAGGCGGCCAAGAAGTTGGTCGACGAATGCGAGGGCTGCCAATGCTTCAGCACACAGAGCCACCTGCCGTCAACAGCCCTCCAAACCACCCCCTCTCGTGGCCCTTCTCCGTTTGCGGGCTGGACATGGTGGGCCCATTCAAGACCGCTCGAGGCGGCATGACGCACTTGCTGGTGGCTGTCGACAAATTCACCAAGTGGATCGAGGCGTCACCAATCAAGAAGCTAGACGGTCCCACGGCCGTTCGGTTCATCGATGACATCATAGTGCGCTACGACGTTCCCCATGGCATCATCACTGATAACAGCACGAACTTTGCCAAGGTCGCACTCGCGCGCTTCTGCTCCAAGCAAGGAATCCGGCTTGACCTGGCCTCCGTCGCTCATCTACAGTCAAACGGCCAGGTCGAGAGGGCAAATGGCCTCATCCTGTTCGGCATCGAGCCCCGACTCATGACTCCGCTGGTAAGGCCGGTCGGTTGCTGGATCGACGAGCTGTCGACCGTCCTTTGGAGTCTCATGACCACCGCGAACCGTTCAACCGGCTACATTCCCTTCTTGCTTGTGTACGGGTCCAAGGCGATCATCCCCACTGACATCGAGTTCGATTCGCCTCGGGTCGCCCTATACACGGAGAAGGACGCAAAGGAGGCAAGAGAAGACAGTGTCGACCTACTCAAGGAAGCTCGCAAACTGGCCCTCAGCCGGACATCAATCTATCAGCAAAAGCTCTGGCACTACCATAGCAAGCGGATCCAGCCACTCTCCTTTCACGAAGGGGACCTGGTCCTCAGGTGGGTCCAGCGAATAGCCGGACAACACAAGCTGTCTTCCCCATGGGAGGGCCCATTCATTGTCAGCAAGGCACTACACAACAACACATACTACCTAATAGACGCCTAGAAGCCGCAAAAGCGCAAGAGAGATGCCTCCAGTGAGGAGACGAAGCGCCCGTGGAACGTGGCACTCCTACGCCCGTTTTACTACTAAGAAAAACCAGTGTATGTATTTATCCCCACCCTTTTGGGCTTATGAATGCAATGGGCGCCCCAGGTCGGCTCTTGGGGCGCGCCCCGTTTCGTTTCCCTCAAAATTTCCCTCACGCACCGGCTCCCCGACCCGACTCTCGGGCCCGGGGGCTAGCCCGCTGGATCTAGAACGCTTGTCCAGAAATTGCCTAAGTAATGTGAGCCGGCCAAACTTCCCCACCCTTATCAGCTACATAACCGGCTCCTGGCTGTCCGGCTGACAGGGCCTCGGGGCGGCAAGGTTTGGCTCACATGAAAGGTCAAACTAAAGGAGACCCTGGCTAGGCCCAGCCGGACCATCGTCGCGTCTCTACCACTCTACTTATCCCGAAAGGCCCTCGCGATTCCTAAGTTCTGATCCGGCTCCCTTGAGGCGGATGCCCCGACCCAGCTACAGACCGATTCTCGGCTGTCGGGCTGGCAGGGCCGAAACCAAAGGAGAAAAGGAGAAGGACAAAAAAAAGAATCAAGCATGCAAAAAAGGATAAGGACGAGCCGGCATGAGTAACAAGGCAAACACACTAAATATTCATAGCTTAAATGTTAAGACAAAAGCGGCTCACGGATAGCATAGTTCATTACATAAAACACCCCCAATGGGTGGATTCGAGCCTAACTTGCAGGAGAGAGAAAAGAGAAAGGTAAAAAAAACGCCCGGGGGCTCAGGACACCGGCACGTCGCCATCTGGCATGCCCCCATACGACGCGTCGCTGGGCGGCTCGGCTCTTGCCTCGGAGGTAGTCGCGGCCTTCGGGTCATCCTCCTTGGCCTTCAAGCGGGATCCTCGGTTTCAGCCATCCCACCACTGGAGTCGGTGCTCTCGTCGGCAACCTCATCATCCGCCGGGCCTTTGGGTATGCCGAAGGAGTCCTCAGGCAACGGCTCCCCGTCCTTGCCAAGGGCCAGCAGGAACTCCTCCGCGTCGACATACGACGCGAGCTCGTTGGCCCAGTGGATAAGGGCCGGCTAACGAGCCTCCCGCTTCGCGTCCGGCACGTCCCCTATGGTCGCCAACCGGCCTAGGTCCACGCTGCAATACCACGACGTAACAAACCGAAGCGCCATCTGCACCCCGGCTCGGGCAGTCGACGCCTTCTAGGCTTCGAGGTGGGGAACGTCATGCTCTAGCCACTGGGCCATGCGGTTTCTCGGAGCTCCCCCGCGACCCGGCCATAGCGCGACAATAACCTCTTTGCCGATTGTCTTCAGCCGATCCATGCTTCGCTCAAGATGGGTCATCCACATCTCGATGGCGAGCCCGATCTCGTCCACGTCCCACGGGGCCTCCTGGTCGATGGAGCGACCCTGTTCTCGAAGGTACTCCGGTGCTCCTCAACGGCGCGCACGGCGCGACACTGAGTTTCTGGGAAGCGCCCTCAGGGAAAGAAGAAGAAGAAAGAAAGGTGAATCAAAACACAAGAATCAGCAAAGGGAAAAGCGACCGATTGGAGAAGAGAGGGAAAAGCACTTACCCTCAATGGCGTCGTCCACCCCAAGGGCGAAGTTGAGCGCCGCCGTCCGCTCTGTCTCCACAGCCGCCTCTGAGGCGGCAAGGGAGCCCCGGATGTACTCGAGCGTCCTCTCGAGGCGGGTCACTTCGTCTTGGAGGGCAGCGGTCCTTCAAGCGGTGTCAGATGCCTCCTTCACAGCCGTCTACTGGGTTGCCTCCTCCTTCGCCGCCTCGGCTTTGAGCCGGTCCCGGATCGCCTCCCCGTCCACCAGCAGGACGGCGAGCCGGTCCTTCTCATGCATGGCCACCTGGACGTCTTGCACCAACCGGTCCCGCTCAGAGACGAGCCCAGCCTTCTCCTCCCGAAGGGTGGCCAGGTCACCTGCAAGACACGACAGGCGTCAGCCAGCTCTTGGGGGCTATGTGCCCCTCCTACGAAGTTCAACTGACCTTGAACGCGCGCCAAATCCTCCTCCAGGCAGTAGAAGCCGTATTTGCCGCGGTTGTGGATGGCGACCACCTCCTCGAATAGCTTCTGCCGCAGGGAGGTTCCCTCCTGTCTAAAGGAGGTAAAGGATCACGACGCGCTCAAAAGAGATACGCCCTGGCTGCCCGTCAGCCGGCCAGCCGGCCCGCATCTCGGGGGCTACACCCAGTGGGTGTGCTCGTGCACCCCCACTAAAAACTCAAAGACAAAGCTATCGGGCTTACCTCTACACGCTGCAGCGTGGCGTTTGCCGCCTCCGCAAACCAGACAAGCTCCTGCCGGCACCGGTCCAAGACGCTCCCCAAGTCCTCGAAGGAGGGGACCGGGCCACCCGCCTTGTGAGCCGGTAGGGCTAGCGCATGCGCCAATGCCTCCTAGTCTCAGAGCACCTCCTACATCGACCGTAGGATCCTCCAGGCCCGGCCGCCGCTGCCACTTGGGCTCGCTGCGGCGCTAGCCGCCAGGGGTGGGTTGATGACGGTAGGGGCCCAAGAGTCACTTCCCGCTGGCCCCCCGCCCAACGCCTCGCTGCCTTTGCTTCCTGCCACTCCGGCGCGATGATCGCAATGGAGGGCACCTCCACCTCCATGGCCCCCACCTCTGGCGTCGCCTCTGGGGCCACCGAGGCCTCCGGCACCTCGGCTCGGGCCGGCTCGGCCATAGGCAGGGTCACCTACGGCACCTCGGGCCGGGCCGGCTCGGGAGCTGGCTCCGCTGTCGTCGCCCCCACTTGGGCCACCTCCTGCGTGGACGGGGGCGCTGGTGGATCCATGGCTGCTCCTCGCGGCTCGCTTGACGGAGGCCTCGACATGCGGGTCGACTCCGCCGCCGAGTTCGACGCTCGCGGGGGATCCGCCGACCTCCTCCGCTTCCGGCTGTTCGAGGTCCCGGAGTGCGAGGCCCCTCCTCGTGTCCTGGACTTGGAGGCTCGCTGCTCCGCGAGCCTCCTCTTCTCCTCCCACTTGGTGGCCGAGTGCTCGCGGGCCAGCCTGCTGGCGGCATCTATCGGATCCCCCTCTGGCTCCTCCTTGTGGAGCTCGATGGGGTCACTACAGCGCCCAAGGGCTGGTTATTTACCGATTGGCGACCCGGAAGAAAACTCACATAAGGAAAAAACTTACCCAATGACGAGGGGCAAGGCCCGCTTGGCACGCGGCAGCGGCTTCTGCGTGGCCACCTTCACCCAGTTCGGGCCGGGCGGCGGAGCCGCCGGCCCCCCTTGGGCCTGTCTCTTCCCCCGACTAGCTGCTCCAGCTGCCGGGGCTTGAGCCGGCTGCTCGTCGCTCCTCTGACCCTGGCGCGCTGAGGGAGGAGGCTCGTTTAGAATCATTAATTCATCACCATCGTCGTCGTCATCCGTCCAGTCCCTGATCATGGGGGCGAGAGGGAACTCACCCGTTCAGTTGGGCTCCCTGGCCGCGCCGGACCATCCGGCACTGCTAGGAGCGCCGGTTCACGAGTCTGCCGGCTCGTCAACTCCTCCCGAGGAGTCCACCCTCTCCTCTGGGGGCTTCCCATCTCATAGTCTTCGGAGTCGGAGTTTTCATGCTCCGCCTCGAAGATCTGAGGATGCGGGCCGTCCGGCGTATTCTGTCGCACCAGCAGCTGCGGTCAGCACATCAAAGTAAGCTCTGCAGCCGGCTGCCGGCTGGGAAGTATCAAACGAAGAAGAAACCGCCTCAACGAAAGACTTACCAGGGGGAGTTGATGCGGTCGTACTGATCCATGCCAAAGGACCATGACGCGGGCTTCAGCTTTCGCCCGCTTCGCCACCTGAGGCGGCCTCAGCTCGACGGTGGACAACCGACAGGGGTCGCGCCGGCCGGACATGTCACAGATCCGGTGCGGACTCTGCTGGAGGGGCAACACCCGGCGCGATATAAAGGCCGCCACCAGGTCGGCGACAACCAGCCCCTCGAAGCTCTTCAGCTGCGTGAGCCGGCCAAGCTCCTCCAGGGCCACGCCGCCCGGGGTAGCCCCCAGCCAGTTTATCTGGGTGGACTGCCTGTAGACAAATGTCGGCAGCTGGATGTAGTCCGTTTTTGGGTCGGCATTCTTCATGTAGAAGAACGTCCGGCACTACCCCTTGACAGAGTCGATGAGAGAAAGAGGGGGGAAGCGTGCAACGCCGCGGCAGAACACCACCGTGCCCCCGCGGGCATCGCTTTTCAATAGCTTGAGATAGAAAAGCGCATTTAAGAATTTGATGAAGGGAAGAACGCTGAGGTACCCCTCACACAGCGTCACGAAAGCGGAAAGATACAAGATCGAGTTGGGACCGAGATTATGCAGCTGGAGGTCGAAGGTATCGAAAAGAAAGCGGAAGAAGAGACTCACTAGGAGCCCGAAGTACCGGGAGAAGTGCCAGAGGAACACGACGTGTTCCCCTGACTGTCGCGCCGGCGCCACCTCGTCGCTCGGCACGCGTGCGACCACCCGCTCCTCCGGTGGCAGCATGCGCGTGCGGCGGAGCTTGGCGATGTCCGCCTCGACCACAATGGAGCCAGCCCAGCTCCCGTCGCGTCCATCGGCCATCACGGTGGCGGTGCGGCGTGTGGGCACGGTTGCGTGTTCGGGCGCGATGTCACGTGGGGAAGGCAAGGAAGACGGGTAGCGAGGCGGCGAGTGAGGTGCAAGTATCTCTGCCCCTGCCCTTCCTCTCCTTTTATAGGGAGGCCACGACCGGGGAACATGGGATTAACTACGCCCACTCCCCTGGAAACTCCGCGCGCGTGGGTGGCCCCGGGCTGGAACAGCCGCTTCGGGGCGCAGAGGATCCTGGCCTGCGCCCCAAGGCCTATTGGGCTATGCCTGGGGACCTAGCGGGCTAGGCCCAGGCGAAGTCCCGTCTACGTGCATGCGTAGGACCCGCGACATCATCACTCAACGCGTGGTGTGCTGCGTGCTGGCGTGGGTCCCGGGGTGGAGCGTCGATACCCGAGGCATCGGGTCCAATGGCCGACACAGCTGCCCTTTCGGCTTCGAGCCGGATGCGGGTTTAGCTAGGGGGAAGCCACCGGCTCCCCTTCGTCTTCCGTACGCGGGCCCTCACCTGCTTCGGGGACTACTGATGAAGTTATTACCCCTGGGTAGGCCAAAGCAATGGGGTCCTCCCCCTTTCACTTCGAAGAAAAACTATGCGGCTGGCTTGTCGAGGCCGGCGGGAGGATGTCCGGCTCGAGCTGGCGCCGGCTGGCGCCCCGGATGGCTTGTCAAGGAGTCGGCTCGACTCTCGGCCGGCTGTCTCTGAGCCGCCTCCCTCGTTGAACCTGGGATGGACATGCGACGTCCCTTCCCTCTGTGCGGGTACAACGACATGACCCGACCGGCACGACGGGTGGTCCTATGGCTACACTGGCCGCTGACGCACTACAACGCGTGGCTACAGTCTGGTCGTCCAGGCCACTGACCATGGCGAGCGCGACCGGGCGAGGGAACAGTGCCAGCATGCCCTCGCCCACTCGATTACCTGCCTCGGCGTGGCTATAACGCCACTGGCCGTACTGGAGACTTCGGCCGGCTGGCGCTAGGCGACGGCCCCCGAGCGACCCGTGCCGCAGTAGGTGGGCGAGGGCCAATCGCAGAGCCGGCTGGTGGGCCCCAACGGGAGATGGGACTGCTCAGCCGGCGGACCCCACCAATGACGAGACAGCATGAATGGTGGGACCCCCTAGCCAGCCGGAGAGAATGCCAGCTGGGTCCCCCGCTCCTGTACTTAGAACATATTTTAAGAGCCAGGGGTTGGCCTATAAAACCCCGCGAGCCCCTCATGTAACGAGGACGGATGATCATCCCCGCACACCCACAACTCTGAAACCCCCTCTAGCAATGGAGGAAGACGAGCCAGCTGCTCCTTCTTCCTCCTCCAAACACAGCTCTAGGTGCGCCCTTGTATACACACTCATCCATCCAACTAAACCAAGCAGGACTAGGGGTGTTACCTACCTCGGAGGGCCCTGAACCTGGGTACATTGTCGGGGGGATTACCCCCGGGTAGGCTCAAGGAGACGAATCAACATTTTAAAATATCGGGGGACCCACCCCCAGTATGCCAAGCCCAACAAGACAAACGAAGAAGTGAGTTGATGACACTGTAGCTGTCCGGCTTGGCAGCCTCCACCCATCCGGCTCCTCCTGTCCGGCTATGGCCTGACAAAGTCAGGTCCTGACGTCCTATTGGACACACGCGGACCAGACAACCATATCTCATGGCAGCGCGCTATTGGGAAGCAGGAGCAGACTGTACGCGTGTCATGTAGTACTCTCTACAGTGTAACCTGCTCCCTGGACACTGATTTGTAAAGTGCACCAGGGGACAGACATAGCTTACTCTACGAACTACATGTGGCTTGACTTCTAAGCTACCCAAGGTAGCTTACACCTCAAGCTTCTTGGGATGTAAGCTACCCACTATGGCTTACATCCCAAGCTACCCATCCATGCCTATATAAAGGCCTCCTCTCTCTCTCAAGAGGGGAGGTTCCCTCACATCCTCTCCTCCCCACTCTCACACTCATGTATGAGGCAAGAAGCCTCATGGCTCTCCTCCCCAAATAGCTCCAGGAGGAACCATGTACCAAATGTACCTGAGTTATAGAGACATGCAGGAGTAGGGGTATTATCTCTCTGTAGAGCCCCGAACCTAGGTAAACCACTGTGTGCTATTCGCATACCCGTCCCGGATCATCCACGATAGCCTTGCCCTCACCTCGATGAGCCACCCCGTGGCATCCGTCTCGCGTGACCCCCCATGAGAAAACAACGACAGTTGGCGGCCATCGTGGGGCCCGCTGCTGTTGGAACTACGGTCCGGGTGGTACCCTCTTCGTCATCACTGCCGCAACATCGCCGCCATCTTTCCGAGAGCTCGACTCCAACCCCGCGTCCACCCTCGGCGGTGCCTCGCGCCCTCCAGCCGGTTGACCCCGCGTCCGCCCTCGGCAGCGCCTCGTGCACATCAGTCGGAGGACCCCGCGTCTGCCCTCGGCAGCACCTCACGCCCTTCAGCCAGCGGACCCCGCGTCCGCCCTCGGCAGCGCCTCGCGCACACCAGCCGGTGGACCCATGTCCGCCCTCGGCGGCACCCCACGCTCAACAGTCGGCGGACCCCGCATCCACCTTCGGTAGCGTCCTCGCGCTCATCAGCCGGTGGACCGCGTGTCCGCCTTCGGAGGCACCCCGTGCTCAATAGCCGGCAGACCCCGTGTCCGCCTTCGGCAGTGACCTCACGCTCATCAGCCGGCAGACCCCGCATCTGCCCTCGGCAGCACCCGATGCTCTTCAGCCGGCGGACCCCATGACCGCCCTCAGCAGCACCCCATGCTCAACAGCCGACGGACCCGCGTCCGCCTACGGCAGCGCCCTCGCGCTCATCAGCCGGTGGACCCGCGTCCGACCTCGGCAGCACCCCGTGCTCTTTAGACGGCGGACCCTGCATCCGCCCTTGGTAGCGCGTCGTGCACACAAGCTGACGGACCCCACGTCCGCCCTCGGCATCGCCTCGCGCACACCAGCCAATGGACCCCGCGTCCACCCTTGGCAGCGCCTCGTGCACACCAGCCGGCGGACTCCGTGTCCGCCCTTGGCAGCGCCTCGCGCACACCAGCCAGTGGACCTTGCGTCCGCCCTCGGCAGCGCCTCGCGTACACCAGCCGGCGGACCCCGCGTCCGTGCCCGGCAGGGCCTCGCGCTGGATAGCCGGCGGACCCCGTGTCCGCGCCTAGCAGCGCCTCGTGATCGATAGCCAGCGGACCCCAAGTCCGTGCTCGGTAGTGCCTCGCGCTCAACAGCCGGCAGACCCCGCGTCCGCACCCGGCAGCGCCTCGCGCCCATCAGCCGGCGGACCCCAAGTCAGCACCCGACAGCGCCCCGCACGCATCAATAGGACCACTTCGGCTACAAACCATGTTGGCCAACATCGACTAAACCGCCTCGCCGACACCAAAGCAATGTGAGGTCTCCACCCGCAAAACGCCGAGCGACGCTCGGGGGCCGTCTCCGCAATTATTCTGCAACTTAACTGTTCGCCCCGGCCCAGGGTTGGTCACTTGGCCCGATACATTCATTCCCACGGGACGGCTTAGTAGCATGCATGGGACTAAAGTCCTACTCTTTGTCTCAGCTACAGACCGCACCGCGGCTGTCTGGCTAGCGAGAGAAAAAGCTGGAGGTCACCACACGCGAAAAGCATCCAGGGAGAAAACGGCTTGGGTGACCTAGTCGTTTCATTTATGAGTATCTACTCGGTCGAGTCTGCTCCCAGAGTCCGAGTACTGTACGCTCCATTCCACGGCCCACTCTTCGTCTCAGCTACTGTCCGGTTCCCGGCTGTCTGGCTAGCAAGAGCAAAAGCCAAAGAGCGGAGGGAACATGAAAAAGACTTAGGGGACTTAGACGAAATTGAGTCGGCACCCTCTGCTCCAACTTGCACTGCCAAAATCAAATATTTGAGATATCTATGCTAACCTAACATTGTCTTTGGCATGATCATCTCCATGAGGAACTCTTTGCTCGGAGGCTCGGAGGCTACTCCTGGCAGGGCACCGCGCTCGATAGCCGACAGACCCCTCGTCCGTCTGCGGTAGGGCTCCATGCCCATCAGCCGACGGACCCTGCGCCCACGCCCGATAGCGCCTCGCGCTTGACAGCCGACGGACCCCGTGTTCGCCTTCGGCAGGACTCCACGCTCACAAGCCGGCGAACCCTCCATCCGCGCCCGACAGCGCCTCGCGATCAACAGCCGACGGACCCTGCATCCATGCCCGGCAGTGCCTCGCGCTCGACAGCCGGCGGACCCCGCGTCCGCCTTTGGTAGGGCTCCACGCCCACAAGCTGGCGGACCCTACATCCATGCCAGGCAGTGCCTCGTGCTCGACAGCCGGCGGACCCAGCGTCTGCCTTCGGCAAGGCTCCACACCCACAAGCCGACGGACCCTCCGTCCGCGCCCGACAGTGCATCACGCTCGACAGCCGGCGCACCTCGCATCCACCCTCGGCAGGGCGCCGCACCCAACAGCTGGCGGACCCCGCGTCCGCCTTCGGCACCGCCTCGCACCCTTCAGTCGGCAGACTCCGCGTCCACGTAGGCATCCTCGACGCCACCGTCTACTTCAGCAACGACAAAGACCCTCCGCCCGACTCGTCGAGTCGCCTCGAGGCTCGGATGCTACACCCAGCAGGTGCGCTGGCGTGCCCCCGCTGTAAACCGCTAGTCGGCGGACTCTGCATCCACGCTCGGCATCGTTGATGCCACCGTCTACTTCAGCAACAACAAAGACCCTCCGCCCGACTCGTCGAGTCGCCCGGAGGCTCAGAGGTTACACCCAGCGGGTGTGCTGGCGCGCCCTCGCTGGAAGCAAGCTGTGTCGTCCGGATGTATTCCTGCAACAACAACTCCACCAGCATAAACCCTCCGCCCGACTCTCTAAGTCGCCCAGACGCTTGGAGGCTACTATCAGGGGGATTACCCCCGGGTAGGCTCAAGGAGACAACTCAACATTTTAAAACATCGGGGGACCTTCCCTCGGTATGCCAAGCCCAACAAGACAAACAAAGAAGTGAGTTGACGACACTATAGCTAATGACACTGTAGCTGTCCGGCTCGGCAGCCTCCACCCGTCTGGCTCCTCCTGTCCGGCTCCACTTGTCCGGCTATGGTCTGACAAAGTCAGCTCCCGACGTCCCATCAGACACACGCGGACCAGACGGCCATATCTCATGGCGGCGCGCCATTGGCAAGCAGGAGCACACTATACGCGTGTCATGTAGTACTCTCTACAGTGTAACCTGCCTCCTGGACACTGATTTATAAAGTGCACCAGGGGACAGACATAGCTTAGTCTACAAGCTACATGTGGCTTGACTTGTAAGCTACCCAAGGCAGCTTACACCTCAAGCTGCTTGGGATGTAAGCTACCCACTATGGTTTACATCCCAAGCTACCCATCCATGCCTATATAAAGGCCCCCTCTCACTCTCTCAAGAGGGGAGCTTCCCTCACATCCTCTCATCCCCACTCTCACACTCATGTATGAGGCAAGAAGCCTCATGGCTCTCCTCCCCAAACAGCTCCAGGAGCAACCATGTACCAAATGTACCTCAGTTATATAGAGATGCAGGAGTAGGGGTATTATCTCTCCGGAGAGCCCCGAACCTTGGTAAACCACTACGTGCTATTCGCATACCTGTGCCAGATCATCCACGACAGCCTTGCCCTCACCTCGATAAGACATCCTGCGGCATCTGCCGTCTCGCGTGACCCCCCGTGAGAAAACAACGACATACATCGTGTGTCATCATCGCTTGTACCCAATCTTGCACCGGGAGCCCGTCGGTGTCCTCCGGCCCCAACCACCCACGATAAGCCACCCTATGGCATCTGTCGTGAGAAAACAACGACAAAGAAGCCCCCACAAACATAGGAAGAAGAAAAAGTGATCCTATCAAACAACAAAGTGGGTAGGAAAGAAAAAGAAATTAAAATGCAAGAAAAAGAAAAAAAATGTAAAATGTGCGGGAATTCGGACAGGACCAGTCTATCCGTAGAAACACCAAAGATGAGCCGCGTTCCTTGGGTTTGGTTCAAGGAGATTATCTGATGAGTTTCGAAGACGATAGGCTCCTCCCATGAGTAATTCGTCGATGATGATGGGCCCCTCCTATTTGGGGTTGAGTTTATGCTTCTGCTTCTCCGGGAGCCATAGGACGAGTTCACCTACGTTGTATGTTTGTGCCCTAACCTCCGTACTCTGGTAGCATCACACTTACTGCTGATAAAGCACAAAGCGAGCCAGAGCTATGGCGCGTTCTCCCTCCATGGCGTCCAGGTTGTCCCACCGATCCAACTCAGCTTCCTTTCCCTCGTATATGCTCACTCTTGGTGCGTCATGAATAATGTCGCAGGGAAGGACTGCCTCTGCCCCATAGACCATGAAGAACGGTGTGAAGCCCGTTGATCTATTTGGGGTGGTACGCAGGCCCCCTAGTATGGAGTCGAGCTCCTCAACCCAATGAAAATCGGACTCGTGAAGAGATCAGACCAATCGTGGCTTAATGCCGCTCATAATGAGACCATTGGCGTGTTCGACTTGTACATTGGTCTGTAGATGGGAGACTGATGCGTAATCGAGCTTAATGCCCATTTTCACGCACCAGTCCTTGACCTCTTGGTCCATAAAATTAGATCCATTGTCCGTTATTATGCTATGCGGTATACTGTAACGGTATACTACGCCGGATATGAAGTCTATAACTGGTCCAGACATGGCTGATTTAATAGGCTTTGCCTCTATCCATTTGGTGAATTTGTCAACCATGAGCATGTGACTTTGGTTTGCGAAGAGTGACTTTGGTTTGCGAAGAGTTGACACCCCACGCAGTGCTTGAAAAGTGACTGTGCGTCCTTCCGAGACGTGGGCTAGAAAAATCCTGCTCGGAAGGCCTTGCTAACTAGGGCTCTTGCCGCGGCCTGATGGCCGCCCATGCCCGCATGTACTTTAGCAAGAAGTTCCCATCCTTCTTCCTCAGATATGCACCGCTGTAGTACACCAGTTGTGCTTTTCTTGCATAACTCACCCTCGTGGATCTTGTAGGCTTTGGAGCGCCAAACTATGCAATGTGCCTCTGTCTGGTCATTAGGGAGTTCCTTTCGAACAAGGTAGGTGAGGAAGGGCTCAGTCCAAGGTGCAATTACTGCCATTACCTCATGAGCCGAAGGCATTTCATTCGTTATAGAGCCGCGTATTATTTGGTTGTCCGGTTCATTGACAGGGGGGACAACCACGTACAATATATCCGGACCAACGCTATTGTCATTGTCCTAGCACACGACGGAAGGCTTAAACATCTGTTCTAGAAAAGTGTTCTTTGGGACAGGATCACGCTTAGCTCCTAGACGAGCTAATATGTCAGTGGCTTGGTTGTTCTCGCGAGCGACATGGTGGAATTCTAGCCCCTCAAACCGAGCTGATATCTTGAGGACGACGTTTCTATATGCCGCCATCTTCGGATTTTTGGCGTCGAATTCGTCGTTGATTTGGGAGATGGCTAGGTTGGAATCTCCCCACACCTCTAGCCGCCGTATGCCTATTGATACAGCCATCCGGAGACCATGAAGAAGGGCCTCATATTCGGCTGCATTGTTGGAGTCCGCATACATGATTTGCAACACGTATCGCATGTTGTCGCCCGTGGGGGATGTGAGGATAACTCCAGCCCCCAGTCCGGCCAGGTTTTGGAGCCATCAAAGTACATTGTCCAATGGGACTATGCACTATATTCCTTGGGGAGTTCGGCCTCCACCCATTCGGCCAAAAAGTCCGCCAGAACCTGTGATTTGATGGCACAGCATGGCTTGTAGGTTTTTTCAAAGGAGAGGAATTCAGTGGCCCACTGGGCAATGCGGCCGGTGGCGTCCCTGTTGTTGATTATACCGTTCAATGGGACTTCCGATGCTACCGTGACCACACACTCCTGGAAGTAGTGTCGGAGTTTCCTCGATGCCATGAATACTGTGTAGGCAATTTTTTGATAGTGTGGATATCTAGACTTGCACTGCGTTAGCACCTCTAACATATAGTATACCGGCTTCTGAGTCCAGCATTTATGCCCCTCCTTGTCTTGTTAAACAATGAGCATCACACTCACAACTTTGTTGGTGGCCGATATGTATAAAAACATGGGCTCACCGGCACCTGGTGCCGTGAGTATGGGGTTGGTTGTGAGTACTGCTTTGATTTCTTCCAACGCAGCCTCTGCTTCCTCGGTCCATTCGAAATTGTTGGTCCGTTTCAGCAATTTGTAGAGCAACAGAGCCTTTCCTCCAAGGAGGGAGATAAAGTGGCTTAATGCCGCTACGCACCCGGATAGCCTCTGGACATGCTTTAGTTCCGTGGGGATTGCAAGTTCTGATAGAGCGCATATTTTAGTTGGATTTGGCTCTATTCCTCTATGGTAGACGATGAATCCAAGTAGCTTACCAAAGGGAACTCCAAATACACATTTTTCCGGATTGAGCCGGATGTCATATTTGCGTAAATTAGTGAAAGTTTGGCGTAGCTCGTCAATCAACTGGTCGACGTGCTTGGTTTTGATTACCACATTGTCCACATATGTCTCGATGGTCTTGCCGACCTACGTAGAGAGGAAGGTTTGGATCATGCGCTGGTAAGTAGCCTAAGTGTTTTTTAGCCCGAAAGGCATCGTATTGAAACAGAAAGGCCAATAAGGGGTGATCAAAGCCGTGGCAGCTTGATCGGATTCCTTCATTTCAATTTGATGGTATCCGGAGTAAGCGTCAAGGAAACACAACAGATCGTGTCCGGCTGTGGCATCGATGATCTAGTCGATGCGTGGTAAGGGAAAGGGGTCCTTGGGGCATGCTTTATTAAGGTCTTTAAAATCGACACATAGCCGCCATGATTTGTCTTACTTAGGTACCATGACCAGGTTTGCTAGCCACTCGGGGTGTTTAATATCCCGAATAAATTTGGCCTCAAGTAGTTTGGCTAATTCTTCACCCATGTCCTGCCGCTTGGGTTCGGAAAAACGACACAGAGTCTGTTTCACGGGTTTGAAGCCCGGAATAATGTTTAGGCTATGTTCGGTTAGCCGACGTGGAATTCTAGGCATATCGGATTTATGCCAGGCAAAATGTCCCAATTCTCGCGGAGGAAATGCCGCAAAGCTTTGTCCATAAGGGGATCGAGCTGGGCTCCGATGGATGCTATCTTATTGGGGTCCATTGGATGCACCTGAAATTTGATGATTTCTTCTGAGGGTTTGAAGGATGTAGACTTGGGTCTTTTGCTGAGGATCACATCGTCTCTATTGAATGTCGACCGTAAAGCGGTCAATTCTTCGGCGGCAAAAAGTTTCTGCTAGTGTCTCGAGGGCAAGTGCTGCCGTTTTGTTTCCGCACCGAAGGGCTATATTCGAATTGCTGGTGATCGTGATCACTCCGTTTGGTCTTGTCATTTTTAGTTTCATGTACCCGTAATAGGGTATAGCCTGGAACTTTGTGAAGGCGTCACGTCCCAATAGGTCATGATAGCCACTTGGTAAGGGGATGATGTGGAAGAGAAGTTCTTCATATTGATAGTTTTCGGGTGTACCGAACACTACGTCCAGGATGATACATCCGGAACATCATGCCTCCTCTCCTAGGATGATTCCCCAGAATGTTGTCTTGCTACGCTCGATGCGAGATCGGTCGAAATGCATTTTTTCCAGCATGGCTTCGTAAATGAGGTTAAGACCACTGCCATTGTCCATTAGCACTTTATGTAGCCTGTATCCATCGATGATGGGATTCAAGACTAGGGCATCCGATGAATGTTTGGAATGAATGGGCGGCCGATTAGTGTCCTCGAAAGCAATCGGTACATCTACCCATGGGCTTGTAGCCGCCATGTGATAGACTTACTCGTGCTCCTTAAGAGATCTCTTGTGTCTATTCCTCGTGGGGAAGATTTCGTAGATAGGCAGGACTTCAACGTCGAATTCGGGCGGCGAAGGAGAACGTCTACCCGACCGATGTGTGTCAAGGATAGCTTCGCCACTTTTTGCAACTTGCTTGATGACCCAGCAAGCTCGAAGGCTATGCGTTGGGTTCGCATTTAGTAGTACGGAATGGATGAGACATGGTTTATCAAAAATCCCATCAAGGATAGTGCAGGCACCCAAAAGGGGCTTGTTTCTTTTCTCGACAGGTTCATGTCTGGCTGATTGATTAGTAGGTATCCTCTTTTTCGAGTTCCTCTAGGGTGTTCGGGGGATTTTCGTTTCGAGAATAGCCACTCGGATTGCCACACACTCTCCATGGCATAGTATTTCTAAAAGCACAACATGCTCCCTTGGTGGTTTTGATAATTCATGACAACATACATTGTCTCTTGGACTAAAACCTCTATCTAGTGTATTTCAGATAATAATCCATGGAGAGTTGAGTTGGCAAAAGGATTGAGGAGATTGTCAAATTACCCCAGGATTCAAGGAAATAGGTTGGCCAAGCTTCAAGCAAGAGGACTCTACATTTTACATTTGTGAGAAATCACTTTGAGTCCATAGGAAAGCCAATACTATTAAAAGGGGGTAAGGTTTTGATGGTGAACAATATGCTCAAACGTGCACAAGTGAGAGTCACCAAAACATCCACAAACTCTCCCACCAAAGTCTGTCCAAAGCCAAATATGCAAAATCAGTGCAAGCAACATTCCTATCCTGGTGCCACCGATTCTAAACCCTAGACAGACTCAGCCAAACCCTAACACTTTGGTGCAGCCGACACTGCACTCGGTGCCATCGAGTTGGGTTGCCAAGTTTCTGTTACGCAAGTTCAAATTTTCGGTCCATCCGAAAATGGTGAATTGGTGTCACCGAGATTGGAAAATCTTACCATTGGTCACCTTGTCAGTGCAACCGAGAATTGTATATCGGTCCCTCCGAGATTCAAAAGTTGCCACTTTTGGTCACTTCGGTACCACCGAGATTTACACATCAGTGTCACCAAGATGGTCATTTTGTGTGTAACGGTTAGATTTTTGGGGATGTCTATATATACCCCTTCACCACCACCCACTTGATAGAGAAGTACTCAGAACTATTCCACACCTATCCTACTTAGTTTTCTGAGAGAGAACCACGTACCCTTGTGTTGAGGTCAAGATCTTCCACTCCAACCATATGGATCTTGATTTCTACCCTCCCCAAGTTGCTTTCCACCAATCCCATCTCTTCTACCAAGCCAAATCTGTGAGAGAGTGATTGTGTGTTGAGGAGTCTATCATCTTGAAGCACAAGGGCAAGGAGTTCATCGTCATTACCGAGCCTATTACCTTTTGGAGGGTGGTGCCTCCTAGATTGGTTTGGTGTCGCTTGGGAGCCTACTACTTCATCTTTTTTAGTGAACCAATAAGTTTGTAAGGTCAAGGAGATCGCCTACTTCGTGAAGATCTACCCATAGTGAGGCTAGTCCTTCGTGGACGGAAGCCGCATGGAATAGTCAAGGATGCTTCTTCGTGGAACCCTCCATGGGTAGAGCCCTCCGTGGACTCTCGCGACCGTTACCCTCAGTGGGTTGAAGACTCCATGAATGTGGACGTACGATAGCACCACCTATCGGAACCACGAGAAAAATCCTTACATCTCCTATTGCGTTTGATCTTCCTACATCATCTCTTTACTTACATGTGCAATGTCTTTACTTTACTCCGCCATACTTGTAGACATGCATGTGTAGGGCTGTTAGACTTGCTAGACTTGCTAAGATTGTTAAAATCAGCCAACCAATTAATTTGGGAAAAGGTTAGGTCTTAAATTCCTACTAGTAGTCTATTCACACCCTCTAGACACCCCTCTCTCGATCCTACAAGTGGTATCAAAGCTTTGGTCTCCATTCCTTCGGTTTAATCACCGTGGAGGAAGATTGATGTGTCTAGAATGGAGTGTTTGAGTTGTAGAGTGCCCATTATTGACGGAGAGTACTATAGTCCATGGAAGAATGCCATGATTTATTTATTCAACAGATTCCATTTGACTAAATATATAGAAAATCCCTATGTGCTCCCTATTGATGAATTGCATCCCACACAAGAAGACGAAATTAACATGCTTGGTAACCTAAGAACTGTTAATCTTATTGTTAGAGGTTTACCAAGATTCGTGCTTTTTCAAATGAAGAACTTTACATGTGCCTATACCTTATGGGACGATTTGGAGATACGATATCCAAATATTTCCTTAGGAAATCTTGATGGAATTCTTCATAAAACCATTGCTTTTCACAAAATGAAGCCTAGTGATCCAAACTTTGATAAATGCCTATTTGAGCTCAGTGATCTTATGCGTGCTAAAGGAGATGTCACCACTATCAACAACATTATCTTTGAAACCATTCGCATTCATAAACTTGAATATTCTCACTATCACTATTCTAACGAATTTCTTGTTCTTTATGACGAGGATTTCCCACTTGATGATGACAATGTGGAACATGGCTATTATGAAGAAGATGAGTTGTTCGACATCGAGCACGAGAAGATCATGAAGAATCTGAGTCTCATGGAAAACTTTAAGGATTACATGTTCGAAGGAAAGGAGTGGATTCTTGACAGCGGATGTACGGATCATATGACTGGTGATAAGGACATGTTCCAAGAGATCACGCCTAATCAAGGTCCTCGATGGTACATGACCTTTGGAGACAACTCTAAGGGTAAGGTACTTGGCCTTGGTAAGGTGGCTATATCCCATGATAGATCTATTCAAAATGTTATGCTTGTTGAATCCCTTGCTTAAAATCTTCTTTCCATATCTAGACTTGCCGACATCGGTTTCAATGTTCTATTCACAAAAGTAGATTGCCAAGTGTTTCGTCAAGATAATCAGAAAATAGTATTTACCAATTTCCGTAGAGGTGATCTATACATTGTTTATTTCACTAAAAGATCCAAGCCTCGCACTTGTTTAATTGCAAAATATTCTAAAGGTTGGCTTTGGCATAGAAGACTTGGGCATGTAGGCATGCGGAATCTAGATAAGCTAATCAAAGGTGATCATATACTTGGTGTTAAATATGTTATCTTCGATAAAGATAGACTTTGCAGTGCTTGTCAAGCTGGAAAGCAAGTAGGTGGAAGTCATCCCGTTAAGAATATCATGACTACTAGGAGACCACTCGAGTTACTTTACATGGATCTTTTTGGTCCCAATGCCTACAAGAGTCTCGTTGGAAATTCCTATGGTCTAGTTATAGCTGATGATTTTTACAGATTTACATGGGTATTCTTCCTTGATAATAAGTCGCAGGTTCAAAAGATCTTCAAAAACTTCGCTCGTAAAGCGCAAAATTAGTTTGAAGTGAAGATCAAGAAGGTTTGGAGCGATAACGGATCAGAGTTCAAGAACACCCATGTGGACACCTTTCTTGTGGAAGAAGGTGTCTCACATGAGTTCTCGGCTATGTACACACCTCAACAAAATGGAGTTGTTGAGAGGAAGAACCGGACGCTCATTGATAAGGCAAGAACGATGCTTGAGGAATACAAGACGCCAAGACACTTTTGGGCAGAAGCCGTTGAAACAACATGTCAAGCCACCAACCGACTTTACTTGCACAAGCTTCTCGGTCAAACGACATAGAAGCTACTCATCAGTCACAAACCCCAAGTCAGATACTTTCGGGTATTTGGCTCAAAGTGCTACATTCCTGATAAGCATCATCGTACTAAATCTCATGAAGGATTCCTACTTGGTTACGGATCGAACTCTCACACTTACCGCGTCTACAACAACTTCACTCAAAATGTTGAAGAGACGGTAGATGTGAAGTTTGATGAATCTAATGGTTCGCAAGTCGAACAATTGCCAAATGATGTAGGTGATAAGGATCCTTCGGAAGCCATTCTAGATCTACCCATTGACAAGATTCGTCCCATGGAGGTTAAGGAGAGTACTTCATCAACTCAAGTGGAAGCCCCTACCTCATGTCAAAGTGAACCTCAACACGACATGGAGGCATCCACAAGCGGTACACGACGAGATGATGAAGAAGAGGAAATGCATCATGAAGTTCCACCACAACCGCCTTCACCACCACCTCAAGGGAACGACACCTTCAACAACAATGAAGATGAACGAGATGATGATGATGAATAAGAAGCTCCTCCATCCAACAATCGTAAGATAACCCGAGTTCGAGCTCAAGTGACCAAGAACCATCCCCTAAACCAAATCTTTGGTGATATACAAACATGGGGAATCACTCGCTCTAAAACCCGCCTAGCTAACTTTTGTGAGCATTATTCTTTCATCTCTAGCATTGCGCCTTTAAAGGTAGAACAAGCTCTTGAAGATGCGGATTGGGTGAACGCAATGCATGAAGAGCTACACAACTTTGAGAGGAACGAAGTGTGGACACTGGTGGAGAACCCTGAAGATGAGCACAACATCATCGGAGCCAAATGGGTGTTTCAGAACAAACAAGACGAACAAATAAGGTTTTGATGGTGAACAATATGCTCAAGCATGCATAAGTGACAGTCACGAAAACATCCACAAACTCTCCCACCAAAGTCTGTTCAAAGCCAAATATGCAAAATCGCTGAAACCAACATTCCTATCCTGGTGCCACCAATTCTAAACCCTAGACAAACTCAGCTAAACCCTAACACTTCGTGCAGCCGACACTGCACTCAGTGCCATCGAGTTGGGTTGCCAAGTTTCTGTTACGCAAGTTCACATTTTTGGTCCATCCAAAAATGGTGAATCGACATCACCGAGATTGGAAAATCTGACCATTGGTCACCTTGTCAGTGCAACCGAGAATTGTATATCGGTCCCTCCGAGATTCAAAAGTTGCCACTTTTGTCACTTCGGTATCACCGAGATTTACACATCGGTGTCACCGAGATGGTCATTTTGTGTGTAACGATTGGAATTTTGGGATGCCTATATATACCCCTTCACCACCACCCACTCGACAGAGAAGCACTCAGAACTATTCCATACCTATCCTACTCAGTTTTCTGAGAGAGAACTACCTACCCTTGTGTTGAGGTCAAGATCTTCCACTCCAACCATATGGATCTTGATTTCTAGCCTCCCCAAGTTGCTTTGCACCAATCCCATCTCTTCTACCAAGCCGAATCTGTGAGAGAGTGATTGTGTGTTGAGGAGTCTATCATCTTGAAGCACAAGAGCAAGGAGTTCATCGTCATTACCGAACCTATTACCTTTTGGAGGGTGGTGCCTCCTAGATTGGTTCGGTGTTGCTTGGGAGCCTCCTACTTCGACTTGTGGAGTGAACCAATAAGTTTGTAAGATCAAGGAGATCGCCTACTTCGTGAAGATCTACCCATAGTGAGGCTAGTCCTTCATGGATGGAAGCCGCATGGAATAGTCAATGTTGCTTCTTCGTGGAACCCTCCGTGGGTAGAGCCCTCCATGGACTCTCGCGACCATTACCCTCCATGGGTTGAAGACTCCATGAACATGGACGTACGATAGCACCACCTATCGGAACCACGGGAAAAATCCCTGCATCTCTTATTGTGTTTGATCTTCTTACCTCATCTCTTTACTTACATGTGCAATGTCTTTACTTTCCGCTGCCATACTTGTAGACATGCATGTGTAGGGCTGTTAGACTTGCTAGACTTGCTAAGATTGTTAAAATCAGCCAACCAATTAATTTGGGAAAAGGTTAGGTTTTAAATTCCTGCTAGTAGTCTATTCACCCCCTCTACACACCCCTCTCTCGATCCTACAATTTCTGTACCAATCCGGATAGCTCCGAGAAATTGCTAATGTGTCGGCGGGCTAGGGCATGAAGAATACCCTCGTCGTGGCAATTGTGAGTGAAAATTGTTGTTAAATCTTGGTCGTTGAGACTTTTTACTCTGCTGCTAGCGAGCAGCAGTCTTGCCCAAAAGTGGTGTTGTGACATCCCAAGTGATGTCCCTACCTTTTATGGCATGTATTCCAATGTATGACCTTGTGTCATGAGAGTTGTGTTTGGGTTGCACCTTGATCTCCATGTGTTGTTGGCATTCATGCATCATATCATCATCATGTCATTCATTCTTGCCATGTTGCCTTCATGTGTTTTGTTTTATGACTTGTTGGATGTGGATGTGAGAGTGTGCCTTGTGTGATGTTGAGGTTGAGTGTGTTGCTGGTGATGTGGTTCCTTCCCCTATTCTCCCTATTTTCTTCGTCTCAAAGACCCACTATTTCATGCTTATTCCCATATGGTTCTTTGGCAGATTTTAATTGCTTGGAAAAAAATAGTTTAAAAATGTTCAAGTGGTGGCCCCAAATTCCTTATGATTTATGGGGGTGGAGTTTTGTTATTTAAGGATGTGTGGTTTTTGAATCTTATTTAACAGGGGCTGCCTTAGTGAATGTTTGAAAAATAATAACCTGTGAAATAAATCCATTAACATTTTTATAAAGTGTATATTGTTATTTCAACCACTAAAACATTTTTGGTTTTCTCCAAAATCTTTTCCTTCTTCTCTGGACATTTGTTTTTTTTCAAATCTGTTTTATTAAAAGAAAAAGGCTAAAGCCTTTTGGGTTTTCCAAAGAGAGAGAGAGAGAGGAGCAGTGGAGCCGGCCCACAAGGCCCAGCCCGTGGGAACGTCTACCTACCCCGTGTTCCTCCTCGCCGTTAGTTTCGTCAGAGTGAGAGAGACGAGTGCGCGCCGCGTCTTCGTCATCGCCGTTAGCCATCACGAAAGTCGAGGCCGCCCCCCCTTTTAAAGCGCGTGCCCCTAGGGTTCCCTCTTCTTCCTTCTCCATCACGCCGCCGCCGCTTTCCATTCTTCCTCCTCCTTCTTCTCCCTCTGCTTCTACTTCTCCTTCTCGGTTCAGAGAGGTAAGTGTCAGAGCTGAGGAGATCGACGGGCTCGTCACCGGTGTCGCTTCCGGTGGAGCCCCGCCACGTCAAGATGGGATGCAGCTATCCGGAGCCGTCCGCGTCCCATTCCTAGTGCTAGGAGCAGGGGACCTCCTCCTCTGTGGTGCCGAGCGCCTATTTTGATTGGTTTTTCATTACCTATCCAGTGGTTACCTTGGAATGCGAAGAATTAGCCCAGGTATTTGGTGGTCTTGTGTTTTTGCCTTCGTACCTTGTCGTGAGCGTATCTCGAGAACCGTAGCTCCGTGTCTCGCGTTCTTTATATGCATTTCCATCGATTTTTCATGATGCATCCATATTTTCCATGTTCATGCATGTATAAATAACTTAACATGAGGTTCGGACCAGATTCATTAATCTACCACCTTGCATGTGAAACTGGACCAGAGATGGATTGCATGTTAAATTCCTCATTAAAATGATCATGCATCATCTTGCTTGTGCATTGCACCTTGGTTGGTTACTTATTTGCTGTTTCTCTTGGGTAGACGCGAGTGTCGAATCTGAGTTCGAGGAACCTGGAGAGTACCACTATGAGGATCCCGCTTCTTGTTCCACTGAAGAACCAGCAGGCAAGATGATCGTACCCGGATCCCAATACTATCTTTGCTTGCTAGTTTCTCGTTCTTATCGTTACAATTGCGCTACCTACCACATGATATCAGCCCCCATGTTTCCATGACAGCCTCTAACCTCCACCTCCCAGCAAACCGTTGATTGGCTAAGTTACCGCTGCTCAGTCCCTCTTATAACGTTCTTAGTTGCAGGTTGTTCCATGTGATAACATGGATTGGATATCACAATAAATTCTGTTATTTAATTAATGCACATATATATCTGGTATTGGTGGAAGGCTTGGCCTTTGCTAAGTGATTTGTTCCGCTCGTACCCTCATTAGTTCCTCGTTACCGGTGTTATGTTTTCCATATTTTGCTCTCCTAACACGCTTGGGGTTGTTATGGGGACCCCCTTGATCATTCGGTTGAGATTAAAACTTGTCTGGCAAGACCCAACTTTGGTACTACATTTGCTAATAACTGATGAACTTGCATAGGGTCTTGCAAACCCGTGGATAATTAATCAACCCCCGGGCCAGTGCTCCTCATGAGTGTTGGTCCAAACTAGAGCCGTGTGCGGGGCCAACCCGGGGCAACCCGGGAGATCTCTATCAGGCCACCGTACGCTGTGCTTATCCGCTGTGTCCTGAGAACGAGATACGTGGCTCTTATCAGGTTCGTCGACACGTCGGGTGGTCTTGCTGGATTTGTTTTACCTTATCGAAAGTCTTGTGTGGGGGGTCCGACTTTCTTCGGGTTTACCTGAGCTGTTGGCCTCCTTTGGAATTGTCTATGATGATCGTGGGAACCGCGTTCGAGGCTATTCCCATGGAGTGTGGTTATTTGTGATGGACTAGTTGGAGCACCCCTGCAGGGTTAAATCTTTCGGAAAGCCATGCCCGCGGTTATGTGGCAACTTGGATATTTTGTTTAACACCCGGTTATAGAAAACTTGAAGTAAACTCTAATTAAAATACACCAACTGTGTGAGCAGCCATGATCATCTCTGCTCTTGAACATGAACCGAGAGAGAACACGGTGGGGTTATGATTGACGTAAGTAAGTGTTCAGGATCTCTTAGAGATCATGTAGAAATCGACCGATTGTCGTAGACCACTCAGTTTACATTCTAGTTACGTAAGTTAGCCACCATAAATGCTTAGAGCTGCTGCAGACTTAAACATCACCATTCCATCCTAAAGCTTATATAGTGTTTGCACCCGGGTTACTTGATTGCTGAGTCCGCTGTGGCTCACAGTTTACTACAACAATCCAGGTGCACGTTCAGATGAGTTTGTGTAGGATGATCTTACTCAGCTCCAGTGGGATTATGATGAGGAGAGAGGCAGGATGTACATGATGTATCCGGATGAGTAGAGGACCTGGTCGTGATCTTTGAGATAGCTTGATAGTATCATTTGCACTTCTTTATCGTTTGATTTCGTCCGTAGTCGGACCCTGTGTTCAACTTGATGCTATGAATTGGGTGACATTGTAAGTTAGCATGTGGCGAGTGTAAGCCAACTTGTATACTCTTCTCATTCAGTATTGTATGTTGTAATGATACTATTCTTGCTAACAGCAAGATGCGCCTCTATCCCTTGCGAGGCCCTCGTGCCTTAAACGGATAGCGCGCATCTTGGGCGTGACAAGTTGGTATCAGAGCCATACGACCATAGGAGCCTTTGCTTGTTTGAACTTGGCCGAGTTGTGTCTAGTAAAACTATTTGAGTCTCGTTATATCGGAGAGTAGGATTCTTTTTACTCCTCTTCTATGCTCTGGTGAGGTTTTTGACCTAGGAATTTTGATTCTACTCGTCTTTTCGTTCAAAAATTTTTTAGGATCACGCGGGTATTTTGGAATCTATATGATGCCGATGTGATAGGGTTCTGTCTTGGTGCCTCCTGTCTGACTTGATTTCTTCCGGGGAGTTGAGCTCCAAGGAATGTTGGCACATCGTTATCATTTAGATTCCTTGATATCTCAGGACGGAGAATGATCGGAATTTCTTCAATACTTATCGTGGTGAGATAAGGTCAGAGTCACCCAGTACTTGGGAGGCATCCGGGGTACCACCATGGTTTAGTATCGTTGTGAGTTCGAGGATTCGAGATTAGATGAGTTTGCGAAATGTCTTGAATTATGGTGTGGAAGGTTGCGGATGCAGTCACAGCTGATTGCCTAGGGCAGGTTCCTGATTCCGCAACCCGAATCGCATAAACAAGAAAGTTTTCGGATGTTCATAGGTGGGAATCTTGTAGTCATCTAGGATCATATTCTCCAGATGTATTGGGCATGTACATTTGTTCCGAGCGCTTAGCTCAATACTTGTTGTGTTATTGCAAGTAGCCTTATGTCTAATGATGTTATCATGATCCGAAGAAGCAGTCTTACGAATTTTTCAGTAGGAAGGCTATGTGTGTTGTTCAATTCTTTCAAGCATTTGATTCCGCTTAGGTTTCATCTTATCACTGAGGCTAATGCGTTTTGTCCATCTCTAGGATGGCTCCAGCAACTCGCAACAATCCGGGTTGTGGTGAGGAGCAGACTAATGTTCCACCACCACCGCCTCCTCCGCCTCCTCCTCTAGAAGCTTGGCAAGCTGTGATGGCCGAGACCAATGCAAACACCCAGATGTTGCTCAGGCTGTTGCAAGAAAGGGAGCAGGGCCAGCAAGGTTTTCAAGGCAATTTTCAGAATCAATTGCAGTTTGCGACTCTCAATCAGTTCCTTGCCAACCAGCCAAAGACTTTCACCTGTTGTGAGTAGCCTCTAGATGCTGATGATTGGCTTCGTGATACGAGCAAGCATTTTGAGTGCAGCAATGTCAGGCCAGAGGACTTTGTCAGATTTGCTTCCTTCCAGCTAAAGGGTCAAGCAGCTGATTGGTGGCAACAGTACAAGGATTCCAGGGGCGATCGTGTTGTTACTTGGGACGATTTCCGTAATAACTTCAGGGCTCATTATATTCCGACAAGTTTTGTCGAGGAGATGCGTGAGAAGTTCAGGCACCTAAAGCAGGGAACCAAGTCAGTCTACCAGTACAACATTGAGTTCCAAAATCTAGCTCGTTATGGCAAGCAAGATGTTCCTGATGATAAGGCTATGATCTATCAGTTCAGAGGTGGTCTCAAGGATGAGCTTCTGCCAGGTCTTGTTCTCCAGGAGCCTCATGAGTTTGATCAGTTCTACAACATGGCTTTGAAGGTGGAAGCAGCTCAGCTCAGGTTGGAGAACTCCAAGAAGCGTTCCAGGGATTCATATTCTTCTTCCAGCTCTCAGGTTGTTCCCAAGTAGCAGAAGTATTGGGCACCAAATCCTCTTTCGTTTCGTCCTCCTTAGCAGCAAAAGCAGTTTGGTGGTCGTGGCTCTTCTCACCCACCCAACCCAGGGTTCCAGCAGAAGAATCATTCGTCCAAGGCTGTTCTTGTTCCTCCTCCAGGCAATGTTCGTCCTCTCTCTGAGGTGACTTGTCACAAGTGTGGTCAGAAGGGCCACTATGCAAACAAGTGCAACCAGCGGCGTCTTCCACCTCCTCCTCCTTTCAAGCCTCCAGGCAATGCTATGGTGAAGCATAATCCCATGTCCGCAAGAGTGAATATGGCAAATGCAGCAGAGGCATGGGATTCTTCTCAAGTGATCATGGGTAATCTCTCAGTCAATTCTATTCCAGCAAAAGTTTTGTTTGATTCTGGTGCATCGCATAGTTTCATGTCCCGTTCATTCTTTACAATGCATGAATTTGCGTGACAAGATCTCCTTAGACCTATGTCAGTGGTGTCCCCTGGGAAGTTAACGAATTCCAATTGCATGGTACCGAATGTTTCTATCAAGATGGGCAATTATTCTTTTCTGGCTTCGCCAATTGTTCTCGGGAATTCTGATATTGATCTCATTCTGGGCATGGACTTCCTGGCTATGAATAAGGCTCATATTGATTGCAAAGCAAAAGAAGTCAAGCTGACTCATCCTTCAGAAGACGTGATTATTTTTGCAGCTCGTGATGACACAATTCGTCTCTTTGCTCTTAATGAGAAGGGTGAAATCTCGGCGATTTCTCAAATTCCGGTGGTTTGTGAGTATGAAGATGTCTTTCCAGAAGAATTGCCAGGTATGCCTCTGCACCGTCCAGTTGAGTTCGTGATTGATCTCGAGCCCGGAACTGAACCGGTCTGCAAGCGCCCGTATAAAGTTGGCCCCGAAGAGCTGAAAGAGTTGAAGAAGCAGCTAGATGAGCAAGAACGTCTGGGTCTGATCACACCAAGTTCTTCTCCGTGGGGTTGTGGTGTTTTGTTTGTCAAGAAGAAAGATGGCACGGATCGTCTTTGTGTTGATTACTGTCCATTGAACAAGAAGACAATTAGAAACAAGTACCCACTTCCCAACATCAATGAGTTGTTTGAACAATTGAAAGGTGCCAAAGTTTTCTCCAAGTTGGATCTTCGAATGGGTTATCATCAAATCCGCATTCGTGAAGAAGACATTCCGAAGACCGCGTTCAGGACGAGTTTTGGCTCATATGAGTACACCGTTATGTCATTTGGTCTTGCGAATGCTCCTCCAACCTTCTCAAGGATGATGAATTTCATCTTCTCTCCTTTCAAGAATCAGTTTGTCTTGGTCTATCTTGATGATATTATGGTGTTCTCAGAGACAGAAGAAGATCATGCAGAGCATCTCCGCCTTGTGGTTGACAAGTTAAGGGAACATTGGTTCTATGCCAAGTTTTCCAAGTGTGAGTTCTGGCTTAACGAAGTGGTGTACCTCGGGCATGTCATCTTTGCCGAGGGATTAAAGTGCACCCTGAGAAAGTCGAGGCAATCTTGAAGTGGGAGCCTCCTCAGAATGTGAAGCAGCTTCAGAGTTTCCTCGGGCTTACTAGCTATTGCAGAAGATTCATGGAGAACTTCTCTCAAATTGCTAAGCCTCTGTCCAATCTCCTCCAGAAGAGTGTCAAGTATGTTTGGTCTCCTGAGTGTGATGCGGCGTTCAATACGCTCAAGCAGAGACTAACTTCAGCTCCAGTTCTTGTTCCTCCGGAGCAGTCCAAGCCTTTGCAAGTTTTCTGTGATGCTTCTCTCCAAGGCCTTGGTGGTGTTCTTATGCAAGACAAGAAGATTGTGGCCTATACCTCGCGTCAGTTGAAGCCTGCCGAGAAGAACTACCCCACTCATGATCTTGAGTTGGCGGCAGTTGTGCATGCTCTTACGACTTGGAGACATTTGTTGTTGGGTAGACCAGTTGAGGTGTACACTGATCACAAGAGCCTGAAGTACATTTTTACTCAACCCAATCTCAATCTTCGGCAATCTCGTTGGGTGGAAATGCTTGAAGACTTCAATCCAAGCATTGAGTATACTCCTGGGAAAGCAAATGTCTTTGCAGACGCACTCAGCCGTAAGGCATACTGCAATAGTCTGATCTTGAAGCCTCTCCAACCCGAGCTTTATGAAGCCTTCTGCAAGCTTAACCTTCAGATGATCCCGCAAGGATTTCTTGCAAATCTTCAAGTCTCTCTGACTCTGGGAGATCAGGTTCGCCAAGCGCAGCTGCTAGACGCTATGGTGAAGAAAGTGAAGAAAGGTGCGACCAAGAGCATTCCGAAGTATAAGTGCTTTCGTGTCGATGACAAAGATACCTTGTTCTTTGAGGACCGTCTTGTTGTTCCAAAAGGTGATCTCAAAAAGGTTATCATGGACAAAGCACACAATTCTCTTCTATCCATTCATCCAGGCAGTTCCAAGATGTATCAGGACCTCAAGCAAACCTTCTGGTGGACTCGTATGAAACGTGAAATTGCTCAGTTCGTGAATGAGTGTGATGTTTGTCGCAGAGTGAAGGCGGAGCATCAACGTCCAGCAGGTCTTCTTCAGCCTTTGCCTATCCCGGAGTGGAAATTCGATCATGTGGAGATGGATTTCGTAACTGGGTTCCCTAAGTCCAAGAGAGGCAACGATGCCATCTTTGTGGTTATCGACAAGTTGTCAAAATTTGCTCATTTCCTGCCAGTTAAGGAGTCTATTTCGGCAGCTCAGCTTGCAGAGTTATACACGTCAAGAATAGTGTGTCTGCATGGCATTCCTCAACTCATCTCTTCTGACCGTGGAAGCCTCTTCACTTCCAAGTTTTGGGAGTCCTTCCAGACTGCTATGGGTACTAAGATCCGTTTCAGCACGGCATTCCATCCGCAGACAAGTGGTCAAGTTGAGAGGGTCAATCAGATTCTTGAAGATATGCTCAGAGCCTGTGTGATATCGTTCGGCATGAAGTGGGAAGACTGTCTTCCATATGCTGAATTCTCATACAACAATAGCTTCCAAGCTAGTTCAGGCAAGGCCCCATTTGAGATTCTCTACGGCAGAAAGTGGCGTACCCCGCTTAACTAGTCTGAAATCGGTGAGCGTCAGATATTGGGCAATGACGTGATCATTGAAGCAGAAGAAATGTGCCATGTCATTCGCGAGAACCTCAAAGCAGATCAGTCCCGTCAGAAGAGCTATTATGATAGAAAACATCAGGATGTTTCCTTCCAAGTGGATGATCTTGTCTATCTCAAAGTTTCCCCCATGAGAGGCACGCAGCGATTTGGAATCAAAGGGAAGTTGGCTCCTCGTTTCATTGGTCCATTCAAAGTTGTCGACAAGAGAGGTGGTCTTGCATATCAACTTGAGCTTCCTCCAAATTTCGCGAACGTGCACGATGTCTTCCATGTTTCTCAGCTCCGGAAATGCTTCAAGACTCCCGAGCGAACCATTGACCTCCAAGACATCGATCTTCAAGCTGATCTTTCTTATCGTGAGCACCCAATTGCAATTCTTGAAGAAACTGAGCGTAAGACTCGCAAAAAGTCTATCAAGTTCCTCAAGGTGAAGTGGTCTCATCATTCCGACAAAGAAGCTACTTGGGAACGTGACGACCTGCTCCGTTCCGAATTTCCGGATTTCTTTTGTTCCTAGATCTCGGGTCGAGATCCTCTTGTAGTGTGGGAGAGTTGTGGCATTCCAAGTGATGTCCCTACCTTTTATGGCATGTATTTCAATGTATGACCCTGTGTCATGAGAGTTGTGTTTGGGTTGCACCTTGATCTCCATGTGTTGTTGGCATTCATGCATCATATCATCATCATGTCATTCATTCTTGCCATGTTGCCTTCATGTGTTTTGTTTTATTACTTGTTGGGTGTGGATGTGAGAGTGTGGCTTGTGTGATGTTGAGGTTGAGTGTGTTGGTGGTGATGTGGTTCCTTCCCCTCTTCTCCCTATTTTCTTCTTCTCAAAGACCCACTATTTCATGCTTATTCCCATATGGTTCTTTGGCAGATTTTAATTGCTTGGAAAAAAATAGTTTAAAAATGTTCAAGTGGTGGCCCCAAATTCCTTATGATTTATGGGGGTGGAGTTTTGTTATTTAAGGATGTGTGGTTTTTGAATCTTATTTAATAGGGGCTGCCTTAGTGAGTGTTTGAAAAATAATAACCTGTGAAATAAATCCATTAACATTTTTATAAAGTGTATATTGTTATTTCAACCACTAAAACATTTTTGGTTTTCTCCAAAATCTTTTCCTTCTTCTCTGGACATTTGTTTTTTTCCAAATCTGTTTTATTAAAAGAAAATGGCTAAAGCCTTTTGGGTTTTCCAGAGAGAGAGAGAGAGACAGGAGCAGTGGAGCCGGCCAACTAGGCCCAGCCCGTGGGAATGGCTACCTGCCCTGTGTTCTCCTCGCCGTCTGTTTCGTCAGAGTGGGAGAGACGAGCGCGCGCCGCATCTTCGCCGTCGCCGTTAGCCGTCACGGAAGTCGAGCCCCCCCTTTTAAAGCGCGTGCCCCTAGGTCTCCCTTTTCTTCCTTCTCCCTCGCGCCGCCACCGCTTTCCCTTCTTCCTCCTCCTTCTTCTCCCTTTGCTTCTTTTTCTCCTTCTT
Source organism: Hordeum marinum (assembly GCA_022496015.1). Classification (NCBI taxonomy): domain Eukaryota; kingdom Viridiplantae; phylum Streptophyta; class Magnoliopsida; order Poales; family Poaceae; genus Hordeum; species Hordeum marinum. The sequence continues at coordinate 449,934,517 of CM039675.1, read as the reverse complement.
GGTTCAGAGAGGTAAGTGTCAGAGGTGAGGAGATCGACGGGCTCGTTGCCCGTGTTGCTTCCGGTGGAGCCCTGCCGCGTCAAGATGGGTTGCAGCTAACCGGAGCCGTCCGCGTCTTGTTCCTAGTGCTAGGAGCAGGGGACCTCCTCCTCTGCGGTGTCGAGCCGCCGTCGTCCGAGCGCCTGCTTCCCCTCCGTCGCCGCCGCATCCTCGAGCTTCTTCTTCCCCGTCGTCCCTTTCGGCTCGCCGCGTCCGCGTCCCCAAGCCTCGGCGATCCCCTCGGTGAGTAGTCGGCCCCGCCTTGCCCCCTCCCTTGTCGCGCGTAGCGTTGCATCACCGCCGTAGCAAGGTCGCCGCCGGTGGTTTCGCGAGTACCTGCTGCTCCCATCCTTCCTCCTCTCCGTGAGGTGAACCCGGGAATGGATCCGCCGTTCGTCCCCGCGCGCGTAGGTGTAGCTAGGGTCGCCGGAGTCGCCCTGTGTCGCCGGAATCGCGTCACCGTCGTGCCCTATCGCTGTGCAGTATTGTGTCTTCAATTTCGTCAGGGTTCATCAAGTGCGGTGGTATTAGAGTGCTAGTGACCTCCCTCTGTTGTCGATCGGTGCCTTAGCAGAGTGGTTGGCTCGATGGGAGAGGACCGAGAGGTCCGGGGTTCGATCCCCTTCTCCCCCCTTTCTCCTTTTTCTTTCTTTTTTTCTCTTTTCTGTTTTTCTTTTGTTTTCCTTTCTTTTGCAAAAAAAACAGAGTGTATGTGTGTGCCTTATGTGTGGTTTTTGTGTGTGTGTGCAGGAGTGTGTGTGTGTTTCTATTATGTTTCTCATATGAGTGTTGTGTGCATGGTTGGACTTGAGTGTGTGTGTGTGTATGCCCATGTGCATACACACCCATGCATGTGTGTGGTTTGATGCATGAGGGCATGTGAGTGCATGTGTGGTATGTGCCATGCACCTACCCTTATGTGGGTGTTAGTGGGTGAGTCCAACATAGTGTGGTGCTATGTGGATGTATGTGTGTGTTTCACACACACATACATGTGTATGTGTATGTATGTTTGTGTGTAGGTAGGGATGCTTGTGTGTGTATATGTTCTTATGATATGAGTGTGAGTGGTGTGTGTATGATCTACATACACCCATCCATGTGCATTGTAGCTCCATGTGTAGGTTTCTCCCTATATGCTCATATGAGCATGGATTCCTCTCTAGTTAGTTTCATTCTCGTTTTAGATGCTAGACTATGTTTTCATATCCCTAACATGTTAATTAATCACTTCTAACATGTATCCTCGGAACACATGTCCATTTGGGGCATTTTCTTTAAGTTTCATAAGTGACATAAGTCACCCATGCCTAGTGAGGGTAGAATTTCGACCTAGCTTATCTCCTTTGAGTTCCATGCAAGCATATAGGTATGAGTAATGATTTTGGGGTGTTTTAAACCCCTATATGAATCTGTGAAGTCAGATTTACCTTTGGGGAAACTTGACAAAAGTGCATTTTTATGCTGTGGTGCCCTTTTGTCTTTTTCATATGAATTAGTCCATGTATGCTTTGGAGTTCTTGTCAACATGAGATTGCTAGTAAAGTTTCTGTAAACATCCATGTGTTTTTGTAATTTGTGCTAAGTCTCTAGATCAGTGGGAACCATGTTGTTTATCTAGCTACTTTCTGTTTGTGCCAACCTGCTCTAGAATGGCCAAGTCTGGGGAATCTGCTGTTATTGTTTTGCCGTGAAGATCAGGGTGTAGCTAGTGTTGTGTTGGGCTTTTGACCATTCTCAGTGTTAGGCATTTATAGTAGATATTGCCATCTACCATCCTGTTAATTTTCGTGCCATTTGGAGCTTCCTAACATATTTAACCAGTGATGTGAACTTGCTACTTTATTAACCCAGATTCCAGAAAACTGGAATTTTCACTAAGTCCCTAAAAATCTGTTTCATCATGGCTACTTGTCAGCTCCATGCATAGTGATGTGTTTCTATTTTGTTGATTGTATAGTTTAATGAATTTATGTGGGCGTTGACTAGAACCTGTTCATGTCTTGTTTGTGGCTGTAGAGTTCCTGTAGCAATAGTTGTGAGCTTTTCAAATTGCTACGTTGCTGTTTTGTGACAGATTGAGTGCTATTTTCTTTTGGATGTTGTGGGAGCTATACTCCATGGAATTGAGTGACTATTGAGTCTATTGTGATTGGTTTTTCATCACCTATCCAGTGGTTACCTTGGAATGCCAAGAATTAGACTAGGTATTTGGTGGTCTTGTGTTTTTTCCTTCGTACCTTGTCGTGAGCGTATCTCGAGAACCGTAGCTCCGTTTCGCGCGTTCTTTATATGCATTTCCATCGATTTTTCATGATGCATCCATATTTGCCATGTTCATGCATGTATAAATAACTTAACATGAGGTTCGGACCAGATTCATTAATCTACCACCTTGCATGTGAAACTGAACCAGAGTTGGATTGCATGTTAAATTCCTCATTAAAATGATCATGCATCATCTTGCTTGTGCATTGCACCTTGGTTGGTTACTTATTTGCTGTTTCTCTTGGGTAGACGCGAGTGTCGAATCTGAGTTCGAGGAACCTGGAGAGTACCACTACGAGGATCCCGCTTCTTGTTCCGCTGAAGAACCAACAGGCAAGATGATCGTACCCAGATCCCAATACTATCTTTGCTTGCTAGTTTCTCGTTCTTATCATTACAATTGCGCTACCTACCACATGATATCAGCCCCCATGTTTCCTTGACAGCCTCTAACCTCCACCTCCCAGCAAACCGTTGATTGGCTAAGTTACCGCTGCTCAGCCCCTCTTATAACGTTCTTAATTGCAGGTTGTTCCATGTGATAACATGGATTGGATATCACAATAAATTCTGTTATTTAATTAATGCACATATATATCTGGTATTGGTGGAAGGCTTGGCCTTTGCTAAGTGATTTGTTCTGCTCGTACCCTCATTAGTTCCTCGTTACCGGTGTTATATTTTCCATATTTTGCTCTCCTAACACGCTTGGGGTTGTTATGGGGACCCCCTTGATCATTCGGTTGAGATTAAAACATGTCTGGCAAGACCCAACTTTGGTTCTACATTTGCTAATAATTGATGAACTTGCATAGGGTCTTGCAAACCCGTGGATAATTAATCAACCCTCGGGCCAGTGCTCCTCATGAGTGTTGGTCCAAACTAGAGCCGTGTGCGGGGCCAACCCGGGAGATCTCTATCAGGCCACCGTACGCTATGCTTATCCGCCGTGTCCTGAGAACGAGATATGCGGCTCTTATCAGGTTCGTCGACATGTCGGGTGGTCTTTCTGGATTTGTTTTACCTTATCGAAAGTCTTGCGTGGGGGGTCTGACTTTCTTCGGGTTTACCTGAGGTGTTGGCCTCCTTTGGAATTGTCTATGATGATCGCGGGAACCGCGTTCAAGGCTATTCCCACGGAATGTGGTTATTTGTGATGGACTAGTTGGAGCACCCCTGCAGGGTTAAATCTTTCGGAAAGCCGTGCCCGCGGTTATGTGGCAACTTGGATATTTTGTTTAACACCCGGTTATAGAAAACTTGAAGTAAACTCTAATTAAAATACACCAACTGTGTGAGCAACCGTGATCATCTCTGCTCGTGAACATGAACCGAGAGAGAACACGGCGGGGTTATGATTGACGTAAGTAAGTGTTCAGGATCTCTTAGAGATCATGTAGAAATCGACCGATTGTCGTAGACCACTCAGTTTACATTCTAGTTACGTAAGTTAGCCACCATAAATGCTTAGAGCTGCTGCAGACTTAAATATCACCATTCCATCCTAAAGCTTATATAGTGTTGGCACTTGGGTTACTTGATTGCTGAGTCCGCTGTGGCTCACAGTTTACTACAACAATCCAGGTGCAGGTTCAGATGAGTTCGTGCAGGATGATCTTACTCAGCTCCAGTGGGAGTATGATGACGAGAGAGGCAGGATGTACGTGACGTATCCAGATGAGTAGAGGACCTGGTCGTGATCTTTGGGATAGCTTGATAGTATCATTTGCACTTCTTTGTCGTTTGATTTCGTCCGTAGTCGGACCCTGTGTTCAACTTGATGCTATGAATTGGGTGACATTGTAAGTTAGCATGTGGCGAGTGTAAGCCAACTTGTATACTCTTCTCATTCAGTATTGTATGTTGTAATGATACTATTCTTGCTAACGGCAAGATGCGCCTCTATCCCTTGCGAGGCCCTCGTACCTTAAACGGATAGGCGCGCATCTTGGGCGTGACAGGTGTACTGACTCTCCTCACAGTTGCTTTAGGTATTGGAAGTCCGGAGATACGGGCTTCGGTGAAAATCTGGGATTATGCTCCTGGGCGGTGGGTGGGCAAAAACTAGATTCTACGTCATGTTGAGTATTCGGGAATTCAAGCTCCGAATCGTGGAATAGCTCTGGGACCGATGACGGTCCGGTTTTAAGGTAATCCCCGACGCTTGGCTCATCTACGTAGCCTTGGTGATCAGAGACCGGGGTCTAAACTGTTTTCAATTCTGGCTGTCGGGATGAACCCGCAGCCGGACACTCGATAGTAGTGACAAGGTGGGTGACATGAGGGACGTGAATCTCCCTATCATCGGGTTTAATCCCGAGCCGATCATAGATTGTAACCTGGTTATCCAGTATACACATTGCTTCGAGCCGATCGAACAATTCGTTTAAGAACGAAGCGATGGCAGGGTGCGTGTCGCTAATACGAGTGGATTCGCCAAGTGGTGTGACGGTTCTAGAGTCACGCCGAAGCAGATCTATGTGCCATTCCCCTACGGGACCTGATGACTCGGACGTCAAAGCGTCCGGACTTGCAGGTCTTTCTTTGAAGGTTGAGGGTTCCATTGGAACGAGTGTCCCCCGTGAGTCAGCCACGAACTCTAGGGTTCCGAACTTGATACTCTAATGCGGGGGAAACCTTATGATCTGGCCATGACGGCTGATTGGGCTGGCTTGTGACAAGATATCGTTGCCAGTGAAACTCTGATCGGGGGTGAAGTCCCCTCGATGCAGATCTTGCCACCTGCGACGAGGTGAGCCATCGATGCCTTCGGCGCTCACAGTGGAACTCTCAATGAAAGCAACAATGTCGGTGTAGAAACCGGCGGATCTCGAGTATGTGGTCCCAAACTATGAGACTATGATCAACGGTAACAGGAGATGAAGGGGACACGAGTTTACCCAGGTTCGGGCCCTCCTATGGAGGTAATACCCTACGTCCTGCTTGATTGTATTGATGGTGTAAGGGGTTATAGAGTTGATCTACCTCGAGATCGTATGTCTAACCCTAGATGAGTTGTACTTGTATGCCCTAAAACCCTCCGGCCTATATAGATGCTAGGGGTGCCCTTAGCTTACATATGGTCGGTAACAAGCCGAAGAGATAACTTGCCTAACTACAGCTAATAACTTGGAGAATACGTCTAGACTCCATGAAGCTTCCATCCTGGCATAGACGTTTCTCGATCCTCTGATGCCTGCCTTGCGGCCCATATAGTCCGGCCCATGAATAATGGTCGGCTATCCGAGGACCCCCTAATCCAGGACTCGCTCGGACGCCGCCACTCCCCGGTACCTTGAGGATGTTGTAGCCATGATGGGCCGCCGCCAAGAACTTGGAGAGGGCCTGGTATCTGGGGAAGGCATTGTATGGGTGGTGGATGTGGGCGACGTCGAAGACGATGGTCTCGGTGCGGTTGTTCTTGCGCCCACCGAAAGTGATGGGCAGGCGTACTGGCCCGAGGGGTACTGTGGAGTCGTAAGTGACTCCTGAGAAGGGCTTGGTCGGCATAAATTGGTCGTACGGTACTTGGAGTGTCTCGAAGGTCTCGATTGAGAGGACATTGAGACCGGTCTACTGTCGATGAGGGTCTTGGTGACAAGAACGTTGCTGATGGTCGGGGTGCACGTGTTGGAAATATGCCCTAGAGGCAATAATAAATTAGTTATTATCATATTTCCTTGTTCATGATAATCTTAAATTATCCATGCTATAATTGTATTAATCGGAGACTTAGATGCATGTGTGGATACATAGACAAGACCATGTCCCTAGTATGCCTCTAATAGACTAGCTTGTTGATCAAAGATGGTTAAGGTTTCCTAGATATTGACATGAGATGTCATTTGATAACGGGATCACATCATTAAGAGAATGATGGTATGGACAAGACCCAAACTACAAACGTAGCATATGACCGTGTCAGTTTATTGCTACTGTTTTCTGCATGTCAAGTATTTGTTCCTATGACCATGAGATCATGCAACTCACTAACACCGAAGGAGTGCCTTGTGTGTATCAAATGTCGCAACGTAACTGGGTGACTATAAAGGTACTTACAGGTATCTCCAAGGATGTCTGTTGGGTTGGCATGGATCAAGACTAGGATTTGTTACTCCGTGTGACGGAGAGGTATCTCAGGGCCCGCTCGGTAATACAACATCACAACAAGCCTTGCAAGAAATGTGACTAAGTGTTAGTCACGGGATCTTGTATTATGGAATGAGTAAAGAGACTTGCCAGTAACAAGGTTGAACTAGGTATGGAGATACCGACGATCGAATCTTGGGCCAGGAACATACCGAAGAACAAAAGGAACATCATACGGGATTAACTGAATCCTTGACATAGAGGTTCGACCGATAAAGATCTTTGTAGAATATGTAGGAACCAATATGGGCATCCAGGTCCCGCTATTGGTTATTGACCGTAGAGGTGTCTTGGTCATGTCTTTATAGTTCTCAAACCCGCAGGGTCTGCGCACTTAAGGTTTGGTGACGTTTCGATAGTATAGAGTTATGGATGGTGGTGACCAAAGGTTGTTAGGTGTCCCGGATGAGAACCTGGACGTCACGAGGATCTCCGGAATGGTCCGGAGGTAAAATTGATATATAGTAAGTCCTATTTTGATCGCCGGAAAAGTTTCGGGCTCATCAGTAGTGTACCGGGATTGCCGGTAGTGTACCGGGAGACTATCGGGAGGGGTATTTCGACCCAAGAGGCTACATGAGTTGTGGAAGGATGAATACCAGCCCTTAGTGGGCTGGAGGAATTCCCACAAAGGGCCCATGCGGCTGGGAAGAAAAAGCCCAAAAGGAAAAAGGTGGAAAAAGGCAAAAGGGCTAAATTAGGAAGGAGTCCTAATCCTACTAGGAGTGGAGGAGGAGGACTCCTCCCTCCTGGCTTGGCTGACCCAAGGGCTGGCTCCTTGGGAGCCAAGCCTCCTCCTCCTCTCCTCCTATATATATTAGAGGGTTTTAGGGTTTTGGCACAAGATTTTCAGCCACGTGCTACCCGTTCCTCTAGTGCATAGTTTCTCCTCTAGATTGGATTTCTGCAGTGCTTAGGCAAAGCCTTGCCAGAATTGCTCCACCACCATCGCCACAGTGCCATCACGCTGCCGGAGAACTCGTATACCTCTCCGCTCCCTCTTGCTGGATCAAGAAGGCGGAGATCATCATCAAGTGGTACGTGTGCTGAACGCGGAGGTGCCGTCCGTTCGGCGCTAGATCGGAAGGACCGTGATCAAGATCGCGAGACGGATCGTGATGAGTTCGCGGGACGAATCGTGATGAGTTTGCGGGATAGATCGTGATTGGATCGCGAGACGGATCATGATCTGATTGCGGGATGCTCGGCGATTCGGATCATGAAGACGTTCGACTACACAAACCGTGTTTCTTAACGCTTCCCGCTTTGCGATCTACAAGGGTATGTAGATCCACTCTCCCTCTCGTAGATGATCATCACCATGGATAGATCTTCCGTGTGCATAGGAAAATTTTGTATCCCATGCAACGTTCCCGAACTGTGGTATCAGAGCTAGGTTTATGTGTAGATGAGATCTCAAGTAGAAGAGACAGAGTTTGTGGGCATTGATGCTTAGATTGCTTCCTCCCTTGGTCATGTTTTGGTTCAGCGATATTGTGGGATGAAGCGGCCCGAACCAACCTTACTCGTACGCTGATGAGAGACTGTTTCCATCGACTGACGTGTAACTTGGTTGCACAAAGATGGCTGGCGGGTGTCTGTTTCTCCTACTTTAGTTGGATGGGATTCGACAAAGGTGGTCCTTGAGAAGGTTGAAAAGAAACTTATGTATCACCGTTGAGGTTTTTGCTAGATACCCGTAGCAGCCACGTAAAACATGCAACAACTAGAGGACGTCTAACTTGTTTTTGCAGGGTATGTTGTGATGTGATATGGCCAACTACATGATGAGATATATGTGATGTATAAGATGATCATGTTTTGTATAGAATATCACGACTTGCATGTCGATGAGTATGGCAACTGGCAGGACACATAAGGTTGTCTTTAATTATTGTATGACTTTCATGTCAATCATTAAGCGCTATGTAATGCTTTACATTATCGCTAAACGGTAGCAATAGTAGTAGACGCATGGTCGGCGTGACAACCCCGATGGCAACACGTTGATGGAGATCATGGTGTCATGCCGGTGACGATGGAGATCATGCCGGTGCTTTCAAGATGGAGATCAAAAGCACAAGTTCATGGCCATATCATGTCACTTACGATTTGCATGTGATGTTAATCCTTTTATGCACCTTGTTTTGCTTAGGACGGCGGTAGCATTATAAGGTGATCCCTCACTTAATTTTAAGATAAATTGTGTTCTCCCCAAGTGTGCACCATTGCGAAAGTTTGTTGTGTCGAGACACCACATGATGATCGGGTGTGATGGACTCTACGTTCACATACAACGGGTGCAAGCCAGTGTTGCACATGCAGAACACTCGGGTTAAACTTGACGAGCCTAGCATGTACAGACATGGCCTCGGAACACAAGAGACCAAAAGGTCGAACATGATTCATATAGTAGATATGATCAAGATGATGGTGTTCACCATCGAAACCACCTCAACTCATGTGATGATCGGACTTGAGTTGGTGAATTTGGATCATGTATCACTCGAATGACCGGAGGGATGTCAATTTGAGTGGGAGTTCTTCAGTAATATGATTAATTGAACTCATTATCATGAACATAGTCAAAGTGTCTTTGCAAATTATGTTGTAGATTACTTGCTCGCGCTGTAGCTCCCTTGAATTTTTATATGTTCCTAGAGAAATAGAGTTCAAAGATGATGGTAGCAATATTGCGGACTGGGTCCGTGATCTGAGGATTGTCCCCATTGCTGCACAGAAGGCTTATGTCCTTAATGCACTGTTCGATGCGCCAACCCATCTAGCGTCGTCTGTAGATGTTGTGAACATTTGACATGCACGTTCTGATCACTACTTGATAGTTTAGCGCGTCATGCATTATGGCTTAGAATTGAGGTTCCAAAACGTTTGAACATCACGGAACATATGAGATGTTCTAAGAGCTGAAATTAGGATCTCAGGCTCGTGCCCGTGTTGCGAGATATGAGATCTCCAACAAGATTCCTTGCCTGCAAGATAAAAGAGAATAGCTCAATCGTTAAGCATGTACTCAGATTGTCTGGGTGCTACAATCGCTTAAATCGAGTGGGAGTTGATCTTCCATATAAGAAAGTGATTGATATAGTTTTCCAAGTCACTGTCACTAAGCTACTAGAACTTGGTGATGAACTATAAAATGCCAGGGATAGAAATAATGATCCCTGAGCTTTTCGCGATGGTTGACACCGCAAAGGTAGAAATCAAGAAGGAGCATCAAGTGTTGATGGTTAGTAGAACCACAAGTTTCGAGAAGGGCAAGGGCAAGGAGGGAAACTTCATGGATGGAAAGTTAGTTGCTGCTCTAGTGAAGCAACACAAACTTGAACCCAAACCCGAGACTAAGTGCTTCGATTATGAGGAGAGCGGTCGCTGAAGCGGAACAACCCTAGATACTTGGTAGATAAGAAGGCTGGCAACATCGATAGAAGTATATTTGATATACGTGTTATTGATGTGTACCTTGCTATTACTCCTAGTAGATCTTGGGTATTGGATACCGGTTTGGTTGCTAAATGTTAGTAACTCGAAATAAAAGCTACGGAATGAACGGAGAACTAGCTAAGGGTGAGGTGAAGATGTGTGTTGGAATTTTTTCCAAGGTTGATGTGTTCAACATCGCACGCTCTCTCTACCTTCGGGATTAGTGACGAACCTAAATAAATGTTATTTGGTGTCTTGCGTTGAGCATGAACGTGATTAGATCGTGTTTATTGCAACACAGTTATTCATTTAAGTTAGAGCATAATGGTTATTCTGTTTACATGAATAATACATTCAATGGTCATGCACCCAGTGAGAATGATTTGTTGCATCTTGATCGTCGTAATACACATGTTCATAACATTGATGCCAAAAGATACAAAGTTAATAATGATAGTACCACATACTTGTGGCATTGCTGCTAAATGTCATATTGGTATAAAACGCATGAAGAAACTCCATGCTGATGGATCTTTGGACTCATTCGATTTCGAATCGGTTGAGACATGCGAACCATGCCTCTTGGTCAAGATGACTAAGGACCCCGTTTTTGGGTTTGATGGAGCGGGCATGTGATTTATTGGAAATGATACATGTTGATGTATGCAATCCAATGAGTCTTGTAGCGTGCAGTTGATATCATTATTTTCTTACCTTCACTAATGAGTTGAGTAGATATAGTGTATGTTTACTTAATGAAACACAAGTCTGAATCATTTGAAAGGTTCAAGAAAATTCAAAGTGAAGTTTAAGATCACCATGACAAGAAGATAAAAATGTCTGCGATATGGTTGTGGAGGTGAATATCTGAGTTACAAGTTTGGCATACAACTTAAGACAATGTGAAAGTTGTTTCACAACTCACGCCACCTGGAACACCATAGTGAGATGGTGTGTCCGAACGTCATAGTCGTGCTCTATTGGATATGGTGCGGGCTATGATGTCTCTTATCATTTTGCTACTATAGTTTTGGGGTTATGCATTAGAGACAACTGCATTCACTTTAAATAGGGCACCATCTAAATCCGTTGAGATGACACCGTGTGAATTATGCTTTGATAGAAACCTAAGCTGTCATTTCTTAACGTTTGGTGCTGCGACGCTTGTGTGGAAAAATGTTTCCACCTAATCAGCTCGAACCCAAAGCGGACAAATGCATCTTCATGGAATACCCTAAGAATAGTTGGGTAAACCTTCTATCTAAGATCTGAGCATAAAGTGTTTTTGCTAAAATGGATCCTTTCTCGAGAAAGAGTTTCTCTCGAAAGAATTGAGTGGGAGGAAGATAGAACTTGATGAGGTTGTTGAACCTTTGTTCAACTAGAGAGTAGCGCAGCGCAGGAAGATGTTCCTGTGAAGCCTACGTTAGTTGAAGAGGAAGTTAGTGATGATGATCATGAAGCTTCGGATCAAGTTACTATCGAACCTCATAGGTCGACAAGGATGTGTACTACTACTGAGCGGTATGACAACCCTGTCTTGGAGGTCATGTTGTTGGACAATGATGAACCTACCAGCTGTGGAGAAGCTATGATGGGCCCGGATTCCGACAAATGGTTAGAGGCGATGAAATCCGAGAAAGGATCCATGTATGAAAACCAAGTATAGACTTTGGTAGACTTGCTCGTTGGACGGCAGGTCGTTGAGTACAAATGGACCTTTAAGATGAAGACAGACACTGATGGTGAATGTCACCATTTATAAAGCTTGACTTGTCGCAAAGAAGTTTCCGCCAAGTTCAAGGAGTTGACTACGATGAGAGTTTCTCACTCGTAGCGATGCTAAAGTCTGTTGGAATTATGTTAGCAGTTGCTGCATTTTTCAATTATGAAATTTGGCAGATGGATGCCAAAAACATCGTTTCCTTCCTTAAGGAAAGGTTGTATGAGATACAACCAGAAGGTTTTGTCGGTCCTAAGGATGCTAAAAGGTGTGCAAGCTTTAGTGATCCTTCTATGAACTGAAGCAAACATCTCGGAGTTGGAATACACACTTTGATGAGGTGATCAAAGTTTTTGAGTCTATACAAAGTTTATGAGAAACTTGTATTTACAATAAAGTGAGTGGGAGCACTATAGAGTTTCTGGTAAGCATATGTGGTTGACATATTGTTGATCGGAAATAATGTAGAATTTCTGGAAAGTATAAACGATTGTTTGAAAAGTGTTTTTCAAAGGAAGACCTGGATAAAGCTACCTAATTGTTGAGCATTAATATCTATAGAGATAGATCAAGATGCTTGATGAGACTTTCAATGAGTACATACCTTGACAAGATTTTGAAAGAGTTCAAAATGGATCAGTCAGAGAAAGAGTTCTCGCCTAATTTGTAAGGTGTGAAGTTGAGTGAGAATCAAAGCTCAACAATGGAAAAAGAAAGAGAAAGGACGAACGTCGTCCCCTATGCCTTAGCCATAGGCTCTATATTATGCCATGCTGTGTACCGCTCCTGGTGTGTGCCTTGCCATGAGTCTGTCAAGGGGTACAAAAGTGATCCAAGAGTGGATCACTGGACAGCGGTCAAGATTATCCTTAATAACTAAAGACTAAGGAGATGTTTCTCAATTATGGAGGTGATAAAGAGTTCGTCGAAAAGAGTTACGTCGATGCAAGCTTTAACACAAATCCGGATGACTCATAGTAGCAATCTGGATACGTATAGTGTAGCAGCCATTTGGAATAGTACCAAGTGGAGTGTGGTAGAAGTGTTTACAGTTTTACATAGAGATTTTATAAGTACACATGGATCTAAAAGTCGCAGACCCATTGACTATAAGACCTCTCTCACATGCAAAGCATGATCGAGCCCCAGAACTCATTGGGTGTTATATTCATAACAATGCGAATCACATGGTGATGTGAACTAGATTATTGACTCTAGTGCAAGTGGGAGACTGTTGGAAATATGCCCTAGAGGCAATAATAAATTAGTTATTATCATATTTCCTTGTTCATGATAATAGTTTATTATCCATGCTATAATTGTATTGATCGGAGACTTAGATGCATGTGTGGATAGATACACAAGACCATGTCCCTAGTATGCCTCTAATAGACTACCTCATTGATCAAAAATGGTTAAGGTTTCCTAGCCATTGACATGAGATGCCATTTGATAATGGGATCACATCATTAGGAGAATGATGGGATGGACAAGACCCAAACTACAAACGTAGCATATAATCGTGTCACTTTATTGCTACTGTTTTTTGCATGTCAAGTATCTGTTCCTATGACCATGAGATCATGCAACTCACTGACACTGGAGGAGTACCTTGTGTGTATCGAACGTCACAACGTAAATGAGTGACTATAAATGTAATCTACAGGTATCTCTGAGGGTGTCTGTTGGGTTGGCATGGATCAAGACTCCGTGTGATGGAGAGGTATCTCAGGGCCCACTCGGTAATACAACATCACAACAAGCCTTGCAAGCAATGTGACTAAGAGTTAGTCACGGGATCTTGTATTATGGAATGAGTAAAGAGACTTGCCGGTAACAAGGTTGAACTAGGTATAGAGATACCGACGATTGAATCTCGGGTAAGTAACATACCGAAGAACAAAAGGAACATCATACGGGATTAACTGAATCCTTGACATAGAGGTTCGACCGATAAAGATATTCATAGAATACGTAGGAACCAATATGGGCATCCAGGTCCCGCTATTGGTTATTGACCGTAGAGGTGTCTCGGTCATTCTACATAGTTCTCGAACCCGCAGGGTCTGCACACTTAAGGTTTGGTGACGTTTCGATAGTATAGAGTTATGGATGGTGGTGACCAAAGGTTGTTAGGAGTCCCGGATGAGATCTCGGACGCCACGAGGAGATCTGGAATGGTCCGGAGGTAAAGATCGATATATAGGATGTCCTATTTTGTTCACCGGAGAAGTTTCGGGCTCATCGGTAGTGTACCGGGAGTGCCGGTAGTGTACCGGGAGACCATCGGGAGGGGTATTTTGACCGAAGAGGCTACATGGGCTGTGGGAGGATGAATACCATCCCTTAGTGGGCTGGAGGAAGTCCCACAAAGGGCCCATGCGTCTGGGAAGAAAAATCCCAAAAGGAAAAATGTGGAAAAAGGCAAAAGGGCTAAATTAGGAAGGAGTCCAAATCCTACTAGGAGTGGAGGAGGAGGACTCCTCCCTCCTGGTTCGGCCGACCCAAGGGCTAGCTCCTTGGGAGCCAAGCCTCCTCCTCCTCTCCTCCTATATATACTATAGGGTTTTAGGGTTTTGGCACAAGATTTTCAGCCACGCACTACCCGTTCCTCTAGTGCATAGTTTCTCCTCTAGATCGGATTTCTGTAGTGCTTAGGCGAAGCCCTGTCGGAATTGCTCCACCACCATCGCCACAACACCGTCATGATTCCAGAGAACTCGTCTACCTCTCCGCTCCCTCTTGCTGGATCAAGAAGGTGGAGATCGTCACCAAGCTGTACGTGTGCTGAACGCGGATGTGTCGTCCGTTCGGCTCTAGATCGGAAGGACCGTGATCAAGATCGCGAGACGGATCGTGATGAGTTCGTGGGATGGATCGTGATGAGTTCGCAGGACGGATCATGATTATATTGTGGGATGGATCATGGTGAGATCGCGGGACGCTCGGCGATTCGGATCGCGAAGACGTTTGACTACACCAACCGCGTTTCTTAACGCTTCCTGCTTAGCGATCTACAAGGGTATGTAGATCCACTCTCCCTCTCATAGATGCTCATTAACATGGATAGATCTTGCATGTGTGTAGGAAAATTTTGTTTCCCATGCAACATTCCCCAATAGCACGACATGGGGAGCTTGTCGGCCTTGGCTGAGCACCTGAGTTGATCCCTCGAGTCAAAGGTGATGGAAGTTTGGGACCACTTGAGGTGGCGCATGGACTCGGGCTATGGGAGTGCCGTTTTCACCTCCCGTGCGGATTGCCTGAAGACGCGGTAGGAGGTCGGGGCTTGAGCGCTGCCCAGAATGCAGGCCTGGGCCCTGATCTCCTGGAAGCCCCCAACCTCATCATCGTACATGTCCTCTTCATTCCTTTTGGGTGGACGCGGTAGTGGTGGCAAGCCGGCCTCACGAGGGCAGGCCTCCCGAGGCTAGCCGCATCGCGAACCCTCTAGAGGGTCATCGCGCCAACGGTCCTCCCAAGCCTAATCACGCCAGCAGTTTTCCTGAGGCTGATCACGCCACCCCTCGCGCTGGTCCCTATTATCCCAACGGCCTCCGCCACATTCAAAGTCGTGATTGATGCATATGGGGTGTCGGCCGAATTGTTCGATGTGGACCGTCCTGAGCTCCTGGCAGTCGGCGATGTCCTGGAAGATGCAGGTTGGCCTCCCCCTATAGGGTGCTCCTCACCCGGCCGCGCTTCGGCTCAGGCTCGGCCAGGAGAACTGCTGGGGCCTTGTGCTTCGCCTCCTTAGCCTTGGTATTCTTCTCCCCAGACTCTGCTATCGGAAGATCATGGAGAGACAGGCGGCCTTCTTCGGCCTTGGCGCACCTGTTCGCCAGGTAGAACATATCCATGGGGTTCATCGTGGGCTGAGCACAGCTCCTCGTTCATGGCGAGCTCTTCCTTCATCTTGGTGTTTGTGATGCCGTCAGCGAAAGCGGAGATGATGGCCTCATCCAACGCCTTCAGGATCTTAAGGCGCGTGGTGGTGATGCATTGTATATACTTGTGAAGGGTCTCCCCATCCTGTTGCTTCATGTGTCGCAGGTTGTTCATGGTGAGTGCGCGGTCGTGGATGCCTTGGAAGTTGGCGACGAAGCGTGTGCGTAGGTCTTCCTAGGAGGTGATGGATCCCATCGGGAGGTTGAGGAACCAGGAGAGCGCGCCGCCCTTGAGCGCCATGGGGAACCAACATGCCATGACCTTGTTGTATCCGCCAGCAGCCCGACCGCTTAGCGAGTAGAGTTGTACTAACTCGACAGGGTCCACAGTACCGTCGTAGCGAGGGGACAGATCGGGTTTGAACTTGTAGGGCCATGTAGTTGGATGGAGCTCCGGCACGATGGTGAGGCAGCCCACCGGCTCAACGAGTGCTGCTGCACGTGCGGGTGGGACCTGGCTTGACGCTCCTAAGGGGCCACCCCGAGCGGTGCCCGGTCGCGACGCTGGTTCAGCAGCACGGGGAGCGTGCGTACATCGACTGTAGCGACCCGACCTGGAAAGGTCAAGCCTCTGTGTATTCTGTGCCATCCCTGGATCAGTATGATGGCACACATAGTACATCAATGTATATATCAAAGTGCAATCACATGTAATTAACGTAAAACTGATATATACCTTAAAATAGCGGCGGATACAGTCAACGGGAGTGGAGTCCCAATAACACCAACGGCAAGTTGTGTGCGGACCGTAACCCTGAATCGTACTCTTACTCATCATAGAAGAGTATCTGCAACATAAGACGTTGCATCCGTGTAGGTCAGTACATTGAATGTACTGCAAAGATCACCATAGAAGAACAGAAGAATAAAGACTATTCTATATGCAAAGGCTTTGTGGCTCTGTGTCTAAGTTTTTGCGTAAAAGCTGATTTTATTTTCCCTACAACAAAGGAATATCAAGAATTTCACTATGGAGTTACCTATCATACATGGTTCCGCCAACCAATGTCTCAATGCCCACCAATATCTTAAGTTGCCCACAATTTGTTATCAGTCCAGTGTTGAGAGTTCAGAGATAGATCCAAGTCCAGAGGCTCAAATTGTCCGTAGCCGGGGACACGGCTAATTGATTAGGTTTAACTCTACAGAGTATTGTGTACTTTACCCACAAGATTCGTTCCCTCCTGGTAAGTCCTCGCACTGCATGGTGTTTGAGAATAGAATGAACGAAACATGGTCTTTGAGAGTGCTTCCCTGACTATCCGACAGTGCCCATCCAATCCTAACGTCGACTACATCTTGTAGCACTGCCTAGATAGAGTCACAACAAGTGGTGGGTTCCTACCTCCTCCATTCTACTCAACTACAAGAATTTCAATAACACTACGGAAGGAATTGGTTGAATGATGTCTCTACATGCAATAAAACATAGGTATGAAATAGATGGTCAAAGTGAACTTGCCTGTACTGTTGATGAAGATAAGTATCGCTCTCAAAAAATACTTGATAGAACTATACGTCACTCTCTGATGAAAAATCTATATAACAAACATTGCATTCATATAAGCAATCATACTAGCAATCAATACTAACAATCAAAAAGGCAACACCAAACCAAAAGCAACATGGTGTTGATGAAAGGAAATACTTAAGACAAAACTCAAATGACAAAACTACATCAGCACAACTAAGGTGGTGATGAAGGAAATACTTAAGACAAAAGTTAAAATCAACAAAACTTCATCAACACAACCAAAGTTGGTTTTCTCTACAAGTACATCCTAATTTTCAAAAGTAGCAAACAAAGTAAATATAACAAAGGTATTTTAGTAAAAGAATTACTTTTGAAGAACAAGTAAGACTTATGAAAACAAAACTCTAAACAACATAGGTTTCGTCTAATAAACTTAACAAGAAGTAAAACCATAAAATAAGAGAAGACAACTTATAAAACAACTAAGTTAAGAGGAGGTAAATAATAAAATATTTATTATAAAACATATTGAAATCATCTAAAACTTTTGTGAAAAGAGTTTCTATTAAAACTAAATTGTTTTATAACCCATTACCTAATGAAGAATAATATAGTTTTCCTACAACAATAGAGTAAAACTAAACTATTTTTATTAACAAAATATTTCTTAATAGAAAGGAATTACTAAAAAATTTATTTGAAAACAGAATCTAATTACTTAAAACTTTGTTAAAAGAATTATTACTAACTAATTTGTTTTTAAAAAAACTATACTTATTTGAAAAAAGGTATAGGTTCCTATAATATAATTCATAAACTAAAAAATTATCTTTTGTTAACAGCAAGTAAATTACTAAAGTTTAGAACAACAGAACTAAATGAAATCTAAAACATAAGTTAAATCAAATTCAGATTTCAAATTAAACCAAAAGAAAATCAAACTAATTAAACTATTAGGAAATTAAACAGATTCTGTTTTGGATAAGAACACTTATCAAATTTACCCAAATAATTCTCAAACTTTACCTAATGATAACTAAGATCACTAGAGACAAGTAGCAAAGAGAAGCAATCAAAAATATATTTTTAAACTCAAGTTATTCAGACAACAAGATTTAAATCAAATCTGTTTAAATTCAAATTAAATATTCAAATATAGTCAAACTTGGTATCTCCAGAAACTAGAGGAAATTTGTGACACAATGCAAAAAGAACAAATTAAATCAATTAAAAACATAAAAGATATGATTAAAACAAAATTAGAACTAAATCTGTTTTTAAAACTGAAAACAGAATAAATGAAAAACTTAACTAACGGTCAGGGTACACGTGCGGGTTCTAAGTGGTTGAGGTGTGTGCGAGCTGGAGTGTTTCGGGCGGGCGGCCGATAAGTCAATAAAATGGTTCGGTCAAATAATTCAAAAAGAAAAACCGGCCGGTTCTTTTTTAGAAGAACCGAAGGGGTACGCTCCTTCTAATCTAGGCCGTTCAACGAAGATCGGACGGAGGGGGAAGCAGGGGGCTCACAGGGGTCGCCTACGAGGTCGACATCGACGGCAGGGACGGCGAGGTTGACGGGGAGATGGCTCCCGTGGTCTTCCGGCGACAGAGATGGCACCAGACGATGCGTCGCAGAGCGGCGCGTCCAATGGTGGTCGAGGATGAGCTCGGGGGTGATGGAGACGAGCGGCACGAGCTCCTAGAGCGTTCGGGAGGAGGTCCGCTCCGGCAAGGTCGTCGGCGTGGGGGCTCTTGTGGATCCGGGGTGAGAGAGATGGCACGGGAGGTGCGAGCGAGCGAGGGGAGCTCGGTGGTGGGCTCGGGTGGCGGCGGGGTGGTCGAGGTGGAGCAGCAGGAGAGAAGTGATGCGGCGGCGGCGCTCGGGTCCGGCGAGGGATTCCGACGAGGAGAGGGCACGGGGATGCGGCTTCGGAAGGGGAATGGAGCGCGGGGAGGCAGGGGTTTATATAGGTGGTCTCGGAGGCGTCCGAAAGGAAGGAGGGGAGGAGATCACGGCGAGAGTTCGCCGGCGTGGAAAGGGGAGGGGATGGGGGAGAGAGACGACCGCGCGGTGATTACGGTCGGGCGGTGGGGTCGGGCATTAGAGAGAGAAAGAGAGAGGCGTTGATAGTGGGCGGCCGGTAGGGAAGGGTTTCGGGGTGGAAAAGCAGGGCTGGGCCGGCTGGGTCTTAAATGCTTTTAAAAGGTTTTCCTTTTCTATTTTCCAGCGAATGGAAAACCAATACATGGCTATAAATATTTTCAATAAATAAAAAAAATTATACTAGAATTAACACGGGATTTAATGCCATTTAATGGACATTTTTCCCTAGCCAAATTAAATACTTAAAAAAACATATTTTTCTCTCTAAAAAATGCCTAAATTGATTTTAATTCTTTTGCAAATAATTTTCAATTAACCCCTTGGGTTTAATGATTCAAAAACTTCACAAAAATGACCCTGGTGTGGAGTGTCATATTACTCCCCTCAAATCTTTCCAAGGTTTTGAAAACTTTGAAAATTTGAATAGGAACCAAATATGAAATTGATTTCCAAAAATAATTCAGTGGTTTCCAAAAGCACTTTCCAATCTTTCTTTTAAACTTCCAACTCATATTTCATAGAATTTTAATAAGTCCTTTTATCCTCTCTCATGAAAATCATTCAGTTGCATAAAGTTTCTGAGTTTGAATTTTTTTCAAAATGGAATTCAAACCATTTTCAAATCCTTTTTCATTGCTAAAATGGAAGAAGTCATATCACCTTCACTCTGGGATTTTGTAATGAAATGAATTTGAATTTCCCGAGGATCAAAATGCAGAGTAAGAGTTTTGGGAAAGTCATTTTATTCCCTCTCATTCAAAAGTTTTTTCAAAGTTTCAAATTTTCACTCACTTTCAATCACTCAAGCAAACAAACAATCATTCTAATAATTATTATAACATTCCAAAGTTTGGGATGTTACAAACCTACCACACTTAAAATGAATCTCGTCCTCGAGATTTGAAGGGGCTAGCAAGAAAAGGATAGGGTTTGGGGGTCTTCTAGCAACTTCACTGACCAAGAAGGTGTGGGGTCTTCCAACAAGACTCCATTGACCTGGAAATGTGGGTCTACCACACTTAAAAATGAGAGTTATTGGTCCAACAAAAATTCTGGTATGCTTGTGGGTGCATCTGTCTCTTCACATACTTTACGATAGCTCCTTCGGTGATGCTCTTCCGTTTGAATCAAAATCTTGTGTTCTCATAACAACATGTAATTCTTCCGATACTGGGTCTTCTTAACTGAGAGGCCTCGTGATCATTCCAAATAACTTATCGATGATCTCATGGTGGTCTACCATTAGTGGTTATCCTTCAGTGAAATGGGTCGTGGCTTCATTCCTCACCGTAAAATTCCTACGTGTGACAACAACTGTCATGTACAAGGGATTTTCATCGTACCATTCTAAGGCTTAAACAAAAGCTTTCAAAGAACGTCGTCTCTTTACTATGGGTAAGTCACTCAGATTTACCATTCTGAATAGCAAGAGAAATGATAAGAGTAAGTCATCATGGTGATCAATCCATGCCGCACTGAAATCATTGCCTTGTATAAGGTTTAGTGAATCTCGTATTCTAACACTTGGGCTTCCTCACAAGCGTTGCAGAAATTTCTCTTGTCAACGAACAAAGTTCGGATAAATCCATTGATTCTGCAAGCCAAACAAATGATCTAGCGTTTCTTAACAACTCTCAGGTTTTCGTATACTCCTAAGAAACGTTTGCTGAACAGTCGTAGCTTCTTTCAAGTTTCTTCCTCCACAAAGGTAGGGCTTGATCCTTATCAATCCGGAGGTTAGTGACTTGTGGGTTCACTTGAATACTTGAACAACTTTAACTTACTCTTGGGGTTACTATCGGTCCATATTCCAACATTACCTTTAGTTCACTCCATCATACCCTTGAGGTAACAATTCAGAAGATTATTCTTGTCTAGATTCCACTTTGTGGGATTCATTTTCCTTTCCATTGGTCTGTTTAACCTTGGGTATGGTTTCATCACAATCATTCCTTTTCTGAATATTCCAACTTCAAAGACAGGTTGTCACAAGGTTATCATCCACATAGTTTGGATATGGTTCCACGTTCTCTTCACCTGTATTCAATTATCCAAACTCCTTAACATGAATGGTATTCTTTTCATTCTTTTGTCCCTGTGGTTGCTACCACACTTAAAATGAAATGCACGCATGCCTGCATAGACCATATTTTCTCATATCCTCAAAAATTGGTCAGGGATCTTTGTTCTTAGAGTTGCAACTCATATAATTCAACACAGGAGAATCATAACACCATAAATTCCATTGATTCTCATGAATTTATTACAAACTCTGAGACTTCCATTACATAACTTCAAAATGATAAGAGTGCTACCTATTACATTTATTACTTCCAAAAATCCAAAACTCAGACTACTCATGTTTAGCCATTCTTCTCTGGACAGGTATAGGAGTAGTGTCCTGTCTTCTTGCATTGAAAATAGATGATTTCTGACATATCTCGGGGCTTCTTGATCTTGG
Source organism: Hordeum marinum (assembly GCA_022496015.1). Taxonomy (NCBI): domain Eukaryota; kingdom Viridiplantae; phylum Streptophyta; class Magnoliopsida; order Poales; family Poaceae; genus Hordeum; species Hordeum marinum. Next base: position 449,912,911 of record CM039675.1, on the reverse strand, counting down.
TTTTTGCTCCTGGAAGTTCTGGTTCCTTTCTTGGGCACTTATTGGTATAGTGGCCCATATCCTTACACTTGAAGCATCTAATATGACTCAGGTCCTTCTGTTCAGGGGCTTGTCTCTTCCTGGGGTTCTTTGTTCTGATCAAAACTTCAATTTCCTGTGGATCAAACTACACTTCTTCTGTCCGGAAGTTTCCCAGATACTCTTTTCTTTCCTTCGTACAGTCCTGTGAGAAATGTCCTACTTCTCCACATGAATAGCAGGCATTGGAGTAAAATCTGCTTAGGCCTTCTCCATTAGGGTCTTCAACATCTTCCTTCATCACTAGTTCTCCTAAATTTTCTCTGAAGGCTTCCTTCATGGCTTCCTTCTGCTGCTTGATGACTTCTTGTACCTTGGGGTACATTTGGCATTGAGCCGGGTAATGTGTAGTTCCTTCGCACAAGAAACATGTCACCTGCCCAGTTGGGCATTCCTCAGCTCGGTGATTTTCTTCACAATGAGGGCATCCTTCCTTGTGTTCTTCCTGGGTGTGTCCTATCTCTCCACATATCCTGCATGCACAAATCTTCTTCACATCTTTGCCAAGGGGCTTCTGGGTGTTGGTAACCACATGAGATCCTTGCAGAGTTATCTTGAATTCTTCCCAAGTGTTTGATGCTTGCCTATCATGGATATCTTCATGCATCTTCCACCAATTTGCAGCACCTTCTGCAAAGTACCGAAGAGCATATTGGACCATCTTGTTCCTTGTAACAAGGTTACTCCTTAGGTGATCCTCCATGTTCTGAATCCATTCTTCTGTCTCTAACCGAGTCATCGATCCAGAATACACGAGTCCAGCTTCACTCATCATCTATTGGGTTCAAGGTTTTGGGGATGAGATGGGTAAGAGAGAGAAAGGAGGGGATAGACACAATACAAACAATGGTTTTGAAAATAGATTTTTGTTGTGGCTGTCGAAAATTTACACACAAATGACAGCTCACAAAATCATCATATCTAACATAAGTACACAACTGGGGTTTGGTCTTCTAGGGGCATAACATCTTGGAAATTCTTCATGGTCTTCAATTCCTTCAAATCTGTATAATCTTCAATCCTTTTTGTAGCTCTTTCCATAATGAAATACATCTTTGTCAGAGTTCGTCACCAGTTGTCTGATATCTTGTCCTTCTTGGAGTGGCTTCAATTGATCCTTAGTGTGGTCAAAAGGGAAGGGGTATTGTCTAACTATTTGATAAAATTCAGAAAGGATGAGAAGTAAAGACTCTTTTGAAAACAAGTTGGAGAGAAATCTTTTCCTAAGGGATTTCCAGTTTCTAGGGTCATGTCCTACAGTCAACATGTGCTCTGATACCATTTCTATAGCGACCCGACCTGGAAAGGTCAAGCCTCTGTGTATTATGTGCCATCCCTGGATCAGTATGCTGGCACACACAGTACATCAATGTATATATCAAAGTGCAATCACATGTACTTAACGTAAAACTGATATATACGTTAAAATAGCAGCGGATACAGTCAACGGGAGTGGAGTCCCAATAACACCAACGGCAAGTTGAGTGCGGACCGTAACCCTGAATCGTACTCTTACTCATTGTAGAAGAGTATCTGCAACATAAGACGTTGCAGCCATGTAGGTCAGTACATTGAATGTACTGGCAAGATCACCATAGAAGAACAGAAGAATAAAGACTGTTCTATATGCAAAGGCTTTGTGGCTTTGTGTCTAAGGTTTTGCGTAAAAGCTGATTTTATTTTCCCTACAACAAAGGAATATCAGGAATTTCACTATGGAGTTACCTATCATGACATGGTTCCGCCAACCAATGTCTTAATGCCCACCAATATCTTAAGTTGCCCACAATTTGTTATCAGTCTAGTGTTGAGAGTTCAGAGATAGATCCAAGTCCAGAGGCTTAAATTGTCCGTAACCGGGGACACGGCTAATCGATTAGGTTTAACTCTACAGAGTGTTGTGTACTTTACCCACAAGATTCGTTCTCTCCTGGTAAGTCCTCGCACTTCATGGTGTTTGAGAACAGGATGAACGAAACATGGTCTTTCAGAGTGCTTCCCTAACTATCCGACAGTGCCCATCCAATCCTAACGTCGACTACATCTCGTAGCACTGCCTAGTAGAGTCACAACAAAGATCAACCAAGCCAGAGCCCATAATGACTTGTGCCTACACAGGTAAGCTTCCGGTCATCAAGTATTCATCCTTCCCTTTGAGTCTGGGTGAGGCTTTCCGCGTGAATACTGGCCATCTCTAGCAACACCTAGGAAAATCCACTAGCTTCTCTAGGGTGCCCTTCCAAACATCCCTCACCCAGTAGTGTGTATTGAAAAACTTGTTTCTCGAGTCTCGAAGTCTTGAGGTCTTGAATATGCAGGTCTTGAAGAAGCCTTCATGAAGTCGTTGTTTTGACATGGAGTCCTCCTTCTCACACCACTCACGAACACTCATACCAGACCCCGTCTACTTTAGCATAGCATTGAACTAACTAGCGTTCCCGGGGCTTTAGTAACAAGTGGTGGGTTCCTACCTCCTCCATTCTACTCAACTACAAGAATTTCAATAACACTACGGAAGGAATTGGTTGAATGATGTCTCTACATGCAATAAAACATAGGTATGAAATAGATGGTCAAAGTGAACTTGCCTGTACTGTTGATGAAGATAAGTATCGCTCTCAGAAAATACTTGATAGAACTATATGTCACTCTCCGATGAAAAATCTATATAACAAACATTGCATTCATATAAGCAATCATACTAGCAATCAATACTAACAATCAAAAAGGCAACACCAAACCAAAAGCAACATGGTGGTGATGAAAGGAAATACTTAAGACAAAACTCAAATGACAAAACTACATCAACACAACTAAGGTGGTGATGAAGGAAATACTTAAGACAAAAGTTAAAATCAACAAAACTTCATCAACACAACCAAAGTTGGTTTTCTCTACAAGTACATCCTAATTTTCAAAAGTAGCAAACAAAGTAAATATAACAAAGGTATTTTAGTAAAAGAATTACTTTTGAAGAACAAGTAAGACTTATGAAAACAAAACTCTAAACAACATAGGTTTTTGTCTAATAAACTTAACAACAAGTAAAACCATAAAATAAGAGAAGACAACTTATAAAACAACTAAGTTAACAGGAGGTAAATAATAAAATCTTTATTATAAAATATTTAAATCATCTAAAACTTTTTTGAAAAGACTTTCTATTAAAACTAAATTGTTTTATAACCCATTACCTAATGAAGAATAATATAGTTTTCCTACAACAATAGAGTAAAACTAAACTATTTTTATTAACAAAATATTTCTTAATAGAAAGGAATTACTTAAAACTTTATTTGAAAACAAAATCTAATTACTTAAAACTTTGTTAAAAGAATTATTACTAACTAATTTGTTTTTTTAAAACTATACTTATTTGAAAAAAAGGTATAGGTTCCTACAATAGAATTCATAAACTAAACAATTATCTTTTGTTAACAGCAAGTAAATCACTAAAGTTTAGAACAACAGAACTAAATGAAATCTAAAACATAAGTTAAATCAAATTCAGATTTCAAATTAAACCAAAAGAAAATCAAACTAATTAAACTATTAGGAAACTAAATAGATTCTGTTTTGGATAAGAACACTTACCAAATTTATCCAAATAATTCTCAAACTTTACGTAATGATAACTAAGATCACTAGTGACAAGTAGCAAAAAGAATCAATCAAAAATATATTTTTAATCTCAAGTTATTCAGAAAACAAGATTTAAATCAAATCTGTTTAAATTCAAATTTAAATATTCAAATATAGTCAAACTTGGTATCTACAGAAACTAGAGGAACTTTGTGACACAATGCAAAAATAATCAAATTAAATCAGTTAAAAACATAAAAGATATGATTAAACAAAATTAGAAATAAATCTGTTTTTAAAACTGAAACAGAATAAATGAAAAACTTAACTAACAGTCAGGGTACACATGTCGGGTTCTGAGTGGCTGAGGTGTGTGTGAGCTGGAGTGTTTCGGGCGGGCGGCCAATAAGTAAATAAAACGGTTCGGTCAAATAATTCAAAAAGAAAAACCGGCCAGTTCTTTTTTAGAAGAACCGAAGGGGTACGCTCCTTCTAATCTAGGCCGTCAACGAAGATCGGACGGAGGGGGAAGGAGGGGGCTCACAGGGGTCGCCGGCGAGGTCGACATCGACGGCAGGGACGGCGAGGTTGACGGGGAGACGGCTCCCATGGTCTTCTGGCGACGGAGATGGCACCAGACGATGCGTCACGGAGCGGCGCGTCCAATGGTGGTCGAGGATGAGCTCGGGGGCGATGGAGACGAGCGACACGAGCTCCAAGAACGTTCGGGAAGAGGTCTGCTCCGGTGAGGTCATCGGTGCGGGGGCTCTGGTCTATCCGAGGTGAGAGTGATGGCACGGGGAGGTGCGGGCGAGCGAGGGGAGCTTGATGGTGGGCTCGGGTGGCGGCGGGGTGGTCGGGGTGGAGCAGCAGGAGAGAAGTGATGCGGCGGCGGCGCTCGGGTCCGACGAGGGATTCCGACGAGGAGAGGGCACGGGGATGTTGCTTTTGAGGGGGAATGGAGCGCGGGGAGGCAGGGGTTTATATAGGTGGTCTCGGAGGCGTCCGAAAGGAAGGAGGGGAGGAGATCATGGCAAGAGTTCGCTGGCGTGGAAAGGGGAGGGGATGGGGGAGAGAGACGACCGCGCGGTGGTTACGGTCGGGTAGTGGAGTCGGGCATCAGAGAGAGAAAGAGAGAGGCATTGACAGCGGGCGGCCGGTCGGGAAGGGTTTCGGGGAGGAAAATCAGGGTTGGGCCGGCTGGGTCTTAAATGCTTTTAAAAGGTTTTCCTTTTCTATTTTCCAGTGAATGGAAAACCAATAAATGGCTATAGATGCTTTTCAATAAATAAAAAGTTTTATACTAGAATTAACAGGGGATTTAATTCCATTTAATGGACATTTTTCTCTGGCCAAATTAAATACTTAAAAAAACATATTTTTTCTTCAGAAAATGCCTAAATTGATTTTAATTCTTTTGCAAATAATTTTCAATTAACCCCTTGGGTTTAATGATTCAAAAACTTCACAAAAATGACCCTGGTGTGGAGTGTCATATTACTCCCCTCAAATCTTTCCAAGGTTTTGAAAACTTTGAAAATTTGAATAGGAACCAAATATGAAATGGATTTCCAAAAATAATTCAATGGTTTCCAAAAGCACTTTCCAATCTTTCTTTTAAACTTCCAACTCATATTTCATAGAACTTGAAGAAGTCCTTTTATCCTCTCTCATGAAAATCATTGAGTTGCATAAAGTTTCTAAGTTTGAATATTTTCAAAATGGAATTCAAACCATTTTCAAATCCTTTTTCATTGATAAAATGGAACAAGTCATATCATCTTCACTCTAGGATTTTGTGATGAAATGAATTGGAATTTCCTGAGGATCAAAACAGCAGAGTAAGAGTTTTGGGAAAGTCATTTTATTCCCTCTCATTCAAAAGTTTTTTCAAAGTTTCAAATTTTCACTCACTTTCAATCACTCAAGCAAACAAACAATCATTCTAATAATTATTATAACATTCCAAAGTTTGGGATGTTACATCGACGCGCGGTCTGGGCACCACCCGACAGCTCACTTCATCCCTTGCCCTTGCTCGCGTCCTGCGGGGCTGCTCGTGCGGGCGCGCTTTACACCTGGGCTTGGGGTCGATGAGATGATGCGGAGGGGTGGCGGCGCATCATGGGCCCCGTCATCCGCTAGTGAGGGCTGGGGTCAGAGCGAGTAGGAGACGACCGAGGTGACGGTGCTGATGAGCTATGCGATGCGCCGAAGCCAATCATCATAGCGGTCGGGGATGGGACGGTAGCAGAGCATCTCGTTCGCCATGGCGAGTGCGCCCGTACCGCGCGCCGCCCCGGGTCGAACGTGAGAGGACGACACAGTCGCTGGGATGATCGACGGAGTGGTGGTGCGGCCGTCGCGCTGCGCTGTAGGATGCTAGGTGGAGTCTTTCTAATCGTGGGCGTCCGGGCCCGTGGCTGCGTTGGCCGCATTCGAAGGGGTCCAACGCATGCCGCCGCGGCCCATGGGTGCGGTCTGAGTGATGTGGGCAGCTCGACACTTGGCGTGGGCTTGACGGGCGTCAGCGATCGGAGCGGCGAGGTGGAAGAAGAGCTTGGCTTGAGGAAGACTTCGACATACCCCCTACCTAGCGTGCCAAATGTCGGATTTCAGGCTCCACAAAACCCTTAAGGTTCGAACACAGGGGCTTGTGCGAAGGTTCCCTATGGCCTCACCCCTACCTAGCTCACTACTCGGTTTGGGCCGCTGTGAAGCATAACACCCTAGTCCTTCTTTGGTGGATTGCCTCGCGCGGATGTTTGGGTGGATGAACTAGTACAATTCGCTTTAGCCTCATGAGGGAGCTCAAGATGTGTTCTTGGCTCCCCGTCTTGTGGTGGTGCGTCGAGTGGCTAAGTGTTGGATCGGATTCCTTCTACGGTGTGGCCTAGCTTGTATATATAGCGGTGGCCCGGGTCCTCTTCCCTTATCACAATGGCGGGAAGGGATCCCACAACGACCAATTTTGAAGGGGCACAGGAGTACATCTGCAAAGTAGCTATTGGTGATGCAGTGGTGGGCTCGGCGATGACGTCCGTTCTGCAGGGCTCGTGGTCGTGGTCTTGTTGCACCAGAAGGAAAATCTTTGGGCGGTGCTTTAGGGACCCGCGTACGTCCTTGCTTCCTTTGCACCAAAGACGAAACTATGCCCCCTGGTGCGCTGGTGCCCACCTGTCCTTCCTTGCGTCACCTTTGACTCTTGAGGACGGGCTCTACATAGAGATCTCCGCCGCTCGGGAGGGGGCCTGGGGAGGCCTATCCTTGCTGGTCTTGATGCCGTTCTTCCTCGCGAGCCCAGGGTCCTCGCAAGGGACTTGTCTTGAGTAGTGCCGCGCTAGGCCATGCCTGGCTGACAAAGTGGGCCATGTCAAGGGCCGCAGGCAGATAGGACTGGGTACCCCCGTTCCCAGAACACCAACAAATATGATGAACATGACTAGGCATAAATTCCTATGTCTCCTCGTGAGCAGTTGCTTAATATAAGAATACTTTAAGGCTTGTCCTTTGCTAAAAAAGTATTGGTATACCTTTCTTCACCTTTGTTACTATTAGCACTTGTCACTTGTTATGAATTATCTTGCTGCAAATCTATCTATCACTGTTACTCACAACACTTGCATAGAATACCTTGCTGAAAACAGCTTATCATTTCCTTCTGCTCCTTGTTGGGTTCGACACTCTTACTTATCAAAAGCACTACAATTGATCCCCTATACTCGTGGGTCATCACGACTCTTTTCCGGCGCCGTTACCAGGGAGTGAAGCTTCTTTGGTAAGTGGAAATTGGTAAGGAAACATTGTCGGTAAGTGCTGAAATTTATTGCTCCTTGTCACTGCGAACGGCACCCTTTGAGTGGCTTGTTCGGGGCATCTTCGCCTCGAACGGAAGTTGAAGAGGTTTTTCCTCAACCTACTGAATCCACTGAAAATATTTATTATCAGATTCCTTCGGGTATGTTAGAAAAACTTCTAGCTAATCCTTATGATGATACGACTCATCCTGATTACCATTTGATATTTGTAGATGAGGTTTGTGGATTATTTTAGCTTGCAAGTTTGTCTGGAGACAAAGTTAAGAAGAAGGTTTTCCCTTTATCTTTGGAGGCAAAGTAATTAATGTGGTGATACTGGACCATGGGACTTGAATCGCTTGATGCTGGAATTTCATCAGAAGTTTTATCCTATGCATGTAGTCCATCGTGATCGAAACATTATTTATAATTGCTGGCCTCGTGAAGGAAAAAGTATCGCTCAAGCTTGGGGGGGAGGTTAAATCTATAATGCACACTTGCACCAACCATGAGCTTTCAAGAGAAATGATTATAAACAAATTTTATGCTCGACTTTCTCATGATGATCAAGTATTACACAATTCTTGTGCTATTGGTTCCTATTCCTATATGAAAAGGACTACTGAATTCAAATGGGATCTTCTGGAACGAATTAAACGCAACTCTGAAGATTGGGAACTCGATAAAAGTAAAGAGTCAGGTATAAAGCTTTATTTTGATTATGTTAAATATTTTATGGAAACTAATGTTTTCCATGAGTTTAGCAATAAATATGGTCTTGACTCTGAGATAGTGGCTACTTTCTGTGAATCGTTTGCTACTCATGTTGATCTCCCCAAGGAGAAGTGGTTCTCCCATTGAAAACCCATTAGAGGAACCCGTTAATATTAAGAAGGAAGAAATAATTGTTAGCCACGTTGATCCAATCATTCCTCTTGCTTATATTGAGAAACCTCCTTTTCCTGTTAGGATTAGGGAACATGCTAAAGCTACAACTGTGGTTAATAAAAGTCATGTTAGGACACTTGAACCTTCTGAACAAATAAATGTTGAGCCTAACATTTCTATGGTTAAATGTCGCCTAGTGGATAATACTGATGGTCAGGTTATTTACTTCTATGATGAAGCTGCTTGAATTGCGAAACATGTTAGAAACGAGCGAGATGAGTTCAATAAAAACAAACCAGCTGTAGGCATGTCTGTTGTTTCTATTAAAATTGGATATCATTATGATCACGACTTGTGTGACATTGGTTCTAGTGTTAGTGCTATACCTTTTACATTATATCAAGAAATTACGCATTACATAACACCCTCTAAGATTAAAGATATTCATGTCACTATTAAACTTGCAAACAGAGTTACTATTACACCACTTGGGATTGTTAGAGATGTCCAAGTATTGTGTGGAAAAGTCAAGTACCCAATGGATTTCTTAGTACTTGGTTCAAAACAAGATTACTTTTGTCCTGTTATAATTGGTAGACCGTGCTTGAATACTATTAATGCTGAAATTAATTGTGCAACTGAGAAGGTCAAAGTAAGCTTTGGTGATGTGTCTCATGAATTTAATTTCTCTAAGTTTGGTAGACAACCTCATGAAAAACAATTGCCTAGTAAGATGAAATAGTTGGTTTTGTTTCTATTGTCGTACCTCATACCGATCCGTTATAACAATATTTGCTAGACCACGAAAATGATATGCATATGAATGAACGAAATGAAATAGATGGTATAGTTCTTAGACAAACACCTATTCTTAAACACAACTTACCAATTGATATTTTAGGGGATCCTCCTCCACCCAAGGGAGATCCCGTTTTTGAGCTAAAGACACTACCTGATACTTCGAAATATGCTTATCATGATGAAAAGAAGATATATCATGTTATTATCAGTGCTAAGATTTCAGAGCATAAAGAAAAGAGATTACTTAAAACTATGAAGAAGCACATGGCTTCTATTGTATATACTATTGATGATCTTAAGGGCATAAGCCCCACTCTATGTCAACACAAGATTAATATGGAACCTGATGCTAAACCCGTCATTGATCATCAACGTCGTGTAAATCTTAAGATGAAGGAAGTGGTACGAACTGAGATACTAAAGCTTCTGGAAGAAGGTATAATTTATCCTATTGCTAATAGTATATGGGTAAGTCTTGTTCATTTTGTTCCTAAGAAAGGAGGTATAATTGTTGTCCCTAATAATAGAAATGAGCTTATTCCACAAAGAATCGTAACTGGTTATAGGACATGATTGATTTCAGGAAATTAAATAAAGCTACTAGGAAAGATCATTACCCCTTGCCTTTTATTTATCAAATGTTAGAAAGACTATCTAAGCACATACACTTTTGTTTTCTTGATTGTTACTCTGGTTTCTCTCAAATACCGGTGTCAAAAGGGGACCAAGAGAAAACTACCTTTGCATGCCCTTTTGGAACTTATGCTTGTAGGCGTATGCCTTTTGGTTTATGCAATGCACGTGCTTCCTTTCAAAGATATATGACTGCTATATTCTCAGATTTGTGTGAAAATATTGTTAAGGTTTTCATGGATGATTTTTCCATTTAGAAGACTTCTTTTGATGATTGCTTGAGCAACCTCGATCGAGTTTTGCACATATGTGAAGAAACTAATTTTGTCTTGAATTGGGAGAAGAGCCACTTTATGGTGAATGAAGCTATAGTACTTGGGCATAAAATTTCTGAACGAGGCATTGAGGTGGACAAGGCTAAAGTTGATGCAATAGAGAAAATGCCATGCCCGAAAGATATCAAAGGTATAAGAAGTTTCCTTGGTCATGTTGGTTTCTATAGGCGCTTCATTAAAGATTTCTATAAGATTTCTAGGCCTCTGACTCATCTTTTTCAAACAGTTATTGCCTTTGTCTTTGATGATGATTGTGTAGAATCCTTTGAAATACTTAAAAAAGCCTTGATTTCTGCACCTATTGTCCAACCACTTGGTTGGAATTTACCATTTGAAATTATGTATGATGCTAGTGATTATGCCGTTGGTGCTGTTATGGGGCAAAGAGTAGACAAGAAACTGAATGTTATTCATTATGCTAGTAAGACCCTAGACACTGCTCAAAGAAATTATGCTACTACCGAGAAAGAACTTTTAGCAGTTATGTTTGCATGTGATAAGTTTAGACCGTATATCATTGATTCCATATTAATTATTCACACTGATCATGTTGCTATTAAATATTTTATGGAAAATAAAGATGCCAAGACTAGACTTATTAGGTGCATGCTTTTACTTTAAGAATTTGACTTGCATATCATTGATAGGAAGGGAGTTGAAAACCCTGTAGCAAATAACGTGTCTACTATAGAGAATGTTCATGATGACCCACTACCTATTGATGATAATTTTTTTGTTGAGAAACTTGCTGTTAGAAATACTTCACATAGTACTCCTTGATATGAGGATTATGCTAATTACATTATCGCTAAGTATATACCACCTAGCTTCACCAATCAACAAAAGAAAAAATATTTATGATTTACGACATTACTTTTGGGATGACCCACATCTTTATAAACAAGCATTAGATGGTGTTATTAGACATTGTATAACTGAGCATGAATAGGGACAGATTCACATGGAGGACACCATGCTGGTGATAGAACTAGACACAAGGTATTACAATCCGGTTTGTATTGGCCTACTCTTTTTAAAGATACTTGTAAGTATGTCCTTCCATGTGATGAATGTCAAAGAATTGGTAACAATGGTAGACGTTAGGAAATGCCTATGAATTATTCACTTGCTATTGAACCATTTGATGTTTTGGGATTTGATTATATGGGATCTTTTCCTTCCTCTAATGGGTATACTCATATTCTAGTTGATGTTGATTACGCTACTAAGTGGGTAGAAGCTATTACAACTAGTAGTGCTGATCATGACACCTCTATTAAAATGCTTAAAGATATTATCTTCCCGAGGTTTGGAGTCCCACATACTTGATGACTAATGATGGTTCACATTTTATTCATGTTGCTTTCTATAAACTTCTAGCTAAATACGATGTTAACCATAGAATTTCGTTGCCATATAATCCTCAGTCTAGTGGCCAAGTTGAATTGAGAAATCGAGAAATAAAATTAATTTTGCAAAAGACTATTAATAGATCTAGAAATAATTGGTGTAAGAAACTAGATGATGCTTTATGGGCGTATATAACTTCTTATAAAAATCCCATGGGAATGTCCCCCTATAAAATGGTCTATGGGAAAGAATGCTATTTACCTCTCGAGTTAGAACATAAAGCTCATTGGGCAATTAAAGAAGTTAACTATGACTTTAAACTTGTCGGTGAGAAGAGGCTATTAGATATTAGCTCATTAGACGAATGGAGGACACAAGCTTATGAAAATGCCAAACAAAAGGTTAAAAGATGGCATGATAAGGGAATCCAAAAACGTGAATTAAATGTAGGAGACCTAGTACTTTTGTACAATTCTTGTTTCAGATTTTTTTACACGTAAGCTCCTCTCCAAATGGGAAGGCCCTTATGTTGTTGAGGAGGTCTATAGCTCTAGTGCTATAAAGATTAATAACTTCGAAGGAAAAAAATCCAAGAGTGGTAAATGGGCAAAGAATTAAGGATTATATCTTAGGTATGCCCATTAATGTGGAAACTAATATTATTCAAGCTATAACACCGGAGGAGCAAATAAGAGAGATCTTCCGGAACACTCCTGAAATCTGAAAAGGGAGTAAGGTACGTGATGACCCACAAGTATAGGGGATATATCGTAGTCCTTTCGATAAGTAAGAGTGTCGAACCCAACGAGGAGCAGAAGGAAATGATAACCGGTTTCCAGTAAGGTATTCTCTGCAAGTACTGAAATTATCGGTAATAGATAGTTTTGTGATAAGATAATTCGTAACGAGTAACAAGTAACGAGTGTAGCAATGGTGCAGCAAGGTAGCCCAATCCTTTTTGTAGAAAAGTACAGGCCTCGAAAAACTCTTATATAGAGCAAAGCGCTCCCAAGGACACATGGGAATTTCGGTCAAGCTAGTTTTCATCATGCTCATTTGATTCGCGTTCGGTACTTTGATAATTTGATATGCGGGTGGACCGGTGCTTGGGTGCTGCCCTTACTTGGACAAACCTCCCACTTATGATTAACCCCTATTGCAAGCATCCGCAACTACAAGAAGAACTAAGGTAAACCTAACCATAGCATGAAACATATGGATCCAAATCAGCCCCTTACGAAGCAACACATGAACTAGGGTTTAAGCTTCTGTCACTCTAGCATCCGATCATCTACTTATTACTTCTCAATGCCTTCCCATAGGCCCAAATAATGGTGAAGTGTTATGTAGTCGACGTTCACATAACACAACTAGAGGAGAGATAACATACAAATGTCGAACGAATACCAAATTCACAAGATTACTTATAACAAGACTTATCCCATGTCCTTAGGAACAAACGTAACTACTCACAAAACATGTTCATATTCATAATCAGAGGAGTATTAATTATCATAAAGGATCTGAACATATGCCCTTCCACCAAGTAAACCAACTAGCATCAACTACAAGGAGTAATCAACACTACTAGCAACCCACATGTACCAATGTGAGGTTTGAGACAAAGATCGGATACAAGAGATGAACTAGGGTTTGTAGAGGAGATGGTGCTGGTGAAGATTTTGATGGAGATTGCCCCCTCTCGATGGAGATTGACCCCCTCTTGATGGACATTTTGATGGAGATTGACCCCCTCTCGATAAACAATATGCAAATCAAATTCCTGTAGCAGAATAACCCATATGATAAGTCTTGGTTTAGCATCCTTCTTTTCCATAAGATATTTAATAGCAGCATGATCAGTGTGAACAATTACTTTAGAATCAACAATATAAGGTCTAAACTTATCACAAGCGAACACAATTGCTAAAATTCTTTTTCAGTGGTTGCAGCATGATCAGAGTTTTGCTAGCATAATGAATAACATTTAATTTATTATCAACTTTTTGTCCTAGGACATTACCAACGGCATAATCACTAGCATCACACGTAATTTCAAAGGGCAGGTTCCAATTAGGTGGTTGAACAAGAGGTGCAGAAATCAAAGCATTCTTAAGAATTTTGAAAGCTTCTACACAATCATCATCAAAAATGAATGGAACATATTGTTTCAAAAGATTAGTGAGAGGCCTAGAGATCTTCTAAAAATCATTAATAGATCTCCTATAGAAACCAGCATGACCAAGGACACTTCTTATACCTCCGATACCCGTAGGACACGACAATTTTTCAATAGCATCAACTGTAGCCTTGTCAACTTCAATATCTATTTCGGAAATTTTATGTCCCAAGATAATCCATTCATTCACCACAAAGTGGCACTTCTCCCAATTCCAGACAAGATTAGTTTCTTCACATCTCTGCAAAACTCGATCAAGGTTGCTCAAACAATCATCAAAAGAAGTTCCGTAAACGGAAAAATCATCCATGAAAACCTCAACAATCCTTTTACAAAAATCAGAGAATATAGCAGTCATACATCTTTCAAAGGTAGCAAGTGCATTGCATAAACAAAAGGCATACGTCTATAAGCAAAGGTACCAAAAGGGCCTGTAAAGGTAGTCTTCTCTTGGTCCTCTTTTGAAACGTGTATTTGAGAGAAACTAGAATAACCATCTAGAAAGCAGAAATGTGTGTGTTTGGATAATCCTTATAGCATTTGATCAATAGAAAGTAGAGGGTAATTGAAAGTGCGTTATATCGACTAGGGGGGGTGAATAGGCGAATTTTACAGATTCATCACTTGAGGAATTTCAACCTTGAGGAATTTGATATATGATGAATAACTAGCAGCGGAATGAGTACTCAAGAGCATGAGGAACATAGTAACAACATAGTCATCATGATGAAATGAAACATGCACAAATTACAAGTAGCGTGATACAGGATAAGCAGTGATGAACAAGGTAACTTGAAGAATTTGAGATGAGGAAATTGTGAAAGTCTTCAGTTAAATTCTTCAGAAAGTAATGATCAATTTCATCAACAAGTATACGAGGAGTAGAGGGGTTGACGAAATTGAACCAGGTAGCTCGATGAAGAAAATGATTTGATGACCCAGTTCCAACTGCTGTGATAATCGTACGTCTGGTTTGGAGCGGCCTGGTATTTAAACCAGAGGACACACAATCCTTACCGTATTCTCCTTGAGCTAAGGTCACACATCACCAAACACTCGTGGTAAGTCTTCAGGGTAGACTTCCAAAACCCTCACAAACTGGTCACCCGGTGATCCACAATTTACTGTTGGATGCTCTAGACCAAGGTCACTTCGTCATCCCCAATTGACTACAGGATGCACTAGACCATGACGCCTAACCGTCTGGAGGATGCATAGTCCTCAAAGGTAACAAGCGTCGGTTCCACACAGGAATTTCTTCAGTGATGCTCAATCACTTTGAGTTTTGGTGGTTTGGTTGTGGGTTTTTCCTTACTGATGATTTTCTCTCAAAGTCCTCGGAGGATGGGTTGCTCTCAAATGAAAAGTGTTAGTTCTCTCTCGGAGCATCCAACCAACTAGTGGTTGTGCGGGGTGGCTATTTATAGCCAGGGTGCAACCTGACATGAAAAGACATAAATGCCCCCAATGATATGACCGTTTATGTGGATGTTATGATTGGGGACAGTTGGCGCTAAGCACACCAATGGTCAGAATTTTGAACTATGAAAGTCCTCAGGCATATCATGTTCCTCACCTGTAGGCAATTCGCACTGGCAAAATCCTAACTCCTCAGTCAGATCAATTTCCTCACAGACTAGAAGAACTTCGTCTGTGTCACTGAAGAACTTGACTGAACCGTAAGAGATTTCCAAAGGCTTCACTCGAAGGATTGTATGGGTTGAGGATTTTGGAGTTGAGCATCAGTTGGAAATTTTTGTTAGTATTACCTCGGCCCCCTTTAACAGTACGGTGTTTCTTATGACACAAAGAAAGGAAATGAAACTACGAAAGAAAAAGTCTTCATGCTTCATCGTCCTCGTACATATCTTCAAGGTCACATTGACTTCTTCATTTTCGATGTATTCAGGGAATACCAAAGTCTTTAGCAAAGTCTTCACTAAAGTCTTCAGTTGAAGACATACATTTTTAGGGGTCGGTAATCTTCGAATGTATCAAACTCCTCATCGACTTATAGAGCCTGTGTACATTCACAAACACATTAGTTCCTTAACCTATAAGTCTTCAATACACCAAAATCACTATGGGGCACTAGATGCATTAACAATCTCCCCCTTTTTGGTGATTTGTGACAAATAGGTTATGTTTTCAAAGGGGATGATAATAAGAAGGGTAATTACTGAGTTTGAGGAATTTTATTGCAAGATATAGAAGAACTCCCCCTGAGGATGTGCATATTTGAGGAATTTGCTTTGGACTGCAAATGCACATAACAGGTTAAAACATGGAGAACTCCCCCTATATCTTGTAATTCATACACGCATTTGATCATATGATATGAAGAATTTGAAATGCATGATGAAATGGGTGTCTGACAAAATTCAGCATGTGTGCATTAAGGTACTTGAGGAAATAAACATGCGACGAAATAGTTCAAAAGAGCCAGACCACCATCGGACTTAAGTTTACAACCCAATCAACAAAAACTTCAAAAGAGCGTGAGTTGTAACTTAACCAAAAAACAACCCATATTAGTGACCCGCTTGAAGACTAACTCAAATTTTCTCCACTTTTGTCATCGAAGACCAAAAGGGAAGAAAAGTGAGGACTAACGCCTCTTGAAGAATTTCATCGTGTTGGTGAGGAAGGAGCGCCAGCGTTGTTGGGGTAATTGTTAGTGCAGGGCCTGCTGAAGTGTCGTCAATGTCCTCAGCTTCATCCGTCTCACACGATGAAGAATATGAACTTGTGACCATCATAGGAACTTGGACTTTCTTGAATTTCTTGTTTGGTTGACGAGCCGAGTCAAGATGTTCCTCAAGATCCAGATCCTTCGGTTCTTCAGGAGTCTTGAGGTGAGACAATATGGCCCAACTGCGGTTGAGGTTTTCATGCGCATAGTAGTGATTCCTCTTCACAGAGTTCTGCGTCATAGTCATGTTTTGCACAATTGAAAGCACATTTGCTCCCTTGGTGGTTTTGGTCATTAATAACAACATATAAGTCTTTGAACTAATGTTTCCACCAAGTATATTTCAGGAAATGTTCAATGATACGATTGGCAAAAGGAGATTGTGCAGAAACCCCAGGATGCAAGGAAATAGATTGGGCAAACTTCAAGCAAGAGGACTCTACATTTTATATTTGTGAGAAATCACTTTGAGTCATAGGAAAGCCAATACTATTAAAAGGGGGTAAGGTTTTGTTGGTGAACTATATGCTCAAATGTGCACAAGTGATAGTTGCCAAAAACATCCACAAACCCTCCCACCAAAGTCTGTTCTATACCCAACACTCAAAATCGTTGCAACCAACTTTCCCATACCGGTGCTATCGATTCCAGAACCTAGACAGACTCTGCCAAACCCTAGCCACTTCGGTGCAACCGATTCCATACCGATGCCTAGGTTGGCAACTTTGAATTACACAAATTCACATTTTTGGTCCCACCGAGAATGTTGGATCGGCATCACCGACATTGGAAATCTGACCGCTGGTCACCTTATCGGTGCAACCGAGTTTCCTATATCGGTCTCACTGAGATTCAAAAGTTGCCACCTTTTGATCACTTTGGTACCACCGATATTAACACATCGGTGTCACCGAGTTGGTCATTTTGTGTGTAACGGTTGGATTTTTGGGGATGCCTATATATACCCCTTCACCACCACTTACTCGAAAGAGAAGCACTCAAAACTATTCCATACATATCCTATCAGATTTTCTGAGAGAGAACCACCTACCCTTGTGTTGAGGTCAAGAACTTCCACTCAAATCATATGGATCTTGATTTCTAGCCTCCCCAAGTTGCTTTCCACCAATCCCATCTCTTCTACCAAGCCAAACCCGTGAGAGAGAGATTGTGTGCTGAGGAGTCTATCATCTTGAAGCACAAGAGCAAGGAGTTCATCGTCATTATCGAGCCTATTACCTTTTGGAGGGTGGTGCCTCCTAGATTGGTTAGGTGTCGCTTGGGAGCCTCCTACTTCGTGTTGTGGAGTGAACCAAGAAGTTTGTAAGGGCAAGGAGATCGCCTACTTCGTGAAGATTTACCCATAGTGAGGCTAGTCCTTCGTGGACGGATGTCGTATGGAATAGTCAAGGTTGCTACTTCATGGACCCTTTTGGGTGGATCCCTCCATGGACTCTCGCGACCGTTACCCTCCGTGGGTTGAAGACTCCAAAAACGTGGATGTACGATAGTGCCACCTATCGGAACCATGGGAAAAATCATCGTGTCTACAATTGCGTTTGATCTTCCTACCCTATCCCTTCTATACATGCTTGTTGTTACTTTTCACTGCTATATACTCTTAGACTTGCATGTGTAGGGTGTACTAGACTTGCCATGAAATGCCAAAAACAGTCAACCCTAAAACTTGGCATAGGCAAAACTTTTAATTGGTCAAGTAGTCTAATCACCCCCCTCTAGACCTACTTTTTGGTCCTACAAGTGGTATCAGCGCATTGGTCTCCATTGCTTAGGTCTCACAACCTAGGAGAAGTATGGCGTCTAGTGAGGGAAGTTATCACCGTAGAGGTCCATACTTTGATGGCACTAATTTTGCTAGTTGTAAGCATAAAATGAAAATGTATATTCTTGGTCATAACCCCGCCCTTTGGGCTGTTGTTCGTGTTGGCTTGCAAGGTGAGTTCTTTGTGGATGGACGGGAACCGGATCATGAAGCGACCGCGGATGAATTGAAGATGTTGCAACTCAATGTTCAAGCATGCGACATTCTCTTCAACTCCGTATGCCCCGAAGAATTCAACAAAATCAGCCATCCTGAGAATGCAAAAGAGATTTGGGATACTTTGGTGATATGCACGAAGGAACCGAGTCCGTGAGAGAATCCAAGTTAGATGTTCTTCAAGGTCAGCTTGACAAGTTCAAGATTAAGGATGGTGAAGGAGTCGTATAGATGTAATCTAGGCTAGCTCTCATCACCAATGTGATTGCCGGCTTACGAAGCGAAGAAATGACCGACAAATTCATCATCAAGAAGATACTTAGAGCTTTGGATGAGAGATACGACACTGTTTGCACATTAATCCAAATGATGCCAAACTACAAAGATCTCAAGCCTATTGAAGTCATTGGAAGGATTATTGCTCATGAGATGA
Organism: Hordeum marinum; assembly: GCA_022496015.1. NCBI lineage: Eukaryota > Viridiplantae > Streptophyta > Magnoliopsida > Poales > Poaceae > Hordeum > Hordeum marinum. Next base: position 449,894,144 of record CM039675.1, on the reverse strand, counting down.
CACTCAAAGATAAAGAAGAGCTTCATCACAAGTCTAGCGGTGCTTACAAAGCCACAAGTGATGCTCCCGCAACTTCGAGCAACAAACTTGTCACCAATGAAGAGATAAGCCTCATGGTCAAGAAATTCTACAAGTTCAACAAGAATAGAAGCAAACAAAGAAACTCCAACTCAAGATATGAAGAGAAGTGTTCGTCAAGTCGTGACGGAAATTGCTACAATTGTGGGAAGCCCAGACACTACTCAAATGAGTGCACGACTGCCTACAAAAGAAGAGAAGAGTCACCTCGAAGACGAAGCTCAAGGAATGAATCACCAAAAAGAGATAGAAGGAATAGAGATGATCGTTATGAACGAAGACACTCAAGGAGAAGTAGAGATTCGGAGAAGAAGGATAAGCACACCAAGAGCTACAAAAGAAGAAAACATCAAGCTCATGTTGGTGAATGGGTTTCTGGCTCCGACTCTGACAACCACTCTGAGAGAAGCTATCACTCTGACTCTGACTATAGTCAAGATGAAGGTGTTGCCGGAATTGCTCTAGTGACTACCAACTCCTACGATCTATTTGATGCACCAAACGAAGGGAGTGGAAGTTGCTTCATGGCTAAAGGCCCCAAGGTATCACACCCCGAGTATCTTGATTTTGATAGTGATGAAGATGATTTACTTTGTGATGATGACTTTCTTTGTGATAAAACTAGTGATATTGTTCAAAATGAACTTGATAATTCTCATGCTAGTCAAGATAAGTCATTTGATGATGATAAGATGAAAATAGAACAAAAAACTAAAGAACTAAACACTCTTAAGTTAGCTCATGAATCTACTCTCGAAGATCATAGAGAGCTTGTGAGAACTCATGAGAAGCTACACTTCGAGAAGCTAAACTTGGAGCAAGAGCATGAGTTTCTCAAAGCTATCAATGACGATCTCCGAAAGAAGACCTCATCTTATCTAGCCAAATGACTACTCTTGTCTACTTTCATGCCTAAAGTTAAAACTAAGCAATCTAGTAACAAAGGCAAGAAAGGTTCTTCATCTAGTAGCAACAATAAAAATGCTAAACCCAATGATGTTGCTTCAAGTAGTTCTATTGATTCGACTAATGATGATTCCCTTAGCCAAGTTACACTTGAGCAAGAAAATGCCTTATTGAACGCAATTATTGAAAAGGGTATCTACAGGAGTCTTGCCGGATGTAAGCAATTTGGGGAAATTGTACACAAGCACGGAGGATACCGGAAGAATCATGGTGTTGGGTACTTCAACGCTAATGGAGTTGAGTGGGAAGAAGGTCAATATCCCAAGCCCAAGTTTGTTCCTCAAAAGGAGAAGTATGAAAATACTCTTCTTGAGGGGATAAACACTCAAGATGACCTTCCACCACAAGACCACAAGCTCAAGGGCAAGAACAAGATTCAAGAGGACATTGACTCATATGAAGATGAATCCCTAGCTTTGGTGGAGTGGGTTCCCAAGGCTACTTCAAGCTCAACTATTACAAAGGCCACTTCAACACCAAGGATCCCCATCAACTTGATGTGGGTTCCCAATAAGAAGAACTTGTAAGTTCTTGAGGGGTGACTCCACCAATGAAATTCACTCACATTCATTGTTGGCAAGAACTTTTTGCACTCAACATCAACTCAATGCAATAGTTCAAGGAGTCACCCATTCCCTCAAAGGTAAGCAAGGGACAAGGTAATCAACAAATCAATGGACATCATCACACATGCTTTGCACTCCATGTCCATAGATACCCTTGTATTTGTCTCTTGTGTGTTGGTACTAACCCATGTAGGTGAGAGGAGTAAGGAAACAACAAGGATGCTCCCAACTCTTGGTGATCTTCATCAACATTGAGCATCCACAACTACCTCAAAAACATGAAGTCTTCATCGACAAAACCCAAGGTTAGTTTATCCCTCTTATGGGGGGATGTCACATTAAGGGGGAGCTTTACTCTAAGACTTGAGTCAAAACATCTCTTAGTATGTGACAACATTAAATGCTTTATGAAAGAGTGGTAACCCCACGTGTGCTTAAACGATGAGTATGAGCTATGATCAAGTACTCTTACTTGGCTCCTAAGTCAAATACTCATATATAGATGACTTCGTCATCACCCAAGTTCTTGTTAGATGCTAGAGTGTTTACGCATGTTTGTCATGATTTATTTTGACATCTTATTGTGTGAGCATGTTGGTCTGCATTTATTTTCTCATTCGAGGACATCCAATTGTTGCTATTTGGTTTTGATTTATCTTTTGCCAATTGGATGGACAAGAATGCCTAGGACCACTCTTTAGCTATATATGCTTTCTCACCTCATATTCCATTCATGTTATATCACAGAATTTGAACAAGTGCTTTTCGATCCCTCTATGTGTGGAGCACTCGGAGTTCCGTATCGGCAAGGACTGACCATTAAAACCTCCCAAGTGCATCTCGGTGGAACCAACCCCACAATCTCGATCTCACCGAAGGCCTAGGGTTGATCTGGTTTTTCAATCGCGGTAACACCGATTTCATATTCTCGGTTACACCGAGTTTCCCTGTCAGCTGACAGTTGTGAAACTCGGTGATACCGAAAACATAAAATCGGTATCACAGACAGTAAAGGGTATATATGCTGTGGACCCTGACGCTTTGAAATTTCTATCTTCAACGTCGTGCCTCAGAACCCTAAGCTGCCGCCCCAAGACCCCTGGTCATCGCCCTTGACTTCCTGAGCTCTTCCGCCGCTGGGAATCGCCGCCGTCGACGTAATCTACACCAACGTCGCTGCCGTAGAGGATCCGCGCCAAGCTAGGGTATGGATTCGATCTCTAGTGCCCTCCCATTCTGATTCTTGCACATTGGACTTAGTTTTCTCTATAAGCCACCCATTGCTCATATATTCATCCAATCAAATCTGCAAAATCTCGAGTTAGATGTTTTTTGTCTAGGGTTTTGCTGTCCGCCCGATACATCTCGGTGGAACCGAAACGGAAATAGCGGTCTCACCGATATGCGTTTCTGTGAGGGCGAGAATTAACTCGGTGGAACCGAGTAGCTCTTTTCGGTCCTACTGAAAACGCTGCCAAGTTTCTGTTAACGCGTTGGTCAGTCTCGGTCTCACCGAAAAATTCTTTTGGGCTGCACCGATGTGTATTTCACAGATTGCAAAACTTTTGGAAACTCATTTCTCAATTTTCAAAAATAGCCTCATTTTGTGATGACTCATCTCCTTCTGCTCATCTACACTCTATTCACAGGGTCACACATGTCAGGTTCAGAAGACAGTCAGAACAGGTCGGAGCAGGGAGCAGACATGAGTTCAGGCACAAGCCCAGAGCCCAGTTCATTCTCAGATCCAGGCACCCCCAGCTCTCATGGGTTGCCCAAGGTTGCCACCAGAACCAGGAAGAGGTTGAACTCAGATGAAGAGGATTCAAACTTTATGCCTGAGGAGATTCTTGCTAAGAAGCAAGAGAAGGCTGCCAAGAAGGCTGCAACTGATGCTACTTCCTCTAGAAGGGTTGTCAGCAAAATATATGCACGAGCTTCTAACTTCAAGGCTCATGAGACTGCCAGAGCAACAATGTCTGTTGAGATCCCCAAGAGAGCTATGCCTAAGAAGGCACGAGAGAAAAAGGCTAGGAAGAGGATCATCCATGTGACTGGTAGGCGTACCTCCATGTTTGAGGATCCAGAAGAAGCTGCTGCTGCTGCTGAGGAAGAGGAGGTTGAGATACCTACAAAGGATCCTCCTAAGAAGAAGGCAAAGAAGTTGATGTCTCATGCTATGCCTAAGAGCAGCACATCCAAGAAGGCTGCTGAGAAGCCTAAGAGGACAACTAGGCAGATTCTAGTTTCTCAGAAGAACAAAGGAACTACTTCCAGAGTTGATGATGTGGATGACTTGACAACACTGATGAAACACAGACCACACCTCCCAGTTCATAATGCCAGCTACCCACCAGCTAAGGACATGAAGAAGAGGAAGGATTCTAGATTGAGGGCATGGAGAGCAATAGATCCTTATGCCCAGACAAAGAAGACTGTTGTTGACTACATATTCTATACCAGAGAGCAGCAGGACTTCTATGAGACTGTGCTCTTTGACAAGAGTCCAGCTGTCAGTGATATGCGGTACGTTGATTGGAAGTTCATCAAGGAGAATGAGGACTACTTTCCAAGTGTCCAGGACAAATTCCACTACATAGGTCTGGATGAGTTTGTTGACAGAGAATTCGTAGCATGGAATGATGAGATGATCATGTAATTCTACTCCACTGCACACTTCTACGGAGATGGTAGAATTGTGTGGATGACTGAAGGTGCAAGATACGAATCAACACTGGAAGAATGGCCTGGTATCTTAGGAGTACCTGAAGCACATGATGGTGACCTGGATGTCTACTCAGAATCCAAGGCTAGTCACAATGCTATGGCTAACATGTACAAGGATATCCATGCTGCCAATGTGAAGTCTGATGGGCTAGGATCAATCTACTTACTCCAGGGTGGCCTCCGCACTATCAACACCATTTTGAGGCACACCTTGATGCCCAAGTCCGGAGATGACAAGATGATCCGAGGCTACTCCATCAATATGTTAATCCACCTTGACACTCACACCAGGATCAGAGTCATGGACTTGATTGTAGAGACAATCAAGAGGGTTGCTGCTGATCAGAAGCGCTCATGCTGTTATGCACCCTACATCCAGATGCTCATCAACTCAAAACTGGAGAAGCACATATTTGCCCTAGATCACCCACATTTGACCCTATAGCCAGATCTTGAGGACAATGTTATGGTGATGGATACTGATCATTCCGCCTCAGCTGCAGCTCAGGCAGAGGCAGAGGCAGTTAGAGCCACTAGTGCTCAAGTCCCACGATCCAGGAACGAGCAAATGGATCTATTGATTGCATTATTTCAGGACATGCAATAGGACATTAAGGGTATTCTTGACAACCAAAACAGTCTTGTCAGGATCTTTGAGACCGGAATCAAGACCCTTACTGATAAGGTGGACGAGCTGACGAAGATAGTCACAGAACTTCAGCAGGAAGTTGACTCCGTGAACATCCCTCGGGTCTCTTCTTCTTCAGATGAGGATGATGATTATGATGAGGATGAATCACCTCTAGGGCCAGGCACTCAGTTCACTACTCAGGCCAGATCAGCCACAGTGCCAGCTCCAACAGCTCCATCAACTTCAGCTCCATCAGTGACCACTCCATCTCCATCCACGACATCTCTAGAGATCTTTACCGACGCTGTCATCTCGACTCCTTCATCAACAACCGGAGGAGATATGCCCAAGAACGCTTAGATATATGCCTTTGAACTTTTTGGTAAGTTGTTGCCAAAGGGGGAGAAGTGTATATAGATCTTTAGGCTTCCAGCGAGAGAGTGATTTGGTTTTTATTGCTTTTCAAAAACATTTGGTTCTTTTGGTTTGTTGTGAGATACATGTGTGTTATGCTACTATGTTATGGGTGATGCTACTATTTCCTATCATCTTAATGCTCATGAGATGATCATTCACCTTTGTTTGATTGTGTTGTGCGTTATTACTCATTCTAATTATTCTCGCACACCACCAAGTTGTATGTGACATGGAAGAAGTGCCCCATATACCTAATCGATTGTGCATTTGCATTCAAACGCAAATTCAAAATAATGCACAAATTTAGGGGGAGCTCTTGCTTATCACATACCTCTCAAAGCGATGATTAATTTCATTGATTTTATCATATGTCGAAGCTTTGATCTATATGTTGTCATCAATTACCAAAAAGGGGAGATTGAAAGCATATTTGCTCCCTTGGTGTCTTTGGTAATTAATAACAACATATAAGTTTTTGAACTAATGTTTCCACAAAGTATATTTCAGGAAATGTTCAATGAGAGGATTGGCAAAAGGAGATTATGGAGAAACTCTAGGATGCAAGGAAATAGGTTGGCCAAACTTAAAGCAAGATGACTCTACATTTTATATTTGTGAGAAATCACTTTGAGTCATAGGAAAACCAATACTATTAAAAGGGGGTAAGGTTTTGTTGGTGAACAATATGCTCAAACGTGCACAAGTGATAGTTGCCAAAAACATCCACAAACTCTCCCACCAAAGTCTGTTCTATACCCAACACTCAAAAATGGTGCAACCAACTTTCCCATACCGGTGCCACCGATTCCAGAACCTAGACAAACTCTGCCAAACCCTAGCCACTTCGGTGCAACCGATTCCATACCGGTGCCACCGAGTTTAGGTTGCAAACTTTCTGTTACGCAAATTCACATTTTTGGTCCCATCGAGAATGTTGGATCGGCGTCACCAAGATTGGAAATCTGACCGTTGGTCACCTTGTCGATGCAACCGAGTTTCCTATATCGGTCTCACCGAGATTCAAAAGTTGCCACCTTTTGGTCATGTCGGTACCACCGATATTAACACATCGGTGTCACCGAGTTGGTCATTTTGTGTGTAACGGTTGGATTTTTGGGGATGCCTATATATACCCCTGCACCACCACTTACTCGAAAGATAAGCACTCAGAACTATTCCATACATATCCTATCAGATTTTCTGAGAGAGAACCACCTACCTTTTGTGTTGAGGTCAAGATCTTCCACTCAAATCATATGGATCTTGATTTCTAGCCTCCCCAAGTTGCTTTCCACCAATCACATCTCTTCTACCAAGCCAAACCTGTGTGAGAGAGATTGTGTGCTGAGGAGTCTACCATCTTGAAGCACAAGAGCAAGGAGTTCATCGTCATTATCGAGCCTATTACCTTTTGGAGGGTGGTGCCTCCTAGATTAGTTAGGTGTCGCTTGGGAGCCTCCTACTTCGTGTTGCGGAGTGAACCAAGAAGTTTGTAAGGGCAAGGAGATCGCCTACTTCGTGAAGATCTACCCATAGTTAGGCTAGTCCTTCGTGGACGGATGTCGTATGGAATAGTCAAGGTTGCTACTTCGTGGACCCTTTTGGGTGGAGCCCTCTATGGACTCTCGCGGCCGTTACCCTCCGTGGGTTGAAGACTCCATAAACATGGATGTACGATAGTGCCACCTATCAGAACCACGGGAAAAATCATTGTCATGGGAACGAGCCTGACAGTAGATGCTAGAGTCCTAGCTATGGAAAGGATGTACACACGGATGTATGAGTTTAGGCCCCTCTCGTGGAGGTAACAACCCTACGTCTCAGTGCTCGGAACCTTATGTCGTTTGGAATATAGAGATTACAATGGTTGCGAACCCCTGTGCAGGAGGGGAGGGGCGGCTTATATAGAGTTCGCTGCCCCTCATAATTACCCATTATCTAAGGGTCCGATTATGGGGTTAAAGTCTGCAGTTAGTGGTAACGTACGCAATAAAAGCTACTAATGACAATTGAACCAACGTTTTCCTATTGGGATCTTGATGATGGCTCCTGGTCTTCTGGCGTCAAGTGAAAGTGAGGTCTTCTGAGTGAGACGCGACTGCCAAGTGAAAGAAGGAGTCTCCGAGTGGATATCTGTCGAGTGGATTTGAACGTCTCCAGGAATCCACTCGGAACTTCATGCTTGATCTTCAAGTCCTCCCATGTATTTTCCTTAGGGAGGGTATGTAGGCCTTGTCTAGGACCCTAACCTAGGTACATATCCTCGTCATTATCCCCCAAATGGATCGGGGTTCGAGTGGTGAAATGAGTTATAAATGTCGACCTTGAGTTAGGGCATCAAATCTTCTGAATGATATTTGGGCTTTCAATGGAACTTGCGTCGACTGAACTCTGGGTATTAACGTCCATTCATGATCGACACGCAAAATCTTCCGAATGATATTCGGGACTTCAACGAAACTTGCGTCGATTGAATCCTTCTCCGTTCACCCGGATCCATTCAGCCTTAAAAGTGCCCGAGTGGATGTTCAACGCCTATTTTGCTTCAAGTGAACTGAAAGTATCTTGGGAAGCGACGGGTCGGTCTGACAGACCTGGATTTTGCGGGATACGAAAATTTGGGAAGAGCGCGTGCGCGATGATGACGCCACGATCAGGGGAAGTGGAGGCACGACGCCTCAATTCTCGCATCGATCATATCGCCATGTACTAGGCACTGTCAGTGCTTGGCGTGCGCGGTGATCTCATGGGTCCACTAATTAGTGGGACACTCGACGGAGTATAAAGCCTCACGCGTTGCGGATGGTGTTGGAAATATGCCCTAGAGGAAATAATAAATTAGTTATTGTCATATTTCCTTGTTCATGATAATCCTTTATTATCCATGCTATAATTGTATTGATCAGAGACTTAGATGCATGTGTGGATACATAGACAAAACCATGTCCCTACTATGCCTCTAGTGAACTAGCTCGTTGATCAAATATGGTAAAGGTTTCCTAGCCATTGACATGTGATGTCATTTGATAAAAGGATCACATCATTAGGAGAATGATGTGATGGACAAGAACCAAACTGCAAACGTAGCATATGATCGTGCCAGCTTATTGCTACAGTTTTTTGCATGTCAAGTATATGTTCCTATGACCATGAGATCATGTGACTCACGGACACCGGAAGAGTGCCTTGTGTGCATCAAACATCGCAACGTAACTGGGTGACTATAAAGGTGCTCTAAAGGTATCTCCGAAGGTGTCTGTTGAGTTGGCATGGATCAAGACTGAGATTTGTTACTCCGTGTGACGGAGAGGTATCTCAGGTCCCACTCGGTAATACAACATTACAATAAGCCTTGCAAGCAATGTGACTAAGTGTTAGTCATGGGATCTTGTATTACGGAACGAGTAAAGAGACTTGCCGATAACGAGGTTGAACTAGGTATGGAGATACCAACGATCGAATCTCGGGCAAGTAACATACCGAAGAACAAAGGGAACATCATACGGGATTAACTGAATCCTTCCTTGACATAGAGGTTCAACCGATAAAGATCTTCGTAGAATATGCAGGAACCAATATGGACATATAGGTTCCGCTATTGGTTATTGACCATAGAGGTGTCTCGGTCATGTCTACATAGTTCTCGAACCCGCAGGGTCTGCCCACTTAAGGTTTGGTGACGTTTCGGTAGTATAGAGTTATGTATGGTGGTGACCGAAGGTTGTTCGGAGTACTGGATGAGATCCCGGACATCACGAGGAGCTCCGGAATGGTACGGAGGTAAAGATTGTTATATAGGAAGTCGTATTTTGGTTGCCGGAAAAGTTTCGGGCTCATCGGTAGTGTACCGGGAGTGCCGGTAGTGTACCGGTAGACCATCGGGAGGGGTATTTCGACCCAAGAGGCTACATGGGATGTGGGAGGATGAATACCAGCCCTTATTGGGATGGATGAAGTCCCACAAAGGGCCCATGCGTCTGGGAAGAAAAATCCCAAAAGGAAAAAGGTGGAAAAAGGCAAAAGGGCTAAATTAGGAAGGAGTCCTAATCCTACCAGGAGTGGAGGAGGAGGACTCCTCCCTCCTGGTTCGGCCGACCCAAGGGCTGGATCCTTGGGAGACAAGACTCCTCCTCCTCTTATCCTATATATATTAGAGGTTTTTAGGGTTCTGGCACAAGATTTTCAGCCACGTGCTACCCGTTCCTCTAGTGCATAGTTTCTCCTCTAGATCGGTTTTCTACAGCGCTTATGCGAAGCCCTGCCGGAATTGCTCCACCACCATCGTCGCAGCGCCATCATGCTGCCGGAGAACTCATCTACCTCTATGCTCCCTCTTGCTGGATCAAGAAGGCGAAGATCATCATCGAGCTGCACGTGTGCTGAACGCAGAGGTGTCGTCCGTTCGGCGCTAGATCGGAAGGACCGTGATCAAGATCACGAGACGGATCGTGATGAGATCGCATGACGGATCATGATGAGTTCACGGGACGGATCATGATTGGATCATGGGGTGGATCATGATGAGATCACGGGACGCTCGGCGATTTGGATCGCGAAGACGTTCGACTACACCAACCGCGTTTCTTAACGCTCCTCGCTTAGCGATCTACAAGGGTATGAAGATCCACACTCCCTCTCGTAGATGCTCATCACCATGGATAGATCTTGCATGTGCGTAGGAAATTTTTTGTTTCCCATGCAACGTTCCGCAACAATGGCATCATGAGCTAGGTGTATGTGTAGATGAGATCTCGAGTAGAACACAAAGAGTTTTTGGGCGTTGATGCTTAGATTGCTTCCTCCCTTGGTCGTGTTTTGGTTCAGCGGTATTGTGGGATGAAGCGGCCCGGACCAACCTTACTCTTACACTTATGAGAGACCGGTTCCATCGACTGATGTGTAACCTCATTGCACAAAGATGGCTGGCGGGTGTCTGTTTCTCCTACTTTAGTTGGATCGGATTCGACAAAGGCGGTCCTTGAGAAGGTTGAAAAGCAACTTATGTATCACCATTGTGGTTTTTGCGTAGGTGAGAATTGTTCTAGCTAGATACCTGTAGCAGCCACATAAAACATTCAACAACAATTAGAGGACGTCTAACTTGTTTTTGCGCGGTATGGTGTGATGTCATATGGCCAATTACATGATGAGATATATGTGATGTATGAGATGATCATGTTTTGTATAGAATATCACGACTTGCATATCGATGAGTATGACAACAGCCAGGAGCCATAGGGTTGTCTTTAATTATTGTATGACCTGCGTGTCAATCATTAAGCGCTATGTAATGCTTTACTTTATCGCTAAACGATAGCAATAGTAGTAGAAGCAAGGTGGGCACGACAACCCCGATGGCGACAAGTTGATGGAGATCAAGTTGGTGGAAATCATGGTGTCGTACCAGTGACGATGGAGATCATGCCGGTGATTTCAAGATGGAGATTAAAAGCACAAGTTCATGGACATATCATGTCACTTATGATTTGCACGTGATGCACCTTGTTTTGCTTAGGACGAAGGTAGCATTATAAGGTGATCCCTCACTTAATTTCAAGATAAATTGTGTTCTCCCCGAGTGTGCACCGTTGCGAAAGTTCGTCGTGTCGAGACACCACGTGATGTTCGGGTGTGATAGACTCTACGTTCACATACAACGGATGCAAGCCAGTGTTGCACATGCAGAACACTCGGGTTAAACTTGACAAGGCTAGCATGTACGGACTTGGCCTCGGAACACAAGAGACCGAAAGGTCGAAAATGAGTCATATAGTAGATATGATCAACATGATAATGTTCACCATTCAAACCACCTCAACTCATGTGATGATCGGACTTGAGTTGGTGAATTTGGATCATGTATCACTCGAATGACTGGAGGGATGTCAACTTGAGTGGGAGTTCTTAAGTAATATGATTAATTGAACTCATTATCATGAACATAGTCAGTAGTGTCTTTGCAAAATTATGTTGTAGATTACTAGCTCACGCTGTAGCTCCCTTGAATTTTTATATATTCCTAGAGAAATAGAGTTGAAAGATGATGGTAGCAATATTGCGGACTGGGTCCGTGATTTGAGGATTGTCCTCATTGCTGCACAGAAGGCTTATGTCCTTAATGCACCGCTCGGTGCGCCACCCCCTCTAGCGTCGTTTGTAGATGTTGTGAACATCTGACAGACACGTTCTGATGACTACTTGATAGTTTAGTGCGTCATGCATTAGGACTTAGAATTGAGGCTCTAAAATGTTTTGAACGTCACGAAACATATGAGATGTTCTAAGAGCTTAAATTAGGATCTCAGGCTCGTGCCTGTGTTGCGAGATATGAGATCTCCAACAAGATTCTTTGCCTACAAGATGAAAGAGAATAGCTCAATCGTTGAGCATGTGCTCAGATTGTCTGGGTGCTACAATTGCTTGAATCGAGTGGGAGTTAATCTTCCAGATAAGATAGTGATTGATATAGTTCTCCAAGTCGCTGTCACTAAGCTACTAGAACTTGGTGATGAACTATAAAATGCCAGGGATAGAAATAATGATCCCTGAGCTATTCGCGATGTTTGACACCGTGAAAGGTAGAAATCAAGAAGGAGCGTAAAGTGTTGATGGTTAGTAAAACCACTAGTTTCGAGAAGGGCAAGGGCAAGGAGGGAAACTTCATGGATGGCAAGTCAGTTGCTGATCCAGTGAAGCAACCCAAAGTTGAACCCAAACCCAAGACTAAGTGCTTCGATTATGAGGAGAGCGGTCACTAAAGCGGAACAACCCTAGATGCTTGGTAGATAAGAAGGCTGGCAACGTCAACAGAAGTATATTTGATATACGTGTTATTGATGTGTACCTTGCTAGTACTCCTAGTAGCACCTGGGTATTGGATACCGGTTCGGTTACTAAATGTTAGTGCAAGTCGGAGACTATTGGAAATATGCCCTAGAGGCAATAATAAATTAGTTATTATCATATTTCCTTGTTCATGATAATCCTTTATTATCCATGCTATAATTGTATTGATCGGAGACTTATATGCATGTGTGGATACATAGACAAAACCATGTCCCTAGTATGCCTCTAGTGAACTAGCTCGTTGATCAAAGATGGTCAAGGTTTCCTAGCCATTGACATGTGATGTCATGTTATAATGGGATCACATCATTAGGAGAATGATGTGATGGACAAGACCCAAACTTCAAACGTAGCATATGATCGTGTCAGTTTTTTGCTATAGTTTTCTGCATGTCAAGTATATGTTCCTATGACCATGAGATCATGTGACTCACGGACACCGGAAGAGTGCCTTGTGTGCATCAAACGTCGCAACGTAACTAGGTGACTATAAAGGTGCTCTACAGGTGTCTCCGAGGGTGTCTGTTGAGTTGGCATGGATCAAGACAGGGATTTGTTACTCCGTGTGACAGAGAGGTATCTCAGAGCCCACTCGATAATACAACATCACAATAAGCCTTGCAAGAAATGTGACTAAGTGTTAGTCACGAGATCTTGTATTACGGAACGAGTAAAGAGACTTGCCGATAACAAGGTTGAACTAGGTATGGAGATACCGACGATCGAATCTTGGGCAAGTAACATACCGAAGAACCAAGGGAACATCATACGGGATTAACTGAATCCTTCCTTGACATAGGGGTTCGACTGATAAACATCTTCGTAGAATATGCAGGAACCAATATGGACATCCAGGTCCCGCTATTGGTTATTGACCATAGAGGTGTCTCGATCATGTCTACATAGTTCTCGAACCCGCAGGGTCTGCACACTTAAGGTTTGGTGACGTTTCGGTAGTATAGAGTTATGTATGGTGGTGACCGAAGGTTGTTAGGAGTCCCGGATGAGATCCCGGATGTCACGAGGAGCTCCGGAATGGTCCGTAGGTAAAGATTGATATATAGGAAGTCATATTTTTGTTGCCGGAAAAGTTTCGGGCTCATCGATAGTGTACCGGGAGTGCCGGTACTGTATCGGTAGACCATCGAGAGGGGTATTTCTACCCAAGAGGCTACATGGGATGTGGGAGGATGAATACCAGCCCTTAGTGGGCTAGAGGAAGTCCTATAAAGGGCCCATGCTGCTGGGAAGAAAAGCCCAAAAGGAAAAAGGTGGAAAAAGGCAAAAGGGCTAAATTAGGAAGGAGTCCTAATCCTACTAGGAGTGGAGGAGGAGGAGGACTCCCTCCTGGTTCGGCCAACCCAAGGGCTAGCTCCTTGGGAGCCAAGCCTCCTCCTCCTCTCCTCCTATATATATTAGAGGGTTTTAGGGTTTTGGCACAAGATTTTCAGCCACGTGCTACCCGTTCCTCTAGTGCATAGTCTCTTCTCTAGATCGGTTTTCCGCAGTGCTTAGGCGAAGCCCTGCCGGAATTGCTCCACCACCATTGCCACGGCACCGTCATGCTGCCGGGGAACTCGTCTACCTCTCTGCTCCCTTTTGCTGGATCAAGAAGGCGAAGATCGTCATCAAGCTGTACGTGTGCTGAACACGGAGGTGTCGTCGTTCGGCGCTGATCGTGATGAGATCGCGGGATGGATCGTGATGAGTTTGCGGGACGGATCGTGATTGGATCACGGGACGGATTGTGATGAGATCACAGGACGCTTGGTGATTTGGATCACGAAGACATTCGACTACACCAACCACGTTTCTTAACGCTTCCCGCTTAGCGATCTACAAGGATATGTAGATCCACTCTCCCTCTCGTAGATGCTCATCACCATGGATAGATCTTGCGTGTGCGTAGGAATTTTTTTGTTTCCCATGCAACGTTCCCCAACAGATGGCACAGTACTTCCGCCCATTCTTCCTCTCTTTTCCTCTGCCTCCTCTGCGCCCAACGCCACACTCCGTTCCTCCTCGACGAGAGCAGCCATGACAATGACGAAGAACGCGACAGAGAAGCTGGAGCGGGCTAAGAAGGGGGCCACAAAGCTCAAGGGCAAGAAGCCCTTGACCACTCAGTTCACCACGCCGGCGGGATGGATGTAGGGGGATTTTCTCCCCTTTGTAGTCACTCGCACGGACATGGAGGGCCTTGTCGCTGACGGGCTAGTGGCGGACGGCGCCTGGAGGCTGCCGGAGGAAGAGCACGAGCCGGAACCGCGTGACGGGGAGAGGATCCTCCTTCTCTCCCACGTTGAAAGAGGTTTCTCCATGCCACACCACCCGTTCTTTAGGGGATTCCTGAATTTCTTCGGTGCCCAACTGCATCACCTCTCGCCGAATACCATTGCAAATTTGTCTGCCTTCGTCACTTTGTGCGAGTGTTTTCTGGGCTGCTCTCCCCATTGGGGGTTGTTCAAGCACCTCTTTACGATCAGATCCTAGACCGTGAAGAAAGCTCTCCCCGCTAATGGGAAGACTCATGTGCTTCAGCTGTGTGGAGGTTTAGGAGTTACGAAAAGAGCCCATAGTTGCTTCCCTGCCATGACTTTTGCTGAGTCTGTCAGAGGCTGGCAGTCGACCTGGTTCTACTGCAAAGATGTAGCATCACCCAATATGTCGACTGGCCTTCCCCCCTATACACCTGACCGTCTAGCTGTCCCCAAGTCTCTGAGGGTGACCGAAGAGGAGCATGTCCAAGTGGGTATCTTAGTTGAAGCAGTGGTGCAGCTGATCCGAGGTGGAGTGACTGGTATGGATCTGTTGGAGATGTTTCCTTGGTCGACGTATCTAGCCACTCTAAGCCAGAGACGACACATTGTGCCACTATGCGGGCCCTGAGGACTCGACCAGGACGCATCCATAAGAGGTTCCACAGAAAACTGTCGAGCAGTGGCTTCGTAGCATTACTGGAACTTGCGACAATCCTTTGGGAGCCAAGAGGATCCGACCTTACTCTGCCGAAAACCCGCCGAAGAATCTGGTGAGTTACGTCGTGTCGACTGATGTGTTTGTACTATTCAGTGATACATTGACTTATAAACTGATTTCCTCACTTGAATCATGCAGGAGTGGATGAACATGCACTCGCCTGTTCCCAACGGGAACCACACTAAGGACGGCGTGGTAAGAGAGGGTGGCAGCGTGGATGGCGATGGTCCCTCTGACTCCGAAGATGAATACGCGGAGTCCGGAAAAGAGGAAGAAGTCGAGTCACCTCCCCGGTGTGAAGGCCGCACCAAGTCCCGTCAGGATCCGTTAGCTGTTGAGGATAGGCCTCCAGGCCCTAGCGAGAAAAACCCGAGGTGGAGTCGCCCTTCAACTGTCGAGTCGAGTGAGAGGCTGGCCAAACAGCCCAAGCAAGTCACGACCAAACCTCGCAAGGCTTTGTCTTGCATGAGGATGGCCATAGCTATCATCTCCACGTAAGTATTTATTTTCGAATTCTTTCTGTGGACTGTGGCCTTGAGTTGTAGCTGACCGAGTGATGTTCAATCTATTAGAGCTGCTACGTCCGTAACCTCGCCTCATCGAGATGGAGGGGAGGCGATGGACATTGACACTGCTCATGCTGCCACTTCTCACAGAGGTTAGCAAGTTGTTGATTCGTTCGAATGGGACTCGACCCATGCAAATGCTAACATTGTTGGTTGTTGTTGCAGAGTTCATTCAAGTGGAGGACGACGAGGAGCACCTGGACACTTCGCGCACTCGTATTCGAAGAGCTTCATCCGCGCAGGCGCCGCAGCGCTCGACTGCAGAGTCCTCCCAGGGGATAGGCGACTCGACACAACCTAGAGCTGAACCCGCAGCGCCTCTGTTGCATGCTCCTCTAGTTGCCTCGACTGTTGTGACGTCAACTCCAACCGGACCCACTCAGACTGCCTCGGCTGCCCCAGCAACCATGTCGATCAAGCCTGTGACGACCTTCTCTCTGCATCGCGTTCCGGAAGATCAGACAGGAGCTGCGAAGGAGGCCATGATCCAGGTGGAGCAGATCATGCTGAGAACCAAGGAGGCATACGAGGCCAGCAAGCTGGCTTACGACATCAGCGCAGCCCTCCGCACCAATGTGTGAGTAAGTTCGCTTGTAAGTACGTTTCCGATTGAATTCCTGTCTTTTCTTGGCTTCTGTACACCCACTGGGTGCTTCTCCCCTCGAACAGATCAGATCATAGTCGAGTAGGATTGGGGTCAATAGTATGCGTGGTACTAGACTCATTCGACATGTCGAGTGTTTTTTTTCTGACGAGTTACTCGGCGGATCGAGGGTTAACCGTCTCAGTGGGGGCACTCTTAGTGTACCCACTGGGTGTAGTCCCCGAGACCGCTGTCGATTGCTTGCATTGCAGGGGTCTTAGAGCTTGTCGTACCCACCACTCCGCAGTTACTCTGTAGGTTTCATGGATGTTATTTACAAACCATGATATGACACTACATAAGGATAGGCTGTACTTCTCAGAGTGATGGATATTCTAATGATGGATGTTTCTGTTGCTCGACTGATCGAGAATCGGTAGATCCGGTGAGGGCACGCTAAGTGCACCCACTGGGTGTAGTCCCCGAGACCGCTGTTGAGTGCTTGCACCGGCGGGGGTCTTAGAGTTTATTGTATACAGGATACATTTTGCCTTGGATCCCACCACTCCGTAGCTACCTTGCAGGTTTCATGGATATTATTGACAAACCATGATATGACGCTGCATAAGGATAGATTAAACTTCACAGAGCAGGGAGGCATGTCATTCGATGGGTCAAGTGTTCTTACATGGCTGGCCTAATCGAATGTTTTAATAACCAGTTGGGGCACACTAAGTGCACCCACTGGGTGTAGTTCCTGAGGCTACTGTTAATCGCAGATGATAAGCAATAGGCTTGAAAACTTGTCGTACGTGTGGTACTAGAGTCACTTGACGTGTCGAGTCTTTTTTTCTAACGAGTTACTCGACGGATCGAGAGTTAACTGTCTCAGTGGGGGCACTCTTAGTGCACCCACTAGGTGTAGTCCGCGAGACCGCTGTCGAGTGCTTGCACTGGCTAGGGTCTTAATAGAGACAACCTTGAATTTGTTTACGGCGCGCGGAGCGCCAGGGCCACTCGACATGTCGAGTGGACTTTTTGCTTGAATTCTTCTTAGGTTGTTCCAAGGTTGTAAGATAGTCATTTGCCGGTGTTCATAACTCAGTCGACTGTCCCAAGCGCCACTTGCCGATTGAATTCCTGTATTTTGTCGGTTCCAGAGGGCTTGCGAACTTGGGACGCAGTACAAGGACGTGGAGGATGAAAGGAACCGGCAGCGAGTGGATCTGGTGGTCTCCAACAACGCTCTGGAGCGAGCGCATGCTGAGATGAACTCTTTGGGAGGTAATTACTGCTGACTCTCTGCATTCCCCTCTTCATTCTTCATGTTTTGAACCGAGTGCTCTCACTCGAACATACGTACGCAATGAAAACCATCGACTCCAAGCGCAACTCAATAATGTTGTTTCTTTAGATTCCATGAAGAAGGCGATGGAGAAGGACAAGGCACTTGCTGACGCCCAACGAGTGGCCGAGGACAAGACTGAAGCTACAGATCGGAAGCTGGCGGCCGCCATGAAGTTGGAGGAGGAGAACACCAAGCTGAAGAAGGAGCATGCGGACCTCATCAAAAGGAGCAATGTCATGTAGAAGCATTTGGGCGAATTCTCGAGGAAGATGTATATTCTACTCGACAATGAGTGTTTCTTGTCGACTGAAATTTGTAAAAAACTTTAGGGTCGTAGTTCACCGGTTCTCCTCCCATTCTCCATTCTTCAATAGAATTCTGCCAAGACTTTGAGAAGGAGACAAAAGAGGTTGAGCCCAATTTGGATCCCACCAAGTCACTAGTTGCCGATGCAGTGGCCATGAACATGCTGAGACTCAACTTCCGGCTCCAAGGCGTCTAGGTATATATTGCCCGACTGAAATCTGCAATGGAGAGAATCGACAAGGAGCTATGGCATGAGGACACTCTTCATCTCGACCTCAACTCTATAATGGTTTTCCTGAATGAACTTCTCAGTCGAGTGCAAGCCTGGAAGAAATCTGTTGCTCGCTGCGAGGCCGACGTGGCGTTATCACTTGTCAGGGTCCATTGCAGGGACGTGAGGGAGGAGAAGCTGAAGGAGCTCCAGGTGGTAAACACGAAGAAACTCCAGTTTGAGGACTTCATGGAAACCTTCATTGAGGCAGCCACCCGAATCGCCGACGGCATCGACTTGGACACTTTTGTCAAGCCCGCCAGCCCATCACCCGGTTAAAAAACTCGGTCTTTGGAAGAAACACTTATATTGGCCTCGGTATGCCGAGTGGAATTGTATCCCTTCAAACCTCATTCAGGCCTTAGGCCTAAGCACATTTACTTCCGTACGAAACGTTTATCCGTGGTTTACCCTTTGGATTCTATTCGTATTTGGCTTTCAATCGTCTGTTAGACTGAGTTTGTTTTTAACTTAGGCGAAACGTGTTTCGCAGATAAGCCCCCGAGTGTGAGGATTTCTCATCACTCGGAGTATTTTCGAACTTAGGCAAATGTCGATTCGCAGCTAAGTTGTCGAGTGAATGGATTACTATCCACCCGACGAGGTTTTTAACTTAGGCGAAACATGTTTCGCAGCTAAGCCCCCGAGTGTGAGGATTGCTAATCACTCGGAGTATTTTCGAACTTAGGCGAATGTCGATTCGCAGCTAAGTTGTCGAGTGAATGGATTACTATCCACCCGACCAGGTTTTTATCTTAGGCGAAACGTGTTTCATAGCTAAGCCACCGAGTGTGAGGATTGCTCATCACTCAGAGTATTTTCGAACTTAGGCGAATGTCGATTCACAGCTAAGTTGTCGAGTGAATGGATTACTATCCACCTAAGGAGGTTTTTAACTTAGGCGAAACATGTTTCGTAGCTAAGCCCCCGAGTGTGAGGATTGCTCATCACTCGGAGTATTTTCGAACTTAGGCGAATGTCGGTTCGCAGCTAAGTTGTCGAGTGAATGGATTACTATCCACCCGAGGAGGTTTTTAACTAAGGTTAAACATGTTTCGTAGCTGAGCCCCCGAGAGTGAGGATTTCTCATCACTCGGAGTATTCTTGAACCTAAGCGAAGACGGATTCGCAAATAGGCCGTCGAGTGAATGGACTGTTATCCACCCGACAGGGTTTTTAACTTAGGCGAAACATGTTCATAGCTAAGCTCCTGAGTGTGAGGATTTCTCATTACTCGGAGGATTTCTGAACCTAAGCGAACACGGATTCGCAAATAGGTCGTCGAGTGAATGGACTGCTATCCACCTGACAGGGTTTTTAACTTAGGCGAAACATGTCCACAGCTAAGCCCCCGAGTGTGACGATTGCTCATCACTCGGATTATACCCAAGAATGTGATTGTACGATTAGAACCGACGATATATATTGCAGAAATGTGAATTGCATTGATGAAGTATTCTTATTACATCAGAAGATCCCTGTCTCAAGTATAAAAATGCCAGAGCAGATCTGCATTCCAGGCTTGGGGCTCGTCTATCCGCTTCATGAGATTGTACAGGTGATAGGCTCCATTGTTTAGCACCTTAGTGACGACGACAGGACCTTCCCAAGCAGGAGCAAGCTTGAGTGGCCGGTGTTGATTCACTCGAAGCACCAGATCTCCCTCATGAAATGACCGACTCTTGACATTCTTCTCTTGGAAGCGCCGGAGGTCCTGCTGATAGCCAGTAGTCCGGATCAGAGACATCTCTCGTTCCTCCTCTAGAAGATCTACACTGTCCTGTCTAGCCTGTTCAGCTTCAGCCTCAGAATACAGCTCCACTCGAGGAGAATTGTGGACCAAGTCACTCGCAATATGGCTTCAACACCATAGACAAGGAAGAAATGAGTTTGTCCAGTCGACCGATTAGGCGTTGTCCTCAAACCCCACAAAACAGACGGCAACTCAGTTACCCAGGATCCAAAACAAACCGGCGGCATGATCCAAATCACGCATGAGATGAGGCTTCAGACCTTGCAGGATGAGACCATTAGCCCGCTCGACTTGCCCATTGGTTTGAGGATGTGCAAAAGATTCATAATCCACTTGGGTGCCTTGGGAGTTACAGAAGCTCCTGAATTCTTCCGAGTCAAAATTAGTGTCGTTGTCCGTGATGATGCTGTGCGGGATGTCGTATCGACAAATTATCTCTCTCAATAACATGACCGCCGTACGGAAGTTCAGCTTCTTGATTGGCTCGGCTTCTATCCACTTGGTGAATTTGTCGACTTCTACCAACAAGTGAGTGAATCCTCCTTTTTCGGGTCGTAAGGGGCCAACCATGTCGAGTCCCCAAACTGCAAACGGCCAAGCAAGAGAAATTGTTTTCAGAATAGACATCGGCTTGTGTGACAGGTTCGCATAGAACTGGCAACCATCGCAATGATCAACGATGTCTTTAGCCATCTCATTAGCTTGATGGCCAATAAAAACCAGCTCAGTATGCTTTAGCGACAATCGTCCTTGAAGACGCATGGTGACCGCAAGTTCCCGAGTGAATCTCATCTAGAATCATTCGACCTTCCTCGGGGGAAATGCAGCGCTGGCTGACACCAGTCGCCCTCTTTATGAACAACTGATCTCCCATCACAGTGAAAGCCTTGGACCTGCGCACAATCTGCCGAGCCTTTGTTTCGTCTTCAGGGAGATCTTGTCTGAGGATATAGGCAATGTAAGGCACAGTTCAATCGGGAATGATAACCAGAATCTCCATGACCAGGTCAATCACTATGGGGACATCGACTTCTGTTGAGTTAGTGGAACTCAAAGCCTGTGGGCGCTCTACGGTGAAAGGATCTTCTTAAACCGAAGGAGTGCTTAAGTGCTCCAAGAACACATCGCTGGGGACATGCCGTCGAGTGGAACCAATCTTGGATAGTTCATCGGCCGCCTGATTTTCCAGTTGGGGAACATGATGAAGTTCTAGGCCTTCAAACTTCTACTCCAACTTTTAGACTGCATTGCAGTATCCAATCATAGCAGGGTTTCAAACATGGCACTCTTTCATCACTTGAATCACCACTAGATCTGAGTCGCGAGAAACCATCAGGCGCTTGACGCCGAGTGAGATAGCCATGCGCAACCCATACAATAGTGCTTCATACTCTACCTCATTGTTGGAGAAATCGAAGTGAATTTGCAAGACATAGCTGAGCTTGTCGCCCCTAGGAGATATCGGGATAACCCCAGCACCAGACCTATTAAACATTTTGGAGCCGTCAAAGAACATTGTCCAATGCGTCGAGTGAACTTGGATAGGATGTTGCTGTTCGATCCACTCGGCCATGAAATCCGCCAATGCTTGGGACTTGATTGCTTTTTGGCTTTGAATATGATGTCAAAGTGTCCAAGCTCGATTGCCCATTTAGCCACTCGACCTGATGCACTCGATTATTGAAAATTTTGGACAAGGGATCATCACTGACAACTGAAATCGAGTGGTCTTGGAAATAATGCGCCACCTTCTTTGCTGATAGGTAAATACCATAAACCAGCTTCTAATAGTGTGGATATCTTTGCTTTGAGGGCGACAAAACTTCCGAGACATAATAAACTGGCCGTTGGACTTTATAAGCTTTACCCTCCTCTTCTCGCTCGACAGTCAGTACTGTACTGACGACCTGATTTGTGGCCGCGATGTACAGGAGCAAGGGCTCTTTGCTGGCAGGAGTGGCAAGCACCGGCTGGGTGGAGAGCAGGGCTTTGAGCTCAACAAATGTTGCTTCGGCTTCGGGAGTCCATTCGAATGTGTTGAACTTCTTCACGAATTGATACAAGGGCAGAGCCTTCTCACCAAGACGAGAAATGAATCGGCTCAATGCTGCCAAGCAACCTGTGAGCTTCTGAACATCGTGCACTCGCACGGGAGTCTTCATACGGGTAATGACACTAACTTTCTTCAGGTTGACATCAATTCCTTGCTCGGAAACGAGAAAACCGAGTAACTTGCCGCCAGGGACGCCGAAAGTACACTTGGCCAGATTCAACTTTATGTCGAATCGCCTCAAATTGGTGAATGTCTCGGCCAAGTCAGCCAGTAGGTCGGAACCTTTGCAGGACTTGACCACTATATTGTCCTTGTACGCCTCGACATTCTAAGGGATCTGGTCGAGTAAACATTTTTGAATCATGCGCATAAAAGTAGCATCGGCATTCTTGAGACAAAAAGGCATGGTGATGTAACAAAAACACCCGAATTGGGTGATGAAGTCTGTCTTTATTTCGTCCGGGTCATACAGACAGATCTGATGGTACCTAGAATAAGCATCCAAAAATGATAAACGCTCACACCCCACTGTCGAGTCAATAATTTGATCTATGCGGGGAGTGGAAAATGATCTTTTTGGCACACCTTGTTGAGATGTTTGAAGTCAATGCACATGCGCAACGACTTATCTTTCTTTGGCACCATCACAACATTCGAGAACCACTCGGAGTGATAAATCTCCCGAATGAACTTGGCTTGCAAGAGACGGGCCACTTCTTGTCCAATTGCCTTGCACTTCTCCGCCACTGAATGATGCAAATGCTCCTGACTGGTTTGGATTTTGGATCCACTCGCAGACGATGCTCAGCCAGCTCCCTGGGAATCCCCGGCATGTCAGCAGGCTTCCATGCAAAGATATCCTAGTTCTCACGGAGGAACTGGATGAGCTCGGCTTCCTATTTGTTGTCGAGTGTTGATGATATTCGTCGGGGCAACAGTAGGATCCGTCGGATGGATGTGTACCTTCTTCACCTCCCCTGCCGACTGAAATGCCGATTCGGAAGCCGGCTTCTTTGCACGGAGCAAGTCGGCAAGGTTGGCGGTTTTCTTGTACTCCTCCAACTCAACCATGGACATCTGGTGATTGGCGATCTTGGAGCCTTGCTGGAGGCTCTCTTCGGCCCGCTGTCGATTGCTAGTGACCATGATCATGCCCTTAGGGCCTGGCATTTTCAACTTGAGATACACATAACATGGTCGGGCCATGAAACGTGCATACGCGGGTCAAGCCAGAATGGCATGGTAAGCACTCCTGAAATCCATGACTTCAAATGTCAACTTTTCTTTTCGGAAATTTTTGTCATTCCTGAATGACACATCCAATGCTATCTGGCCGACTGACTTGGATTTCACTACATGCTGCTCTCACTCAGACAGGACATCGAAATGCCCATCCCTTTCAGGGTATCGCATAGAGAATGTTCAGGTCGCTGTCGTCATCCATGAGGACCTTTCTAAGTCGAGTCCCCCCGCCCACCGGATCAACTACCAGAGCCTGTGGACCGAGATTGGCCACATGTCACGCCCAAGATGTGATCCTATCCTTATTTGGCACGAGGACCTCAACGGGGATAGAAGCGCATCTCGATGCATTCGCAAGAATGGATATCATTACAAGTACATGTACAGAAGAGATGAGTATATGGAATTGGCTTACACTCGCCACAAGCTACATCAGAGTCACAGCAATACAATAACATCACAGCCATCATACATAAGAGCAGGGTCCGGCTACGGACGAAATCAAACGATAAAATGACATCCACCCTTGCGATCCCAGGCTGCTGCCTGGAACCCATCCAAGATTGAAGAAGAAGAAGAAGAAGAAGAACTCCAAGTCAAATCAAGCAACACGCTCATGTCAAATCATCACATTACCTGTACCTGCAACTGTTGTTGTAGTAATCTGTGAGCGACAGGGACTCAGCAATTTAATTTCCAAGGGTATCAAGACTATTAAAGCTTAATAGGTAAGCCGTGGTTAAGTGGTGAGGCTGCAGCAAGCGACTAAGCATATATTTAAGTGGCTAACTTACGAGCACAGAAATTAAAGTATGATGGTCTACGCATAACAGACGAGAACTAGTAATGATCACTAATTGATCCTGAACACCTACTTACGTCAATCATAACCCCACCATGTTCTCTTCCGGATAAGGACTCACGAGAAGAGATAGTCATGCTTACTCACACGGTTTGCATATTTTATTAGAGTTTACTTCAAGTTTGCTATGTCCGGGTGTTAACCAAATTATCCAAGTTTACCACATAACCGCGGGCACGGCTTCTCGAAAAGATTTAACCCTGCAGGGGTGCCCCAACTCGTCCATCACAAATTAACCACACTCAGCGGGAATAACCTCAACCACGGATCTCGTGATCTTCCTAGGCAATTCCAAAGGAAATCCAACACCTCGAGATAGCCCAAGGAAATCAGAGTTCCTCACTCAAGATGTTCAAGAAAGGTGAAACAAATCCAGCAAGGCCGCCCGACGTGTCGACGAACCCGATAGGAGCCGCGTATCTCGTTCTCAGGACACGACCGGATGGGACTAGCTACAGGGAAAACCAATACTCAAGTTGCCTCGAGGCGGCCCCGTAGGTGGCCCATTTTGGACCAACACTCATGTGGAGCACTGGCCCGGGGGTTGATTAAATTATCCACGGGGTGATCATGCCCTATGCAAGTTTTAATTAGTTTTAGGCAAATGTAGTACCAATGTTGGGCCTTGCCAGACAAGTTTTATTCTAACCCGGAAATCAAGGGGGTCCCCATAACAACCCCGAGCATGTTAGGAGCGCTCATTTATGGAACATAACATCGGTTCACAAGTCACTAAGGGCGGTAAGAGTGGAACAAAACACCAAGCAAAAGGCCAAGCCTTCCACCTTTACCAAGTATATATGTGCATTAAGTTAAATAGCAGCAATATTGTGATATAACAAAAGAAGGTCCATGTTGACACATGGAAGCATTTGCACCTGCAGCTAGCAACGCTATAAGAAGGGCTGAGCAAGCGGTAACATAGCCAAACAATGTTTTGTTGGAATGTGGAGAGGTTAGAGGCTTTTCATGGCAATGTTGGGAGGCTTATCAAACAATTGGTAGGTAGCGAGACATAACGATAAAAGACGAGACAACTAGCATGGCAATGACAGTGATGGTATCCAGGGAAATGTGTCATCTTGCCTGAGATCCCGCTCGGAAGAAGAACGAGTCCATGAAGAAGACGAACCAACGTAGTCGAACGAATCCTCACACTCCGAACGCTTTTGGAACTCTATCGAGAAGAAGCAATCCGAAACAACAATCAACACAAGATACACCACAACATATGCAAGACACGATGCACAAACAAATATGATGCATGTCCGGTTAAATAAGCAATGCAAGACAATTCACAACAATCAAATACTACACATTAAGTGAAGCTCAATATGCAACGAGTTGCATATTGATGAAACTCCACATTCGAATTATTTAGTTCACTCTCGTTAGGTACACGATAATATTAAATGTTGTTAAACATGGCAACAGGTGAAGCATAAGTAAACTATCTATCTAGGCATGTTAAATGAGGCCGGAAACAACTTATACAATTTCCGAAATGACCTCATATGTTCATTTAGAAATTGGTCCAGATCTGAACTAAACACATTTTATATTAGTTAAACATCAGAATAAAGCATACCGTGTTATTCTACACGTCATTCTAGTCGATTTACATATATAGAACATCTCAAACGGAGCTACGGTTCAAAAGATATGAGGAACACAAGATGCACATGACATGAATACAAATGCATGGGAAAACAATCACAACCATCTCAAATCATGAATGCAACAATTTATTATGAAACTACATGAGATTCTAAGCAAGTTTCATATATGGAATGTCCAAAACGGAGCTACGGTTCAACCATAATCATCAAAACAAGTTTTAGTTGAAATCTGCCAGAACAGCAACATAGCATTTTCAACACATGAAAACAGCAATCTACAAGATTCCAAAATGCACAAACTAAGCATGGTGCAATAGCATACAACATCCAATTCATTTCATCTTCACATATCATAAGCAAAATATGCATGGATCACTTGGTAGGAAGCTCACAAGAAGGCTACATGAAAACTGATTCAGACTTAGTGAAAAATAGCAGTTTTAGACAGTGCAGTTTTTATCATGAAGGCATATTGACAGCAGTAAAACTATATGCTACAAATCATGAAATGGCATGAAACATAACAGCATGCTAGAGGGCAATATCAAAGAGCAACTTTCATGTTGAAACTTAATTCATATCATGCCCAGATTAATTCACACGAAAATGACAAAAGGGCATCACGTCATAAATGACATGCACACAAACATGCTCAAATGGCAAAACTAAACACACAGATAATTTCTATGGATTTTTCTACCCCGGAAACATATATAATATGGTTATGTTCATGTAGGAAATTAAACACAATTAAATATGCGAGAATATGGCCTAATCAACTTAAAGCAATGCAACAATGCAAAATACATGCAAACATCATGAGCACATTTTTATCATGCATGAAAAAGTGGTGCAATTGAGATGAACATTTTTAATTCTTCATTTTATTAATTCCGATGCATGGTTAATTAATTGTGAAAAATGCAATTAATGTAAAAAATGCAAAATGTCATGTTAATAATTTTTGGCGTGGATGCAAATGGCATATAAATACCCTACAAATTATTCTAGGCAAGTTTCATGTTGAAAATATTTACATCCGACGCACTGTTAATAATCTACAACGATTAAACACGCAATTATAACCTGGAAAAAAACAAAGGGGAGGGGCTCACATTGGGCCTGCTTGGGCCATCTTGGCTGCGAGGAGGAGGCCAGCTGGGCCGCGCTGGGGCGCTAGCCGGCCCACGTAGGGGCGCTGCGGGGTCAACGGCTCGGGCGAGCGCGTCATCTCCTCCAGCTGCTCCTCCCGAGCACAGGGAACGGCGACGGCGGACTGCGGCAAGGGTCGGTGAGGGGCGAAGCTCAGGGCGGCAAGAGGAGGCGGGAACGGACGGATCCGGCCAGCGGCTGGCTGGAGGGAGGCGGCGGCGCTTGGCGGCGACCGGGGCCGACCTTCAACAGGGAGAGGCGCGGTGTGAGCGAGGGGGAGGAGGAAGAAGAGAGGAAGAGGGGAGAGAGGGGTCCGGCGGCTGCGGAGGCGGCTGGCGGCGAGCAGGTCCAGCGAGGCCGGCCGGCTAGCTGCGGGCAGGGAGGAGCTCGGGCACGGGGAGCGGGATCTGCGCCATGGGACGCTCGGGGAGCTCCGGGACGACCGATTCGGGCCCGGATGGGCTCGAACTGGCCTAGATGGGCTCGGGCGGGCTGGAGGCTGGAGGAGGGAGAAGGTGGTTGGCTAGGATTGGCACGCGGAACGAGGGGGCTATATATAGGTTTAGGCTAGGGTTAGCTGGCACTGTCCCTTTCCGGACTGCTGGGTGTCAGTCTGACGGTCCGGAAGCGGAGACGGGGGGTTACGGAAGGCTGTGCAGAGGGCTATGGGGAGATGAGAGAGAGAATGGTGACCCGTGGCACTGACTTGAAAACATTGAGAAACGTCCGACGAACATCCGATAAACTACCGATAACCTCACTTCTATGGATTACCGATGGGGCATCAAACGAACTCAGAATGCGACGAAAATCGACGGGTGGTCTACCTAAGCTATAACAAGACCGCACGAAAAGTTTCAACTCAATCCGAGAATATTTTTGCACGCGCTTAAAAACGGTTTTATTTAAAAGATGTCGTGGGCGCGTGCGTGTGTGGTTGGTCTCAACGGGTAACAGCAAGAACGGAGAGAACCGACAACTACGAACGAATGCAAGTTTTTGAAAATGGGCGATGATGCAATGCAGATGATGCGAATTATGCGATGATGAATGCAACAACCAAAACGGAACACAGACGAAAACGGAAAAGAAAGGGGAATCTTCTGGAATCTTCTGGAACGTCGGTCTCGGGCTGTCACACCACATGAGCAGGATGGTATGTTTGGTCGAATGTGATAACATATTGGGACCATTTGAGGTAGGTGGGGGTGTCTGGTATAGCCATGTTGATTTTTCTGTTGATGACTTTCAGACGGCTCTTGCTCTCGACATCAGCAAAGATCACCAGTGTAGCAGTGACATTCGGGAATGTTTCCTTTTCCTCATCTTCATCTCCCTTCTCAGGAGATTTATCACTCGACTGGTCTCCCATGAATTTCTGAATAAGGGTCCGACAGTGTTGAGTGGTGTGCTTGGGCACAATCAGATTGCCTTCCGCATCTTTCCTCGTGTGTATTGCACACGACTAATCCATAATATCAGTTCCTGACTGATTTTTCCCTTTCTTGGGGGCATACTGTGTCTTTGCTTTGGCCTTGTTCTTTGATTGAGTCGCCAGTGCTGTCGCTTCTGCCTGAACCGGATCTTTAGCCTTACGCTTCTGTTTCTGATTGTTGCTGCCGCCAGCCTCATTGATGACTGCCTTTCCTTTGCCGCTACGGAGACGGTCTTCTTCCTCACCATTGGCATATCGAGTGGCGATTTCCATCATCTTGCCGAGTGAAATATCACCCGTTTGCCCAAACTTCAAATAAAGTTCTCTATATCTCACACCGGCCTTAAATGCACAAACAGCCTGATGTTCCGACACATTCTCCACTGTATGATGCAGCGTGGACCGTCGCTGAATATAATCCCTTAAAGTTTCATTGGGCTTCTGGACATAGTGTTGTAAGTTGACCAGACCTACCGGACGCTTGCAAGTGCCCTCAAAGGTTCGGACAAACACTCGGGCAAGATCCTCCCAGCAATGTATACTGGAAGCAGCCAGGCGATTCAGCCAAGCACGAGCTGAACCATCCAACATCAGGGACGGGTGCTTCATTGCCACATTGTCATTTCCGCCACCAATTTGCACATCCACTCGGTAATCATCTAACCAAGTCTCTAGCTTTGATTCATCAGAAAACTTCCCTATTCCCGCCGCCAACCTGCAGTTCGGGGGAATCTCCACAGAACTTATGGCTCTGCTGAAACATTCAGGACCAGAAACCACTACCGAGCTACCACTCGGAAAATCTATATCGTATCCTTCCCTATGGGCTCTGCTCCTATCTATACGCTTCTGAACAAGGCGGGCACGGGCGTCAAAGCCCGCATTCTGCTCATCACCGAAGGAGCGCCTATCGTCCTGGCGCCAGGGCGCATGCGGACCACTCTGCGGAGGAGTGGGCACTCGACGGTGCTCTTCGCGGTGAAACTGATCTCTGTCCTGCCCTTCACGGAAATCGCCGCCCCGATGGCATAGGAGCGATCCAAGGCTATGTGCCGACTAAACGGTCTCTGCCCTGGGTGAATTGTTGTGTATCCTGTTGCGGGACTAAGAAACTACTGAATTGTAATGCTACGCTGCATCTAACAGTGCTCTGATCTGCATCAACCCTCTTCTAGCGTCTGACCGGGATGGCTGAATGGAATCTGCTATCCTAGCAGCAGTAGCTACATTTAACATAGGAGTTCGATATACCTCAACGTCGTCGCGAGATCCAATCGGAAATAGTTGTAGCTGATGCCGACTGGGGCATGGCGAGCACTGGCCAGCGCGCTCGTCTAGCTCTGCCTGGAGTTCTTCCAGACGAATGCGCGTGGCCTCCAAAGCTTGGGCTTCGGCAGTCGCACCGATGATGGGAGTATGAAGAACCTCCCCCTCGCGATGCAGCTTCTCTTTCAAGGCCAGGCGGTGAACTCTGATGGGAGCCCGCCATCAAGACCTCCGCTGCAGGATCGCAACTTTCGCACTCGGAAGGCATGTCGGACGGATCGGAATCGGACTCGAACACGCGTGAAGGGACTCGAAGGGCTGAAGTGCTGCAATCTGCGGAGAAGTTTGACGCGCCATTGCGTGTTCGACCCAGCGCTGAAGTCGTGAGCGGCCGGACCGCTTGCAACCGCGAACAGCGATGGGAGCCGATGAATAAGGAGTCGAAGGCTGACACAGCAACACGTCGTAGGAACTCACGTGGAAGTGCGCAGCCCTGCCGATCGGGAGCGCTTCAACATCAAGAGGCGCTTCCTAGAGCCATGCCGAATCATTGGCGATGAAGGTGAGTGCTCTGAAACGGATCTCGTGGCCCAGGACAAAAACACCGCTAGAAGACATGTCAAAGGATGAAAAATGCAACCTCGCTGGAAGTCGCTTAAACGCCTACCCCACGGTGGGCGTCAACTATCGTGGGAACGAGCCTGACAGTAGATGGTAGGAGTACGAAAGGAGAGGGCAGAGTCCTAGCTACGGCGAGGATGTACACACGGATGTATGAGTTCAGGCCCCTCTCATGGAGGTAACAGCCCTACGTCTCAGTACTCGGGAGCTTATGTCGTGTGGAATATAGAGATTACAATGGTTGCGAACCCCTGTGCAGGAGGGGAGGGGCGACTTATATAGAGTTCGCTGCCCCTCATAATTACCCAACATCTAAGGGTCCAATCGTGGGGTTAAAGTCTGTCATTACTGGTAACGTACGCTATAAAAGCTACTAATGACAATTGAACCAACATCTGCCCGTTGGGCTCTTGATGATGGCTCCTGGTCTTCTGGCATCGATTGAAAGTGAGGCCTTCCGAGTGACACGCGACTACCGAGTGAAAGTAGGAGTCTCTGAGTGGATATCTGTCGAGCGGCTTTGAACATCTCCAGGAGTCCACTCGGAACTTCATGCTTGATCTTCAAGTCCTCCCATGTAGTGTCCTTAGGTAGGGTATGTAGGCCTTGTCTAGGACCCTACCCTAGGTACATATCCTCGTCAATCATTGTGTCTACAATTGCCTTTGATCTTCGTACCCTACCCCTTCTATACATGCTTTTTGTTATTTTACGCTGCTATATACTCTTAGACTTGCATGTGTAGGGTGTACTTGACTTGCCATGAAATGCTAAAAACTGTCAACCCTAAAACTTGGCATATGCAAAACTTTTAATTGGTCAAGTAGTCTAATCACCCCCCCCCTCTAGACCTACTTTTCGGTCCTACAACAATGTAACCAATTTGATGCTTCACCCACTTGTGTTTGCGATCGACCTTCTAATGAAGACTTATTAGAAGCTCACGATCAGTCATCACACATGGGACAGACTCTTGAGGCTTTTGAGTTGAGGCCTTTGCTTCTGAGTCCTGGGTTGCAGTGTCATCATTGGTGGAGAAGGATGCAGCTTTGCAAAACTGTCCATCCAATGGACGAGTGCCTTCATCAATGATAGCCTTGCCTTTTCCTTCCACTGAGGCAAATGTGCTCTTGATGACTTCGATCGGAGGCAGGAAGCCAAAATGATTCTGAAAGTCTACCTTGAAGGGAACTGAGGACTTTGCCCTGATAAATTTCATGATCCAAGGTGCATAAGGCTTCTGTTGAAATGGGGCTAGAGCAGCACTAGCCAATGCATAAGAATTCATTTCTACAAGGTTAGCTTGCGTCCTTTCAAGTATTTCCTCAGGTCTCCAG
Source organism: Hordeum marinum (assembly GCA_022496015.1). NCBI lineage: Eukaryota > Viridiplantae > Streptophyta > Magnoliopsida > Poales > Poaceae > Hordeum > Hordeum marinum. The sequence goes on along the minus strand of CM039675.1, from coordinate 449,862,520 downwards.
CAAATTCATCAGATGTTTAAGTTCATCTGGAGACCTGACCCTGCATAAGAGATTAGTTCAATTTCTTCACCACCCACATCTAGAGGGGTGGTAAAGAGTTCATCATTCTGTGAGCACCATATGAGAAGGGAAGCATTGAAGCAAGTGCGCTTTGTTTCACAGGGCGAGGGTTACAATACTCATATGAATAAGTAGATAAATTCTTCTAGGGCTTATGAACATAATGGTTTGAAGAAGAATGCACATATTCATAACTCTTAGATTTTGCCCGCAAAACAGAGGCATTAGCACGAGAATGATATTTTTGACCATTGGAGGAATTTGATCCAAGTGAGGACTTTGGTCCATATGAGGAATTTGATCTGAGATTCCTGTTCTTCATGAGTGGTGTCGTGAGGACAATCACTTGAAGATTTTGTAGGTAGCTCTTAGGAACCCAGATTTTCTTCAAGGTGAACTATTCCTACAGTTAGTTCCAACAAATCTAGCAAATACTTCACCTTTCTGATTTTTGAAGAATTTGTAGTTAGAGTCAAGTGACTCATCAAAGGAATATGAAGTTTCACAAGTAAAGCCAGATAAAGTGGATCGATCTACAGGAGGTCCTTTCGCAGCAACCCTTGAGGTTTTGGGGTACTGCTCAGGTGTCTAGTAGGATCCATCAGCGTTGAGTTTCCTCACAAAGGCAATACCCTCTTTCCAAGGGTTCCTATTCAGAATCTGCTTTTTGAGAACATCACAAAGGGTTTGATGCCCTTTGAGACTTTTGTACATGCCTGTCACATACAATTCCTTCAACCCTGCATTTTCGGCACTAATACTTGTGGTATCCTTAGTTGAGGAATTTGAGACCAGTGGAATAGTTGAAGAATTTGCAGCAATAGAAGCATTTGAACATTCAGGTGAAGAATTAGCAGTTTCATGTTCGATGCATTTCAAACAAGGTGGAACAAATTCTTCCTGAGCGGTACTGATCTGTTGAGCCAGTAAGGAATCGTTTTCCCTTTGGAGATCCTCATGTGACACCCTTAGTTTCTCAAGATCTTCCTTTCTTTGAAGAAATTCTAAGAGAGCTTCTCATGATCAACTAAGAGGTCATTATGATGACTCTGAAGGTTATCATACTTTGTATGAAGATTTTTGAGATCGTCAGACATAGTTTGAGTCTGATCCACTTCATCATTCAATAGATCATCGCTTTTGTCTAGCATTTTCTGAATCTTTTCAAGTGCACTTTGTTGCTTAGTGGCAAGTTTAACAATTTTAGCATAGCTAGGTTTCACATATTCATCAGATTCACCTTCACTTGATTCAGAAGAGGAATGATGTTTGCGTACCTTTGAGCCTTTTGCCATGAAGCATAGGTGGGAGCATAATCATCATTGCTAACGTCAGAGTCGTTGGAGTAGTCATATTCTTCATCGTTGAAGATGGACTTGCTGACGAAAGTAGTAGAGAGAGCAAGGCTAGCGACACCAGATACAGATTCCACCTCAGATTCTTCCTCTTCTTCATATTCTTCAGATTCTTCCTCAGAATCCATTTCCTTGCCAATGAATGCTCGAGCCTTTATAGAACCATTATTCTTGTGCTTTGAGGACTTTGAAGATGAGGACTTTGAAGATTTCTTCTTTTTCTTTGAGTCATCAGAACTATCATCCTTGTATTTCTTCTTCTTTTTTGAATCTTTTTCCCAGAGAGGACAATCAGAGATAAAGTGACCAGGCTTCTTGCAATGATGACATGTTCTTTTCTTGTAGTCTTCTGAGGAATCTGATTTCCTGAAACCTCTTTTTGATGACTTTACAAATCCATCTCTCCTTGAGAACTTCTGGAATTTCCTCACGAGCATTGCTAGCTCCTGACTTGGTTCTTCAGGATCACCAAGGCTGCTGTTAGAATCTTCTTCTTCGGATGAGGAAATTGCTTTTCCCTTAAGAGCACGAGACCTTCCATAGCTTGGCCCGTAGAGGTCTCTCTTCTCAGCTAGTGGAATTCATGAGTATTGAGTCTCTCAAGAATGTCAGCAGGATCAAGTGACTTGTAGTCTCCATGCTCTTGGATCATCAAGGCCAGAGTATCGAATGAGGAATCAAGAGATCTTAGCAGTTTCTTGACCACTTCATCGCCAGTGATATCGGTGGCACCCAGTGCTTGAAGCTCATTGGAGATATCAGTAAGACGATCAAAAGTTTGCTGAACATTTTCATTGTCAAGTCTCTAGAAGTGGTTGAAGAGATTGCGAAGAACATCAACATGAGAGTCACGTTGAGCACTCACTCTGCCATACTGACCTTTGCTTAGATGGTCACAGATGATATTCCTCGACTTTTTGACTAGACAACAAGAATAAAGTTTGTAGGCCCCCCTTGGCATAGCAAATGGTGGTACTGCCGCTGATGCCGACACCGAGACCGAAACCAGCACCGATGGCACTAACACTGGTGGCGCCGAGACCGGCGCGGATGGTACCGACACCCAAGCTGCTAACAAACCGAAGTAGAAGAAGTCGAGGACACGACGCCCAAACAAGCTCGGCATGGAAGACTGCTGGTCATTGAGGTGCACCCTAGCAAATTCGAGCCAATAGCGTTGGAGGAAGCTCACAAGTGCTACAACAACCAAGTCAGATGCATCCTACTGGAAACCGTGAGCATCAATGACTCTGACTTAAGTAGTATACCAAATATGGACCTGGCCTCCAAAAGGTAGAGGAGGAAGTTTAGTCAGGTGAACATCGACGAGAAGGTGAAGCTTGTGGTCAAGTAAAAAAGTAGTTGAGACCGAAAAAGCGATCAGATATGAGATGATCCAGCATGCAGTCAGTGCAGCTTTAGCTGCCTACATAAGTGATTTCATTGCTTCGGTTAATACCTTGATTTCGCACAAAAATACAGACAAAACAACAAAATAGTATCCCCATCCTAGCTTCATCGGGAGAAACTCGGCGAACATCGCACCCGCGCCTACTCTTGCAGCTGCACTTGCTCCCGCACCCACGGCTGCTCTTGCACCCACGCCTGCTCCATCAGTTGCTCATCACAACCCATCCTCCATATCTAGCATGCTAGGCAGGGCTTCAAATTTGGCCGAGCTTGACGCCCTCACGGTAATTACGCGTTGCACCAACTTATCTATAATCATCCTTTTTGATTGCCTTTCAGATGTCTGGCGCCACAGACATGTGTACGCAGGACGATGAAATCTCGTGCACCTTGTTGTACATGATCAATGGCAAGAGGTGGACATGGGAAAGCCAACAATACAGAAGCCCAAGGAACGGCCATTCCACGGCCGGTCGATGCCCATTGACACCTTCAGGGTTTCCTTGACGAGTGTCAAAGCGGACGACAAGGATTTGACTCCTCTGGTATGCCTCGGGGTAGAGGATGACAAGACCCTCATGAGGTTTGAAGAATGCAAGGTTTGGATGTTATTGTGGCCAAAGAGTCTTCTTCGTGTCGAGCCGGCCGGGAGCACACCAACGGCAACACATCACCAAGGTAGGAAACACCACCCCGCCTACGCAATTACCATCACCTATCGTGCTGGGTGAGAGCGGCGGATGACGCGAGGAATGGGGTCCAAGAGTGGATGATGAAGTCACCCCCCTCGGAACAAGCAATGTATGATGACATGGCGGAGGATCACTATCAGTGTCAAAACTAGCGGATCTCGGGTAGGGGGTTCCGTACTGTAAGACTAGAATCGATGGTAGTAGAAGACGAAGGGGACATAGATTTACCCAGGTTTGGGCCCTCCAATGGAGGTAATACCTTACGTCCTGCTTGGTTGTATTGATGATATGGGGGCTACAGAGTTGATCTACCTCGAGATCGAATAGCTAACCCTAGATGAGTTATTATGTCCCTATACCCTAAAACCCTCCGGCTTATATAGATGCCGAGGATGCCTAGGGTTTACACATGGTTAGCTACATGTCAAGGAGATAAACATGCCTAACTACGACTAATAACTTGGAGAGTACACCATGGCTCCTTGAAGCTTCCATCTGGCATAGGTGGCCTTGGATCATCGGATGCTCACCTTGCGGCCCATACTGTCTGGATCATAAAGGAACGGTCGACTATCTGAGGACCCCCTAATCCAGGACTCCCTCAGTAGCCCCCAGACTAGCCTTCAACGCCGATATATATCCGGTCAATCTCCTCATGTCGTCATCTTTGGCTTGCGAGGCGAGTCCCTCATCCCTCTTTGTTCGGCAACCGACCAGTCTTCGGTAAGATCCCAAGTGTCGCGAACGCAGGTCCATTATAATAACCACGTGTGTTCCTTGATTTTCGCGCGTTGAGGGGAGGCGAGTGGTTAGTGATTTTTACAATGTTACCCCTCCGTAGCGAAAGCACCACCCATTTAATTAAACAGATCGTGGCTCAGACCACATCCTCTTCTTCCTCATCAAAAGAAACCCCTAGCAGAAGCTCCATGAAAAACATGACTAACGCCCCTTGCTCCTCCGCACGCCCCTACGGCTCATGTCTAGGGGACTGGACCAGCTGCTCCGTTACACTCCTGCGGCTCCACAATCTGGAGACCCAAGGGTATCACCCTTGTTCAGATATGGCGTTGACCAGCGCAGGTCTGCTTTCTTACAACAACGAAGTTTTTGTCGAGCGTTTCCCCAATCCTAAGTAGGGGGGATACGTATGGGGCCTTGGGTTTCCAATCCACCCGTTCCTGAGGGGGTTGCTGGAGTTCTACGGGATCCAACTCCACCACCTTAGTCCAGAGTCCATCTTGCACATCTCGGGCTTCGTATCTCTCTGTGAGATGTTCCTTGGGTTCGAGGCGCATTTCGATTTGTGGAGAAAATACTTATGTCTCGTTCCCCGAACTCGGGACAAGACAATTTTGGAGGTCGGCGGAGCCGAAGTGTGCAACATAGTAGGGACGGGGTATCCGGTGGGCACCCCGAAGAAATCCGAAGAGTGGACTTCTGAATGGTTTTACATTGAAGACATCCCCCTGTTCTAGCCAACTCAGATAGGTCTTCCTGAATACTGCGACGCCCTCCCGAAGAAAAGATACAACTGGCGGCTAAGGAGTTCATCCTAGGAGGAAAGCGTCGGAGTGCGCCGCCTAGTAGCTCAGGTGCGGATGCTCGCCCACCACCAACTAACCATGATAGATGTCATGGATGCCGCCATCTCCCGGTGTGTGCAGCCCCTTCAATAGAGGGTACACCCCTTGTGGCAATACAATGGGACAAGCGACAACATGCGCTCTCTAAAGCTAGGGCCCTCCAATCCGACGGCGTTGGTCGCCGCACTTCCCTACCTGTACAAAGGAGAGCAAGAGGACTTTATTTGGCCAGGTACCAATGAGGGATATTTGGCCCACACTCCTATCGAATGGTAAGCCTTTCTCTCTCTAACATGAATATAGTTTGGTGTTTCCGTTCTGCACTTTATTTGACCGAAGCCTTGCGTGAACAGGAATGGAGGAGTTTCATCAAGACAGTCAACTGTCCGGCTCCTCAGCCCGAGAACCATTCACGCGATGACGATCCAGGTTTCAACGAGGACCCGGATCTGTACTTGACTTCTAAGATGGAGTCTATCTCTGAGGATAGCGTCGACCAATCCCCAATGGCTATCATAGTAGGTTACCCCGGGTCATTCTCCATCCCTACAGCAAGCAAAAAAGAAAAGCTCGTCCCGCAAGAGGCCAGCCACCAAAAGCGCCCCAGACGCGCCGACCCCGACTCCCAAACGCCGTTGATCCGCACGCCATACACCGACAGCCGAAGCCGCGGTCGAGTCGGAGGCCAACAAGCATCCTGCGAAAGTGCTGACCATGGGGATGAATCCACCTGCCCGCTCATCCCGAAGGTACATTGTTCGACTATCCACTCATTATCAACAAATAGAGTCTTACGGCAGTTTTGTTTTATTGAAATATTCAGGCAAAATTCCTAGTCCTCTCCTGCCAAAGAGGTTACCAGGATGTCCGAAGATTTCCAAAAGTCCCGAGCTCCAGCTCATGCAGCTCCTGCTGCACAAGCCCCCATGGACAATCCAGCACCTACCAATTTTGATGATGGTGTATCCGTTACCAACTCAGAGGTGGGGACCGCTATGAATCATCGGCAACGGTGGGAGGCCATGATGCATCCAATATTCTCCGAACAAGAGTTCGATGCCCTACACTTAGCGGATGTGCACATTGGAGCTGCCCGAACCGGGTTCGACGAGGCTACGATGTTGATATCATCCAGCATGCAGGTAAGTGGTCGGCTTTTATAGAGTCCGAATACTCATGTAAACCCAGTAGCCCTTGAGCCGTAATTTGATTTGGAACAAACGAATTAAGGATCTCTACAATGTTTGACTGCTCACGCAGGCTTCAAAGCAACATGCCGGGCAATTGGCTAAGGAGCTAGAGAACAGCTGCACAGAAGTAAAATCTGTGAAGGCTGAATTGGCACAAGTGAAGAGCTTCACCCGGGCGGCCTGTGGTGAGTGTACCTTTACTGCTAATCTTAATGTATTATCGTTACTAACGCACGAATTCCATATAGCAGCCGAATCAATAGGGCACATGCAAAGGCAATTGGAGGAAGCCCGAGACTCTCAGTGGTACGCCGAGTCCCAGCACGAGGCTGGCTGCCTTGTTGTGCAAAAGTAGGTCGAAGAAATTAAGAATTTGAAGATTTAGTTGGCCCAAGCTCAAGAAGAAAACCAAAAGCTTCAGATGGGCTTGGTTGGTAAGTGTGATTCTATTTCCAACAAATATTTCCTATGTAGGAAGTAAAAGTAAGTACACTATTGCCTCATGTATAGGTTTCCTGTCCGGGCATCCTAAAGAGGAGATCGGATCATACCAGGGGAACCTGCTGAAAGAGTTGATCGGTCTAAATGGGCGTGTGCGAAAAGCAATGAAAGGCATGGTAAAGGCACTGTGGCCTGCGGAACAGCCGCCTAAAGGGCTAGCCAAACTGGTGGATCAATTCAAGGGGGCTCGGAATAGGTTCGAGCTGTGGAAGACTTCGGCTTGCCATGAGGGAGCACGGGAAGCATGGGCAATGATCAAGACCCGTTACACCGGACTTAATCCCGAGCATATGGCGCAAGTTGGTCCCGTGGGATCGGATGGAAAAGAAGTGCCACTCCACTTGGTGTATGACCAGGTGATGCATGTCGCCGTCTTTCACAAGAGGATTGCCCCCTTGACACCATAATCGATAATATCGATCGGCAGCCGAGCATGTAATTTATATGTACTTTGTGTAGTAACAATCTGTGTTGTAAACTTTGTATTAACCAGCCATCGGCTTCTCCCTCCCGTGTGAAGAGCTCGGAAGTCTTCCTCCTTATTTGCCACTCCAAAAGAGTGAACTGTATTCAGGGAACAAGGCAACCCGGCCATGCGGTGCCAACGGACAGAAAGCACACAGAGAGATATGTTATATTACTGCTTAGCATAAGAAACATCTTCCGAGGAAAATAGTACCTCTATCGATACCTTTCATTGGGGCTCTACGATGGTCATAGATAGAAGTCCACATGCTTTTAGTATGCGGATAATTGTGCTTTGGGAAGAAAAGACCCAAACGACGGTGATTACAAACGGAGCCGTATAAGGTGTTTCTATCGCAGCCGTCCAATTGTCTACGTAAGATAGCTAGCTTTCGGCTTCACCAGTCTCAGGTACATGTCTGGATGACCCGGTCGTAACAATCGTAGAGGTGCTCCCTTTACCCTCTAGTCGAATAATCAGGAACGTAGAAGGTAATCACAGGAGCGAGGCAACCCAGCTTGGCAAAGTCCTAGCTCGAATTGATGCATATGATGGCTCGAACATGACAAAATAAACGTGTGCACACGGTAAGTGTGAGCAAATAAGTGCAATAAAAAACATTGGCATCTAGAAGAAGCCCCCATGTGCTGTGTTCAGATTTAACACTTTATGGTGTATGCCAATAATCTTTAGTACAAGATCGGTTCAACCGAACATAGGGGAAAAAACAAATTGACCCTATCAAACAGCAAAATGGGAAGGGAATAAGAAAAAGGAAAAAAGAACATGAGGAAAAAATAAAAGATGTGGGAGAGTTAGATGACGCCGGTTTATCCGTAGAAGCACCGAAGACGAGCTGTGTTCCATGGGTTTGGTTCATGGCGGTTGTCGGATGGACTCCAAAGACGATAGGCACCTCCCTCGAGTACTTTGTCGATGATGAAAGGACCCTCCCATTTGGGGTTGAGTTTATGATTATGTTTCTCGGGGAGTCGTACGACGAGTTCGCCTATGTTGTATGCTTTTGCCCTGACGTCCTACTTTGGTAACGTCGTGCTTGTTGTTGGTAAAAAGTGGAGTGAGCCCGAGGTATGTTGCGCTCACCCTCCAAGGCGTCTAAGTCGTCCTACCGATCCAACTCGGCCTCCTTTTCCTCATACATGCGCACCCTTGGTGCATCATGAATAATGTCGCAAGGGAGGACTGCATCTGCCCTATAGACCATAAAGAACGGTGTGTAACCCGTTGATCTGTTCGGGGTGGTGCGTAGGCCCCATAAAACGGAGTCGGGTTCCTCCACCCTATGACAGTCGGACTCGTGAAGGGATCGGACCAAACGTGGCTTAATGCCGCTCATAATGAGACCGTTTGCTCGTTCGACTTGTCCATTCATCTGCGGATGATATACCGACGCGTAATCGAGCTTTATGCCCATTTTTGCGCACCAGTCCTTGACCTCTTGGGCCGTGAAGTTGGATCCATTATCCGTTATTATACTATGCGGGACACTGTAACGGTGTACCACGCTGGATATGAAGTAGATCACTAGTCCGGATTTAGCTGACTTGATGGGCTTTGCTTCTATTCATTTGGTGAACTTGTCAACCATGACTAGTAGGTATTTATTTTTCTTTGTCCCCCCTTTAAGGGGTCCGACCATGTCTAGTCCCCAGACCGCAAAAGGCCAAGTGATCGGAATAGTCCGAAGAGCTATTGGGGGCATGTGACTTTGATTTGCGAAGAGTTCACACACTACACAATATTGGACAAGTGACTAGGTGTCCGTTCGAGCTGTAGGCCCAAAGAAACTAGCTCGAGAGGCCCTGCTGGCAAGGGCTCATGCCATGGCGTGATGACCGCCCATGCCTCCGTCGATTTCGGTGTGGATCTCTTGTCCTTCTTCCTTGGATAGACATTGCTGTAATATTCCGGGTGTGCTTTTCTTGTATAACTCGCCCTCGTGTACTTTGTAGGCCTTGGATCGTCGAACTATGCGTCATGCCTCGGTTTGATTGTTAGGGAGTTCCTTGTGAAGAAGGTAAGCGAGGAAGGGCTGTGTCCATGGCGCTATTACTTCCATTACCTCATGAGCCGAAGGCGTTTCATTCATTATGGATACGCCGATAATGCCATCGTCTGGTTCGTTTATGGGGGAAACAACCTCATCTGTCGTATTTGGACCGGCGCCATTGTCATCATCCTACCACACTACGGATGGCTTAAAGAGCTGTTCTAGAAAGGTGTTTCTCGGGATAGGATCGCGCTTGGCTCCCATACGGGCCAGTATGTCGGCGGCTTGGTTGTTGTCTCGAGCGACATGGTGAAATTCCAACCCCTTGAACCGAGCAGATATATTAAGGACGATATTTCTGTATGCCGCCATCTTCGGGTTTTTGGCGTCGAATTCGCCGTTAATTTGGAATATGGCCATTTTTGAGTATCCCCGTACCTCTAGATGTCGTATGCCCATTTATACCACCATCCGAAGACCATGAAGGAGGGCTTCATATTTGGATGCATAGTTGGAGTCGGCGTACATGATTTGCAACACACTTCACATGTTGTCTCCTGTGGGGGATGTGAGGATAACTCTAGCCCCCAGTCCGGCCAAGGTCTTGGATCCATCAAAGTATATTGTCCGATGGGAGTATGCACTGTATTCCTTGGGGAGCTTGGCCTCTATCCATTCAGCCAGGAAGTCTACCAATACCTGATATTTAATGGCACGACGTGGCTTGTAGGTTATTTCAAAGGGAAGGAGCTCAATGGCCCACTTGGCTATGCGGCCGGTGGTGTCCCTGTTGTTGATAATATCATTCAGGGGGACCTCAGATGCCACTTTTACTGCAAACTCCTGGAAGTAGTGTCTGAGTTTCCCTGACGCCATAAATATTGTATAGGCTATCTTTTGGTAATGCGGGTATCTGGACTTGCACTGCGTTAGCACCTCTGACACATAATATACCGATTTCTGAGTCTGGAATTTTTGTCCCTCCTCATCTCATTCAACAACAAGCACCGCGCTGACAACTTTGTTGGTGGCCGATATGTATAATAACATGGGCTCACCGGCGCATCGTGTCGTGAGTATGGTATTGGTTGCCAGTAGTGTTTTGGTTTCTTCTAACATAGCCGCTGCCTCATCGGTCCATTCAAACTTGTTGTTCCGCTTCAGCAGCTTATAGAGTGGCAAAGCCTTCTCTCCGAGGCGGGACATAAAGCGGCTTAACGTCGCTACGCATCCATCTAGCCTTTGGATGTGCTTCAACTCCATAGGAATTGCAAGTTCCGATAGAGCACAAATTTTAGCCGGATTTGCCTCTATTCCTCTATGGGAGACGATGAATCCAAGCAACTTACCAGAGGGAACTCCGAATACACATTTTTCCTGATTGAGCCATATATCATTTTCCGTAGACTCGCAAAGGTTTGCCGTAGGTCGTCGATTAACTGGTTGACATGTTTGGTTTTGATTACCACATCATCCACGTATGCCTTGACAGTCTTACCGACTTGTGTCGCGTGACAGGTTTAGATTATGCGTTGGTAGGTGGCCCCAGCGTTTTTTAGCCCGAAAGGCATCGTGTTGAAGCAGAATGGCCCATATGGGGTGATGAATGTGGTAGCCGCTTGATCGGATTCCTTCATTTTAATTTGATGGTATCCGGAGTAAGCATCAAGGAAACAAAACGAATCGTGTCCGGCTGTGGCATCAATGATCTGGTTTATGTGTGGTAAGGGGAAAGGGTCCTTGGGGCAGGCTTTGTTAAGGTCTTTGAAATCGACACACAGCCGCCAGGAGTTGTCTTTCTGGGGTACCATCACCAGGTTTGCCAGCCACTCAGGATGTTGAATATCCTGAATAAATCCAGCCTCGGGTAGTTTAGCTAATTCTTCACCCATGGCTTGCAGTTTGGGATCGGAGAAGTGGCACGGGGTCTGTTTTACGGGCTTAAAGCCTAGGATAATGTTTAGACTATGTTCGGCAAGCCGTCGTGAGATTCCAGGCATATCGGAAGGATGCCGGGAAATAATGTCCCAATTTTCGCAAAGGAAATTCCGCAGTGCTTCATCCACCAGGGCATCAAGCTGGTTTCCGATGGATGCTATCTTATTGGGGTCCATCGGATGTACCTGCAATTTGATGATTTCCTCTGCGGGTTTGAAGGACATGGACTTGGGCCTTTTGCTAAGGATCACATCGTCCTAATTAACTGTCGACCGTAAAGCGGTCAATTCTTCGTCGGCAAAAATCTCCGCTAATGCCTCGAGGGGGAGCACTGCCGTTTTATTTTTAGCCCGAAGGGCTATGCTCGGTTCACTAGCGATCGTGATCACTCCATTTGGTCCTGGTATATTGAGTTTCATGTACCCGTAATGGGGTATAGCCTGGAACTTTGTAAAGGCGTCATGTCCCAGTAGGGCGTGATAGCCACTCGAGAAGGGGACGATGTGGAAGAGAAGTTCTTCGGATCGGTAGTTTTCGAGCGTATCGAACACCACATCCAGGACGATACATCTAGAACAATGTGCCTCTTTCCCTAGGATAATTCCCTAGAAGGTTGTATTGCTATGTTCGATGCGAGATCGGTCGAACTACATTTTTTCTAGGGTGGCTTCGTATATAATATTTAGACCACTGCCGCCGTCCATTAACACTTTATGTAGCATGTATCCATCAATGGTGGGGTTCAAGACTAGTGCGGCCGGTGAGTGCCCAGGAAGATTGGTCACCTGGTCTGTGTCCCCAAAAGTAATCGGTGTGTCTGTCTACAGGCTAGCGGCTGCCACATGGTAGACCTATTCGAGCTCCCTAAGAGCCCTTTTAGCCTGTTCCTTGAGGGGAATGTCTCGTAGACCTTTAGGACTTCAGCATTGTATCCGAGCGGTGAAGAGGAGCGCCTACTCGACGGAGGTGTTTCAAGGATGGCCTCGCCGCTTTTTGCGACTTGCCTTGCAACCCAGCAAGCTCTAAGGCTGTGAGTCGGGTTTGTGTTTAACAACACGGAATGTATAGGGAAATGTTTGTCCAATAGTCCGTCGAGGACAGTGCCGGTCCCTGAAAGAGGTTTGTTTCTTTTTTCAATGGGTTCGTACCTGGCTGGCCGCTTTGGAGGTATCCTCTTCTTCCGAGCTCCTCTAAGGTGTTCGGGGAAAATTGGTTTCAAGAACAACTGTTCAGATTACCAGACGCTGTCCATGGCACAGTACTTTTGTACTAGATCGGATAACTCCGAAAAGTCGCTTATGTGTCGGCGGGCCAAGGCATTAAGAATCCCTTCATCATGGCAATTGTGAATGAAAGTTGTCGTTATATCTTGGTCACTGAGACCATATATTCTGCTTCTAGCAAGCAGGAGTCTGACCCAAAAGTGATGGATCGATTCTCCTTGTAGTGGCTTAATGTCCCGAAAGTCCAAAGACACGGGCTTTGGTGTGATACTGGGATGATCGCCTTGGGCGGTGGGTGGGATAAAATTCGATTCCATGCCGCATTGAGTGTTCGGAATTACAGTTTCTGAATCATGTGGTGGATCCCGGACCTGTGACAATCAGGCTTTAGAGTGATTCCCTGCCTCTAGCTTGCCGACAGAGTCTCGATCATCGAGGACTGTGGTATAGACTATTTTCAATTCTGGCTGTCGGGATGAATCCAAAGCCGGACACTCGATAGTAGCAACAAGGAGGGTGACTGGAGGGACATGAATCTCCCTGTCATCGGGTCTGATCCCGAGACGGTCATAGATCGGAACCTGGTCATCCAATATACGCATAGCTTCGATCCGGTCGAACAAATCGTTTAAGAAGGAGGCGATAGTAGGATGCGTGTCGCTGAGACGAGTGGACTCATCGACCGACGTGACAGTTCTAGAGCCACACCGAAGCAGACCTATGTTCCATCCAACCATGAGACCTAATGTCTTTGGCGTCAAGGCGTCCGGACTTACAGGTTTCTCTTCGAGGGTCAAAGGTTCCATTAGAACAAGTATTCCCCATCAGCCATGAACTCTAAGGTTCCTAAATTGATACTCTGATTGGGGGAAAAGCTTCCGGTCTGGCCATGACGGTTGATCGGGCTGGATGCGATAAGATGTCGTTGCCGGTGAGACTCTGATTAGGGGTGAGAGTCCCTTGGATATAGATCTCGTTGCTCACGATGAGGTGATCCATGGATTCCTTTGGTGCTCACAGAGGAAATCTCAATGAAAGCACCAATGTCAGTGTCAAAACCGGCGGATCTCGGGTAGGGGTTCCGAACTGTGAGACTAGAATCGATGGTAACAGGAGACGAAGGGGACACATATTTACCCAGGTTCGGGCCCTCCAATGGAGGTAATACCCTACGTTCTGCTTGATTGTATTGATGATATGGGGGTTACAAAGTTGACCTACCCTAGATGAGTTATTCCGTCCCTATACCTTAAAACCCTTCGGCTTATATAGATGCCGAGGATGCCTAGGTTTACACATGGTCGGCTACATGCCGAAGAGATAAACATGCCTAACTAAGACTGACAACTTGGAGAGTACGCCATGGCTCCTCGAAGCTTCCATCTGGCATAGGTGGTCTTGGATCATCTGATGCTCACCTTGCATCCCATACAGCCCGTCCCATAAAGGAACGGTCGACTATTCGAGGAGCCCCTAATTCAGAACTCCCTCAATCACCCTCTCTGGTTCCTCAATATTTTCTATGACTATGGAGGATTGATGAGTCAGCCATATGTCTCAGGCTATGAGCATGCGGATGAGGATATGAATGTCGTGCCGAAGGAGGAATGTCCTAGGGTTGGTTGCAATAAGTCTCTCTTCATGCAATCCTCGTAGGACATGCCTCCACAGGTCGCCTCATCTCAGCATGAACGAGGCAAGGGTCATCATGTAGTGATGCTCAACCTGGCAACAATGGGGACGATGGTCAAGAACGGTATGCAAGACTCACAACCTCTAGGAAAGAAAAAGCACACGAAGAGACTGACAACAAGAGGCTCTGCTGCCGACAAAGCTGCCAAAGCTTCTAGAATCCAGTCGGCTCCACCAACCGATTTTACAGACCGTGTGCTAGTCAAAGGTGCGACATTATTCCATCTCGCGTGCGAGCCAATCCTAACACCAAAAACCACTAGAGGGCATATTAGGGTATCTCAAGAGACTACATAACCATGTATTGTTGACAGAGAAAAGCCTTCTTGCCTCGAAGGATCTAGGATCCTCGCTTTATGCGGTTCGTCTGCCTCAGGCAAAGTGCTACATCGACAGACTCCCCGCAGAGGTGTTCTTCCTACGGTTTAATCACATCTTTGAGATCTTTCTCACGAGGCAACTTGATTTTATGATCGTCCGCCTTTCTACGTTCCATATGAACTTCGTCATCAGGAGAGACCAAATATTGCATATCTCGGTGGCAGATCCATACTACATGCATGAGTCCTTCTTGAGTCTCGATGACTTTGAACGTCAAACTACTAGGAAGTACATTGAAAAGTTCATGATCATGAATAAGGACAAGGAAACGATTCTCCTGCTTTATCATCCAATGTAAGTCATTGCCGAATTGCGCTTTCGTACATTTCAATCAATCCTTCGCTCATATGCAGGCTAATTTGAGGTGTATTTATTTTGCAAGGCGAGGGCGCACCTCCCTTATCATTATTTTCCCACGAGCCTCCCATGTTGTGTATTTCGACTCGTCCAGAAACTTCCAGAAGAAGGACTACACCCACATAATAAATATTCTGGATTCTGCTCCCCATGGCTTCTGCATGATGGGTGGCCACATCAAGATCAGGAAACAAAGGAAGGGCACAACAGGTTTCGGGCATAAAACCAAATTCTGCAGCATCCGTCAACCGATAGGAAGTACGAGACATGGATTCTATGTCCTCCATCTCATGATGGAGTTTAGAAGGGATCTCCAACGTCTTCACATGACAACCAGAAATGATGAACATATCCACAAATGGGTAGAATACTTAGGAGAACAACCAGATTATAAACTCAGAGATGACTTCTTTCGCATCCAGAAGGACATTGTGTTGGGCAACGTTGCATGGGAAACAAAAAAATTCCTACGCACATGCAAGATCTATCCATGGTAATGAGCATCTACGAGAGGAGAGATCAGATCCACATACCCTTGTAGATCGCTAAGCGGGAAGCGTTAAGAAATGCGGTTGATGTAGTCGAATGTCTTCGCAATCCAAATCGCAAATCGTCCCGCGATCCAATCACGATCTAGCGCCGAACTGACGGCACCTCCGCGTTCAGCACATATACAGCTTAATGACGATCTCCACCTCCTTGATTCAGCAAGCGAGGGTGGAGAGGTAGATGAGTTCTCTGGTAGCACAACGGCGTGGTGGTGGTGGTGGTGAACTAATCCGGCAGGGGTTCACCGAGCTTCTATTGAACTAATCTAGAGGAGAACATGATCTAGAGGGAGGAGGGAAACACTTGGCTTTTTAGGTGGTATCTGCCTTCAAATCCTCCACTATATATAGGAGGAAGAGGGGGTAGGTGGGGCGCCCTAGTGTTTATCCTAGGGGCTTATCCGGCGCACAAGGGAAAGGAGTCCACCTCCCACAAGGGAGGTGAAGTCCTAGTAGGACTCCCACCCACTTGGCCCTCCCCCACCCCTTGCGCAAGGGCCTCCTAGGGGCTGGCTGCCTAGACCACCAGGGGCTGATGCGCCACCTCCTAGGCCCATGTGTCCCTTGGGGTGGGTGGGCCCAACTTGGTGGATCCCCGGAACCCATTCATCACTCCCGGTACACTATCGGAAGTGCCCAAAACTTTTCCGGAGCCCAAATACCACTTTCTTGGATATCAATCTTTACCTCCAGACCATTCCACGGCTCCTCGTGATATCCGAGATCTCATCCGGGACTCCGATCAACCTTCGGTCAGCAATATACATAAATCAATAATAACCGAAACGTCACCGAACGTTAAGTGTGCAAACCCTGCAGTTTCGAGAACTATGTAGACATGACCGAGACACCTCTATGGTCAATAACCATTAGCGGGACCTGGATGCCCATATTTGTTCCTACATATTCTACGAAGATCTTGATCAGTTGAACCTCTATGTCAAGGCTTCAGTCAATCCCGTATGTAGTTCCTTTTGTTCTTTGGTATGTTACTTGCCCGAGATTCGATCATCGGTATCTGTATACCTAGTTCAATCTCATTACCAGCAAGTCTCTTTACTTGTTCTATAATACAAGATCCCACACCTAACTCTTTAGTCATTTTGCTTGCAAGACTCACTGTGATGTTGTATTATTGAGTGGCCCTGAGATACCTCTCCACCACACGGAGTAACAAATCTCAGTCTTGATCCATGCCCACTCAACAGACACCCTCGAAGATCACGGTAGAGCATCTTTATAGTCACCGAGTTACGTTGAGACGTTTGATACACACAAGGTACTCCTCCAGTGCCAGTGAGTTGCATTACCATTTGGTCATAGGAACATATACTTGACATGCAGAAAACTATAGCAATAAACTGACATGATCATATGCTACGTTCATAGTTTGGGTCTTGTCCATCACATCATTCTCCTAATGATGTTATCCCGTTATCAAATGACATCTCATGTCTATGTCTAGAAACCTTGACCATCTTTGATCAACGAGCTAGTCTATTGGAGGCATACTAGTTACACTGTCTTGTCTATGTACCCACACATGTATTTGAGTTTCCAATCAATAAAATTATAGCATGGATAATAAACATTTATCATGAACAAGGAAATACAATAATATCCATTTTATTATTACCTCTAGGGCATATTTCGAACATCTCCCACTTGCACTAGAGTCAATAATGTAGCTCACATCACTATGTGATTTATATTATAATGAATCTGACACCCATACAGTTCTGGTGTTGATCATGCTTAGCCCTTGGAAGAGGTTTATTCAACGGGTTTGCGACATTCAGATTCGTGTGCACTTTGCAAATAGTTATGTCCTCCTCCTTGATGTAATCACGGATAGAATTGAAGCGTCGCTTTATGTGTCTGGTCCTCTTGCGAAACCTTGGTTCCTTGGCCAGAGCAATGGCACCAGTGTTGTCACGGAACAAAGTCACTGGGTCCAGTGCACTGGGCACTACTCCAAGATCTGTCATGAACTCCTTCATCCAGACACCTTCCTTTGCTTCCTCTAAGGCAGCGATGTACTCCACTTCGCATGTAGAATCAACTACCACACTCTGCTTGGAACTGCACTAGCTTACCGCTCCCCCATTTAGAATGTATATGTACGTGGTTTGAGACTTATAGTCATCCGGACCAGTGTCAAAGCTTGCATCGATGTAACCCTTTACGACGAGCGCTTGATCACCTCCATAAACAAGAAACATTTCCTTAGTCCTTTTCAGGTACTTAAGGATATTCTTGACCACCGTCCAATGTTCCATTCCTGGATCACTTTGAAACCTTCCCGCCATACTTATGGCAAGGCTGTCATCGGGTCTTGTGCACATCATTGCATACATGATAGAGCCTATGGCAGAAGCATAGGGGATGATACTCATCTTATCTTTATGATCTGCAGTCACTGGGCATCGAGTCTTCTGAACTTCACACCTTCCAATACAAGCAAGAACCCCTTCTTGGACTGATCCAGTTTGAACTTCTTCAAAACTTTCTCAAGGTATGTGTTGTGTCAAAGTCCTATTAAGCGTCTCAATCTACCTCGACAGATCTTGATGGCTAATAAGAAAGCAACTTATCGTAGGTCCTTCATTAAAAAAACTCTTGTTCAAATATTCCTTCATGCTTTCCAACATTTCTATATTATTTCCAATCAGCAAAGTGTCATCCACATATAATATTAGAAACGCTATAGAGCTCCCACTCACTTTCTCGTAAATACAAGCTTCTCCGTAAACTTGTATAAACCCGAACGCTTTGATCACCTCATCAAAGTGAAGATTCCAACTCTGAGATGCTTGCACCAGTCCATAAATGGATCGTTGCAGTTTGCAAACTTTGTTAGCATTCTCTGGACCGACAAAACCTTCTGGTTGCATCATATACAACTCTTCCTTAAGGAAACCGTTAAGGAACAGTGTTTTGACATCCATCTGCCAAATTTCATAATTGAAAAATGCAGCTATTGCTAACATGATTCATATGGACTTAAGCATTGCTACGGGTGAGAAGGTCTCATCGTAGTCAACTCCTTGAACTTGTGAAAAACCCTTTGCCACAAGTCGAGCTTTATAGATGGCGACATTACCGTTTGCGTCCGCCTTCTTATTAAAGATCCATTTATTATGAATGGTCTTGCACCCTTTAGGTAATACTTCCAAAGTCCATGCTTTGTTTTCATACATGGATCCCATCTCAAATTTCATGGTCTCTAACCATTTGTTGGAATTCGGGCCTATCATCGCTTCTCCATAGCTCGTAGGTTCATCTTTGTCTAACAACATGACCTCTAAGATAGGGTTACCGTACAACTCAGGAGGAGTACGTGCCCTTGTCGTCCTATGAGGTTCGATAGTAACTTGATATGAAGCTTCATGATCACCATCATTAACTTCCTCTTCAACTGATGTAGGCTCCACGGAAACATCTATCTGCGCTGCGCTACTCTTTGGTTGAAACAATGGTTCAACAACCTCATCAAGTTCTACATTCCTCCCACTCATTTCTTTCGAGAGAAACTCTGTCTCAAGAAATGACCCTTTCTTAGCAACAAACACTTTGCCTTCAGATCTGAGATAGAAGGTATACCCAACCGTCTCTTTTGGGTATCCTATGAAGATGCATTTCTCTGCTTTGGGTTCCAGCTTTTCAAGCTGAAGCTTTTTGACATAAGCATCACATCCCCAAACTTTAAGAAACGACAACTTTGGTTTCTTGCGAAAGCATAGTTCATATGGCATCGTCTCAATGGATTTTGATGGTGCCCTATTTAAAGTGAATGTAGTTGTCTCTAATGCATAACCCCAAAACGTAGAGGCAAATTGACAAGAGACATCATAGAACGCAGCATATCAAATAAGGTTTGATTACGACGTTCGGACACACCATTATGCTGTGTTGTTCCAGGCGGTGTCTATTGTGAAACAATTCCACATTGTCTTAAGTGATTGCCAAACTCATAACTCAGATATTCTCCTCCTCGATCAGATTGTAGGAATTTAATCTTCTTGTTACAATGATTTTCAACTTCACTCTAAAATTGCTTGAACTTTTCAAACGTTTCATACTTGTGTTTCATTATAAGTAAATATACCCATATCTACTTAAGTCATTAGTGAAGGTGAGAAAGTAACGATATCCACTACGCGCCTCAATGCTCATCGCACCATGCACATCAGTATGTATGATTTCCAAATAGTCACTTGCTCATTCCATTGTTCCTGAGAACGGGGTCTTAGTCATCTTGCCCATGAGGCATGGTTCACATGTGTCAAGTGATTCAAAATCAAGTGACTCCAAAATTCCATCAGCATGGAGCTTCCTCAGCTGTTTTACACCAATATGACCTAAGCGGCAGTGTCACAAGAAAGTCATACTATCATTATCAACTAACTCTACATGTTTTGCCATCAATGTTATGAACATGTGTATCATCACTATCAAGATTCAATAAGAATAAACCCCTCACATTGGGTGTATGAACATAAAATATATTACTCATATAAATAGAACAACCATTAGTGTTGGGGATATAACCCCGTGGTAAGACCCACCCAGGTGGGGCCGGGTCATACCTGGCGGCTCATAATTCAGACCGATGAATCGGGCCAAAAGACGTAGGCTTGGCCGTATGGCGGCTTACCAAGATGCCAAGATGAAGGCCCAGACAGAAGAAGGTATGAAGACCTGGGCAGTTAAGCCGCCCGAAGACGGCTTGCCCAAGATGGCAAGTGTCACGCCCAATATGCGCGCCTATCCATTTTAAGGCACGAGAGCCTCGCAAGGGATAGATGCGCATCTTGCCGTTAGCAAGAATAGTATCATCACATCATACAATACTGAAGAGAAGAGTATACAAGATTGGCTTACACTCGCCACATGCTAACTTACAATTCCACACAAGTTCATAACATCAAGTTGAAGACAGGGTCCGACTCCGGACGAAATCAAACGATAAAAGCAGATGCAAATGATACTATCAAGCTATCCCAAAGATCATGACCAGGTCCTCTACTCATTCGGGTACGTCACGTACATCCTGCCTCTTTCCTCATCATATTCCCACTTGAGCTAGGTAAGATCATCCTGCACGATCTGATCTGAACCTGTACCTAGAGTGTTGTAGTAAACTGCGAGCCACAAGGACTCAGCAATCATGCGCCCGGGTACCGAGACTATTCAAGCTTAAAGGTTGGGATGTGGTAAGTGTTTAGTTTGCAGCAGCACTAAGCATTTATGGTGGCTAACTTACGTAACAAGAATGTAAATATGAGTGGCCTACGATGAGCGATCGAATCTAGCATAATCTCTATGAGATCCTGAACACTTACTTACGTCAATCATAACCCCACCGTGTTCTCTCTCGGATCATGTTCACGAGAAGAGACGATCACGGTTACTCACACAATTGGTGTATTTTAATTGGAATTTACTTCAAGTTTACTATAACCAGGTGTTAAACAAATATCCAAGTTACCACATAACCATGGGCACGGCTTTCCGAAAGATTTAAACCTGTAGGGGTGCTCCAACTAATCCATCACAAATTAACCATACTCCACGGGGATAGCCTCGACCGCGGATCTCGCGATCATCAAAGGTAATTACAAAAGAATTCCAACACCTCGAGAAAACCCGAAGAAAGTTAGAGTCCACACGCAAGATATTCAATAAAGGTAAAACAAATCCAGCAAGACCTCCTGACGTCTCGACGAACCCGATAAGAGCCGCGTATCTCGTTCTCAGGACACGACGGATGAGCGATGGTTACCACGCCAATCACCGAGTTGCCCTGGGCGGCGTTAATAAGCTGCTCTGGGTTGGACCAACACTCATGCGGAGCACTGGCCCGGGGGTTGATTAAATTATCCATGGGGTTGCAAAGCCCTATGCAAGTTTTATTAAATTATTAGCAAATGTAGTACCAATGTCGGGTCTTGCCAGACAAGTTTTAATCTCAACCGAATAAACATGGGGGTCCCCATAACAAAGCATGTTAGGAGCGCAAAATATGGAAAACATAACACCGGTAACAAGGAACTAATGGCGGTAACAGCGGAACAAATCACTAAGAAAAAGGCCAAGCCTTCCACCAATACCAATATATATATGTGCTTTAAATTATATGACAAATAATATGGTGATATCCATATCCATGTTATCACATGGAACAACCTGCACCTGCAACTAAGAATGCTATAAGAGGGGCTGAACAGCGGTAACTTAGCCGATCAAAGGTTTGCTAGGATGTGGAGGTTAGAGGCTATCATGGCAATTAGGAGGCTGATATCAAGTGGTAGGTAGCACAATTGTAACGATAAGAGCGAGAAACTAGCAAGCAAAAATAGTATCGGGATCCGGGTACGATCATCTTGCATGTTAGTTCTTCGACGGAACAAGTAGCGGGATCCTCGTAGTGGTACTCTCCTGGGTCCTCGTACTCAGTATCGACACTCGCGTCTACCCAATAAAAACAGCAACAATAAACATCCAACCAAGATGCAATGCACAACCAAGATGATGCATGATTCATTTATGAAGAATTAAACATGGCAATCCAAAACTAGTCAAGTTTCACATGCAAAGTTTGTTTATTAATGAATCTGGAAAGAACCTCATGTTGAGTTATTTATAAATGCATGAACATGGAAAATATGGATGCATCATGCAAAATCGATAGAAATGCATATAAAGAACGCAAGAGACGGAGTTACGGTTCTCACGATACGCTCACGACAAGGTACGGAGGCAAATACACAGGACCACCAAGCCATGGGATAATTCTTGGCATTCCAAGGTAGCCACTGGATAGGTTATGAAAAATTACGCACAATAGACTCAAAGATCAATCAATTCCATGGAGTATAGCTCCCACACGTCACAAAACAAATAAACACACAATCTGCCACAAAACAGCATCATAGCAACTTCTACAGCTCACAAGTTGAGCTACAGGAACCCTACAGCCACAAGCAAGATATATACAGAATCTAATCAACATACACATCAACTTATCCAACTACACAAGCAACAAAGGAGGCACACATCAATAAGCATGAAGCAATCAAGTTGACATGATGAAAAAGTTTTCTGGGACTTAGTGAAAATTCCAGTTTTCTGGAATCTGAGATTATAAAGTAGCAAGTAGACAGCAATAGTTAAATATTCTATATAGCTCCTATTGGCATGAAAATTAACAGGATGGTAGAAGACAATATCTACTAGAAATAACTAACACTGAGCATGAGCAAATTCCAAACACATCACTAGATAACACCCACACTTCATGGCATAAAAATAACTACAGATTCCCAGACTTCGTAGTTTTTAGCATGCTGAAACAGAAACATTAAGTTGGTCCCTTTGCAGCATGGTTCCCACTTATATGGGTGATTCTCATGTTAAAAAAAATACCATGGCATACTAGATACAAAATACTTGCACTCCCTAGTTGGCACATATCCCAAAGCAAGCATGGATTAAATCATGCAAAAATGACAAAATGGCATCTCAGCTAAAATGACAGATTTATGAACTTGCTCAAAAGTGGAATCTGAGAGTTCCAATGGATTCATTGGCTCTTCCTACCCCAAAACCATGAGTCATACTCATATGGCCATGTGAAACAACAAGGCACAAACAAATAGCAATCTATCCACTACTAATCATGGCATAACTACTCTAGATAGAAAATGCACTTAAATGGGCATGAGAATGTTGGCAACTTAGCTAAGAATGGAAATGAGATGATAAAACCTACATGACAAGCATATATCAACAAGGGGTATGACAAGTGGGAAACCCACTAGTCCCCTACACACACAAGTGCACAAGGCACTTCACTCCTGACACAACTCATGTGTGTGGGTGGTCATCCACCACATATACATACATATGTGCCCAATGCATATATGCATGTGCATATGTAGATGATCACACACACACACTCTCATGCACATGCACATACTTACATACACACCTCTACACATGACAGGGTGAAAAAAAATAAAAACAAACCCTGGAATGCAGCCACACACATATACATGTATAGAAAGTAATAAAAACAAAAAGAAACAAATAAAAAACACAACAAAAATAAAAGGGGGAGCCTGGGCTCGAACCCATGACTTCTGGGTCATCTCCCCCACACCCTCACCACTCTGCTACGGTCGCGGGCGTTAATAGAGGGATGGCTCTGCCTCTCTAGTACACACGCACATACACTACAACCCCGACGAAACTGAAGATGTAGCACAGAACAGAGCAACGGCGACAGTGCAACTCTGGCAGCAATTTCGGCGATCCTACGATGAATCTGGCTACACAAACTGCTCCTACGCATAACGGGTCATCCACAACTCCATTCCCCTTCTCACCTTGCGGAGAGGAGGAAGGAGGCGAGTGGCAGGTGCTCATCTTGCTACCGGCAGCGACAGATGCGGCGGCGACCAACTACGAGCTACGTGCGGAGGGAAACGGCTACGGGGACCGACAGCTCACCTTGGGGGCAGGCGATGATGAGTTGGTCACGACGAAGTTGACGGAGGGGAAGAAGACGGCCGGAGACGACGCAGGGGAAGGAGACGGCAGAGTGGGGACTTCCGGCAATGACGGGGCCGTCGGTGCAGAGCTCCTCCGGGGCCCCTAGCGGCAGGAATGGAATGCCGGGAGAACCCCCGAGCTCGACGCCATCACCACCAAGGACGAGGCCCACCGAAGACACGGCGATGACGGTGGCGACGACCGGCGGACGCGACTGAGCCTCTCTGAACCTCTTAGAATGTTACCATGCAGGGGAAAGAAGAGAGGAGGGAGAGAGATGGAGGGGAAGAAGAGAGCTGCGGCGATGGAGGGACAGAGAGGAACCCTAGGCGAGGGGGCATGCATGCCCAGGGGGCTAAATAGGTGATGGGACAGACGGCGACGGCGACGGAAAAGGCGACGGCGGACGCGCTCTCTCTCTGAACTTACTAACGGAGAAGGGGACGGGAGCAGGTGACCGTCTGTTCACTACGGGCTGGGCCACAGGAGAGACAAGGCCCACCTACCTCTCTCTCTCAAAACAAAACAGAAAGGGTTTTTCATTTTTAAAACCAGCCACACAAAAATAAATCCCCAAAATAAAATAAAAGGTTCTAGTGCATAAGAAAAATATTTTTGCAAAGAAAATAATGTGCACTATTTAATAAAATTATCAAGTTGATTTATAGAACAAGTTATTTTAATACTTTAATAAAAGGCAGCTCCTGTTTAATCAAAATACAATAACAACCAAACCCCAACCATCAAAAGAATCACACTCTAAATTATTAATATGAATAGGGCTACCTCTTGAACATTTTTAATCATTTTTAAAACAACTTAATTCTAACAATAAAATTATATGGAGAGAAGGGGGGTGTTGGAAGGGCATGTTTGATAAGGGAAAAGAGAGGGGAAGAAGAAGAGGTTGCACACAAGACTCCAACCACACTGAAGCACCAACACAACACAAGACCCACTCACAACCACCACATCATACAAAGGCATATGTAAACAATAAGGCATGATGAATGCTATGATGGATGAAATGATGCATGGATGCAAACCAACACATGGGACAAGGTGTAATTCATATCAAAGCTCATGACACAAGGTTTATACAAAGGGGCTACATACCATAAAAGGAAGGGACAACACTTGGGCTGTCACAGCAAGACAGCATAGAGATAGAGTCAGATACATTGTAAGAGTTGGTATGACACTTGTGTAACCCGTGGTCTTGACCTCCTATATAAAGGCGAGACCCGGGGCAACTTAGACAGAAACCAACTAATCGAGAACTAGGTCAAGCAAATCCGCTCCCTTGTAATCGATACTCCAATCAATACAACACAAGTAGGCCGTAGGATTTTACCTCTTCTTGAGGGGCCAAACCTGGGTAAACTCATGTCCTTCGTCCCAACCAACCCCTTTGAGTACATCACCTTAGCAATGGCCTCGAACCTAATTCCTCGGACATCTGCCATGACAAAACCATGACAGTTGGCGCCCACCATGGGGCTCCTGCTCGGTGGTGTTTAGTTCTCAAAGGGCTCTCTCCTAGGGATCGACGTGGCCGGCTCTACATCGTTGTTGGCAGGATGAACAAGAGTCGCCGTGGCCGGCTCTACATCGACGAAACCTGCTGGGGACCCGACGCCGACTCTATTGAGTGAGGTTTCCGAGTTCCCTTCGGCGGAATCCACGTCTTCATCGGCAAGATCGACGGATCTATACCTAGGTCGGACGTCATCACCAACATTGTCGAGCCGGCCAAGCGCACGCAGCCCGCCCGACAAGTGCAACCCGCCCGTGCTAACCCGGGCATGAAGCATGTCTTCGTCGGCTTTACTCAGGGCATGGATCTTGAGGATTCCATCTCACAGGAAACCCTCCTTTGTTCGGAGGATGGATCTTCGAGCGAAGAGACAGAATCAATCTACCAACTTCACGATGGCAGGCTCGGGGGCTACATCGAGCCTTACCCCAAGTAAGAGTGTCATGAGTCAGAGGGTCATGGGCCGCCTACTCGTGCGGCTGTCTTAATGGCGGGTTCAATGCCGGGCCCGAGCAGCACAGCCGCCAGGGCAGATGGGTCGAGGGCTGACCCGCCGCAGGCTCAGGTTCTTCTGGATCCGATGAATGAGCTTACAACCCTAATGGCAACTGAGGTCACAGCTGAGAATCAAGCATCCCAGAACACAAAGATTGCAAGACTAAAGGACCAGATGACTAAAGTCCAACAGGGCATTAGCGTGCTGAAGGCTCAGATGGATGCGGAGGTGGAGCACCTTAGGGTGGATGCTTTCCGCCTTGAGCTGGATCAGCAATCTGTAGCGGCGGTTCGGCGGATGAGGCACCAATCCCATTTGCCGGATCAGTATGAGGCTAGGAATCTTTTTAACACGCCAGGAACAGGACAGACAACGGAAGTATCTGGAAGTTGGCCGACGGTTCAGCAGCTTAACCCGCCCCGACGGAACCAAACCTCACCAATGTCTTTCCCCACGCCGGCGGGTCATTATTCAAACCCGGCGGAGAACATGGTCGCGGCAGTAACACAGCTTGGTACGATCCCTATCCCGTACGAGGCGCCTTTTGCAGAGGAGGTGCGAAACGCTATTGGATACCTGCAGACGATGATGGCCCAGCAGGAGGAGTACACTTATAGCCGAAGTCGCGTGCATTCAACCCCCATCCCCAGTCGCAGCTACAGCCAGCACTATGAGTCGCGGGCGGTTTCCAGCAGTGATCGACACTGGGACCCGCCACGAGGTGACCGAGCGATTCTGTATGCTCAGGCGCTGGTGGATCGGGCGAGAGCACAGCGAGCGGCGGCGGCTCATCAAGAACCCGCACCTTCCATCTCGGTAGGAGTAGGAATAACCTTCAGGGCCAAGGGAGTACCGTGCTTAGTGCCAGCTTTGCGGAACGAGCGTTTGCCGAAAGATTTCAAGGGTCCTCGCAAGGTCCCAAATTACACTTTTGACCTACCTCCGGAGGCTTGGATTGAGAGCTATGAGCTAGCCATGAAGATGTTAGACATCAACGATGCGGTATGTGCCAAGTATTTCATCATGATGCTGGAAGAGCCGTCTCACACGTCGCTGAAGGGCTTGCCACCCAATACCATTAGTTCCTAGGCTGAGTTAAAGGCGAAGTTCATCAAAAATTTCCAAGGAACGTGCAAGCAGGATTTGGATCATTGTGTGCAATAGGAGGATGAGTCGGCTCATCATTGGGTCTGACGGGTCTCAACTATCATCCAGTCATCTGAGCAAATTACGGTGGCTCAAGCGGTTTTGATTCTAGAAAAGAATTGCCAATTCACGCCTCTAAAGTAGAAGCTTGGCCGGCTCAAGCGCTCGTGTCAAGACATGTGGGAGCTCATGGCGGCTCTCATGAAGTATGCCGACTCTGACAATATGAAGGACCCAGGCTCTGATGAGAAGCCTAGTCAAAGTAAGAAGAATAAAAATGGCAAGGGTGCGGCAGGCAATGGCAACCATGGCAAGAGGAAGATCCAGAAGGCGGTTCAGAATTGGTGGCCAACACCAGCGTCGGGAACAATCGTGCTAAGGGCGACGAGAATTTCAGACAACCCTTTAATAAGGGTAAAACTCCTTTTAACTAGGAGGAGATCCTTAATAAACCTTGTCCAGAGCACAGCCGGCCCGATAGGGTGGCAGGTCACATGTGGAGGAATTGACACATTATGCGACAGTTTCGGGACTACAGCTTGCGGCAACATCACAACAATGGTGGTGGCCCGCCAGGTGGCTCAGGGATAGGTGGGTCAGGAGCTGGTCTTGGTTCTGGCGGCTTAGGATCCGGCTATCAGGGTCAGGGCAATCAAGGAGGTCATCATCAACAATCTGGTGGCGGTAATCAACAGTAGAGTAACCAATCTGGGTATTAGAGTAATCCGAAGGAGCTCAACTCAGGTCAGTATCATGTTTTTATGACCCGCCTTGACAGGTGAGATCAGAAGTTATGCAAGTGGGCGGTTAATGCGGTCACACTGGCTCTCTCGCTGTACTTGAAGTGGTCTGAGTACAATATAACTTGGAGTAGAGAAGATCACCCACCGCATGTTGACGATCCGGGGTGGCTGGCTCTGGTGGTCGCCCCCAAGTGGGAGGATACATGTTTACTAAGGTACTTATGGATGGTGGCAGCATCATCAATATCCTATACTATGACACTTTCCGCCAGATGAAGTTGCTTGATAAAGATCATAGGCCTTCTTCGACAGTCTTTCATGGTGTGGTGCCTGGCAAGTCGGCTTATCCAGTGGATAAGATCTCTTTGTAAGTCGCCTTTGGTGACGAATACAATTAGAGAGTCGAATCCTTGTGGTTTGAGGTGGTAAAAATTAAAAGTCCATATCATGCTCTATTTGGGAGACCGGCTTATGCCAAGTTCATGGCTAGGCCTTGCTATGTCTACTTACAGCTCAAGATGCCCGGGTTGAACGGGACGATTACTGTGCATGGTGATCGGAAGACGGCGATTGAGTATGAGGAAGGAGACGCAGCTTATGCAGAGTCAAGTTGTGTTGAAGCAGACCTCAAATTTTATAAGGAAAATGTTGACCTGAAGGACATGGCTCCACTCAAAAAGCCTACCACAGAATCTGAGCCGCCCCTCAAGTTTTCGGCGGATGATACCAAGTTTGTGGATTTCACTCCGGGCGACTCATCACAACAGTTCACTATTGGGGCCAATATGGATCCCAAATAGGAAAGCGTGCTCCTCGAATTCATCCATGAGAATCAGCACATCTTTGCATGGAAGCCTTCTGACATGCCGGGTGTACCGAGAGAGTTTGCCAAGCACCACCTTAATGTGGATCCTAAGTTTAAGCCAGACAAGCAGTTCCTCCGGCCGTTCAATGAAGAGAGGAGCAAGGCCATTGGAGAAGAGGTGGCCTAGCTTCTAGCAGCAGGTTTCATTGTTGAAGTGTTTCACCCAGAATGGCTTGCTAACCCGGTGCTAGTGCTTAAGTAAATGACATGTGGCATATGTGTGGATTACACGGATCTTAACAAGGCATGTCCGGTTGACCCGTTTGCTCTCCCCCGTATTCACCAGATTATTGATGCAACGGCGGGTTGTGAGAGCTTATGCTTCCTGGATGCTTATTCTGGCTATCATCAGATCAATATGGTAGTCAAGGACCAAGAGAAGACGACTTTCATTACGCCTTTCGGTGCCTTCTACTATGTGTCTATGCCTTTCGGGCTTAAGAGTGCCCAGGCGACTTACCAGTGTTGTGTACAGAACTGTCTTCACAGTCAAATTGGACGCAATGTTCATGCATATGTGGTTGATATTGTGATCAATTCAAGGAATAAGGAGACTCTACTTGACAACCTGAAGTAAACTTTCGACAACTTACGGGTTTACAAGATGATGCTTAACATGGCTAAGTGTGTTTTTGGAGTTCCTGCAGGCAAGCTCTTGGGGTTTCTAGTCTCCGAGCGTGGCATTAAGGCTAATCTAGATAAAATTAAGGCTATTACTTCCCTTTCTGAGTTGGCATGCATCAATGATGTTCAGCACCTGGCGGGACGAATCGCTGTGTTAAGACGGTTCATAAGCTGCCTTGGTGAGAAGGCTATCCCTTTATACCAGATGATGAAAAAGACAGACAATTTTGTCTGGAGTACGACAACGGGTGAGGCATTTGAGGTGCTCAAGAAGCAACTCACTGAGCCACCGGTCTTAGCTACTCTGGCTGAGAAGGAACCTTTGCTCTTATACGTGGCGGCTAATAATAGGTCAGTCAGCACTATGATCGTCATTGAGCGTAAGGAGGCAGGGAAAGAATATACGGTTCAGAGGCCGGTTTACTATGTTAGTGAAGTCCTAACAAAGTCAAAGTAAACGTACCCACATTGGCAGGAGCTGGTATATGGGGTGTTCATGGCAAATCGTAAGCTGAAGCATTACTTCCTGGGGCACTAGATCATAGTGGTTAGCTCTACCACGTTGGGAGACATAATTCAAAACAGAGAAGCCACCGGCAGGATTGCTAAGTGGGCATTGGAACTTGGACCTCTTAATTTGAAATACGTGCCTGGCACGACAGTCAAGTCTCAAGCCTTGGTGGATTTCATAAATGACTGGACGGAGTGTTAGGCACCCGAGGAGAAGCCGGATAACACATATTGGACATTCCACTTTGATGGATCCAGGCAACTGGAAGGATCAGGGGCAGGGGTTGTCTTAACTTCCCCGAAAGGTGACAAGTTCTTTTATGTGCTAAGGTTAATGTTTCCTTGTACTAAAAATGCAGTTGAGTATGAAGCTCTACTTCATGGCCTCCGGGTGGCCAAGGAGATGAACCTGAGTCGGGTTAGATGTTTTGGCGACTTAGATCTCGTAGCCTAGCAAGTTCAAGGCACATAGGATTCCAAAGACCTGCAGATGGCGGCTTATCGTCAAGTGGTGGATGTCATAGCAGGTCATTTCAAGGGTTATCAGGGGGATCATGTTGATCGTCGTAGGAACGAGGCAGCCGACGCACTATCAAGGCTGGGCACTCAACATAAGCCGGTTCCCCCTAACATTTTCTTAGATGTACTACATCACCCGTTAGTTAAGTTACCATCAGAGGAAGACTTGGTGATACCTGACCCGGAGGGGCAGCTGGTGGCGGCTCTACATGCTATCCCTGACTGGACGCTGCCTTACCTGGCGTACTTGACTCGTGGCGAGTTACCTGAGGATGAAAACTTGGCAAGACAGATCATCAAGCGGTCTAAGTCTATGACAATCGTCAATGGTGAGCTACATCAGTGCAGCGTTACTAGCGTGTTTCAACGTTGTGTCTCACCTGAAGAAAGCAAAGAAATCTTGAATGAAATTCATGCTGGCGATTGTGGTCATCACGCCAGCTCAAAATCTCTGGTGGCCAACGCTTCTCGACATGGTTTCTTCTTGCTAACGGCTCATAAAGATGCAGAAGACTTGGTTCGCAAGTGCGATGGATGTCAGAAGTTCGGCCCACGTGCTCACGTGCCGGCTCAGGAGTTGTGAATGATTCCAATCACCTGGCCGTTTGCAGTCCGGGGGCTTGATATGGTCAGGCCTTTCAAGAGATCCAAGGACAAAAAGACCCACCTCTTGGTGGCAGTGGACAAGTTTACCAAGTGGCTAGAAGTTGAGCCAGTCGGTAAGTGTGACGCGGCTATGGCGGTTCAGTTTGTTAAAAAGTTGATCTACCTCTTGGGTTACCCTCATAGTATCATCATAGATAATGGTACAAACTTATCCAAGGGGGCTATGCAAGCGTTCTGTGAAAGTGAGCACATCTGACTTGAAGTTTCTGCGGTTGCTCATCCACAATCCAATGGTCAGGCAGAGCGTGCTAACCAGGACATTTTGAGAGGCATCAAACCCCAGCTTATGGTTCCTTTGCAGCGAACGTCGGGTTGTTGGGTAGAGGGGTTGCCATCAGTCTTATGGAGCATCAGAACTACTCCCAATAGATCAACAGGCTATACGCCTTTCTTCATGGTGTATGGCGCAGAAGCTGTGTTACCAAGTGATATACGTCATGACTCCCCACGGGTGGCAGCTTATGTTGAGGCGGATAATGAGACATCGCGTCAACACGTGTTGGATGCCTTGGATGAAGAGCGTGATCTGGCGGCGGCTCGATTGGCGATTTATCAACAAGACCTGCGTTGCTATCATAGCCGCAGAGTTAAGACCCGGACGTTTCAAGAAGGTGACTTGGTGTTGCGGTTGATTCAAGATCTGACAGATGCACACAAGTTATCCCCTCCAAGGTAAGGACCTTTTGTGGTCAACAGAAATCTCAAGAACGGGTCATATTATCTCATTGATATACCAGACGAGTCAAGCACTTCTAGGTAGGAGACCCACCGGACGTGGACTATAGCTCACCTGCGGCCTTATTATACTTGAGTCATCAAACACTCGACATTCTACACCATCATTATATATATCACATATATATATGAATAAAGTTAGCATCCCTGCAAGTCGGGGCCTCTACCGTTTCGCATATCTCAGTTTGCGCAAAAAGTTGATTCCGTCAACAATGTCATCTAGGGGGCTTCCAACTCACCGGGTTTAGCTTATCACACTCTTTTGATCGGCTCTTAAGCCAAAGTCAGGCGGGTTATATTCCCAAAAGTTGACTCCGTCAACAAGGTCATCTAGGGGGCTTCCAACCCACCGGGTTGAACTTATCACACCCTTTTGATCGGCTCTTAAGCCAAAGTCAAGCGGGTTATATAACCAAAAGTTGACTCCGTCAACAAGGTCATCTAGGGGGCTTCCAACCCACCAGGTTTAGCTTATCACACCCTTTTTGATCGAATCTCTTAAGCCAAAGTCAGACGGGTTATATACCCAAAAGTTGACTCTGTGAACAAGGTCATTTGGGGGCTTCCAACCCACCGGGTTTAGCTTACATACCCTCTTTATTGGCTCTTAAGCCACCGCAAGTTTGAGTTAAACTTGCATGTAAGCTGCTGCTGCTCTGCTATGTGACCCGCCGAACTCTTACCAATTAATCTCGCTTAGAGACCCTGAGCTGTTCAAAGAGGTTGACGACCAATCTCAATAGAGACCATGTACTGGTTAAGGTTAAACCGACGGCTCTTGTCACATGAGGGACGGCTTACGAAAAGTGAGGACAAGCTCTCTCATCTACTGCCGACTCTCCGCTATGTGCCCCATTTCGTACTCTTAGACAGTTAATCTCTTAAAGACCCTGCACTGTTTAAGGTTAAAACGACGGATTTATGTCACGTGAGACGCAGTTTATGGGCTACTAGGGTACTCATGCCCTGTTGCGTCTCTTTCTGGGACGTTACACTCCTATTAGTTAATCTCGCTTAGAGACCTTGAGCCGTTCAAATAATTTAATGGCCAATCTCGATAGAGACCATGTACCGATAAGGAGTTCTAGTAGCGAGTCCACCCAGAAGAATCGGTACATGAGTCATTGAAAAAGCAAGGTCAGGAAACATTTAACATCTCCGGGTTGTGCAATTATAAGCCGCCCTCGCAGCAATGCATAAATTATTTTGTTATGTATTCTTGCAGGCTGTCTCTTAAGATAAGCCGCCATAAAATTCGATATGATTGTAGCACAAGGTAGATAAAAATATATTAAGCCATGTGGTCTCCTATGTGGATGATGGCACATTTCAGGCAAGACAAGTTTTTTCTAAGCCTATTACAGAGCTCTCCACAAGATCCCAAAAGCAAGACTTAAAGTTATTTACAACGCTCAAATTTCGGCGAATCAACGAGCCGGGTTATGCCATTGCAGTGTAAATTTGTTCAGCTGGACGGCGGGTCATCCTATGGCGGGTCTTTGACCTCCTCAATCTGAAGATTGTCCACGTCCCAGTTGCAGTTGATTAAAGCTTCAAAGTTGGCCTATTCAAAGAGGGGAGACGGGTCAATGTCAGGGGCAAAGAGATGCTTACAGCGTGCAGGAGTTAAGTCCCTGTCCTCGAAGGTTGGATCACGCACTCGTTTGTTCTCAGAGTTGTAAGCCACCTGGTATGTTGACAGATTCACTTCTTCCGCCAACACCGATGCAAGGACCCTGGAGGCCTTCATACAGCGGCGTAGTCGGCTTTTGTGAATTCTGAGATGTCGTCCTTCTTGGATGGAAAGCTATCCATCATTTCTTCAGTAGTTAGCTCCAAGGCAAAGGCCAAAGCCCGGCTTGTCGCGGCAATTGCTCCCTTCTGGGTGGCTGATCTTTTGAGCTCTTGTATTTGCTTTGGCAGGGTTGATAACACCTCTATGACTCCCTTCATGAACTTGGGGATACTCTCTTTATTCAGCATCGCTCTGATCGTGCAAAGAGTCCCACGGTACAACTGCTCTAATAAAGTGTAGATGGCTTTCAGCTGCAGCAAGCTGGCGGCACCAAGCTGGCGGCTCCTTTGACCTACAAAGGGTGAGTTTCGCGTTATAAGTCGCATGCACAATTTTTGAAGTAAGAATAATGGCTGAATTTTTAGTACTTACCAAATATGGCAGCAGTCATCTTTGATATATGGTGCTTCAGGGAGTGCAGCTCGTCTAATACGACTATGAGCCGTTGGTCAGCATCGTCTGCCTGTTTGGCAAGAGCAGCTTGTTCTGCCTCAGTAGCTTTCTTGAAAGCAGCAAACTCAGATTTAACTTTTGTAAGCTCTTCAGCGGCAAGCCGGCACTTCTCTTCTGCTTCACTTCGGGCGGCTTGTTGGGAAGCAAGATTGCCTCGTAAGCCGATCAGATCAGACTCGACATTGCTCAAAGCTTCCTGTGACATATATAAGCAAAAGAGGGGTAAGTCGCCAGATGGACAGCTAAGGGAATATAATGCAAGTCTCAAGCAGATTGCAAGCAATATACTCGACACTTGGGGGCTAATATCGGTTTGCTCTCCAAGACTACAAGTAAGTTCTGGCTCACCTTCATCAAGATAAGCCGGCACTTGGGGGCTATAGCGATGTTTTCTAAGTCTACAATGAAGTTTCCTGGTCATATTCGTTAAAAATAAGCCGGTACTTGGGGGCTATAGTGATGTTTTCTAAGTCTACAATGAAGTTTCGGCTCATATTCGTCAAAGATAAGCCGGCCCTTGGGGGATACATATGGCTCTTCATTCAATCTACAAGGAAGTTCTGGCCCATTATTTACCCGCACTTGGGGGCTACCATTGATCAACTACTTAACATTGAGTACCGGCTCAACATATACATGTTTAGCCGATACTTGAGGCTACAGGCTAAGTTGTTCTATTTATGACACGGATAGGAAGACCCGTTTTACCATTTGCAATATTAAACTAGCTCTTGGGGGCTACATAAGGGTATAAGGAAAGGAAGGAGTACCTCATATTTTTGCTTCATTAAGCCAACAAGTTTGAGCTCCATATTCCGGCTTGTGGAGAGCCGGTTTAGATAACCAACATGTAATTCTTCGGCAGATAACTTCTCTAGCATGGGGAACTCAAAGTCCAGTTTGTCAGAAGTTTCAGCCTTCTCGGTATGCTTTGTCACTACATGGGGCTTGGGAGACAGAAAACCAGTACCAGTAATGATAACGTCCGGAATAATTGAATCTTCGATGACTATTGAAGGGCTAGGCAGCTTGGAGTTGGTCCTTGGAGGACTCTCAGTTGCCATCTCATGAGCCGCCGGCTCGACAGAATGGCGAGCGTCTTCAGGCGCATCCTTTGTAGCTACAGAGGGATCTGTGTGTGCTGGAGGAGAGTCTGGCTTGGCAGGCTCCGACTCTTGGGCAGTGGGGGCAGAGGTGGACCCGCCGGTCTTCCTTTGTTTTGCTTGAGCCCTGTAAAGCACAGAAGGTTATTGTATAAAGTTCAAGGATGACAAAGGATATGATGCAAACATGAAAGCACGTACTCTGGGTTGATCTTCAGGGGCGGTAGCTTAGTCGCTGTAGAGTCGCTTGACGATAGGGGCGATTCCTAAAAGCAGTTAAAGCAATATAAAGACAGAGTAAAGTTATAAGGCAAGGTTGACAAGGCTAAACCAAGTGAAACAAATACCTCATCCATCCTCTTCCACTGAACCGGAGAGTTGGACAACCCGGCCATAAGATCTTCAGAGCCAGCGCTCCGGGTTTGGCGTCGGGAGAGGTGCTGTTGCTTTTTCAAAATAAAGTTGGGCTCTAAATAAGCAAGAGGATGAGAAAATGAGACTTTTCGGACGACCCACCATATCTTCTTTGGTGGAAGATGTTCTGGGTCAGATGAAACATAGGTTACCTCAGGAACGTTGGTGTGGCTTGTCTCCATTTCGTCCTGTGAGTTATTACTGTTATTAAGGCGCATGATAAGATGGTCAAGAGAGTCAAATTGTACCTCTGAGTCGTCAACCTCAGGCTGCTCTTGGACAACAATTCTCTTCTTTCGGTCACCGGCCTAGTCCTTAGACTTCTTCGGAGGGGGGATATATTTCTTCTTCCAGAAGCTGGAATTAGCCGGAAAGCATAAGCCGCCAAAAGAAGTTAAAGGCTGCAGCATACATGGATAGTTAATGTGGAGGTAAGGAGATTTGAAAGCCGTCCTTACATCTGGGGCCGGGTTTGCGGCATAGAATGGTGGTAACCCAATGGTGCGGCAAAATTCTTGGGACTCATGGATAAGTCCCTGGATGGCGGTAATGATGTTCTCCTCTGTCAAAGTGGTATGATTAGAGTAGAGGGGGTCATTGGCATCACCTGTATATTCACACATGAGACGGTCCCGCCGGCTCAGAGGCATGACCTTCTAGGAGATCCAGCGGCGGGTCAGATCAACCCTGTCAGACCATTGTCCATGAGGGCTCTAATTTTGGCAAAATCCAGAGCATACTTCGCCCGTTCGGAGGCTAACATCTGGTCAGGGAGTCCACTTGTGGTGTGGAGCCGGATAGGGCAATAACCCGACAATGGACGTTCTCCCTCTGGAAAAGTGTCTTTGCAATAAAACCAAGTTCCGTTCCAATCCTTGGGGTGACTTGGCATTCGAACAGCTGGAAAGGTCATATCTCGCTTCTTTGGATGGAGACTCCGCAAGCTCTACGCTTGGGCCAGCCGCCACTTTTGTCTGGCGGTTTACGTAGAAAAACTCATAGAAGAGGTCAACTGACGTCTCTTCTTGTAAGTAAGCTTCACATAGGATTTGGAAGTCGCACATATTTGTGATGAAGTTGAGCGCAATGTCCTGAGGATGCAACTAGAAGAAATGGAGGACATCTCGTAAAAATTTAGAGTCGGGCGGGCTGAAACCGCGCGCAAGGTGGTCCGCAAATATGACTACTTCGCCCTCTTCTTGGATGGGTTTCTTCTCATTGCCCGGAACCGCCAATGGATGACATTTTTGGGTGGCAAGGTCCCTGCGTCTACGAAATCTTGCACAAACTCCTTAGAGACCACAGAACCAACCCAATTACAGGAAGAGGACGCACGAGGCATAATGGCGTCCGAAAACTATGAAAAGTAACAATATGCGGCGTGTTAGAAAGCGGCAGACAACTAAGGGCGGCTGATGAATCTAAGCACTACGAAGCTAAGCCGCCCGTGCAGTTTATGGCGAGAGCCTAAAATCTAATGGCGGGTTAAGTTGGCAGAGCAATGAAGCAAAATACAACTAAGTGTGGAAAACATGTTTCACATATTGTCTTTATAGTTACAGATCTACAGACAGAGGAAAAGCAGATTTATTTCAAACCTAGCGACGAACTGAGGGAAAACTGACAAGTTTAAAGGCAATAAAAGGAAACAACTATAGATCCACACTAGGTTATTGATGATTTCACATGATTTACCGCAGCGAGAAGTTGAACACTATAAGATTTACTGAGTTATGTGTCATTTGACATTACGAAGAACTTGCGCTCTAACGGGGCCGAAGAACTCCATGGATTTGTCGCACTAAGCTACGTATCTAGGGGATGGATAAAGACTTACCGGAAGTGACGCGGCGGATGCGGGCAAAGTTCTGGTCCGTTCAGGTTGATGCAGCGGCCTAGGGCGACGACGGCCGTGGAGCTTCACCAGAGCAAGGGAGCTCGGCAGCGATGGCATCGAGAGGAAGAAGAAGAATCACAAGCGGTAGAGGAAATGAGAAGGACCCTTCGCGGTCCTATTTAAGAGGCTGGAAGGTTGAAATGGGCATGGAAATCAAGGCGGCAAAAATTGACAGACCGAGATGGATGCCTTGATTTTTGGGCCGCCAGTTTGATGAAAAGATCTGTTGTGAACGTCAAGGAATCTTTTTGGCAAATCTGGTGTGACGTCATAGCGGATTACATATTTTCTTTCAAGTGATGGAGTGTGAGACTTGCCGCCAACTGAGTTTGAAGATTGACCTGAGTAGGCTCAAATAAACGTGGGGCCTAATGTTGGGGATATAACCCCATGGTAAGACCCACCCAGGTGGGGCCGGGTCATACCTGGCAGCTCATAATTCAGACCGATGAATTAGGCCAAAAGAGGTAGGCTTGTCCGTATGGCGGCTTACCAAGATGGGCCAAGATGAAGGCCTAGACAGAAGAAGGTATGAAGACCCGGGCGATTAAGCCACCCGGAGACGGCTTGCCCAAGATGGCAAGACAGCATAGAGATAGAGTCAGATACGTTGTAAGAGTCGGTACGAGACTTGTGTATCCCGTGGTCTTGACCTCCTATATAAAGGCGAGACCCGAGGGGACTTAGATAGAAACCAACTAATCGAGAACTAGGTCAAGCGAATCTGCTCCCTTGTAATCGATACTCTAATCAATACAACACAAGCAGGACGTAGGCTTTTACCTCTTCTTGAGGGGCCGAACCTGGGCAAACTCGTGTCCTTCGTCCCAACCAACCCCTTTGAGTCCATCACCTTAGCAATGGCCTCGAACCTAAGTCCTCGGACATTTGCCATGACAAAACCACGAAAATAAGTCTCTGATTTAAATGAGTAACCGTCTCACAATAAACAAGATCTAGATATAATGTTCATGCTTAACGCAGGCACCTAATAACAATTATTCAGGTTCATCACTATTCCTGATGGTAATCAAAGAGCGAGCGTGCCAACGGAGATCACATCAACCTTGGAACCATTTCCCACGTGCATCGTCACTTTGTTCTTTGCCAGCCTCCGTCTATTTTGTAGCTCCTGCTTTGAGTTACAAATATGAGCAACCAAACTGTTATCAAATAGCAAGGCACTACAACGAGAGTTGCTAAGGTACACATCAATAACATGTATATCATATCTACCTTTTTTGGTGATGGCTGCCTCCTTGTCAGCCAGATACTTGGGGCAGTTCCGCTTCTAGTGAACAGTTCCCTTGCAATAAGAGCACTTAGTTTCTTGCTTGGATCCAGCCTTGGGTTTCTTCATAGCAGAGGCAACTTCTTTGCCACTCTTCTTGGAGTTACCTTCTTTCCCTTGTGAAAGCACAACATGCTCCCTTGGTGGTTTTGATAATTCATCACAACATACATTGTCTCTTGACCTAATGTTTCCACTGAGTATATTTCAGGAAATGTTCTATGAGAGGATTGGCAAAAAGGAGATTGTGGAGAAACCCCAAGATGCAAGGAAATAGGTTGGCCAAGCTTCAAGCAAGACGACTCTACATTTTATATTTGTGAGAAGTCACTTTGAGTCCATAGGAAAGCCAATACTATTAAAAGGGGGTAAGGTTTTGTTGGTGAACAATATGCTCAAACGTGCACAAGTGATAGTCACCACAAACATCCACAAAACTCAACCACCAAAGTCTGTTCTATACCCAACACTCAAAATCGGTGCAACCAACTATCCCACTTTGGTGCCACCGATTCCAGTACCTAGGCAGACTCTGCCAAACCCTAGCCACTTTGGTGTAACCGATTCCATACCAGTGCCACCGAGTTTAGGTTGCCAACTTTCTGTTACGTAAATTCACATTGTCGATCCCACCGAGAATGTTGGATCGGCGTCACCGAGATTGGAAATCTGACTGTTGGTCACCTTATCGGTGCAACCGAGTTTCCTATATCGGTCTCACCGATATTCAAAAGTTCCCACCTTTTGGTCACTTCGGTACCACTGAGATTAACACATCGGTGTCACCGAGTTGGTCATCTTGTGTGTAACGGTTGGATTTTTGGGGATGCCTATATATACCCCTTCACCACCACTCACTCGAAAGAGAAGCACTCAGAACTATTCCATACCTATCCTATCAGATTTTCTGAGAGAGAACCACCTACCCTTGTGTTGAGGTCAAGATCTTCCACTCCAATCATATGGATCTTGATTTCTAGCCTCCCCAAGTTGCTTTCCACTAATCATATCTCTTGTACCATGCCAAACCTGTGAGAGAGAGATTGTGTGTTGAGGAGTCTATCATCTTGAAGCACGAGAGCAAGGAGTTCATCATCATTACCGAGCCTATTACCTTTTGGAGGGTGGTGCCTCCTAGATTGGTTAGGTGTCGCTTAGGAGCCTCCTACTTTGTGTTGTGGAGTGAACCAAGAAGTTTGTAAGGGCAAGGAGATCGCCTACTTCATGAAGATCTACCCCATAGTGAGGCTAGTCCTTCGTGGACGGAAGCCGTATGGAATAGTCAAGGTCGCTACTTTGTGGACCCTTTTGGGTGGAGCCCTCCATGGACTCTCGCGACCGTTACCCTCCATGGGTTCAAGACTCCATAAACGTGGATGTACGATAGCACCACCTATCGGAACCACGGGAAAAATCATCGTGTCTTCAACTGCGTTTAATCTACCTATCTCAACTCTTTACTTCATATGCAATGTCTTTACTTTCCGCTGCCATATTTATTGACATGCATGTGTAGGGCCGTTAGACTTGCTAGCTTTGCTAAAACTGTTAAAATCTGCCAACCAATTAACTTGGGAAAAGGTTAGGTTTTAAATTTCTACTCGTAGTCTATTCACCCCCCCCCCTCAAGACACTCTCTAGTGATCCCTCAATTGGTATTAGATCTTTGGTCTCCATTGCTTCGGTTCAATCACCGAGGAGGAAGATGGATGTGTCTAGTATAGGGAGTTTGAGTTGTAGAGTGCCCATTCTTGATGGAGAATACTATAGTCAATGGAAGTCTTTGATGCTTGAGTTGTTTAATGAATTTCAATTGAGCAAATATGGTATGCGCCCCTATGAGCCTCCTATTGATGAATTGCATCCCACACACGAAGAGGAAATCAACATGCTTGTTAACCTAAGAACTGTCAATCTTATCGTTAGAGGCTTACCAGGATTCGTGCTTTCTCAAATGAAGAACTTTGCATGTGCATATACCTTATGGACTGATTTGGAGAAACGATATCCAAATCTTTCCTTAGGGAATCTAGATGAAATTCTTCATAAAGCCATTGCTTTTCACAAAATGAAGCCTAGTGATCCAAACTTTGATAAATGCATATTTGAACTCCGTGATCTTATGCGTGCTAAAGGAGATGTGACCACTATCAACAACATTATCTTTGAAGCCATTCGCACTCATAAACTTGAACATTGTCATGATCACTATTCAAATGAATCTCTCGTTCTTTATGACGAGGATTTCCCACTTGATGATAACAATGTGGAACATGGCTATTATTAAGAAGATGAGTTGTTTGACATCGAGTATGAGAAGATAATGAAGAATCTGAGTCTTATGGCAAACCTTAAGGATTACATGTCCAGAGGAAAAGAGTGGATTCTCGACAGCGGATGTACGGATCATATGACTGGTGATAAAGACATGTTCCAAGAGATCACGCCAAATCAAGGTCCTCGACGGTACGTGAATTTTGGAGACAACTCTAAGGGTCAGGTACTTGGCCTTGGTAAGGTGGCCATATCCCATGATAGTTCTATTGTAAATGTTATGCTTGTCGAACCTCTTGGTTACAATCTTCTTTGTGTGTCTAGACTTGCTGATTTCAGTTTCAATGTTCTATTCATAGAAGTAGATTGCCAAGTGTTTCGTCAAGATAATCATAAATTTGTCTTTGCCGGTATCCATAGAGGTGATCTATACATTGTCGATTTCACTAAAAGATCCAAACCTCGCACTTGTTTAATTGCTAAATCTTCTAAAGGGTGGCTTTGGCATAGAAGATTAGGACATGTTGGTATGCGTAATCTAGACAAACTTATCAAAGGTGATCATATACTTGGTGTTAAAGATGTTATCTTTGACAAAGATAGACTTTGCAGTGCTTGTCAAGCTAGAAATCAAGTAGGTGGACGTCATCCTGTTAAGAATATCATGACTACTAGGAGACCACTCGAGTTACTTCACATGGATCTCTTCGGTCCCAATGCTTACAAGAGTCTCGATGGAAATTCCTATGGTCTAGTTATAGTTGATGATTTTCCTAGATTTACATGGGTATTCTTTCTTGATGATAAGTCGCAGGTTCAAAAGATCTTCAAGAACTTCGCTCGCAAAGCGCACAATCAGTTTGAAGTGAAGATCAAGAAGGTTCGAAGCG
The DNA here is from genome assembly GCA_022496015.1 of Hordeum marinum. Lineage (NCBI taxonomy): Eukaryota > Viridiplantae > Streptophyta > Magnoliopsida > Poales > Poaceae > Hordeum > Hordeum marinum. The sequence goes on along the minus strand of CM039675.1, from coordinate 449,820,596 downwards.
ATAATGGATCTGAGTTCCAGAACACCCATGTGGATACCTTTCTTGACGAAGAAGGTGTCTCACATGAGTTCTCGGCTACGTACACACCTTAACAAAATGGAGTTGTTGAGAGGAAGAACCGGACATTCATTGAGATGGCAAGAACGATGCTTGACGAATACAAGACGCCAAAGCACTTTTGGGCAGAAGCCGTCGAAACAGCATGTCATGCCACAAACCAACTCTACTTGCACAAGCTTCTTGATAAAATGGCATAAGAGCTACTCACCGGTAACAAACCCCAAGTTGGATACTTTCGGGTATTCGGCTCTAAGTGCTACATTCTTGATAAGCATCGTCATACTAAATTTGCTCCTAAATCTCATGAAGGTGTCCTACTTGGTTATGGATCGAACTCTCACACTTAGCGTGTATACAACAACTTCACTTGAAAAGTTGAAGAGACGGTAGATGTGAAGTTTGATGAATCTAATATTTTGCAAGTCAAAAAAATTCCAAATGATGTAGGTGATAAGAACCCTTCGGAAGCTATCCTAGATTTACCTATCGGCAAGATTCGTCCCATGGAGGTGAAGGAAAGTACTTCATCAACTCAAGTGGAAGCCCCTACCTCACGACAAGGTGAACCACAACATGACATGAAGGCATCCACAAGCGGTACACGGCAAGATGATGAAGAGGAGGAAGTACATCATGAAGATCCACCACAACCTACTTCACCACCACCTCAAGGGACCGACACCTTCAACAACAACGAAGATGAAGGAGATGATGATGAAGAAGAAGCTCCATCAACCAACAATCGGAACCTGACCCGAGTTCGAGCACAAGTGACCAAGAACCATCCCCTAAATCAAATCTTTGGTGATATACAAACAGGGAGAATCACTCGCTCTAAAACTCGTCTAGCAAACATCTGTGAGAATTATTCTTTCATTTCTAGCATTGAGCCTTTGAAGGTAGAACAAGCTCTTGAAGACGCGGATTGGGTGAACGCTATGCATGAAGAGCTTCACAACTTCGAAAGGAACGAAGTGTGGACACTCGTGGAGAAGCCCGAGGATGAACACAACATCATCGGAACCAAATGGGTTTTTCGAAACAAGCAAGACGAATACGGTCATGTCGTGCGCAACAAAGCTCCCCTCGTAGCTCAAGGATATACGCAAGTCGAAGGTATGGACTACGGTGAGACCTACGCCCCTGTCGCTAGACTTGAAGCTATTCACATTCTTCTTGCTTATGCCAACCACCATGATATCACGCTTTATCAAATGGATATTAAAGTGCATTTTTAAATGGTGAGATTGAAGAAGAGGTTTATGTTAAGAAACCACCCGGCTTTGTTAATCCTAAGAAACCTAATCATGTTTACAAGCTTCGTAAAGCTCTTTATGGACATAAGCAAGCCCCTCGTGCTTGTACAAATGCTTAACAAAGTTTCTTATCAAAAATGTTTTGAAATTGGTAAAATTGATGCAACCTTATTCACTAAGAGAGTTAATGGTGAATTATTTGTGTGCCAAATTTATGTGGATGATATTACCTTTGGTTCCACTAACCCTCAATTTAGTGAAAGGTATGGAAGGTTGATGTTTGAGAAGTATGAGATGTCTATGATGTGTGAGCTGAGATTCTTTCTTGGGTTGCAAATCAAACAATCGAAAGAAGGAACTTTCATCTCTCAAACTAAGTATACCAAGGACTTGATCAAAAAGTTCAACATGCAGGAACGCAAAGGTATGAAAACCCCTATGCCTAGTAGTGGACATGTTGATCTTACCAGAGAGGATGAGCCGGTTGTTGAGAAAGTTTATCGATCTATGATTGGTTCACTTTTATATCTATGTGCATCTCGTCCCGATATTGCTGAGTGTTTGCGTGTGCGCTAGATATCAAATTGCACCAAAAGAATGTCATCTTTTAGCTGTTAAACGCATTATGAGATACTTGATACAAACGTCAAATTTTGGCATTTGGTCTCCCAAGGGATCTTCTTTTGGCCTTGTTGGCTATTCCGATTCGGACTACACCGGTGACAAGGTTGATAGAAAATCCACCTCGGGTACTTGTCAATTTTTGGGCAGATCTCTTGTATCTTAGTCCTCTAAGAAACAAAACTCGGTATCTCTATCGACTGCCGAAGCTGAGTATATTGCTGCTGGATCTTGCTGTGCGCAACTTCTTTGGATGACACAAACACTTAAGGATTATGGAATTCATGTTAAAAATGTTCCATCACTTCGTGACAATGAAAGTGCTATTAAATTTGGTCATAATCCTGTGCAACATTCTCGAACTAAGCATATTCAAGTTCGACATCATTTCATTCGTGACCATGTTGCAAAAGGAGATATTGATCTTAAGCATGTTCGCACTAACAAGAAATTGTCCGATATCTTTACTAAGCCACTTGATGAGAAGACATTTTGTCACTTGAGGAGTGAGTTGAACATCATCGATGCTTCAAACTTGAGCTAGACTCACTCGGTTGCATGCAAGGGCATGAGCTTTCTTGATATTTCCATGTATCTTAACATTTCATCTTATGCCATGGAATTCTATGCTCCCTTGTATTGCATCTAATCTCTTGTAGGTACTTGAAAAACTTCATTCCACAAGATTGCCATCAACTCCAATCATAAGCAATCTTGTCATTACCAAGTATCCACAACCCCTCTTGATGATGGAAGGAAGAAGGCCACTCAACCATATCCTTGACATATACTTGATCAAAATTGCACACTTTCAATTTGTATCATGTCAACTGGATATATCTATTGATCTTCCTTGCATGACTAATCTTTGTAGGTAACCAGTAAACTAGAACAAGAAGGATTGCTCAAAACTCAAGATGATCTTCATCAACCTCGAGCATCCTCAACAAGTTCATCTACAAGCTATGTCATCAACATCACTCAAAGGTATGAACTCATGTCCTTGAAAAGGCTTTACTCCAAGAAATGAGCTAAATCAACTCAAGCGACATGAAGACATTAAGACGCTTAATCGAAAAATGGTAACCCCATTCTGAGCTTAACGTAGAGTATGACCTATGATCAAGTATTCTTGCTTGGCTCCTAAGTCGATATACTCTAATATAGGTGACCTAGTCACCGCCCATCATCTAGTTAAGAATCTAGTGTGGTTTGCTCTCTATTGCATGATTTTTCATAACCACTCAAATCTTCTCTAGTTGATGTTCCTTGTATATTTCATTGCAAATGTTTCTCTTGACTCTATGAAAACAGAAACTTGGTTTCTCCTTCGGAGCCGCCGACCCAGATATCTCGGTTCTACCGAAATTGTAGACAAGCTGCACTACAACATCTCGGTACCACCGATCTATCTATATCGGAGTTATCGATTTTCATTCTGGTTCATTTGAATTCATTTTTGCAATTCTGTGTTTTCTTAGTAAACTGTCTTGTAATACTTCTATTACTTCGATGATCCCTCATTAAAAAAACCTTGTATTGTTTAGGGGGAGAAGAACTAAAGTTAGTCTTGAGGACAGAATTTCTTTCTTCAAGGATCCCTATCTTCAATGAAGAAAGGAGGAGAAGAACAAATCATTTTTCATGACACTGTCATTTTTCATTTCTATGAATCCTACATTTCGATGACCCTGGTTTTCAAGGATCCCTTCTTAGTTAATGATCCCTGTATCTATCCCTGTTTTTTTCTTCGCCCTTGATTTTTGGAAACTAATGCCAAAGGGGGAGAAGATCAAAGCTTCAAGCATTTCGAGAGAAGACCAAAGCTTCATCCTAAAGGGGAGATACATGCTTATGCAAAGGGGGAGATATGATCAAGGGGGAGAATATCAAAGTAGGGGGAGAAGAAAATTGTTGACCTTTCTCACCTTATCCAATCCTAATATCTACATGCTAAGTTTCAGGGGGAGAGGATAATCCATTCTCATATCTACGTGAGAAAATTCTCAATTATTTTGGAGACATAACAATTCTAAGGAATACTATTTTTTATGTCCTCCATATCTTGGAAATTTTGAGTTCTATTGTCTTGTTGCTTGGTAGAATACTCTTGAGTTTCCTAACATTATTTTCTCAAGTGTGTTTCTATTACCAGGATGCTCAAGAACTCAAGGTAAGTATTTGCATCATATGCTTGGTCAAGATGATCTCTTGCTTCTTGCACATATTGTTTGCAATAGTGATGTCTTGAACAAAGATACATCTCATTCATATATATTTGATGCATATAGCCAAGATACACATGATCTGTTATATCCCTTCTACCTTATGTGTGTTCATGCATTCAAAAGCAACTATCTTTTAAAGAACTGCACACATTTAGGGGGAGCTAGTCTAAGTCATGTGTCTCTCAAAGTCTTCAGTATAACCATGCATATCTTTATTTGAAGCTTTGATTGTATGTTTTCATCAACTACCAAAAAGGGGGAGATTGAAAGCACAACATGTTCCCTTGGTGGTTTTGATAATTCATGAGAACATACATTGTCTCTTGAACTAATGTTTCCACTAAGTATATTTCAGGAAATGTTCTACTAAGGTTGCCAACTTTCTGTTACGCAAATTCACATTTTTCGTCCCACCAAGAATGTTGGATCGGCGTCACCGAGATTGGAAATCTGACCTTTGGTCACCTTATCGATGCAACCGAGTTTCCTATATCGGTCTCACCGAGATTCAAAAGTTGCCACCTTTTCGTCACTTCGGTACCACTGAGATTAACACATCGGTGTCACCAAGTTGGTCAATTTGTGTGTAACGGTTGGATTTTTGGGGATGCCTATATATACCCCTTCACCACCACTCACTCGATAGAGAAGCACTCGGAACTATTCCATACCTATGCTATCAGATTTTCTGAGAGAGAACCGCCTACCCTTGTGTTGAGGTCAAGATCTTCCACTCCAATCATATGCTTCTTGATTTGTAGCCTCCCCAAGTTGCTTTCCACTAATCCTATCTCTTCTACCAAGCCAAACATGTGAGAGACAGATTGTGTGTTGAGGAGTCTATCATCTTGAAGCAGAAGAGGAAGGAGTTCATCATCATTATCGAGCCTATTACCTTTTGGAGGGTGGTGTCTCCTAGGTTGGTTAGGTGTTGCTTGGGAGCCTCCTACTTCGTGTTGTGGAGTGAACCAAGAAGTTTGTAAGGGCAAGGAGATCGCCTCACTTCGTGAAGATCTACCCCATAGTGAGGCTAGTCCGTCATGGACGGAAGCCGTATGGAATAGTCAAGGTTGCTACTTCGTGGACCCTTTTGGGTGGAGCCCTCCGTGGACTCTCGCGACCGTTACCTCCGTGGATTGAAGACTCCATAAACGTGTATGTACGATAGCGCCACCTATCGTAACCATAGGAGAAATCATCGTGTCTTCAACTGCGTTTGATCTACGTATCTCAACTCTTTACTTCATATGTTATGTCTTTACTTTGCGCTGCCATATTTACTAACATGCATGTGTAGGGATGTTAGACTTGCTAGCTTTGCTAAAACTATTAAAATCTACCAACCAATTAACTTGGGAAAAGGTTAGGTTTTAAATTTCTGCTAGTAGTCTATTCACCCCCCTCTAGACACTCTTCTAGTGATCCCTCACCTTGCCATTCTTCTTGAAACTAGTGGTTTTATTGACCATCAACACCTGATGCTCCTTTTGAATTTCAGACTCAGCGACTTTCAGCATCGCAAACACCTCGGCGACTGACTTGTTCATCACTTGCATGTTATAGTTCAACACGAAGCTTTTGTAGCTAGGTGGCAGTTATTGAAGAACTCTGTCAGTGATCGCCTCTGGCAGGAGGGGCATCCCTGATTCAGCCAGACTCTTTGAATACCCAGACATTCTGAGTATGTGTTCACTGACAGACTCATCCTCCTCTATCTTGCAAGCATAGAACTTATCGGAGGTCTCATACATCTCGATCCGGGCATTCTTCTCACCAATAAACTTCAACTCCTGGAACATCTCATATGCTCCATGACATTCAAAATGCCTTTGAAGTCCCGGTTCTAAGCCATACAACATTGCACATTGAACTATTGAGTAGTCATCAAAATACACCTGCTCCGGTGTCGTCTCCAGTGAACGCCTGGCAACATTGGCTTGTCAAGTTTAACCCGAGTGTTCTGCAAGTGCAACACTGGCTTGCACCCCTTTTATGTGAATGTAGAGTCTATCACACCCGACCATCAAGTGGTGCTTCGAAACGACAAACTTTCGCAACGGTGCACACTCCAGGAGAATCAATTTTATCTTGAAATTTTAGTGAGGGATCACCTTATAATGATATCGTCGTCCTGAGAAAAATAAGATGCATAAAGGGATTAACATCACATGCAAATCATAAGTGACATGATATGGCCATAAACTTGTGTTTTTGATCTCCATCTCATAAGCACCAGCATGATCTCCATCGTCACCAGCATAACACCATGATCTCCATCATCATGATCTCCATTATTGTGTCGCCATCGGGGTTGTCGCGCCCACTATGCTTCTACTACTATTGCTACCGCTAAGCATTAAAGTACACCATTACATAGTGCTTAATGATTGACATGCATGTCATACAATAATTAAAGACAACCCTATGGCTCTTACAAGTTGTCGTATGCATCGACATCCAAGTCGATATGAACTATTAAAAACATGATCATCTCATACATCAAATATATCTCATCATGTATTGGGCCATATCATATCACAACATACCCTACAAAAAAAGTTAGACGTCCTGTAATTGTTGTTGCATATTTTACATGACTGCTATGGGTTTCTGGCTAGAATGATTATTACCTACGCAAAACGAAAATGGTGATACACAAATTGCTATTCAATCTTCTCAAGGACCGCCTTTGTAGAATCCAATCCAACTAAGGTGGGACAGACAGACACCCGCTCGATTGCATACTGTTGCAACTCGATGTAAGAACTACTATGGCCTGAAAGACTAGCTAGGGATGAGGTTTAGATAAATGTAGGGAACATAGTAAATGTTAGTATGCCTTCCATCGGTGTATTCCCTATGTATTAAGTTTCATAAATCATTTTAGAGTTTCACACTCTAGCCCTTTCCATAAGGTATCTTGCAAGAAGGTTGTTCATAAGAGAACTTTTCATGTTCAGTGTTATGAATAACATAAGGGCCATCCTTTCATTATGAATGAGCTATATGCTATGAATATTGATAATAATACATTACCTCTGGGTTTACTTTTATAATTCATTTTAGAGTTTCATACAATCTAGCCCATTGCACAATGTTTGTTGCAAAAGAGTTGTTCATAAAAACAACAATTGTTGTTCGGTGTTATGAATAACATGAAGGGCCATGCTTCCATCCTAGATGGGATGTATGTTATGAATATTTATGGAAATATGATACATCCATAACACTGACGCTAAATGTCGCAAGACTAAAACAATACCACACAGGTGTGGCACTGCATTTGGTCACATTGGAGAAACCAGCATGGAAAATTCCATTATGATGGATTTTGAAGTCGTTTGATTTTGAATCATCTAACACTTGCAACTTTCCTATGAAAAGTGAAGTGACTAAAATACCGTTCATAGGCCATAAGGAACGAGCAAAGAACATATTCGTAATCATACATTATGATGTGTGTAGTCCAATAAATGTTATTGCAAGTAGTGGATTTATCTATCTTTAGAAATGACTCTAGTAGATATATGGATATTTACTTGATGAGACGTGAGTCTCGATCTTTTTTAAATCATTCAAAAGATTTTCAAATTCAAGAAGAAAATATTGTAACAAGAAAATTATGTTTCTACAATTCGATTGTAGAAAGGAATATTTGAGTTACAAGTTTAGTGAATGCCTGATGAGTTGTGAAAAGAGTTTCATAACTTGCACCTCTCGGAACACCACTTCAAAGTGGAAAGTCCGTGAATATGTAACCGAACCGTTTATGACATGGTAAGATCAAAGATGACATAAATAAATTTGCCATTATCCCTTTTTAAAGTGATGCTTTAGAGACTGTGGCTTTTACACTGAAAAGAGCTCCATCAGGTCTGTTGAAATGACGTCATGGTATGGTACACCCAACCATGTTATATCTTTTCTTAACATTTGGAATATGGGGCTTGTGTAAAAGGTTATAAACCTATTCCAAATCACACAAGTGCTACTTTGTAGGTTATCCCAAGAAAATGGGTATTCCTCCCTCAACTATACCGAGGCAAATAGGTTTGCCACAAAGGACGGTATGCTTTTTGAAGTAAATAGTTCTTTCAAAAGGGGTGAGTGGGAGAACACTGCAACTCGACGAGATAAACAGTATCTTCGTCATCAGTTCAAAGGAAAGGAACCTTGGAAGTGATTCCAGGGTTTCCTACTGTGACTGATACGAAAGTCTCTACAATAAAATGTATGGACTTCGGTCAAACTTGCAGCTGAACCTCGTAGGCAAGGCTCATGCAAACCTCTCAGGTGTGCAAACGAGATATTGTTGTTGGACAACAGTATACCTATGATACACAAGGAAGCGGTGATGGGCCCTGACTGCGGAATTGGCTAAATGCCAATACAATCCGAGATAGTTTCCATATATATGTTTCAAGATTAAAATCTGGATAGACCTTTCGGAAGACTTAGAGTCTAACGAATATTTATGGAACTAAAACTGATACGAATAAAAATGTTTTATCCATAAAGCTCGACTTGTTGAAATAACAAGTTCAAGGAGTTGACTATGATGATGTTGTTTCACCGTAGCGATGCTTAAAGTCAGTTCGGGTTGAACTAGCAATTAATACATTTTTCAATCATGAGAAATGAAACATGGATGATGAAAGGATTTCCATCTGATAGAAATGTAACCAAGGACTTGCATGTGTTATAGTCCAAGGTATTTTGTCAGTCCAGAGGATGCTAGTAAGGGTGCAAACTTTAGAGTTCCAGCGATGGACAGAAGAGAGCAAAATGGAGTTGGAATCTTCGTGTTTTGATGAAATGGTCAAAGGGGTTTGACTTCATCAATGGGTAACGAAGATGCTTGTAATTCAAGAAATTAAGTGGTAGCATAATAATATTTCTAAAAACCTTGTGTGCTTGACTCATTATTAATTGGAAATAAATTTCTTGACACGAATTAGGACTTCATTTGAAAAGGGTTTTTTCGATGAAGTGCTTGGGCTAAATAGCCTTAATATTAGGCATGATGATCTATGGAGATAGATTACCTAATAGGGCTAAGCAATGAATACATATTGACAAGATGCTAAAACTTTTTAGCATTTAAAACGCCAAGGAGTGATTCTTGCCGAAGTCACATGGAAAGAGTTTTTGCAAGACTTAGTGTCCCAAAACACTGATGAGTAAAATACATGATGGTGATTCCACACACTATTGTTTTTGGATTAATCATGTATTCCATGGTATGTAAAAACAACCAGATATGTCAAATACTCCCAAACTGTTGCGAGTATAGATACCAAAGTGATCAAAGTACTGATCAAAGGACCACAGTGAAATATGTCATTCAGTAATGAAGTAGCACTGATGACATGTTTTCTCGCAAGCGGGGATCATGAAGAGTTCGTTGTAAAAGGTTACATTGCTACAGTATTCATCTAAGCTCCATGCGATTTTTGATTTAAATTAGGAGTTTTGTGTAATACACAACATGGTGGCACGGTAGTTGGAAATTGTTCCAAACAAGATACTGTGGTGAATTCTATAACAAAGGCTAAGTATGTTGACGCTTTAGAAGCAACAAAGAAGTTGTTGAATCATATAGTTCATTCATGAACTTAGTATGGTTCCAAGATGGCTTTGATCTATGGGACACTATTGTAGATAGTTGCTCCATAGCTCAGTCTGAGGAATCAGGTTTTGACCAATGATTCACACATATGCAAAGCCAAGTCCACACAAAATATTAATTTTGTGGAAGTGTGAAAACGCAAGGATATGCAAAGTTACACACGGAGCTGAAGTTGTCACATCCGTTGGACATCAGGCTATACCACAAGCGAAGCATAGTTTACACTAGTATGTCATCGGTGTTAAGTGCATTAGCATTGACTAGATTATTGACTCTAGTGCAAGTGGGAGTCTGTAGGAGATATGCCCTAGAGGCAATAATAAATGTTATTGATTATCTCCATGTTCATAATTATGCTTATGTTCCATGCTATAACTGCAATGATTCTCGAGTCTGCAAATAAAATGAGGCTTGAAGGAAGACTCATATGCATGTGTGGAATAATAAACGGTAAAATGTATTCCTAGTCTGGCCTCTAAGACTGGCTCAAGTATTGCATGATGATCTTATTTTCTTGATCATGGGCATGGCTATGCCGGCAATTTTGAGGGCACAATGTTAGAAGAACATTTGTGTTGAATCGAGCTGAATTGATGTTATGCTATGAGATACATTCGTCATAAGTTAATGGCTAATAACACAGAGAAGTTAATGTTTGCATAATTCCTTAGACCATGAGAGTATCGAGTTTGTTCATGCTTGCTTCATGAACTTTGGGGTTTGTTAAACGTCATCCGTAAATGGGTGACTATTACGGCGGCTTACGGGTTCATGGAAAAGTATGTCGAGTAACTTGATAGCTCAAGATTGGGATTTGCTCCTCCGACGATGGAGAGATATCTTTGGGCCCTCTCGGTGTTACGGTATCCATCATCGTCTGGTCAGACACTTTGTGATTTGATCACGGGGATGCCGGAACATGGGAACGAGAAAAGAGAACAATATCGGTAACGAGGTGACTGGCATAGTGGACAAGTTGTTGTTCCACGGGGATGCCAACATGTCTCACCTCGGGTATTTGTAACATATCGTGAAGCAACAGGAATAGCACACGACAACTGGAGGTTCACTCGAATATTCATTCGTGTGGGCATAGGGGTCAATATGGGTGTCCACGGCTTCAATGTTGATCATTAATTGGAAGGGGTTTCGGGTCATGTATATACTTCACCGAACCTATAGGGTCACACGCTTAAGGGTCATCTATCTGCTGAATACTAGACAAGGAGTCTGAGAGAAAGTCACTAGAAAAGTTTCGAATACAACGGAAAGGTTCCGGAGAGAACACCGAAAAAGTTTCGGTAAAATCGAAAAGTTGTTTTGGATAAAACCATTGATCCAAAAAGGTTTTCGGAGCTACCGAAATTGTTTACCGGGTAAACGAAGATGGTTTTAAATTACACCACCATACCGGAAATGTTCCGGAGCACATCCAGATAATTTTAGAGGGTGCTAGAAATGTTCTGGAACCTTCCGGAATTTTTTAGAAGTAATAGTCGTGGAAAACATCTTGTCCTAGCGTGAGGGGACAAGATCCCACGATTCATGGGGGCTGTTTTGGGCTGTTTTTGGGGGCGCCCCCTTTAGGGAGCAGCCCCCTTGTGGCTGGACAAAGTGTTGGGGGCCCCATGGTGGGGGGCAGCCCCCACAAAAGGTGGGGCTGGTTGGGAGGAGGTGGGGCGCCATGTGGGGCCCCCATGTTGGGGTGCCATGGACAAGGGGACATGCTTTACCCTTGTTTTGTGGGTGCTTGTCATGTGGCTAAAATTTCAGCCGCCACCATCCCCTCCTTCGCCTATAAAAGGAGGTGGAGAGGAGCTCTCCATCCTCACTCCAACTCTCTCACACAAGCCATGCATGATCTGGCATTCTCTCTCCCTCCCAGCAAAATAGTTTCGTAGAGCCGAAAGGTTGTCTGGGTTCCGGTGGGAACTAGTTCTGGACGGCGAAGCCCTGCTGGATAGATGACACCGTATGTGTGCAACTCTATAGAGAGATCATAGTTTTGGTCTGAGTTCGAGCGTGCCTCCCGAAGGGCTATCCGTGTGACCGTCCGAGTTTTGGAGGTCCTCCCGAAGGGCTGTCCGAGTGACAGTCCAAGTTTTGGAGGTTCTCCCAAAGGGCTGTCCGCGACACCATCCAGGGGACTGTCCGACCGCCTCCCGGAGGGCTGTCCGCAGGGCAGATGAGGGTATTCATCCTCGTAGTTGGGAGGTTGTAAAATCCTAGCTGTGGGGATCTGCACCGCCGTTCGTCATCGACTCTACTTCCATTGCGCTACGAGTCGGTAACGAAAAGATCAAACCTTGCATGCAGTCTTCATAGTGGTCCTGGGCAGGTGCGTAGGTCGGAAATTTTTTGTTTTTTGCTGCGTTACCCTACACAAGCCCCTGTCGACTTCGGGGACAACTGATGGGGTTATTACCCCTAGGTAGGCCAAAGCAACGGGTCTTCCCCCTTTTGCTTCGAAGAATAACTTCGCGGCTGGCTGGCCGTGGCCGGCTCGAGGACGTCTAGCACAAGCCGGTGCCGGATGGCGCCCTGGACAGTTGGTCGAGGAGACGGCTTGACCCTCGGCCGGCTAGGCGTGGCCAGCTGCCTTCGGGCCGGCTCTTCCGTTGACCTTGGGACAGACATGCGACGTCCTGTCCCTCGACACGTAGGTACGACGACATGACGCGACCGCCACGACCGGCAGCCTTGTGGCTACAGGGGCCGCTGACGCACTGCGGCGCGTGGCTACAGTTCAACCGTCCCAGCCGCTGACCTCGGCGAGTGCGGCCAGGAGTGGAAACAGTGCCGGCATGCCCTCGCCACTCGATTACTTGGCTCGGCATGGCTACAGCGTGGCCGGCCGTACCGGAGACATCGGCCGGCTGGCGCTAGACGACGCCCCACCGGGCGTCCCGGGCCGCGACAGGTGGGCGAGGGCCAATCACAGAGCCAGCTGGCAGGCCCCAACGGGAGATGGGACCGCTCGGCCGACGGACCCCACCAACAACGAGATGACATGAATGGCGGGACCCTCTGGCCAACCAGAGGGACTGCCAGCCAGGTTCCCCCACCTTTGTACTCGGAACATATTATAAGAGACGGAGGGTTGGCCTATAAAGCCCCCCGAGCCCCCCATGCAACGGGACGCGCGATCACCTTCACACACACACAACCCCTTCTAGCAGCGGAGGAAGAGGAGTCGGCTGCCCTCTCTTCCTCTAGACACAGCTCCAGGAGCACCATTGTATCTATACCCATCCATCCAACTAAACCAAGAAGGACTAGGGGTATTACCTCCTCCGGAGGGCCCTGAACCTGGGTACATCTTGTGTCATCACCGCTTGTGCCCAATCTCGCACCCAGAGCCCGTCAGGGTCCTTCGGCCCCAACCACCTACGATAAGCCACCCTATGAAATCTGTCGTGAGAAAACAACGATAGTTGGTGCCCATCATGGGGTCGTATGCAGCGCCGGCCGGATTCATGCTCTGGGCGGGACCCCTCGCCATTCCCCATCGTCACCGCTCGTCCAGGCGAAACCGTGGGGGCTCATGGGGATTGCTCCGGCACGCCCTGCGAGAGACTCCGTCGGCCTCACGGCCGACATCGACGCGCTCACCGAGCGCTTCGACAGGCTCAGCCTTGCCGAGACTCCGGTCGCTGACGAGTACCCCACGCAGGTGCTCGTCTGCACCGGTCCGCCCATGGCCGTGGGCGCACTTGCTGTGACTCAGTCCAGCGGCTCTCATGGTCACACGGGAGTAATGCCCATCACTTCTTCCATCGCTTCCGGACGAGCGTGGGTCGCGGCTAGCGTTGCCGCTGCTCGCGTCGGCACTTCCAACCCGCTCGGCGCGGCCCTCCGGACCTTGAGCACTCCGATCGCCCCGACGGCGAACCCCTACACCGCCACAGCCGATCTGGAGGCGACTTGTCGTGTCCTGTTCAAGGACACCACCGCCCTCGCGGCCACGCAGCACTGCATGGAGGCGGCATAGCAGGCGTACGCTTCCGCCTATGGACTCACCCCGGCTAGCACCGAGCCCAGCCGGTGTGGGGCTGTACACGACCGCGGTCGTGTGGTCGCCAAAATCCTCGGTGGCAAGATGCCCGTCTATGACACCCCCGCAGCCAACTTCCGGGCTCTCAAGGTGGCCTACGAGGAATTGGCCACCTTGGAGGGCGAAGAGCGTGCCGCCCACGAGCGCCACATCAAGGAGCTCATCGATGCTGCTGATGCGCAGCAGCATCTGCTCGCGACGGGCTATGCTGCCACTGAAGGCCCCCGGCCCGAGCATGAGGGCATGGGAACTGCCGGCCGCCAGGCGGCCCAGTACTCCTGCTCCCCTCGCGTCTCCGGCCGCCGAACCGGAGCAAACAACCCCCGGCCCTCTCAGATGCCGGGGAATGACTAGCCGGCTGTCAACAGCCGGCGCACCAACAATCCGCCTCGAAGCGGCCGCCACCACGAAGCGCCGTCATCCAGCAACCGGCGCAGCCACAGGCACACGCCGCCCCCGCGGCGCAAGTCGGGGCACTCGGTGCCACCCACCGTCCGTCCCGAGCTCTCGGCTCGGACCATGCGTCCCCCGCAGCGAGAACGATGCCCGCAACTGCCTCGACAGACTCGCGCAATCCACCCTCCTCAAGGAGGATGCCTCGATTGGTACGGCTTGCTTTGGCCCCCGGATTCGCACCGAGCCATTCCTAACCGGCTTCACGCTCCCTAGGGACACCCCGAAATACAACGAGGCCACCAAGCCCGAAGACTGGCTGATCGACTACACCACCGCGGTTGGCATCGCCAGGAGGAATAAGCGTGTAGCCGTTCGCCATGCCCCCCTCATGTTGATCGGCTTGGCCCGCACCTGGTTTAGCTTATCACACCCTTTTTGATCGAATCTCTTAAGCCAAAGTCAGGCGGGTTATATACCCAAAAGTTGACTCTGTGAACAAGGTCATTTGGGGGCTTCCAACCCACCGGGTTTAGCTTACATACCCTCTTGATTGGCTCTTAAGCCACCGCAAGTTTGAGTTAAACTTGCATGTAAGCTGCTGCTGCTCTGCTATGTGACCCGCCGAAATCTTACCAATTAATCTCGCTTAGAGACCCTGAGCTGTTCAAAGAGGTTGACGACCAATCTCCATAGAGACCATGTACTGGTTAAGGTTAAACCGACGGCTCTTGTCACGTGAGGGACGGCTTACGAAAAGTGAGGACAAGCTCTCTCATCTACTGCCGACTCTCCACTATGTGCCCCATTTCGTACTCTTAGAAAGTTAATCTCTTAAAGACCCTGCACTGTTTAAGGTTAAAACGACGGATTTATGTCATGTGAGATGCAGTTTATGGGCTACTAGGGTACTCATGCCCTGTTGCGTCTCTTTCTGGGACGTTACACTCCTATTAGTTAATCTCGCTTAGAGACCTTGAGCCGTTCAAATAATTTAATGGCCAATCTCGATAGAGACCATGTACCGATAAGGAGTTCTAGTAGCGAGTCCACCCAGAAGAATCGGTACATGAGTCATTGAAAAAGCAAGGTCAGGAAACATTTAACATCTCCGGGTTGTGCAATTCTAAGCCGCCCTCGCAGCAATGCATAAATTATTTTGTTATGTATTCTTGCAGGCTGTCTCTTAAGATAAGCCGCCATAAAATTCGATATGATTGTAGCACAAGGTAGATAAAAATATATTAAGCCATGTGGTCTCCTATGTGGATGATGGCACATTTCAGGCAAGACAAGTTTTTTCTAAGCCTATTACAGAGCTCTCCACAAGATCCCAAAAGCAAGACTTAAAGTTATTTACAAGGCTCAAATTTCGGCGAATCAACGAGCCGGGTTATACCATTGCAGTGTAAATTTGTTCAGCTGGACGGCGGGTCATCCTATGGCGGGTCTTTGACCTCCTCAATCTGAAGCCGGTCACTCGGAGCCAGGCCGATCACCCTGTCGTGATGCCGAATCTCGACAGCTATGCTTTGGTCCTCGACCCCACCATCACCACCAAGGAGCGAACTTGCCACTTCTCTCGGGTGCTGATAGATGGCGGCAGCAGCATCAACATTCTCTACCTTGACACGATGCACAAGCTGGGGCTGAAAATAGAAATCCTGCAGGCGAGTCGAACGGTCTTCCACAGCATCATGCCTGCGAAGTCTTGCTCCCCTATCGGCAAGATCACGCTCGACGTACTCTTCAGTGGACCCGGGCACTTCCGTCGCGAGCCGGTGGTGTTTGAGGTCGTGGACCTCGCGAGCCCCTACCATGCGTTGTTAGGCCGGCCGGCCCTTGTTAGCTTCATGGCGGTCACCCATTACGCCTAACTGAAGCTCAAGATGCCGGGCCGCAAGGGAATCATCACCATCACAGGTGACTACAAAATGTCGCTCGAGTGCGCTCGAGATGGCAACCGGCTGGCTGAGGCCCTAGACATCACCGACGAGAAATGGCAGCTCGACCGGCTCGTGGCCCTTGCTGCCAGCCAGCCGGCCATGCCAACTCCTCCCTCGCAATCTGTCGGCGAGGCCTCCTTCCAGCCATTCAAGGACACTAAGAAATTTTGCTCGACCTGGCCAACCCGGCTCAATGTGTCACCATTGGCTTGTTGGGGAACGTCGCATGGGAAACAAAAATTTTACTACGCACACGCAAACCTATCCATGGTGATGAGCATCTACGAGAGGGAGAGTGGATCTACATACCCTTGTAGATCGCTAAGCGGGAAGCGTTAAGAAACGCGGTTGGTGTAGTCGAACGTCTCCGCGATCCAAGTCGCCGAGCGTCCCGCGATCTCATCACGAACCGTCCCGTGATCTCATCATGATCCGTCTCGTGATCCGATCACAAACGTCCCGTGGCCTTGATCACGATCCTTCCGATCTAGTACCGAACGGACAGCACCTCCGCGTTCAGCACACGTGCAGCTTGATGATGATCTCCACCGTCTTGATCCAGTAAGAGAAGGTGGAGAGGAGAGAGAGTTCACCGGCAGCGTGACGGTGCTCCGGTGATGGTGGTGGAGCAATTCCGGCAGGGCTTCGCCTAAGCACTGCGGAACTACGATCTAGAGGAGCAACTATGCACCAGTGGAACGGGTAGCACGTGGCCGGAAATTCTGTCCAAAAACCACCCAATCCACTAGTATATACAGAAGGAGAGGAGAGGAGAGGCATCCAAGGCCTTTGGGTCGGCCGAAATAGGAGGTGGGAAGCAATCCTACTTGACCTCCAATCCTAGTTGGAGTAGGATTGCCTCCTATTGGCTGATTTTCCACTTTTTGCTTTAGGACTTTCTCTCCTGCGCCATGGGCCTTTGTGGCTGTTTTCCCAGCCCACTAAGGGCTGATTAATACTCTCCCACAGCCCATGGACCTCTTGGGGTCGAAGTACCCCTCCTGCAGGTCTCCCGGTACACTATCGGCACTCCCGGTACACTACCGATGAGCCTGAAACTTTTCCGGAAACCAAACTGGGACTTCCTATATATGAATCTTTACCTCCGGACCATTCCGGAGCTCCTCGTGATGTCCGGGATCTCATCCGGGACTCTGAACAAACTTCGGTCACCACCATACATAACTCTACACTACCGAAACGTCACTGAACCTTAAGTGTGCAGACCCTACGGATTCGAGAACTATATAGACATGACCGAGACACCTCTACGGTCAATAACCAATGGCGGGACCTGGACGTACACATTGGTTCCTACATATTCTACGAAGATCTTTATCAGTCGAACCTCTATGTCAAGGATTCAGTTAATCCCGTATAACGTTCCCTTTGTTCTTCGGTATGTTACTTGCCCGAGATTCGATCGTCGGTATCTCCATACCTAGTTCAACCTCGTTACCGGCAAGTCTCTTTACTCGTTCCGTAATACAAGATCCCGCAACTAACAATTAGTCATATTGCTTGCAAGGCTTATTGTGATGTTGCATTACCGAGTGGGCCCCGAGATACCTCTCCGTTACACGGAGTAACAAATCCGAGTCTCGATCCATGCCAACTCAACAGACACCATCGGAGATACCTATAGAGCACCTTTATAGTCACCCAGTTACGTTGTGACGTTTGATACACACAAGGCACTCCTCCGATATCCGTGAGTTGCATGATCTCATGGTCATAGGAACATATACATAGACATGCAGAAAACAGTAGCAATAAACTGACACGATCATATGCTACGTTTGTAGTTTGGGTCTTGTCCATCACATCATTCTCCCAATGATGTGATCCCGTTATCAAATGACATCTCATGTCCATGGCTAGGAAACCTTAACCATCCTTTGATCAACGAGCTAGTTCACTAGAGGCATACTAGGGACATTGTGTTGTCTATTTACCCACACATGCAATGTGTTTCCATTCAATACAATTATAGCATGGATAATAAATGATTATCATGAACAAGGAAATATAATAATAAACACTTTATTTATTGCCTCTAGGGCATATTTCCAACAGTCTCCCACTTGCACTAGAGACAATAATCTAGTTCACATCACTATGTGATTTACATGGTAATGAATCGAACACCCATACAGTTCTGGTGTTGATCATGTTTAGCCCTTGGAAGAGGTTTAGTCAACGGGTCTGCAACATTCAGATCCGTGTGCACTTTGCAAATATTTATGTCCTTCTCCTCGATGTAGAACCGGATGGAGTTGAAGCGTCGCTTTATGTGTCTGGTCCTCTTGTGAAACCTTGGTTCCTTGGCTAGAGCAATGGCACCAGTGTTGTCATAGAACAGGTTTATTGGATTCAGTGCACTTGGCACTACTCCAAGATCTGTCATGAACTGCTTCATCCAGACACCTTCCTTCGCTGCCTCCGAGGCTGCGATGTACTCTGCTTCGCACGTAGAATCAGCTACCACACTTTGCTTGGAACTGCACCAGCTTACCGCTCCCCCGTTAAGAATAAATACGTATCCGGTTTGCGATTTAGAATCGTCCGGATCAGTGTCAAATCTTACATCGACGTAACCCTTTACGACGAGCTCTTCATCACCTCCATAAACGAGAAACATGTCCTTAGTCCTGTTAAGGTACTTAAGGATATTCTTGACCGCTTGCCAGTGCTCCATTCCAGGATCACTTTGAAACCTTCCGGCCATACTTATGGCAAGGCTAACATCGGGTCTTGTGCACAGCATTGCATACATGATAGAGCCTCTGGCTGAAGCATAGGGGATGACGCTCATCTTTTCTTTATCTTCTGCAGTCACTGGGCATTGAGTCTTACTCAACTTCACACCTTGTAACACAGGCAAGAACCCCTTCTTGGACTGCTCCATTTTGAACTTCTTCAAAACTTTATCAAGGTATGTGCTCTGCGAAAGTGCTATTAAGCGTCTCGACCTATCTCTATAGATCTTAATGCCTAATATGAAAGCAGCTTCTCCTAGGTCCTTCATTGAAAAACACTTATTCAAATATTCCTTCACGCTTTCCAGCATTTCTATATCGTTTCCAATCAGCAATATGTCATCCACATATAACACTAGAAACGCTACAGAGCTCCCACTCACTTTCTTGTAAATACAAGCTTCTCCATAAACTTGTATAAACCCAAACGCTTTGATCACCTCATCAAAACGCTTATTCCAACTCCGAGATGCTTGCACCAGTCCATAAATGGATCGCTGGAGTTTGCAAACTTTGTCAGCATTCTCTGGATCGACAAATCCTTCGGGTTGCATCATATACAACTCTTCCTCAAGGAAACCGTTGAGGAACGCCGTTTTGACATCCATCTGCCAAATTTCATAGTTGAAATAAGCAGCTATTGCCAACATGATTCTGACAGACTTAAGCATCGCTACGGGTGAGAAAGTCTCATCGTAGTCAACTCCTTGAACTTGTGAAAAAACCTTTGCCACAAGTCGAGCTTTATAGACGGTGACATTACCGTCTGCGTCCGTCTTCTTCTTAAAAATCCATTTGTTCTGAATGGCCTTTCGCCCTTCAGGTAGTACTTCCAAAGTCCATACTTTGTTTTCATACATGGATCCCATCTCGGATTTCATGGCCTCTAACCATTTCTCGGAATCCGGGCCCATCACCGGTCCTTCATAGCTCGTAGGTTCATTGTTGTCCAACAACATGACCTCTAAGACAGGATTGCCGTACCACTCAGGAGTAGCACGCGTTCTTGTCGACCTACGAGGTTCATTAGTAACTTGATCCGAAGCTTCATGATCATCATCATTAACTTCTTCTTCAACCGTCGTAGGCTCCATAGAAACATCTTTCTTCACTGCGCTACTTTCTGGTAGAAGCAAAGGTTCAACAACCTCATCAAGCTCTATTTTCCTCCCACTCAATTCTTTCGAGAGAAACTCTTTCTCAAGAAATGTTCCGTTCTTAGCGACAAACACTTTGCCCTCAGATCTGAGATAGAAGGTATACCCGACTGTCTCTTTCGGGTATCCTATGAAGACGCATTTCTCCGCTTTGGGTTCCAGCTTTTCAGGCTGAAGCTTTTTGACATAAGCATCACATCCCCAAACTTTAAGAAACGACAGCTTCGGCTTTTTTCCACACCACAGTTCATATGGCGTCGTCTCAACGGATTTCGATGGTGCCCTGTTTAAAGTGAATGCAGCTGTCTCTAATGCATAACCCCAAAACGATAGTGGCAAATCGGCAAGAGACATCATAGAACGCACCATATCTAATAAGGTCCGATTACGACGTTCAGACACACCATTACGCTGTGGTGTTCCGGGAGGTGTCAATTGTGAAACAATTCCACATTGTCTTAAGTGACTGCCAAACTCATAACTCAGATATTCACCTCCTCGATCAGATCGCAGAAATTTAATCTTCTTGTTACGATGATTCTCAACTTCACTCTGAAATTGCTTGAACTTTTCAAACGTTTCAGACTTGTGTTTCATCAAGTAAATATATCCATATCTACTCAAGTCATCAGTGAAGGTGAGAAAGTAACGATAACCACCGCGCGCTTCGACATTCATTGGACCGCACACATCTGTATGTATGATTTCCAACAAGATACTTGCCCGTTCCATTGTTCCAGAGAACGGCGTTTTAGTCATCTTGCCCATGAGGCATGGTTTACATGTGTCAAGTGATTCAAAATCAAGTGACTCCAAAAGTCCATCAGCATGGAGCTTCCTCATGCATTTTACACCAATATGACCTAAACGGCAGTGCCACAAGAAAGTGGTACTATCATTATCAACTCTACATCTTTTGGCATCAATGTTATGAACATGTGTCTCATCACTATCAAGATTCAATATGAATAAACCCCTAACATTGGGTGCATGACCATAAAAGATATTACTCATATAAATAAAACAACCTTTATTCTCTGATTTAAATGAGTAACCGTCTCGCAATAAACAAGATCCAGATATAATGTTCATGCTTAACGCAGGCACTAAATAACAATTATTCAGGTTCATCACTAATCCCGATGGTAATCGAAGAGAGAGCGTGCCAACGGCGATCACATAAACCTTGGAACCATTTCCCACGCGCATCGTCACTTCGTCCTTTGCCAGTCTTCGTTTATTCCGTAGTTCCTGCTTTGAGTTGCAAATGTGAGCAACCGAACCGGTATCAAATACCCAGGCACTACTACGAGAACTAGTAAGGTACACATCAATAACATGTATATCATATATACCTTGTTTGTCGTTGGCTGCCTTCTTGCCAGCCAGGTACTTGGGGCAGTTCCGCCTCCAGTGACCAGTTCCTTTGCAATGAAAGCACTCAGTTTCTGGATTAGGTCCATGCTTAGGCTTCTTTGTAGGAGTAGCAACTTCTTTGCCATCCTTCTTGGTTTTACCCTTCTTGCCTTTGCCTTTGCCGTTTTTCCTGAAACTAGTGGTTTTATTGACCATCAACACTTGATGTTCTTTCTGGATTTCAGACTCAGCGACTTTCAGCATCGCAAACAGCTCGGTGACTGACTTGTTCATCCCGTGCATGTTATAGTTCATCAGAAAGCTCTTGTAACTAGGTGGCAGCGATTGAAGAACTCTATCAGTGATCGCCTCCGGCGAAAGGGTAATTCCCAACTAGGCTAGACGGTTTGAGTACCCAGACATTCTGAGTATGTGCTCACTAATAGACCCATTCTCCTCCATCTTGCAAGCATAGAATTTATCGGAGGTCTCATACCTCTCGATCCAGGCATTCTTCTGAAAGATAAACTTCAACTCCTGGAACATCTCATATGCTCCATGACGTTCAAAACGTCTTTGAAGTCCCGGTTCTAAGCCATACAATATTGCACACTTAACTATTGAGTAGTCTCCAGCACGAGCCTCCCAAGCGTTCTTAACGTCTTCGGAGGTCATGTCTTCTGGCTGGTCACCAAGCGGTGCATCAAGGACATATGACTTTTGGGACGCCGTGAGGATAATCCTCAGATTACGGGCCCAGTCAACAAAGTTACTTCCATCATCTTTCAATTTAGCTTTCTCTAGGAACGCATTAAAATTCAGGGGTGCTACTGCGCGAGCCATTGATCTACAACATAAATATGCAAAGGTTACTTAGACTATTGTTCAAGATAATGAGTTTAGTTAATCAAATTACTAAAGCTCCCACTCAAATTAACATCCCTCAGGTCATCTGAGTGTCACATGATCCAATTCACCAACTCAAGTCCGATCATCACGTGAGTTAAGGTGGCTTCAATGGTGAACATCATTATGTTGATCATATCTACTATATGACTCATGTTCGACCTTTCGGTTTCTTGTGTTCCGAGGCCATGTTTGTACATGCTAGGCTCATCAAGTTTAACCTGAGTGTTCTGCGCGTGCAAATCTGGCTTGCACCCGTTGTATGTGAACGTAGAGTCTATCACACCCGATCATCACGTGGTGTCTCGACACGACGAACTTTCGCAACGGTGCACACTCGGGGAGAACACAATTTATCTTGAAATTTAAGTGAGGGATCACCTTATAATGCTACCGTCGTACTAAGCAAAACAAGGTGCATAAAAGGATTAACATCTCATGCAATTCATAAGTGACATGATATGGCCATGAACTTGTGTTTAAGATCTCCATCTTCAAAACATCGGCATGATCTCCATCGTCACCGGCACGACACCATGATCTCCATCATCTTGATCTCCATCAACGTGTCGCCATCGGGGTTGTCACGCCCTGCAAGCTTCTACTACTATTGCTACCGTAGCGATAAAGTAAAGCATTACATAGCGCTTAATGATTGACATGCAGGTCATACAATAATTAAAGACAACCCTATGGCTCCTGCCGGTTGCCGTACTCATCGACATGCAAGTCATGAAATTCTATACATCACATGATCATCTCATACATCACATATATCTCATCATGTAATTGGCCATATCATATCACAACATACCCTGCAAAAACAAGTTAGACGTCCTCTAGTTGTTGTTGCAAGTTTTACGTGGCTGCTACGGGTATCTAGCAAGAACGATTCTCACCTACGCAAAGCCACAACGGTGATACGTAGTTTGCTTTTCAACCTTCTCAAGGACCGCCTTTGTCGGATCCGATCCAACTAAAGTAAGAGAAACTGTCACCCGCAAGCCATCTAAGCAACAAGTTGCGTCGAGGGAACCGGTCTCTCGTAAGCGTACGAGTAATGTTGGTCCGGGCCACTTCATCTCACAATCTCGCTGAAACAAAATCCGACCAAGGGAGGAAGCAATCTAAGCATCAACGCCCACAAACCTTTTGTGTTCTACTCGAGATCTCATCGAACCATCAACCTAGCTCATGATGCCACTATTGGGGAACGTCGCATGGGAAACAAAAATTTTCCTACGCACACGCAAACCTATCCATGGTGATAAGCATCTATGAGAGGGAGAGTGGATCTACATACCCTTGTAGATCGCTAAGCGGGAAGCGTTAAAAAACGCGGTTGGTGTAGTCGAACTTCTTTGCGATCCAAATCGCTGAGCGTCCCGCGATCTAATCACGAACCGTCCCGTGATCTCGTCCGATCCGTCCCGCGATCCGATCACGAACATCCCGTGGCCTTGATCACGATCCTTCCGATCTAGTACCGAACGGACGGCACCTCCGCGTTCAGCACACGTGCAGCTTGATGACGATCTCCACCGTCTTGATCTAGCAAGAGAAGGTGGAGAGGAGAGAGAGTTCACCGGAAGCATTACGGTGCTCCGGTGATGGTGGTGGAGCAATTCCGGTAGGGCTTCGCCTAAGCACAGCGGAACTACGATCTAGAGGAGAAACTATGCACCGGTGGAACGGGTAGCACGTGGCCGGAAATTCTGTCCAAAAACCACCCAATCCACTAGTATATATAGGAGGAGAGGAGAGGAGAGGCAGACAATGCCTTTGGGTCGGCCGAAATAGGAGGTGGGAAGCAATCCTACTTGACCTCCAATCCTAGTTGGAGTAGGATTGCCTCCAATTGGCTGATTTTCCACTTTTTGCTTTAGGACTTTCTCTCCTGATCCATGGGCCTTTGTGGATGTTTTCCCAGCCCACTAAGGGCTGGTTATTATTATCCCACAGCCCATGGACCTCTTGGGGTCGAAATACCCCTCCCGGAGGCCTCCCGGTACACTACCGGCACTCCCGGTATACTACCGATGAGCCCGAAACTTTTCCGGAAACCAAACTGGGACTTCCTATATATGAATCTTTACCTCCGGACCATTCCGGAGCTCCTCGTGATGTCCGGGATCTCATCCGGAACTCCAAACAAACTTCGGTCACCACCATACATAACTCTACACTACCGAAACGTCACCGAACCTTAAGTGTGCAGACCTTGCGGGTTCGAGAACTATGTAGACATGACCGAGACACCTCTACGGTCAATAACCAATGGCGGGACCTAGACGTCCACATTGGTTCGTATATATTCTACGAAGATCTTTATCGGTCAAACCTCTATGTCAAGGATTCAGTTAATCCCGTATAACGTTCCCTTTGTTCTTCGGTATGTTACTTGCCCGAGATTCGATCGTCGGTATCTCCATACCTAGTTCAACCTCGTTACCGGCAAGTCTCTTTACTCATTCCATAATACAAGATCCCGCAACTAACAATTAGTCACATTGCTTGCAAGGCTCATTGTGATGTTGTATTACTGAGTGGGCCCTGAGATACCTCTCCGTCACACGGAGTAACAAATCCCCGTCTCGATCCATGCCAACTCAACAGACACCATCGGAGATACCTATAGAGCACCTTTATAGTCACCTAGTTACGTTGCGACGTTTGATGCACACAAGGCACTCCTCCGACATCCGTGAGTTGCATGATCTCATGGTCATAGGAACATATACTTGACATGCAGAAAATAGTAGCAATAAACTGACACGATCATATGCTACGTTTGTAGTTTGGGTCTTGTCCATCACATCATTCTCCTAATGATGTGATACCGTTATCAAATGACATCTTAGGTCCATGGCTAGGAAACCTTAACCATCTTTTGATTAACGAGCTAGTCTATTAGAGGCATACTAGGGACATGGTTTTGTCTATGTATCCACACATGCATCTAAGTCTCCGATCAATACAATTATAGCATGGATAATAAACGATTATCATGAACAAGTAAATATGATAATAACTAATTTATTCTTGCCTCTAGGGCATATTTCCAACAGTCTCCCACTTGCACTAGAGTCAATAATCTAGTTCACATCACCATGTGATTCGCATTGTTATGAATCTAACACCCAATGAGTTCTGGGGCTCGATCATGCTTTGCATGTGAGAGAGGTCTTATAGTCAACGGGTCTGCGATATTCAGATCCGTGTGTACTTTGCAAATCTCTATGTCAAACCGTAAACACTGCTACCACACTCCACTTGGTACTATTTCCAAATGGCTGCTCCACTATACGTATCCAGATTGCTACTACTAATCATCCGGATAGGTGTTAAAGCTTGCATCGACGTAACTCTTTACGACGAACTCTTTATCACCTCCATAATCAAGAAACATTTCCTTAGTCCTCTGTTTACTAAGGATAATTCCGACCGCTGTCCAGTGATCCACTCCTGGACCACTCTTGTACCCCTTGAGAGACTCATGGCAAGGCACACACAGGTGCGGTACACAGCATGGCATAATATAGAGCCTATGGCTAAGGCATAGGGGACGACGTTCGTCCTTTCTCTTTCTTCTGCCGTTGTCGAGCTTTGAGTCTCACTCAACTTCACACCTTACAAATCAGATGAGAACTATTTCTCTGGCTGATCCATTTTGAACTCTTTCAAAATCTTGTCAAGGTATGCACTCATTGAAAGTCTCATCAAGCACCTTGATCTATCTCTATAGATTTTGATGCTCAACAATTAGGTAGCTTTATCTAGGTCTTCCTTTGAAAAACACTTTTCAAACAACCTTTTATGCCTTCCAGAAATTCTACATTATTTCTGATCAACAATATGTCAACCACATATACTTATCAGAAACTCTATAGTGCTCCCACTCACTTTATTGCAAATACAAGTTTCTCGTAAACTTTGTATAAACTACCAAAACTTTGATCACCTCATCAAAGTGTATATTCCAACTCCGAGATGCTTGCTTCAGTCCACAAAAGGATCACTGCAGCTTGCTCACCTTTTAGCATCCTTAGGACTGACAAAACCTTCTCGTTGTATCACATACAACCTTTCCTCAAGTAAACCGTTAAGGAAACGATGTTTTGTCATCCATCTGCCAGATTTCATAATTGAAAATGCAGCAACTGCTCACATAATTCCAACAGACTTTAGCATCGCTACGAGTGAGAAAGTCTCATTGCAGTCAACTCCTTGAACTTGTCACAAACAACTTTGCAACAAGTCAAGCTTTACAAATGGTGACATTTACCATCAGTGTCTGTCTTCATTTTAAAGATCCATTTGTACTCAACGACCTACCATCCAACGAGCAAGTCTACCCAAGTCTATACTTGGTTTTCATACATGGATCCTATCTCGGATTTCATGGCCTCCAACCATTTGTCGGAATCCGAGCCCATCATCGCTTCTCCACAGCTCGTAGGTTCATCGTTGTCCAACAACATGACTTCCAAGACAGGGTTGCCGTACTGCTCAAGAGCAATACACATCCTTGTCGACCTACGAAGTTCGATAGTAACTTGATCCTGAAGCTTCATGATCATCATCATTAACTTCCTCTTCAACTAACGTAGGCTTCACAGAAACAACTTTCTGCGCTGCGCTACTCTCTGGTTGAACAAAGGTTCAACAACCTCATCAAGTTCTATCTTCCTCCCACTCAATTCTTTCGAGAGAAACATTTCCTCGAGAAAGGATCCGTTTTAGTAACAAACACTTTGCACTTGGATCTGAGATAGAAGGTTCACCCAACTGATCTTAGGGTATTCTATGAAGATGCATTTGTCCGCCTTGGGTTCGACCTCATTAGGTGAAAACATTTTCCACACAAGTGTCGCAGCCCCAAGTATTAAGAAATGACAGCTTAGATTTCTATCAAACCATAATTCACATGGTGTCATCTCAACGGATTTAGATGGTGCCCTATTTAAAGTGAATGTAGTTGTCTCTAATGCATAACCCCAAAAATTATAGTAGTAAAATGACAAGAGACATCATAGCATGCACCATGTCCAATAGAGCATAACTATGATGTTCGGACACACAATCACACTATGGTGTTCCAGGTGGCGTTTAGTTGTGAAACAACTTTCACATTGTCTTAAGTTGTATGCCAAACTCGTGACTCAGATATTCACTTCCACGATCATATCGCAGTCATTTTTATCTTCTTGTCACGATGATCTTTAAACTTCACTTTGAATTTGCTTGAACCATTCAAACGATTCAGACTTGTGTTTCATTACGTAAATATACACTATATCTACTCAAATCATCAGTGAAGGTAAGAAAATAACGATATCCACTGCACGCTACAAGACTCACCAGATTGCATACATCAACATGTATCATTTCCAATGAATCACTTGCCCGCTCCATCCAACGGGGTCCTTTAGTCATCTTGCCCAAGAGGCATGGTTCGCATGTCTCAACCGATTCGAAATCGAATGAGTCCAAATATCCATCACCATGGAGTTTCTTCATGTGCTTTATACCAATATGACATTTTGCGGCAGTGCCACAAGTATGTGGTACTATCATTATTTAACTTTGTATCTTTTGACATCAATGTTATGAACATGTGTATTACTACGATCAAGATTTCAACAAACCATTCTCATTGGGTGCATGACCATTGAAGGTATTATTCATGTAAATAGAATAACTATTATTCTCTGACTTAAATGAATAACCGTATTGCAACAAACATGATCTAATCATGTTCATGCTCAACGCAAAACACCAAATAACATTTATTTAGGTTCGTCACTAATCCTAAAGGTAGAGAGAGCGTGCGATGTTGATCACATCAACCTTGGAAACATTTCCAACACACATCGTCACCTCACCCTTAGCTAGTTCTCCGTTTATTCCGTAGCTTTTATTTCGAGTTACTAACATTTAGCAACCGAACCGGTATCCAATACCCAGGTGCTACTAGGAGTACTAGCAAGGTACACATCAATAACTCGTATATCAAATATACTTCTGTCGATGTTGCCAGCCTTCTTATCTACCAAGTATCTAGGGTTGTTCCGCTTCAGCGACCTCTCACCTCATAATAGAAGCACTTAGTCTCGGGTTTGAGTTCAACTTTGGGTTGCTTCACTGGAGCAGCAACTGACTTGCTATCCATGAAGTTTCCCTCCTTGCTCTTACCCTTTTCGAAACTAGTGGTTTGATTAACCATCAACACTTGACGCTCCTTCTTGATTTCTACCTTCGCGGTGTCAAACATCGCGAACAGCTCAGGGATCAATACTTCTATCCCTGGTGTATTATAGTTCATCACTAAGTTCTAGTAGCTTTAGCGACAGTGACTTGGAGAACTATATCAATCACTATCTTATCTGGAAGATCAACTCCCACTTGATTCAAGCGATTGTAGTACCCAGACAATCTGAGTACATGCTCAACGATTGAGCTATTCTCCTTCATCTTACAGGCAAAGAATCTTGTTGGAGATCTCATATCTCGCAACACAGGCACGAGCCTGAGATCACAATCTTTACTCCTAGCACATCTCATATGTTCCGTGACGTTCAAAACGTTTCGGAGCCTCAATTCTAAGCCGTAATGCATGACGCACTAAACTATCAAGTAGTCATCGAAACGAGCATGTCAGATGTTCACAACATCTATAGACGACGCTAGAGGGGGTGGCGCACCGAGCGGTGCATTAAGGACATAAGCCTTCTGTGCAGCAATGAGGACAATCCTCAGATCACGGACCCAGTCCGCAATATTGCTACCAACATCTTTCAACTCTATTTCTCTAGGAACATATAAAAATTTAAGGGAGCTACAGCGCGAGCTAGTAATCTACAACATAATTTGCAAAGACACTTTGACTATGTTCATGATAATGAGTTCAATTAATAATATTACTTAAATACTCCCACTCAAATAGACATCCCTCCGATCATTCGAGTTATACATGATCCAAATTCACCAACGCAAGTCTGATCATCACGTGAGTTGAGGTGGCTGCAATGGTGAACATCAGTAAGTTGATCATATCTACTATATGACTCATGTTCGACCTTTCGGTCTCTCGTGTTCCGACGCAATGTCTGTACATGCTAGGCTCATCAAGTTTAACCCGAGTGTTCTGCACGTGCAAATCTGGCTTGCACCCGTTGTATGTGAACGTAGAGTCTATCACACCCGATCATCACGTGGTGTCACAACACGACGAACTTTCGCAACGGTGCACACTCGGGGAGAACACAGTTCATCTTGAAATTCAAGTGAGGGATCACCTTATAATGCTACCGCCGTACTAAGCAAAACAAGGTGCATAAAAGGATTAACATCTCATGCAATTCATAAGTGACATGATATGGCCATGAACTTGTGTTTAAGATCTCCATCTTCGAAACACCGGCATGATCTCCATCGTCACCGGCACGACACCATGATCTCCATCATCTTGATCTCCATCAACGTGTCGCCATCGGGGTTGTCGTGCCCAACATGCTTCTACTACTATTGCTACCGTAGCGATAAAGTAAAGCATTACATAGCGCTTAATGATTGACACGCAGGCCATACAATAATTTAAAGACAACCCTATGGCTCCTGCCGGTTGCCGTACTCATCGACATGCAAGTCGTGATAATCTATACATCACATGATCATCTCATACATCACATATATCACATCATGTAATTGGCCATATCACATCACAACATACCCTGCAAAACCAAGTTAGACGTCCTCTAATTGTTGTTGCATGTTTTACGTGGCTGCTACGGATATCTAGCAAGAACGATTCTCACCTACGCATAAACCACAACGGTGATACATAGATTGCTTTTCAACCTTCTCAAGGACCGCCTTTGTCGGATCCGATCCAACTAAAGTGAGAGAAACTATCACCCGAAAGCCATCTAAGCAACAAGTTGCGTCGAGGGAACTGGTCCCTCGTAAGCGTACGAGTAATGTTGGTCCGGGCCGCTTCATCTCACAATCCCGCTGAACCAAAATCCGACCAAGGGAGGAAGCAATCTAAGCATCAACGCCCACAAACCTTTTTTGTTCTACTCGAGATCTCATCGAACCATCAACCTAGCTCATGATGCCACTGTTGGGGAACGTCGCATGGGAAACAAAAAATTTCCTACGCACACGCAAACCTATCCATGGTGATGAGCATCTACGAGAGGGAGAGTGGATCTACGTACCCTTGTAGATCGCTAAGCGGGAAGCGTTAAGAAACGCGGTTGGTGTAGTCAAACTTCTTCGCGATCCAAATCGCCGAGCGTCCCGCGATCCAATCACGAACCGTCCCGCGAACACATCATGATCCGTCCCGCGAACTCATCACGATCCGTCTCACGATCTTGATCATGATCTGTCCCGCAAACTCATCACGATCCGTTCCGTGATCACATCACGAACCGTCTCGCGATCTCGATCACGGTCCTTCCGATCTAGCGCCGAATGGACGGCACCTCCGCGTTCAGCACACGTGCAGTTTGATGATGATCTCCACCGTCTCAATCCAGAGAGAGGAGGTGGAGAGGAGAGAGAGTTCACCGGCAGCATGACGGCGCTCCGGTGATGGTGGTGGAGCAATTCCGGCAGGGCTTCGCCTAAGCGCTGCAGAAAACCGATCTAGAGGAGAAACTATGCACCGGTGTAACGGGTAGCACGTGGCCGGAAATTCTGTCCAAAAACCACCCAATCCACTAGTATATATATGAGGAGAGGAGAGGAGAGGCAGCCAAGGCCTTTGGGTCGGCCGAAATAGGAGGTGGGAAGCAATCCTACTTCACCTCCAATCCTAGTTGGAGTAGGATTGCCTCCTATTGGCTGATTTTCCACTTTTTGCTTTAGGACTTTCTCTCCTGCGCCATGGGCCTTTGTGGATGTTTTACAAGCCCACTAAGGGCTGGTTATTATTATCCCACAGCCCATGGACCTCTTGGGGTCGAAATACCCCTCCCGGAGGCCTCCCGGTACACTATCGGCACTCCCGGTACACTACCGGCACTCCCAGTATACTACCGATGAGCCCGAAACTTTTCCGGAAACCAAACTGGGACTTCCTATATATGAATCTTTACCTCCGGACCATTCCGGAGCTCCTCGTGATGTCCGGGATCTCATCCTGGACTCTGAACAAACTTCGGTCACCACCATAAATAACTCTACACTACCGAAACGTCACCGAACCTTAAGTGTGCAGACCCTGCGGGTTCGAGAACTATGTAGACATGACCGAGACACCTCTACGGTCAATAACCAATGGCAGGACCTGGACGTCCACATTGGTTCCTACATATTCTACGAAGATCTTTATCGATCGAACCTCTATGTCAAGGATTCAGTTAATCCCGTATAACGTTCCCTTTGTTCTTCGGTATGTTACTTGCCCGAGATTCGATCGTCGGTATCTCCATACCTAGTTCAACCTCGTTACCGGAAAGTCTCTTTACTCGTTCCGTAATACAAGATCCCGCAACTAACAATTAGTCACATTGCTTGCAAGGCTCATTGTGATGTTGTATTACCGAGTGGGCCCTGAGATACCTCTCTGTCACACGGAGTAACAAATCCGAGTCTCGATCCATGCCAACTCAACAGACACCATCGGAGATACCTATAGAGCACCTTTATAGTCACCCAGTTACGTTGCGACGTTTGATGCACACAAGGCACTCCTCCGACATCCGTGAGTTGCATGATCTCATGGTCATAGGAACATATACTTGACATGCAGAAAACAGTAGCAATAAACTGACACGATCATATGCTACGTTTGTAGTTTGGGTCTTGTCCATCACATCATTCTCCTAATGATGTGATCCCGTTATCAAATGACATCTTATGTCCATGGCTAGGAAACCTTAACCATCTTTTGATCAACGAGCTAGTCTATTAGAGGCATACTAGGGACATGGTTTTGTCTATGTATCCACACATGCATCTAAGTCTCCGATCAATACAATTATAGCATGGATAATAAACGATTATCATGAACAAGGAAATATGATAATAACTAATTTATTATTGCCTCTAGGGCATATTTCCAACACGGGCCGGGTCGGGTTCGGGCCGGGATTTGCAAAGCCCAAAAAAAAACCAAGCCTGAGCCCGGACCGAAGCCCAAAATGCACTCTTTTTTCAGGCCTGAGCCCGGCCCAAAGCCCGACCCGAAGCCCGAAAACCTGTCCTGGATGCTATTTATTATTGTTTGCATGTGTAAGCCCGGCCCGAAGCCCGAAAGCCCGGCCCAAAATCCTTAAGAAGAGAAGCCCGAGCCCGGCCCGAACTATATTTCGGGCTGGAGAATGAAGCCCAAGCCCGGCTCAAATGCCAAGCCCGAAGCCCTAAGCCCGGGTTTTTTGGGTCGGGCTCGGGCCGGGTCGTCGGTCTGGGTTGTCCATGTAGAGGTTTACCTCTTCACATGATAAGAAAAATCGATCTAGTTGGCATAACTAAACCAAATATTCGAAGCAAAAATACGAGGCTATAAGTAATCATGCAAATAAGAGATCAAAGAAGACTCAAATAATATTCATAGATAGAAACTGATCATGAACTCGAAATTCATCGGATCCCAACAAACACACCACAAAAAGTCATTACATCAAATAGATCTCCAATAGACCATTGTATTGAGAATCAAAAGAGAGAGAGGAAGC
This sequence comes from Hordeum marinum, assembly GCA_022496015.1. Taxonomy (NCBI): domain Eukaryota; kingdom Viridiplantae; phylum Streptophyta; class Magnoliopsida; order Poales; family Poaceae; genus Hordeum; species Hordeum marinum. The sequence goes on along the minus strand of CM039675.1, from coordinate 449,787,543 downwards.
CATCTAGCTACTGCCTAGGGACCTATAGGTCTATGGTGGACTACTCACGCATCATCGGAGAGGCACCCATAAAGACGATGCACCCCTCTGTGATGGTGTTAGATTGGATCTCGCGGTTCTGGAACTTGCGAAGGCTGGAATCGTGTTTCTTCGAGTCTCATAGGGTTTTCTAAATATTTGGGTATTTATAGAGTTGATAGGCGGTGGAGAGGCATCCCGAGGTGCGAACAACCCTCCAGGGAGCGCCTAGAGCCTCTGGTGCGCCCTATTGTCTTGTGCTCACCTCTGCCCTCCTCTCTGGCACTTCTTTGTCCCACTGGATGTCTTCTAGCCCAAAAAATATCTCCAAAAATTTTCACGGTGTTTGGGCTTCGTTTGGGACTGATTTTCTACGAAGTAAAAAACAATCAAAAAACAGCAACTGCCACTTGGCACTATGTCAATAGGTGAGTCCGAAAAAATGATATAAAGTTGCTATAAAATGATTGTAAAACATCCAAGATTGATAATATAACAGCATGGAACAATCAAAAATTATAGATACGTTGGAGACGTATCAACATCCCCAAACTTAATTCCTACTCGTCCTTGAGTAGGTAAATGATAAAAACAGAATTTTTGATGTGGAATGGTGCCTAACATGTTCATCACATATTCTTTTCTTTTGTAGCATGGACATTTGGAATTTTAGATGATTCAAAGCAATAGTTTAGTTTTGACATAAAGAAAGCTATCCCTAGCCCATCATGCTCAATCATTGATCCATTCATGAAACACACTCAAATATTAGCTACACCTAATGCTCAAGTACGATCATAGTGCCCCCTAGGTTGGTGCTTTATAAGAGAAGATGAGACTCAAGTAAAAATAAAAATTGCATAAAGTAAATAGATAGGCCTTCGGATAGGGAAGTAGGGATTTGTAGAGGTGCCACAACTCAAGGTTTAAATTGACAGAGAAAAATATTTAGGGTGGCATGTCTTTCCTGTCAACGAAAACGATCGAGAGCTTTCAATACCTTTCCATCATAAGCGGTTCCCAAACGACCATGAGTTGTATGTTTTATTTTGGTGATGTCCTATGGTGCCTTCCGTGCTGCTCACACATGGAGGATTCCCGCTGCAGGGTGTTCCAATACGTTCATGATTCTCTTATAGTGGGTGCCTGGAGTGACAAAAGCTTACACCCGAGTAAGGGGATTGTTGCATATGGGAGTAAAGAGGACTTAATGTTTAATGCTATGGTTGTGTTTTACCTTAATGATATTCAGTAGTTGTGGATGCTTTCTAGAGTTCCAATCATAAGTTCACATGATCCAAGTATGGAAAGTATGTTAGCGTATGGCTCTTTCATATAAAACTGCAATAATGATTATCGATCTAGTTATCGATTGCCTAGGGACACATCTTTCTCTTGTGCTAGAAAAATCTTTCTACTAAACAATTAACTTAATTAATATTTATCTAAACATCCCCTAACTTTTATTTACCTATTCTTTATTTTCTTGCAAAACTATCTATTACTCCTACTAAGTACTTCTAATTTGCTTCCCGCAAAGTAGTTCCATACCTATTATAGGTAAAGTAAGCATTAGCGTGCGTACATTTGTATCGGTGGACAATTGAACTTGAGGGAATATTAATTCTTCCTATAGCTCCTCGTTGGATTTGACACACTTACTTATCAAAAATGGCTACAAGTGATTCCCCACACTTGTGGGTTATCACAGACCTAGGCCGCTTTGGGAGGACACTCAGACAACGTTGGTTATGGCACCAATAGAACGACCCAGATCGGCCATGGTCTGGATCACAACTACCTTCTGATGCCTCTGACTTCGCCATGTTCAGAGCCTCCATGACAATCTCCCTTAGGGACGGGCAGAAGACCCCTTTCTGTTATGACAACTATTATGGAAAGGGGGCCTTACGGCATCGGTGCCCGGGCTTGTTTGCCATTGCAACTAGAAAAAATAGGTCGGTGCATGATGAGCTACGGAACGAGGCCTAGATCCGTGTTGTCACTAAGATGAATGCACCAGATCAACTAAAAGAATTCATTGAGTTGGCTTTGAACGTTGCCTCGACTTCCCTCTACCCTAATACCTCTGATGGCATCTCGTGGAACTGGAGCACAAACGGCGAATACTCCGGTAACTCATCCTACCGAGCACAATTCCTCGAATCGTTCCAGCGGTTCCATAGTGACAAAATTTGGAAGGCACACATGGAGTGAAAGTGCAAGCTATTATCCTACCTAGTCCTCCACAATAGGATCCTTACGACTGACCATCTCGCCATGCTCGATTGGCCACATGACCCCGTCTTCCAACTTTGCCTCCGTGCCCACGAGAATGCAGAACACCTATGCAAGACCTGCCCGTTCACTACTGCAGTGTGCACCTTGTCCTGACTTGGGTGAGAGAGTCGATGACCTTTGCTCGAACTACTGCTTCCCCCTCAATTGACGCCTAGTGGGATGTTGGCCTCATGAATACAGATAACAGTCTAAGAAGGCAGTGCATCGGCTACCTCATCTATATTATGTGGAATGCGTGGAAGGAATGGAACCGATGAATCTTCGAAGGCACTAGACTAACCTACGTCGAGGTGGCGTACCTAACCCTCGAGGAGATCATGCAGTGTGAGCTGGCATTCCGGCGAAGAGCGATTCAAATTCATGAGTAGTTAGCATGAGGCACTTCGTGTGATCTTCTAGATCTTGGGTTTTTCGGCATGTCCCCTCCCAAAGCATGCCACTTTGTACATATTTTCCTCTTCTTAATGAAAAGGCAGCGCTCCTGCCTATTCCTAAACAAAGATGTGTTACCCTTAAATTGGAGTATGAGTCGCCTTGATTTTTTTTGATTTTTAGGTATATAAGACGATATTTATCGCAACACACTCATGATCCGTGTGTAGCGAATTATATGATGTTTTGATCAATATTTCAATGTTAATTTTTGTTCTCTATGTCTCAGTTTGTCGTCCCGTGGAAACGCATGGACACCCAACTAGTTTACATAAACCGGTTGTTATTGTGACCGTTTAACTAAAAAGAGGAAAAAACTAAACATATATAGGACGATCTCCTCGTATGCGTGGCCGCACTGCCCTACCGGACGGCTGTCTCCGTCCATTCGGTCGTCGTCATCCGTCCAACGGCGAAACAGCGTCATAGGGCCGTGGCATCCTTGTTCGACAGCTCTCTTCCGCTCGCGGAGGAGCTGCTCCTATTGCGCCATGCGGAGGGACCACTCCTTGCCGATCTTCGCGAGCTCGCCGTCATGGTGTCGACGATGCCTGGCGGCTGTCTTGAAGTGGTCACGGAGAGCGCTCACGCCACGGCAAGGTCCGGGTCGTCCTTGGCCCATTCCGGCACCATGCCCATCTTGGCGAACGTGGAGCGACGCTAGGGGACGCGGGCTCGTGCTTCATGCGGTCGTCGATGTGGAGGCCGCTGTTGCGCGACGGGGACGGCTCATCCTTGACCAACTGAAGGTGGATGCTGGCTTGTTCTTGGCATGGACCCATGGCGAGGATGGTGGCGCGTCCTTCACTCGCGCCGGTGATGGTTCTGTCGGTTCCATCTGACGGGACGAACACGGGAAGAGGGGAAAGGAGGAAGGAACGGTGCTGCTCAATGGCGCCGGGAAGGGGGAGGAAGGTACGGCACTGCTCAATGGCACCGGGAAGGGGGAGGAAGGTACGGTGCTTTGCTCCTCGGAGCCGGAGTGTGCCTTAAATAGCCGCGGCGAGGGCAGGCGGTGGGGTGGCCAGCGCGCTTCAATGTAGCGCAACTGGTGGACTTGGTTCCTCGGAATGCGACGTACGCATCGAAGCGGCAAGGGCCGAGATGTCGCCTCTGTCTGCGTTGCCTTCCTGTCCGGTCAAATCGCGGTTTCAATGAAGGCCGCTGCATGCTTTGAGCCAACATGAATGTGGTGCAGCGAGCAGCGAGGCACGTCGAATGGGAGGCGTGGGGAGGACGGCTAGGGTGTTTTTGGTGGGACACGACGGTCAGAATCGGGCAAAATAGTGGTCCAGACTCTCGCAAATCTCTCCATATTTGTCTCCGGTTTACGGGAGAAATGACATCCGGACCGTCATGCGGACAGATACAGATCGACGTTGGATGACTTTAGTGGTCCGGACCGCGTGATCCAAACGGTTGTGGAAGGTTTGCGGCTCCGTCTTGAAGATGCCCTTATCTTTACCTAATAATAAAGTACGGATAACTTCTGGTCGTACGTCATCATAATTACCCTCGAAGTTGGCGAGAATTACCCATTAATGTCACCTGTAAGTCAAAGAAAACAATTTGTTTTTTATTTAAAAAATCGCATTCGGTTCATTCGGTTCATGTTGTTATATGTAAGTTGATACAGTCCAGTATTTTTCGATCCCGGTTTTACCCTCATTTTCTCTTCCTTTTTCTTCTCTTAAGCGCACTAATGGGCCGGCCCAAGTGCGAGCCATGGTGGCCCCTGTTTTCTATTTTTTCTCATTTCTGTTTTTGTTTTTTCTTCTCTATATTAATTCCGAATTTAAAAAAACAAAATTTTGAAAATTAGCGAGTTTTTAAACAAGGAGGAAAATGATAAAATGCTCATGAGTTCAAAATATTGCTCACATATTATGAAAAAAAATCATGATTTCAAATAATTTTTCATGAAGTAAAAAATGTTCATGATTTTTAAAAATGATCCAATATTCAAAGCATATTCAAGAATTTGCAAAACATGGCCATCAGCTTTTGGAAAATTTCACAAAAACTAAAACAAATCCGTAAAATAATGAACAAAATGAACTGTCGCTTAGGTAAAGGTTTTATTAGGAGATATGTAGAGGTCCTAACAAAATTTCAAAAAGTTGCGAGTTTTGAAAAAAAGGAGGAAAATGATAATGTGTTTGTGAATTCAAAAAATCATAAAATGTTCATGAGTTCAAAAAATTGCTCACGTATTATAAAAAAATCATGATTTCAAATAAATTTTCATGAAGTAAAAATTGTTCATGATTTTAAAAATGATCCAATATGCAAGGCATATTCAGGAATTTGCAAAACATGGCTATCAGCTTTTAGAAAATGTTCACAAAAATTAAGACACATCCATAAATAATGAACAAAACGAACTGTCACTCAAGTAAAGGTTTTATTAGGAGATATGTAGAGGTCCTTTATGATTTTATGTAGTCCCTCGCGTCGGGTGAAAAAAGGTTTACGTGTTTTATACAACGTTGAGCCCCAACAAAATTGACACAACTTTCTATGGGTTAGTTTTTTTAAGCTATCTTAAAATGACTAAATGCCTATTTTACGTGTTCAAAAAAATGTCTATTTTGCTTCCATGCATAGCTATGTTGATTCTGGTACCAAAATACTGGTTATGATAAACACCGCTACGCTAAGTTAAGGCGAGACACATCATTCATCAATCTAGCTCAAACAGGGTTTGTCAATACAGTTTGCTCGGCCACAAAAAAAAATTGTGACACCTTAGAAAATCAAGTCGCGATGAGCATCATATATTTAGTTTCTGAAATTACATTTTAAAAGTGCCTTATGTCATTGTGACATCACTTAGGTATACTTTGCCAAATGATTTTTTAAAATCCTTATCTCATCCTTGCATTTGATTCATATTATTTTTTATTTTTTATCTATCACACCTAGTTTTTCTTCCATTGCAACGCACAGACATATTTACTAATATGTTTTTAATGTTTGAAAATGTGGGGCTGGCCAAATACATACTACCGTCCGAGATGCGTGCCCCTACAAATTTCTGGTACACTCGCGCGCGATCGCCAACCTGCCCTGACGCGCGGCTCATGGACGCTAGAGCACCCAGCATGTACGCATCGCACTCTGCATCTCACCCATGTTCTCATATCAATCGGCCACTCAGGTCAACCGATCGGTGTACCCCGTGTTCGCGCCTCTGGCATCGTCCCATCCGCGCGAGTCAATCCTACCTAAATATGTATCGATATCATATGAAACTCCCAGTTCCACTTACCAGTGCCGGCCACTTCTCAGCAACGACAAACCGTACTCGTCGAAGCAACCACCATCTCCACCTTGGGCAGCATCGACCAGAGAAGGAACAGTAAAGACAGTGGTCGGGCGAGGTGCGCAGGGCAGGAGCGCCCTGCGCAACCGTCGAGTCCGCCCGGCGGTCGAGGTCGTGGTACGCGTGTCACGCCGTTACCTAAAGAGACTTGCTGGCCGTAGTTGCAGGTGATCATCAGTTGCAGACCTGCACAGCTGCACTGCAGGTCTCTAGCGCCAAGCCGTGCGGTGGTGGCGGAGAGGCACGCGGCGGCCGTCGAGCGGCTGGGCTGCCTGTAGTCCGACGGAGAACAACCGCACTACTCTGGCCGAAAACCGGTCCCGTGCGCCTGGGCCCTGGGCCGTACCGGGTCGGTTGACTCCAGCCTGCAGCGTACCACCAGATCACGACACGCCGGGCCGGGGGAGTCATGTCGTGCGGGAGGTCCCTCATCTTTGCACTGTTTGCCGGCGGCCCATCAACCGTCGTGGAGCACTGCCCGGGTCTCCCGCGCCGCACTGGTGTGGTCGCCCGTTGCTGCACGCGGAGGGAGACGGCACCAGACACGGCAATGTCAGGTCCCAGTCTCCGCTCGTGCTCGTGCGGAGTGGAGGCGAGAGGGAGGGATACACCCCATACAGTGACAGGCGACGGGTCGTGGTGGCCAGCGCCGGTAGAATCTGGTTCCCGGCGCGCGTGGACGTCGCTATATTCTCCGCGGGCTTGATTGATGGATGGTGCTTTCATGCCAAGCCCGTCAGAGAATCTCCTCTCCAACAAAAAGGTCGATGGGAACCAACCAGGCGCTGTGGACGGCGGGCTTCCGGTGAACTTCGGCCTATCGTTCAGCGACAGGTGTCGTGGATGCTCATTTTCCTTTGACGGCCGTCGATGCTCTTCGACTTCCCTGGCTCATGCAGCACCGGAATGTCCTCACTTTCACGGTGTCACTGTTCGTAGACCGGATATCCTAACGGGGTGACAGCTCAGCCCAATACCGCTATAGTCAAAGCTCAATTCATTTCTGAATGTCATTGCTTGATTTATCAGTTCATGGTATTGGAATATTTATTATTTTTAATGGAAAGAACAAAACTAGTAACAAACATCTTATAACAGACCGTGCTTTGTACCAACTCCGCCAGCCCTAGATGGAAATATGGATTTTGATTTTGCGGCACTTGTGCCCACAACTGTTGCCCCTACTTCGTCTACTTGTTGTGCCGACTTCACCAACTTCGCATGGTACCGATTTCCTCTTGTTTTGTATGTGCAACTGATTCTTTAATGGGGTGAGTGTTGAGACCTACTTCTTTCTCATTTTTTTCGTTTGTACAAGAAAACAATGGTTTGTGTCTAGCAAGATAGACACTTCATATGGCAAGGAAGTCAAAAGCTACCCTTACTAATTGTATGTCTGACATTTTCCCTTCCAGGATACATTTTTTCCTTAACAACTACCATACAAGACATGCTAGTAGGTAGGTTATTGTTGGTGCATTTGTTTTCCTTTTCTTTCGTTTGCTTGTATTTCAGTTTTGGGATGGTGCAAATCCATCTGTCAACAATTCATTTATATTACCCCTAAAAACCATTAATTTATATATTTCAGTAGTGTCAACCCAAGTTATGGTCTTTATCTCAAAATATTCTCTGTTGTTCTGAAATAATTATTGAAATAAAGCACAAGGAAGCATCACATCGGTATCAGGGACGGAGTTGCCATAGAGGCACTAGTGTCAGCTAATACCGGTTATTTTTGTAATTTCTTTATTAATTTTGTACTAATCATTTTTAATTGCATAGAAATTTGATTTACATGACACCATAGGGATTTTTTTTAACTTCTTTCTTGATCGGTATGATGTGTTGACAAAGCCAATACGAGTTGTTCTTCTCTGGAACTCCATAGTTCTTGCACACCACTACTTGCTACTGTCTGAGTAAAATCTCCCATATCTACGAGATTTGTTCTAGTTATGTTGTCTTACATGATCATTGTCTCCCTTGCACTGGTTTACTAGGTTAATCACTTATTTGTACCATGTGGCCTCGTAGTTTCGCCTGACCGTCTCCACGTGTGTTTCCCGCTGTTGTAGTAACCATCGGATATTACAATGTGATTTACTGTGTCTCATGTCTTTTTTTCAACCTGACCATCTGCCACCATATTTTCAACCATAGATGATGTTTATGCCTGTAATCGTTGCATCTTGTCTCTTTGGCAAGAACCAAGAGATGTAAAGTAGAGACAACAGCACAACACCCTCTGGTGAAAGGAACACTGAGTTTTACCGAAGGGGAAGAGTCTGGAGAGAAAAACACATTGTGAAGTCAAAGATTGCAAGTGAGGGATCAGAAGAAAATAAACTAGGAGAATGTGAAATACTACTCCATGGAACTAGGAGTATGCAATGGGAGTGACTACTCATAGTGATTGTAACATAGGTAGTAATATGCATGCCACGTAGAGAGAAAAGGTGATGTGACAAGTAACTAAAGAGGAGAGACAAAAATGAAGTAACATAATATTACCATCACATAGCATTTTCTAATGATAAATGGCTCAAGTACAAAATAATAATTAAATGAAGGTATGTGTTATTACACATATGACACTACCCACTATGTAAGTCAGTTTGCTCCCGCGTCTGTTTGCGGACAGGGAAGGACCAGTCATCGAACACAGATGTGGGAGCCGTTGATCCAACGTTGACGCATACAATTGAACCCGCATTTCTACAGACCGGACAAAATTCATGTAAACTCGATAGAATTCATCAAAGTTTGAATATAAAATAGCACAAATCATCCATACATAGCATGCAAATAATTCTAGTACAATAATAGTTCAAATTCAACTAGATTAACCAGATGATCAACAAGTTTTTCATGAGCAGACCATGTCATCCCACACATACCGTCCTTCAGCTTCGTCCAACAATGTATGTACATGTGTACATCACAACGGTGCGTATGGGATACACAATGTGTAGAGCAACATTCGATGAATGAATGATCCAATTGACAAGTTAAGCAAGAAAAGGCTAAACTTACGATCTCCTCCGCTGCTGTGCGAAATGTCCACCTTGCCACCAGCCGAGCAACTATGTCAGAAAAATTGGTGATGGTGGTATGGATGGCATACCATCGATACAATAACAACCTCATAATTCGTTGTTGGATCATGTGCATGTCGTAGGGCGCAATATGATTTTGCTCGTGAAATGAATCATGCACGTGCTATCACAAGAGCCCCCTTGTGTGCATGCCTACGAAATCCGCGAATACGACCAACCACGCATCGCACAACAACTCATCTTCTATGCTCGAGTATCCCGCCATCCTCCGTACTCTAAAAAAAGACATGGCGTTTGAATATTAGCTCAATGACATTTTGACCGAAGATCTACCGGACACGGTGACCACCATGGATGTCATCGAAAGGGGAGGTGGAGTGTACCTAGCTACGGACGGATCTTGGATGGACTACGCCATCGTAAAAGCTGAGCGGGCGCGTCGGTGCCGGTTGTGAGGGTCCGACAATGCCTGTGTAGCGGCTGGAGAGGTACATCGATGGTGAAGGAGGATGTTGAGGATGCAAAGCAAGGAGGAGAAGGGACGGATTGAAAAAAATGGGACCAGGAGGAGGGATTCAGTGGGCCGGAGGTGTGAGAGTCCTACGTGGCTGCTGTCCGGACTCCCGTAATGCCACCTCCAGTTTGTCTCGAATTTGCAGGAAAAAGTACGTCTGGATCGATACAAGAACGCGTTGGATGGCATAACACGTTTGGACCGCATGGTCTTACCTTATGCAGACAGTTTAGGGTCGGCAATAAAGATGGCCTTATCCATCCGAGGGTCACCCAGCCAGGACTGCATGCATCTATTCTTTCCGTTCCTAAATATAAGTATTTTCAGATATTTCATTATGAACTACTCCTATATGCTATGAAAAGATATTGACATCTACAATACTAAATCTATATGCTATGAAAATTAATATCATGATGCATCTAGTAATATGGATTTCATATGAATGTTGATACTTTGTTCTATAAAGTTAGTCAAAGTTTATGAAGTTTGACTTTGACCAAATCTTATATGTGAATTAAAAAGAAACGGAAGGAGTACATATGAAACGAAATAAGTGAACCCACTCTTCAAAATATGTCTATATACATCCATATATAATTCATAATGAAAACTAAAAAATGATTTACGTTTAGGAACAGAGGAAGTACTCATCACCGATCGGTGATGAAACCTCTCTGCGGCGCCCAATCATAGGGCCTGTCGTCTCCAACTCTGCGCAAGGGATGCATGCACGAAGCAGGCATGCAAGTCAGCGATGGCACACTGCGGCGGCGGGAAAGGAAGAAGAGAAATACATGGGCGCGCGCGCGCGGCGACCACGCGCAGGAGCTAGTCGTTGCGAGCAAGTAGGTAGCACCCCTGCCCCTGCGAGTACCGATGAAGAAGGTGTCATTGGCCATATCACATATTCTTCCTTATCCATCCACGCAGCCATGCAGTCGGGCTAGGTAGCTACTGCAGCGCATGGAAGAAGAAGACGGCCGTTGCCTCCCCTCGATCGGTTAACTCCTCGGTACTGGAAACCGGATAGCCTCGGTATGCCAAACCTTTGTGTCGACGCGGATAGATTTGATCCATCAATCCATGGTGGGATGAGGTGGTTGACCAATCCAGTTGTACGTCCGCCATGCCTCCAAGGAGATCACTACACATTAAAGTCTCCTCTTATTCTCTTTCAGTTTCATTTCGTTGACCCTGGCTGGTTACGTGGTCGATCCTGTCCGTGCATATCCATGTCGATCCTTTGAGCCGGCGACATTCCTTCCATGGCACTCTTCTCATAGCATGCAGATGCAGTGACTCCAACCCAGCCTTTTTTCCCAGTGGTTGACTAGGGTCTAGGACAAGTCACGAGTATCAATTTCATTTGCTGAAGCTTGTTGGAGCAAATCAGCATACTAGCTAGCTGATTTTTTTACTAGAAAATGGAAGATACTTGTAAAGTTTTAGTTGTAACGAGGATAAATATTCTTTGCATCAGATATTCGTCGCATCATGTAGGCTCTGACCAGATATATTCGTTATGACGGCATATCTGAGCATGGACAACCTAGTTTCAACAAAACTCAATGATCGGTTCCTATATAAAACATATCAATCCTACATGGTCAAGCCAACGTGGTGAGTTCACATCCATTTGATGATGTCAAGGAGCTCCCTTGCACACATCTTTCTTCGTCTCTTTGATGATTTGCGCGTCATTAGCGACAAGTTCTTTCACGGCATATTCCACTGCAATGCCATTATACCCTTTTAACCAAATGCATCATTTTTCCACCGACGTGATGTCCTGATCAGTGCTAATGTTAACTCATACTCTATGCGAGCCATGCTTATCAAGGAGAGGACCGAATAATGAATATGCTGCAAAGCAAGTTTTTGTTGTTGCTTAAATCAAGTTCATTCTATCGTTAAATCTAAAATTGATCAAGTCGCAATAATGCATTAGTAATCGTTCGGGCAAGGCATTCCTTCCTTGACACTCTTCTCACAATAGTAACATCGATCAGCCTTTTCCAAGTGTTGATTATAGCAAAGCAGGAGAGTAGGAGCATCTGTTGAAGCTTGTTGGATCATCTTATCATAGCGAATTATCACTTATAAAGTTCTTATTGTAACGAGGTAAGTGGAGTACTTTAAACCAGATATATGTCGCATTGTGTCATAAGAGCTAAATTCCATGCTTAAATCTAGTCCATTGTGTTCTCCTAATTATTATTTCAAAGCTAAATTTATTTTCAAAAAAAAAGCTAAATTTGATCAAGCTATGATGCAATGAATATTATTTCAAAGAAGAGGAAAATTATATGTAGAAAATTGATCTAGTCCATTGTGTTCTCCTAATTATATGTAGAATGCAATTCACTGCAAACTTAAGTCCTTATAATACACTAAATCAAATTTAAGCATTAACATCCTAGTTTGAGCCATATTTAACGCTGAGTCCTGATATGTTTTCTTTTTAACGAGGAAAAAGCTTCATCTATTTTACAGAGTGTAAAAAGGAAAAATAAAACAATGTTACAGACAACGCTGCACTTTTGTCAGCCACTCGGGCACCCTGGTTTTTTTTAGACAACCTTGCGAAACTTTTTATTAATTCGTCATAATATTTACAGGGATGGAAGAAAGATCACCCGGATTGCCTAACCATACATGACGACCAATCCCAAGTGATAGGAAATGCTTCACTAAGTTGTGAGCTTCGGTGTTCGAGCTCCTAAATTCATGAGCAAAAGAGCAAAAATTAAAACTGCTAGCTCAGTCTAAAATCTCCCGAATGATGGCTCCATACATTGGCGCACTCCTCTGCTTGATATCATCAATCACGGCCTTATAATCAAATGCTACGCGTATGCGTTGTTCGTATAGATCATCCGCCAAAGCCAACAACTCACGGACTACCACAGCTTCAAGTGTTGTGGGATCATTAATACTGGTGATAATCAGCAATGATGCCCCCCAAAACATGTCAAAATCAATCGTCAAGATAGAGGGGAGCGAAAAAGGGTCTCGACTATGTCGACAACGTTACAAGAGGGGGAAGCCAACACCAAAAAGAAGAAGAAGAAGATAGTTGGGCCTCACCCATATCCGGTAAGGAAGCATCACACAAGAAGTCTGGGTCATCACAAGCCTTCGGACTGACGCTATATGTAACAAATCCACACACCAGCCAAGTCCAGGATTGCCACCCTTGTGGTCTTTAGCCATCACCCTACGGCTCCACACCGCCCTCCGGAGTCATCGGATATGTGGACCCTAAATATATGCCTTAAACCAGAATTATATGCTTAAATGCGGTCCACTATGACGTAAAAGCTAAATTTGATCAGTCTGTAATAATGCAATGAATATCTTATTCAAAGCATGTGTTGTCATAATTATAGGACGTGTATGGAATGTGATTCCCTTTGCTGATACTCCTGGGAGCATCTTTCGCAATTATACAGCACAATCCACTTGGATAGAAAGATCATTAGCATTTTATTGGACTACAAATACGGGATACGTACAGAAGATGGAGCAGAACATGTTCTTCTACATGCTGCCGCCTCCTTTATCCATTATCCGGGATGGGCTTTGTCTTCTACTAGGTCTTCTTTAGGAAATGAATTCGTGCTTTCTGCAAAGCCCCAGCTGCTGCTTGCCTGCTTGCTTGTCAAGAATATAATGATTGATTGATACATATATATTTTTATCTTTTTCGAGGGAATATATATAAGCTTTAATCTTTGTAGGTAATGTAGGCACTAATCTGGATGAAACGAATGATGTATAGATGGCCACGTTGTGTAGATGCTGATATCGAGAGATATAGCATTATATCTGCTTTTGCATTGGATATTTTTCATCACTTATTTGATCTGATCACCCTCCACTTGTGTATAACTCATCATCATGGCACTGATCCTAGTATAGTACAAGGAGGAGGTGTGCAACATGTACACAACATCTTCCTTGAAAACCGCTGCTGTGGGAAGCGAAAAATGCGGCATCGTATCTACGCCAGCTTGATCAGCCTTAGAGCATCTCCAACAGATAAGCGCAAGTACGATGCGTAAAAAAGAATTTACAGCACGCACAAGGACGTTTTGCGCGCGCGAGTAGGCAGTTGCTTCATTGGACGCTGTAAATTTTAGCACGGCGCCGTAGCGCTTCAGCAGGCGCGCTAAAACTACAGTGCGCCGCATTTCAACCATGGTTCATTTCTCGTCGATAGTTCATAGATAAAAATGATAAAAAAAACATAGTTCATAGATAAAAGACGATAAAGAAACATAGTTCATAGATAAAAACTAAAAAAAACATACTTCATAGCTAAAAAACGATAAAACTACTCCTCGCCGTCTTCCTCCGAGTCGGTGATGTCCTCTCCTGACTCCTCCGTCGTGACGAAGGTGTCATTCCACCGTTCATCGTTGGGGTCCCAGGTCGACGCTTCTTTGAGCTCGATGTCGAAGAGCGCGGCCTTCTTCCGCATATGTATATCCTCGCGATAGGCGACTCGCTTCGCCTTCCTCTTTGCCCTCCTTTGCGCGAAGAACTCGCGCTCGTCGAGAACGTCCTGCGGAAACCGTTCGCGCCACGCCGTCATGGCCTGCTCGTCCGTCTCGGCGATGCCGAGGTGGCACTCCCGCCTCCGGTTCTCACAACGGTCCTCTTTGGTGACAAGCCGCGGGGGAGGCGCGAGACGCTGCGCCCACTCCTGCGTCATCACCTCGGAGAAGTTCATCTCCCTATGAGGCCGTCGGAGGCACCACGCCGCCGCGTTGTACGCGCGGACGGCCTCGTCGACGGTGTCGAATGTGCCGAGGCCGAGGCGCATATCGCCAAAGCGGATCTCGGCGTAGAAGGTGCTGGAGGGGCACGCATGGACGATGTGGTAGCCCGAGCTTCCCTGGTAGCGCGCGGCCACATGTAGACGCGGGGACGACAAGGTGAGAAGGAAGAGTGAAGGAGAGTGACGTGTGGCGAGGCAAAGCGGTTGGGACGGCGCGTGGCGAGGTGAAGCGATAGAGAGGGCGCGTGGAGGGACGCTAAATTTATAGCCCGCGCACGTCAACCCGTACCAAAACTACTGCACGCGTCCCTTTTTTCCCACATGCACCGCTTTTTTTGCGCACCATTTTTTTCCTAGCCAGCGCGCGGCGTGGGCGTGCGCGCTAAAAGGCATGTTTTTCTCGTGTGCGCGGTTTTTTTTACGCGTCTGTTGAAGATGCTTTTACATAAAGGATATAAATGTCATATATAGTGAATATTCCACCGATGTGGATCAACTTTGTTATTCAAACGTCACAAATGATGTACCGATTTCATTAATCAAATAGAAGAGTCGAAGAATAGTGTGTGAAAGCATCCACAGAAAAGCATACTCTCCCGCCATAGTGAACACACTTTTTTGTTTCTTGCCAAAGCCCAACTATACACTTCTCTTTGGTGTTCATAAGCAGTGTCGCAGGAGCAATATAGCGATCTTTTTTTTGTCACATTGTCAGAATTGAGGCGATTTTGCCTAAAAGAAAGAAGGATTGAGGCAATTTCATTTCCCTGCTTGCCACCTATCGCAGTGTGGGGTTGTCAACCATGGAGGAAAATCATTGTGTTACTCCACCTAAGGGCGCAATGTGGGAGTGCAAATTGGGGCCGCTTAGGCCATCCTGAACAGAAAGCGCTTGCGCAAATAAAATAAATGTAGTATAATTAGAAACCCAACTTAGCGCCTCCTGTTTCAACCGTAGGCATTAATTAAGGGTGCCAAGAAAACCAGTTGTCATGCTCAATGCTTTATCTCGCATGGCCAAAAAAATGTCCAAGCCCTCGGTTCCACGTTTTGTCTTGATGCGGTACCTCAACAGCGATGCCAGGATTTGATGGCCCAACTGTCTGATCGACGAAAAGAAATCAATCATGCGCCATACGTTAGAACATCTACAGTCGGACACATCATATCTCTCTTAACCGATCGGTCACAAAATGTCAACTCAATCGGTTCCTTCAAACGGGTCTCAAACATTCGGGCTGACCGGTATTCTTATATTTATCCAAAATATAGGACAGATATGAGAGAATCCGGGCACGCCCGTTGGGCCCACGGTGGCTCGCATTGACCCCGTATATATTCGTCATCATTCGCTTGTCGGACCGAACCCTAGGTATTTCATTCCACTCCCCTCCACTCCCATCCGCCACCCTAACTCACCCCCGGCGATCTCCGGCCTTCTCTGTCATGGCGGGCAGCGGATCCGAATCCTTCATCTCCATATCCGTCGGCCACGAGCTCATCTCACGAGGCTCCGAGGAGAAGATGGGCGTCCGGCTTATGCTCCGCCGCTCCCGGGAGGCTGCCGTCCGACGATAGCGCTCGGACTCGCAACGCCGGGAATCCATTGCATCGGCATAGCCGGTACTTGGATCTGGCATCCCTGCCTCACCGGAGGCGGTGCAGTCCGTCTGGCGTCCGAACAACGTGGCGGAAGCGCACCCCACCCACCCACCCCCACCCCGGTTGGCACGCCGAGTACGAAGCATGGCCGTCCTCAGACGATATCATGGTGTGGCGTGCCCGCCGGGCGAGGCAGCGGGTACGGGAGGCGACGGAGGCCCTCGCAGCGGTGGACGTTGGAGAGGCAGAGTCACACTCTCCGGCGCCCCGTAGGGTGCACCAGTGCGGGCGTCGCAACCACATCGTGGTGGATGTCGGCTCCTCCCAGAAAGGATCCGTCATCGACCTCACGTCCATCGGCACCATCCGGGTTACGGGCTCTGACGAGAAAGAGTAGGGCATGAAAGACGACGGGAGATCGAGTCCCGTGAGCCGGCTAGTGTCCCATGTCCTACTCTACCTCGCTGGTGACCGGACCCACACTACGAGGGCGTAGCCAGCCGCCAGACATGGGCGACGGAACAAAACGACCTTCGTTTATTATTAGGTTTACGTTGCATCTAATAATATGGATTTAAGGTTTCTAATTTGAGGTATTTGAATGAAAAATGCATTATTTAAAACGTGACCGATCAGTGTTTACGGACGCGTCCCTAGACGTTTGAGGAACTGAATTTATAAGTTCTGGCTATAGATGCTTTTAGCGACAACCGTTGGAAATGGCCTTACAGATGTCAGTCCCTCGTGAAAATAGCATGTTCCAAACACTACAGAGATTTACTTAGCTTCAGATTTGTTATCTTATTCCTCTTACTTTTTTGGTTCAAAAACCACTTTATTGTAATAATTGCCCCTTTTGAACACAGAGAATAAGTAGTAGCAGAGAATTATTTTCCCCAAACCGGTTCCATTGCCTCTCAATAATGGAACGAACACTGTCCACTATCCAACTGAAAATAACAGCAACGCTAGTACTCAGCAGAAGTATGACTCCGCCTCAGAATCTCAGCTGCCTTTTGGCGACATTTTGGTAGCATGTTAGCTGTATTTCAATCAGCAGAATAAACTGAAGAACTGACAAATTTGATTCGATCCTACCGTTATCTCCTTCATCTGGGCCACTCTTCCAGTATTCAAATTCTTTTTCTTATTCCCGTCTACGTTCTACTTTCTCCGGAAACCATATCTCCACACATATGTTATCTGTCCTAACTTGAAGCCTTACCTCTGAAGAAATGTGCGTAGAATTTTCTGCTATCTTCCACCCAAACGGGCAGATGGCGCGTCTCGGCAGAAAGTATTGCAGGCAGGTATCTGTCAGAATAAATTCCTACTTCACCTGACTGAGGAGAAAAGAAATAAAAAGTAATATCCCCTACTCCACTTGGAAACCTGAGGTTCTCCACCCGTAAGGATCTTCAGCGTGCTACTTATATGCAGTTATGGTAATTCCCAAAAAAAACTCATGGTACTAAAACGTGCTACAACGTGATCATACATGTGAAATTCTGTATGAGGACATGCTTTCTACATGGACATAAATTGAGACTATTGATCTAAAGAAAAATACATCCTCCGTCCAGAATTAGTTGACGCTCAAATGGATGTATCTCCGGATGGGGCGAGTACTAGACAAAATTTGTACTAAAACGTCATGCTACATTAATTTGGAAAATCAGCTATTTGCATCTATGCAAATGCAATGCACATATAAACATGTCTTTACAAAAAAAAATGGATGTACACATCCTTAACTATGCGCTATAGCCTGGTGTAGTAAGACCAAGGGGGCATACAGTATGCAGTAGCACCTTTGAGGTGTACTACTAATGCACACCAAAAACACATTTCGACATGTGAACAAATTAAAGTAAAATCTACAGCGTATGTATCATATATATGTACCATCCTAGTTGACTTGTGTTTCACATTTAGAACTAAAGTTTCATGACATGGTATATACATGTTACATGAGTATTGCTGATTTTAATCGAAACTTCTAAAGACGCTTTAGATGTAAAGCTGGGCGGAAGGACTCGAACCTCTGAGTAACGGGACTATAACCCGCTGCCTTGCCACTTGGCCACGCCCCATTTTAGGTTTTATGTGATACTAATAACCGGTGGCTCAATTTTCTAGATAATGAGGAAAAAGTTTGAAACATGCCACAGAGACTCTAGTGCATAGTGCACCTAGGTTGCTCCCCATACTACAAATAAGCAATCATTACAAGGTGAGGGCGATTGCAACGTTGGTTAAATACTTATATATCTGGAAAATTGAAATAATAAATTTTCATATAGAACCAAGCATATGTTTGATAGGAGTGGAGTGATTGTCCTCCAAACTCAGCAGGAAAATCAAATTCCAAGTTGTAAGGCATATTTTTGTTAGTGGAAGATGATAACTATGATCATACTCAGCAGGAAAATCAAATTCCAAGTTGTAAGGCGTATTTTTGTTAATGGAAGATGATAACTATGATCATGCGGTAACTTCGACAATTTCAAAACATCATGGCTTCAACCCTTGAACAGTGCACATTGTGTGATCAAGTATGTATGTGCGTCTATGGTATCCTCGATTTTAGTTTATTTTTGCAAAATGGAAAGCTCCATGGTGGTAGCTACGCACGGCCCCAATTTTTGTCGATAATCATTTTGATAAATTATTTTGAATTATGAAAAGTAACTCTATAACGAAAATACGGAAATAATTTGCTACCCATGGTGATAGATATGCACAGCCCCAATTTTTGTCTGTAATTATTTTAGTAAATTATTTTGAATTATGAAAAGTAACTCTATAACAAAAATATCGTGACTTTGGACCAGCCAGGCAAGTAAACAGGCAATTATGCCAAAAAGACAAGCAATGAGACTAAGAGAAATGAGAAAACACCCTTTCTACACAATGAAAAGGTACTTGTGTTATGCACTTGTGGCAATGTCATAAGAAACATGACACCTCATATATAAAGAAAGGACACTTATGTCAAAGGGTGTGTAGTTGTCATTATGTGTGGCTAGCTACCCCATAAAAGATGGGATTGGCCATTAAATAGAAAATTACTGATATTTCTAACATGCATAGGAAATCGCCTCTGGTTTAAAATATTGGATATTGGGTCTATATTTGGTTTGGCCGCGATATATGCGATACGAGAAATTGGGTGATAAATCAAATGACTTATAGTTGAATCGGGACATTAATTGCACTTTTTGTTAAATGTACATTTTCAATCTTTCCATTCAGTTAAGAAATAGTATGTGCCCCGTTCACAATGGTTGATATGTCAAAAAAATGAAAAATGAAATATGTCCAAAAATGGTATCTCTAATATGAATCAGTATTGTGAATTGATGATGTCGTGCCACCGGAGTGTATTTATGAAGGACGGGAGAGGGCCAACTATCATAGGGGGCAGCCCAAGCCCGCAACTCGAAGTCCATTGACAATAGAGTGTGCATCGTCACCTTGGGGAGCAAGACAAGGACATTGCTACATATCTAGCTCGGGACTCTATGAACCTAACCGCGATATACTACATAAGGCCTGACACGTACCATCTGATAGACACTATTCTTACATCCAACACTTGAGGCGTAAACCCTTATACGATCTTGCAATCAAAACCATATACACATAAAGCCTAGTTCACATATGAGGCAAGATGACCAGGAAGTAGAGTATTATCTCGATCAAAGGGTCTGAACCAGGGTAAATCTTCTTGTGTGCACAATACAAATCTCCGAAGCTTGTCCTACCCTTACCTGGATATTGTTAGAAAAATTACCACGATGGTAATCCATCGATATCAATATGTCGGTTGTATCAGCTAGTATTTAGAGCATATCCAACCATAATAAGAAAATTGCCCCCCTCATTTGTCCGTGTACATAGCGGCAAATAGCAGGAGTCGATCCTCATTTGTCCATCCGGGGAAGGGCACCTTCCAATTCCCACCCCAAATCCATACAAAACCAAGCAACATCGATCAACACAAACACACAAGACAACATAGGACATAATAATTCATAAGTAGTTCATAGCATCTTTTGTAAACAACCTAGGACATCATATAGTTCATACTACTAGGCATTGTTAACATCATACTACATTCTAAAGATTAAAGCGGGACATCTTAACCGATGTTTTCCCTTTCCCTTCCCCTTATCATCTTTTTTGTGGTGGTAGTACACCTCCAAGATGGTGTAGGGTTGTCGTCGAGGGGTATCAGAGTCAAATGAGGAATTGGGAAATTCGGAGGGGTGTCGGGTGGCGCGTGCTTTCTGCTCAGTGAGGCATCGAGCTTTGGCGATAGCAGAGGCTTACTTTGATAGCTTGTTGTCCTCCTTGAACTCTTTGGTATTCTTCTGACATGGGGCAGGCATCGGTCTCCTTGTTGGTCAAGGACCTACGCAGGATGTCGTGGACCTACAAATCCTCCTCGAATGAGGAGGGCATGACGATCATCACAAACGAGCTGGATCTGGCCTAGGACGCATACTTTGTGCATCGAGCTGCCCACACCTCATACTCGAGGAGCCTCGACCTGGACGGATGGACGGCTAGTGCGATGTCATCACTCATCGACAGGTGCTCAGGGTTGGCCTGGAGTTTTAAGAGACCCATCGGGTTTTTGAGGAGGGCATGGAGTTAGAGGAGTCACACCTAGCCGACGCATAGCCAAATGAACCTCGACGAGACATGGGGACAGTTCCCAGCTAGACCAGCCACATCGGCGCAACGACAAGCGGTCAATGAGTTTCCACCCTAGAATAGTGGAGGGCGAGGTCCATGTTATCCTCCACAACAAGCGTGTCCTAGTTGATTAGGCACCTCTCGTATTTGAAACCAAAGTCGTACATGGCAGAGTGGGACGACAAGGAGGGGACAAGAAAGGAAAGAGCAGGGATGACTGATCTGAAGGAGAGTGAACAGAGTGATTGGATTTAGGTTTCTGGAAAGGGCATTTCAGAGCGGTGGTGAGCCAGACCGCCCCAACATTTAGGCTGAGATTAGGGCGATCCAAACTATCCGAACATTTGGTGGAGATTTAGGGTCCCATTACACCAGTTTATTTTTGTTCAAACAATTATCGGTTTTTTCATTCAGACATATGATCAGGGTTTGGGAGCCTCCCTTAGATATGCTCTTCGAGCTTTGCTTCATATAAGTTGCTTTTTAACCTTCTACAAGGACCGCCTTTGTCAAATCCTATTCAACTAAGGTGGGAGAGACTGATACCTGCCAACCATCTTATGCAACAAAGTCACATGTCAGTCGATCGAACCGGTCTCTCGTACGTCGACGAGTAAGGTTGGTCCGAGCCGCTTCATCCCGCAATACTTCCGAATCAAGATAAGACTAAGGAAGTAAGCAATCTGATCATGAACGCCCACATACTCATTTGTGTTCTACTCGTGCATATCTTCTATGCATAGACCTAGCTCATGATGCCACTGTTGAGGAACGTTGCATGGAAAAAAATCCTACGAACACCCAAGATCTATCCATGGAGATGCATAGCTACGAGAGGGGAGTGTATCTACATATCCTTGTAGACTGCTAAGCGGAAGCGTATATAATGCGGTTGATGTAGTCGTAGTCTTCGCCATCCAATCACGATCCAATCCAATCTAGCGTCGAACGGACGACACCTCCGCGTTCCGCACACTTGCGGCTCGATGACATCTCCTCCTTCTTGATCTAGCAAGCGTGGGAGGAAAAGTAAATGGGATCTCAACCAGCACGACGGCATGATGGAGATGGTGGTGGAGCAATCCCTGCAGGGCTTTGCCAAGTTCTACCGTAGATGCGATTTGAGGAGAAAACGATCTAGGGAGAGAGGTAGGGCTGCCACCGGGGCATGGGATTGTTGTGTCCAGCCCTCCCCCTCTCATCTACTATATATAGGAGGCAAGGGGAAGGGTTTGCTCGCATCCCTAGGCCCCTTCTCCAAGGAGGGTCGGCGGCTAGGGAGGAAACTTGCCTCCCAAGGCAAGTGGACTCCCTCCCACTTAGGGTTTCCCCTTCCCCTTGTGCATGGACCTTGTGGGATCATGCCCCTTGGACATTAAGTTTAGGGCACCCCCTTATAGCCTATGCACACTCTAGGGGCTGGAGGAATCCTTCCGGACTCCTCCGGAACCTTCGGAAACCTTTCAGAAGCTTCCCGGTACAATACCGGAAAAACCCGAAACTTTTCCAGTAGCCAAAATATGACTTCCCATATATAAATCTTTACCTCCGGACCATTCAAGAGCTCCTCTAACATTCAGGATCTCATCCGGGACTCCGAACAATATTCGGTCACCAATGTACATATCCCAATACTACTCTAGCGTCACCGAACGTTAAGCGTGCGGACCCTACGGGTTCGAGAATCATGTAGACATGACCGAGACACCTCTCTGATTAATAACCAATAGCGGGACCTGGATGCCCATATTGGTACCTATATATTCCATGAAGATCTTCATCGGTCGAACCACGTTGTCAAGGATTCAATCAATCCCGTATGCAGTTCCCTTTGTCCATCGGTATGTTACTTGCCAGAGATTCGATCGTCGGTATCTCCATACCTAGTTCAATTTCATTATCGGCAAGTCTCTTTACTCGTTCTGTAATACAAGATCCTAGTCACATTGCTTGCAAGCTCATTATGATGTTGTATTACCGAGTGGGCCCTGAGATACCTCTCCGTCACACGGAGTAACAAATCTCAGTCTTGATCCATGCCCACTCAACAGACACCCTTGGAGATACCTATAGAGCACCTTTATAGTCACACGGTTACGTTGCAACGTTTGACACACACAAGGTACTCCTACGGTGTTAGTGATTTGCATGACATCATGGTCATAGGAACATATACTTGACATGTAGAAAACAATAGCAATAAAGTGACACGATCATATGCTACGTTCATAGTTTGGGTCTTCTCCATCACATCGTTCTCCTAATGATGTGATCCTGTTATCAGATGACAACTCATGTCTATGATCAGGAAACCTTGACCATGTCTGATCAATGAGCTAGTTTAATGGAGGCTTACTAGGGACACTTTGTTGTCTATGTATCCACACATGTTTCAGAGTTTCCAATCAATACAATTATAGCATGGATAATAAACGATTATCGTGAACAAGGAAATATGATAATAACTAATTTATTATTGCCTCTAGGGCATTTTTCGAATAGAATCAAACAATGACAACATCCTCAAGAGGAGAGCAGCGCCCCCGGCCACCATTGCCGCCAATGCCGAAGCGTGGAGCTTTCACCTAGTTGCTTTCCCTCGCCACAAAGGAGCTAACACAACCACCACGACAAAGCCAGGCCCTCCAAAACCATATCTGGGCACCTGCTCTGTCGCAACAAAGAAGACGCCAAGGCTACTCGCCACAACACCTCTCGCCGACCACACAAGCGGGAAGCACAACCATCGTCGTCACCCTATCACCCATCGGAGAGCCAACTGAGTATCCCGCCACCCGAGGCGCTGCCCGGCATCCCTCTCTAAACCTCTCACTGGCATCATAACACATGGACGCCACCGAACGGAGGGGGGCAGAAACCTCCCCACCTACCTTCGGGGTCCCACCACAAGCCCAACTGGAGGGGCGTAGCTAGGTAGCTCCGCCGCCATGGCTGCCCAACGAACAAGCACTGGACTACCTGAGGGGAGAAAGCCTAGTCCTGGGCAGAGGGAACACCCCACCCCTGCACCAAGGCCCATGTCGCCAGCCACCAGTTGTCGGCACCTTCGTAGGAAGCCACAACTAGCACCCCGTCAGACTTGGCCTCTCCAGTTCTAAATGAGGAGCTGCCCAGGAACTGACATCTCCTATGATCGGGAAGCCTCGACGGTGCGTTCCCAGTCACCTTAGAGCCTCGAAACATGGGTGAGCCGCCACCATAACCATTGAGTGCCTCCATCTCGTGGTCTCCCCGCGAATCGCACATTTGTAGAGAAAGGCGGAGCCCGAACATCCGTTGACCGCCGACATTGGTACCATGACTGGGCACCGCCCACAGCCTATGTCCACCGTGCAACAAAGGCAGAATCCGTCGGCCCATGATGCCCGCATGCAGCAACCTGCGCAACCCACCCGACCACTAGATACGGAGACAACCAAGCCATTATGGAAAGCATACCCCACTGCATCAGACTCCTGTCCACGGGCATTGCCATGCGCCTACCCCCTCTCCACGCAGCCATCGTGGAGCCGGCGCACCACTGCACGCTGGCCTGCCGCCTAGCCCAGCCTCGCGAGTGAGCCGCGCCACGACCGAGCATGAGAGGAGGAGAGGAGATCCCCACTGCACCACCATGAGAGGAGGAGTGGAGATTCCCTCCATGTAGTCGCCACACGCCGGCCCGTTGCTAAGCCCCGCACCATGCCAAGTGTCCTCGCAAGAGAGCTGCCCCACATCCCACCATGAGAGGAGACCCCCGGCGGCGGCAGCGAGGGGGAGGAGTAGATGGGAGGTCCCGGACGCTCACGGCACTAGGCCGCATAAGTGATATATACTATCCATGAATACCATTTCATCCAAAAATTGTGTCAAACCAAGAATTCATTCCTAATTATTATTATTTATAAAGAGAGGCCTCCCACTGCAAATTCTGTTAAAGATATTAGGGTCCAAAGTACTACATTTTTTTACAAGAATTCATTTTTCTGGCATTGAAAAGTATCTCCTGAGACCCAAGCCCGGCGATCCACGTCCAAGTAGTGGTCGATAGCATATGCATGTACTACGAATCTACGATGCGGCGCACCATGCGTCTGCTATACGCGGTTCAAGCAATAAACTGGAACTTGTCCATTTTGTGTGGGATAAACCAAAACTATGTGATCTTTCAGCACTGATGTGGCTTTTAATGAGGCCCAAACGAAGCGATCCACGTACGTGTGGCCGGTGACATGCAGCCGGTGCGGCCGGGGCCGGTGCATCTCGATCGTTTTCGTTCTAGACGACGGGTCGACGCGTGGGCGACACATGTGCACTGCATATATCAACCCCGATGTAATTCTACGGGCAAGCGAACAAAAGCCGGGCCGCTGAGACCGACCGCGCGAGAAGTGAATCTCCAAAAGCGAGCGGGAAAAACGTACCGTCTACTACTCCTGCCCGATATGCGCACCGTCGACCGTGATCTCATCACATCATCACGTATTTATGTTTGTTTTTGTTGGCTGGCTGGCCCTTGATCGGTGCCGGGCTGCGCCGAATTGGAATTTAGCAGCTGACCCGGCGCAACGGACGATCGAGCGATTATCCCTGGAAATATACTATCTGTATATCTCGATGAATTAATCAGTGGCGTAAATGATCGGTGTTTATAGAGCGAATAAAGTGGGAACTGGAGCCATACTACGTTGCCGGGCCCATTTATGCCCGTCCAAATATGAATATATTTTCTACTAATGTGGATATATATTTCTGAAGATCGTGTCCTACTTACGAAAGAGCAAATCTCAATTATGATGGATGCGCATACTGCACAGACGCATCAACATTGTGCAACTCACATGGCTGGCAACACAAGTGTCGCTTTGCATGCACGCACGGAGCACCAACACCGCGCATACATACACTGTACTGGACCACATCACGGCTCATACAACAGTACAGCACGACCTATTGGCACTGTGTTTGAGGCGCCATATTCTTACAAAATTTCCTGCAACATGTAATTACCACGAGATTACATCGATCAAAAGAGCAATTATACCAGCTAAAAATGGTAACTATATGTACTACTACGTCGAAATACATTCACGTGCGCAGTGTGCTTGCTGTCGACCGACCGAAGGTGCGAGGCGCGCGGCGGGCACGCAGGCACGCCGCCCCTGGTCCGCCCGCGTCACTCGCCAGTTACGGCCAAAAATCTGCTGAGAACGGAAAGCCCAAGATTAGCAGGCACTAATGGCGACCGGCCCCTTTAATTACTAGTGCTACTGCCCCGCATCCGCGCGGCGTCGGTCGCCTTTGACGACGGTCGAACGAACGTGTCTCGTGTACCCCGGTCGTCTCCCGCCCACGCCGCCACGTAGGTAGCCGTGCGCCCCGGGCGTCACCCCTATCTCCACCGCGTCACCGCGGGAGCAAGGCGCGCCGCAAGACGCCGACGTACCTCGGTCGCGGGGATCACGCGAGCGCTCGTCGCCAGCCGCCCGGTCGGTCGATGGACGCCGACGAGACGACGCGGCCCTCCGGGCCGGTGGAGTAACGTACGTAATGGCGCCATGGACGGTGGAGATGGATCATAGTTTTTTTTAGCACGGTACAGACACAACGCTATATATATGTGTATATATTTATTTTTATAAACATTAATACGTACACTCTATCTTTATGAGCATTTTCGAAAAACTGAACCAACATATTATTTTAAGATTTTATGAAATTATTGTAGACCTCTCGTCGTCGACAGAATGGATCAGATGGGTTGTAGTTTTGCTAGGTATGGTGGAATCTAAGCGCTTGGATTAGGAAAGGTGGAAAAGTTTTGGGGACGAACCTAAGGTAAGCTGGCTGTTGTCACGGTCGTGTGCATTGGACCACGTTAGAAATCTCCGTGTACCCTTTGGCCATAATCGGAGTATGGCAACGAAGTGACGGCACATAAGCAGAGGTTCTTCTTGTTTAGGGAAAGCATGAGCAGAGTTGTTATCCTATTTGAGTGAAAATGGTTAGGAAGGGTCTTCAATCGATGCTCGTGGTCATGCGGCTTGGATATGGACGGGGTGTGTATACACGGTGATGGGCCTATTTGTGTTGAATTTTGTCACCGAATCTCCTTTTCCGCAAAAAAGAAAGAATATTATTTTCCACGCCTTCATTATCTATCGTACCTTGTGGTAGATAGATCATCGATGCTCGAGCAAAAGGGCCATGAAGACGAAGTAGGGCTTGAGATCCACATTGACCATAATTAGCGCTAGGAATGCTGGACAAAACGGATTTAACGGTGTTAACGAAAAACTCCACTGTATCATGCCCGAGGAATCATCAATGGAAGGGGCATGCGACATGTGTTACGGAGCACAAACGAAGAAGAAGAGTTACAATTCCTTCCACTCTTCGAAACGAAGGGATATGTTGTGAGATGAGATTGAACAACTGAGACGGCCAATTGTTTGGATGAGGCAATAACGCGGCTTGACAATGTTCAACAAATAGAAAACATGGGTGTGCAATGGACATAGTTCAAATGACGCTGGTGCTCACCTTTATCTCGCGTGGGACCATGACGCAGGGGTGCAGATCGAGGGATTCTAGAATAAAAGAGACACAAAAGGGGAGAAAGATACTCCTAAGGGTATCTCCAAAGGCAACCCGTAAATTTTTTGCCGCATCCCTCTATGGGGAGGGGACTAGTCGCGGACAAGGATGCGAGAGAATGCTATCCAACGCTAGTCGCATACATTTCAAATTCCTTTTTAACAAATTGGATGAAATTCGTCTAAATAGGGCCGGATTTCATGCAAACATGACGGATTTCATACGAACAAGACAGATTTCATTACATTTTGAACATCCAGAACAAAAAATGACCCGCCCCTAAACCTATCCTACGACGGTGGCGCCCGGCGTCCAAGACTGTGTCGTCCTCCCATCCGCCGTCTCCACGAGCACCTGCGATAATACCGATGAAGTGAAGGTGTGGTCACTAGCGAGGAAGAGTAGAACACGGGAGACGGACTGACCCACATAGGACACAAGGCACCACCGCCTCCCATGACCTACTCATCCACGGAGGAGTCTGTGACCTGTCTATCGCCGGTGGACGTGAGGCCCACGATGGAAATGGTGGTGCCGGCATTGTCTTCGTCCCACCAAGCCGGCTGATGGTTCGTTGACCGCGAGTAGGAGGCGCAATTGGCGTCGTTCTCCTCCCCGATCGCCTGCAATTGCGCCTCCACAGCGGCCCTTCATTGCGAGCGGTGGCTTGAGCGCGGAGGACATCATAGTTGGCACCCTGCTCTGCGATGAAGTTGGAGTTTGCCACAATCATGCCCGCCACGACCTCCTTGCTCACACACTCACCGTAGATCTCACCCTCCGCCAGGCGGTGCTGCTCCAGGAGGAACATGTTGTACCGTTGTTCCTCCTGCGCTTGCTGGAATGCTGCCAGGCAGAGACGCGGCCTGCACCTCCGTCAAGTTAGCGTTGAAGTGCGCTTGCGCCTGCTCCATGGTTAAGCCGGCGTGCACAGGAGGCGCGTGATCCAGGGCTTCGCCATCATCGGAGCCCGTTTCCATCGTGGTATCATCCTTGTCGTCGAAGACCTCGGGCGAGCTGGCCGGCAAGCCAACCTCGATCCACTTGGCACGGAGGCTCTGCCAGGCGACGGCAAGGCCAAACATAACGTGCTTCATCTCCTGCGGTAGACTATCCCACGGTGCTTTCATGCCGGCGGTCATGGCCGATGTGGAGGAAAGGAGGAGGATGTGGAGCGGATGTCTTGTGTTTTGGAGATAGCTGGGTGTGGCCGCCGTTAAATACCGGATTTGGTGAGGCCAAGCGTCAATGTGGAACGCTGGAGTGGGTTTATCGACTGACGAGTATGCTTACTGGTGGCATACGGACGAACGGGGCATTCAACGTGTGTGGGAGATATCCATCTCGTTCCGTCCAGTCATGCATTTCCGACATTGAATAGGTGCGGACACCGAAGACGCGTCGCGGGTGACACCTTGGCCGGTTAGTCGCTTCAATGCCGGCGCTAGTGAGAGGTCTTGTCCGCTCTTCAATAGGGAGCGGCCACTCTACAACGGCATCGATGCGGGCAGCTGGCACCGGGCGAGTGGCATGCCAGGGAGGGGGAGGGGTTTTTGATGGGCCAGGGTGGTCATAATTGGGTGAAGTGGCGGTCCGGACACCTGGAAAGCTTCACCACGTTTTTCTTCGTTTCCGGGACAAATCGTGTCCGGACCACTCCACGGACCGATACAGGACTGTGTTGGATGGCTTCCGCGGTACGGATAACATGATCTAGACGTATGCGAGAGGTTTTTGGATCGACGTTGGAGATGCCCTAAGGCCAACTCCAAAGCGTCGACCCAAAGGGATGCTGATTTGGTCCTGTTTTGTCCATTTGGGTCCGCTAGAGGCGCGCTTCCGCCCGGCCAAATCTGGCGGGTTCTCTAACGGGCCGACGCATTTCGCCCGTCCGGTCAAATCTTATGCAATACAAATATTTTTTGCAAAATAAAGCTAGAATCAGGGCCAGGGGCCATAGTTCATGCCAACAGACTTGCTAACATAGAAAAAACGCCTCTATCAACCATGGTTCATGTTGGCATACTTGCCAGTTGCACGCATACATGCTAGCACACATAAAAACTTTTCTCTCGACCATAATTTATGGATCTAGGACGTAGTTCATGCCAGCACACATGCCGACATCGGCCATAGTTCATCCATCTCGCTTGAGTATCTCCTTTTGCCTCTTATCGAATCAAACCCTTTTTCTTGGTGACACCTTGGTCAAGTCAGCCCAGATGATCTCCACTTCCTTCGCCATTAGAGCAAGCTTCACCTCATTTTCTTTTGTCTAGGAAATGCTCTCCTCGATCTCGAGCTTTTTCTTTTGCACGCACTCCTAGATCTCGAGCTTCTTCTTTTGTATGATGAAGTAAGTCTTCATTTGCTCTTGTTTCTCTTGGTGTTTCCTCTTCTCCCTCACTTCCTTTTGGATAATGAACCCCATTAAAATTTCTTGTAAGGCAATTGTCGCCACATCACGCTTGTCATCCACATTGGAGTTGGTCTTCCCCCTTGGCCTCTTCTCACCTTCACTTGGTTCGAACACTGCCGCCACATGCCACCTACCTTTCTTTTGTGCGGCATATTTCTCCTTGAACTTTGGACACTCACAAATCATTGTCCAACAAAGGGGCGAGGTGAATGGCTTGCTGCCATGTTGGGCCTTGAAGGCTTCCAAAGATTGTAATACTTACAAATGAAGATGAAAACACCAATATAAATTCATACCCAATGGACAAAAGCATCAATTAACAAGATACATACATATGAACAAGGGGAAGGAATTGTATCACATGTCTTTGATGAGCATGCCACTCACGGGACAATCGGTGATGCTCTCAAGGGTGCGCGAAACTTTTTGCACTTTAGTTGGATGAACCCCCTTCTCTTTGCGAGTGACACGTCACCACGGTTGTTCTCAAACTTATAGGGCTCAAACTTCCTACGTTCATGGAAGTATGCATGGACCCTCACCCAAAATGTTGATCCTTTTTTGTGATAGCCTGGCTTATTAGGGATGATAGACTACTCATATCAATAAGGAATTCCTTTTTTCCGGGAGCCCATTCGAACAGAACTCCCAGGTTAAGCGTGCTTGGCTTGGAGTAGTTCTAGGATGGGTGACCGACCGGAAAGTTGGTCCCGGGTGCGCATGAGTGAGGACAAAGTGCGCAGAAAAGACTAGTATTGATCTGTGAGGCCAGTCTAGATCCCGCCAGGAGTAACGACTACCGGCGGGTGTGTCCGGGGCGTTACAAGTTGGTATCAGAGCCGACCCTCGCGGTTACACGGATGTTTGCCGATAGGTGCACAGTCATGTTGTTCATGAAGTTTGTGACCCGTCGTGGCACACGGAATGACACATGTATCGGACTGGAAGCACAGACGGTTGTGCCAAGAGGGAACGTTCTTGTGACCCGATGAGGACGTCGGTTCCTCTGAGTCGTGGTGTATGTGATAGGCTGGCTTATTAGGGATGATAGACTACTCATATCAATATGAAATTCCTTCTTTTTCGAGAGCCCATTTGAACAGAACTCCCAGGTTAAGCGTGCTTGGCTTGGAGTAGTTCTAGGATGGGTGACCGATTGGGAAGTTGGTCCCGGGTGCGCATGAGTGAGGACAAAGTGCGTAGAAAAGACTAGTATTGATCTGTGAGGCCAGTCTAGATCCCGACGGGTGTGTCCGGGGCGTTACATTTTTGCTCGGCGCCAGTCCTAGGATCTTGTCCAATTTCCATCCATGCTTCACAAATAAGCTTGTCTTCACCCTTGGTGTATCCTCCCATCCGAATGATTTGCCACCTTTGTGCATTGGCTTGTTGAGAGAGCTCATCGTGAAACAATGGCTCCTCCTCGATGTCCACACCATCTTCTTCTTCCCCTTGGTTGTCGTGGTCGTCGGTGTATTCTTCCCCTTGGTTGTCGTGGTCCTAAGTGTATTCTTGCCCTTGGATGTAGTGGCCATGATCATCTTAGATTTGGGACTCGTCGACATCATAATCTTGGTCACCCTCAAACATGATATCCTCCATGAAAGCATTGTACTAGGCCGAGTCATCATGCGTCGGCATCGAGATCGGCGTACCGCCGAATACTTTGCATGCATTGGGAAGTTGCCCTGCATGGATCTCCCATAGCCTCTTCCTTTGCATCACTATGGACTGGGCGGTTGCAGATGTGGCATTGAGCTCGAGGGCTTCAGCCACGGGGAAGGCCAGTGCGAGTGGTTCAAGTTCCGGTGAACCGTCCTGACGCGACGTGGAGAAGCGGGACACGATTGGTTCATGTTGGGGAAGGGATCCCTATGTCGGCGGCGTTGTGGATGAGCGCAACGACTCTGGATGTGGCGGGCGAGCGACTGATGAGCCGGTGCTCGAAGCACCCACAACTACGATGACAAGGATGGTCGCTCGCCATGACGGTACCCTAACATGAGGAGGGCCTGCTGCGTGGCCTCGACGACGATGGTCGCATTCTTCGCAATTATGGCCTCATGTTGCGTGGCCGCAGTTATGGCGTCGGCGACTTCTTCTTGATTGACCACGACCTTGCTTCGGCTAGCCCTCTTTGCCTAGGGGCCCTCTGCTTCGACATGGGCTCCTTTGACTTCTTCTTTATGCGCACGAGGCGTACGGCCATGCCATCAACCGTGACAGCAAGGATGGAGGCGACAGCGGGGTTTGCCGGTTGGCCATGGCGCGGTGGGTGGAGGGCTTTGGGAAAGAGAGAGGAAATGGGATGGATATGCCACCAACGGGCGGGCCAGAGGGAGGACAAGGGAGGGCGTCGTGCATATCCACACTGTCGGGGATATACCCCACGGTATGACCCGCCCTGGTGACTCACAGGAGACCCGGCCGAAGACATGACATTCTATTAAAGACCCGGCAGGCGAGTCACAGGATGACCAAGCCCAAGACCCGGCAGGCGAGTCACAGGATGACCAAGCCCAAGACCCGGCGCCAGGCGGCTCACGGGATAAGACCCGGTGGGTGAGCCGGCGCCAGGCGGCTCACAAGAGAAGACCCACAAGAGAAGGCCCAAAGAGAGAAGGATTCCATTAAAGGAAATAAGACCCGGAGTAGGATTCGTGAGAGACGAGTCCTAATCCTACTCCTAGTAGGACTCTATTTGTAAGCCTACCCTCTCCACTTATATAAGGAGGGGTAGAGCACCCCTAGAGGGACAGATTGAGAAGATACACAAGTCCACAAGTTTAGACAACACAAGTTTAGAGATA
The DNA here is from genome assembly GCA_022496015.1 of Hordeum marinum. NCBI lineage: Eukaryota > Viridiplantae > Streptophyta > Magnoliopsida > Poales > Poaceae > Hordeum > Hordeum marinum. The sequence continues at coordinate 449,754,976 of CM039675.1, read as the reverse complement.
GAGAGATTAGAGGCTCTCGTGATTAGAGGTAGCGATTAGCACCCTTGTAACCGAGAGATCTTCATCATCATCAATACCAGACAAGCAGGACGTAGGCTTTTACCTCGACTTGAGGGGCCGAACCTGGGTAAAACTCCGTGTCTTCTCGATTCCGACCAACCCCTTCAAGCCGCCACGTAGTTGCGTCTCGCCCCGAACCTAAGTCCGTGACCCGGACATCCGCCGTGACAAAACCACGACAGTTGGCGCCCACCGTGGGGCTCATGCAGTGGTATTGAGTTCTTGGAGGGATTTATTCTAGGGTCGAGAAGCTCATAGTTTTCCGGATAAAGAAGAATGGGCAAGGAGGGTCTACATCGACCTGGAGTTTATCATTCAGAATTGAAAGAATTTCGACGACAACATAAATCAGATCTGAGTAAAAAGCAACTCCAACGCAGCCCCCGTACACATCATCGAATCTGGTTTCTTCCGATCACAAATTGTTGCTACTGCGTACAAGCAACATGAAGGGCTCCAAGTTTTGAAACGGAGCGATTTGTCCAGATATTTGTTACTCCCCGTGGTCAAGTCAGCACCATACTTTGAGTTTAAGGCTAGCTATCCCAAGACAAAAGTTACATGGAGAAGCCTCTGATGAAAAATCAAATCAAAGGTCAAACACCACAACTTCCAGCTGTGTTCACTAAGCCACGACTACCATTGAGCCGGCCAGCCATGGCGGACCAGTGTTGCTGTGCCTGTCGCGATTGCCATGACTCGCCCTACTACAGCCGACCTGTTGTGCCGAACCGATTCTACCTCGCTCCGTGTCACCTCGTCTGCCTTGGCTCGACTTCGCCTTGATTCGCCTACCTCCACCGGCCTTGCTCTGCCGGCGTGTGTCCGAGCCGCCGCATCGTGAGCCTTCATGCAAGGAAAAGTCAGAGGAAACTCCATGAACGGAAAGGCCATCATGATACTCTTGTTGGTCATGTACTCACACCAAATATATGTGTACTCGGACTCCACCATCGGCAAGGACGGGACGCCTCCGCCTCTGTCACGGCCCGTCGCTGCGTTGCCGGTTCTGCCAGCCAGCCGCCGCCGCTCCTACCTGCTCGCAGCCACGTCACCTCGCCTCGGCTGCCACGCTCCGCCTCAACTTGACCCAGCGCGCGCCGCACCACAACCGGCCTTGCTCCGCCGGCGTGTGTACAGCCGCCTCCATCTCACCGATGATTCCGCGAGCCGCCGCCATTGGCGTTTCCACGAGCCGCCTCGCCTCGCCAGTGCTTCCGTGAGTCGCCGCCGCCTCGCTAACGTTTTTTCCGCAAGCCACCCGCGCTGCACTTGCCGTGCAGTGCCCCGGCCGGTTCCGCTGCCGCCCACGTTTTCCTTCGCGTTGACTCATCATGGCCAGCTCCTGGCTTTACCCGCCGCCGCCTCTGCCGCTGAGCTCTTGCTCCGGCTCATCATGGCTGCCAGTTCCCCTCTTGCCGTCTCGCCCCTCCGCACCTTCGCGTTGGCCACGCCCGTGCCATGAGCCGTCCATCTCTGCTGTCACCGACCGCAACCCGCCAACCGCCGTCTGCCGACTCGCTGCACCACCGAGCCGGCCGGCTGCTGTCGCAACCCGCCACCGCCTCTGCTCAGCACCGCTGCTGCAGCCGCCGGCTTGCCGCGCTGGCTTTGCCGGCTGCCTGCCGCGCGCCATGGTGACCCGCTGTGGCCGGCTTGGCCTTGCCGCTTCACCGCCTCCCGACCTATCCGCGCCCATAGCTGAGCTGCTGTCGTGGCCTCCGGTTCTCCCGCGCTCCGCGCCTACCATCATCGAGCAGTCGCCATTCCCGCTGAGCCGCCACCGCAAGCCTCACCTGAGTCGTCAACCGTCATCGCAACTTGAGCCACCCCGCGCCCACGCGCTCCAATCCGCGACTCACCGTTATGACTGTGTTCGCTGTTTGTGTATCACCTCGCAGCACCCAGTTGCTAGACTGAGAGCAGGTTGGGGATTGAGGAAGAAAAGTTAAAAAAGGTCAGGTGCGGCAAAGAGAAGGTTATCCACAAGACGTTACTTGCGGATTATCGGTTGTCTGAACAATTCAGGTGATATCCATCTAAAAATTCTTTTATTGGCACGTATTGTTTTTATCAAAGAACAATTACTTCGGTTGGTATTTTTTGCATATGCAGGACAATATTTACTACAAACGTGGTTTATACGGAGCACACGTTGGCAATATAATACACCGGCATCCGTTTGTGCCGCATTACTCGCGCCGTGGCGTCTTTTACAAACATCACCCGGAGGGTCCGTTTCGAGCCGCTCTGCTCTGACCCTGGTGCAATCACGTTTCGAGTCGCCACCCCCGCTACGGTTCGAGAGTGGCTCAATCGCTGTTGAAATTACGGGATGACTCAGCTCATCGTCAAGATGAAACAGGTGTTATCCACCCAATCTATTTTATCTATACTTTTTTTGATTCTATCGAAGAACAACTACTTCGTCTTTATAATATTTTTTGACACAGGACAATTAGTCATTGCCAAAGGGGCACTATACCGCGGTGATGGAGGCGTGCCAAGGGTGATGGTGCGTGTCGCGTTACTCAAGGGACTCCCTCGCCCTTGGACCGGCTTGCAATGCCGCGGCCGTCTCTTGCCATTGCGCCGGCTTACAATACCGTGACCGTTGCTTGCCACTGCACTGGCTTACAATGCCGTGACCGTCCCTCGCCACCGCACCGGCTTACAACGCCGTGATTGTCTCTCGCCACCTCGCCGGCTTTCAAACGCCGTGGCCGACTTTCTCCACCCGTGACGGTTCTCAATACCATGGCCGTCTCTCATCCGTCGGCACCGGCTTACAATGCCGTGGCCGTCTCTCGTGACCGCACAGGTTTACAATACCGCGGCCGTCTTTCACAACAGAACCGGCTTACAATGCCATGGATGATTTCTATGTCTACATCAACATGTCGGTGCAGTGCTCGTCCATACGAGCCGCCCAGCGGACAAGCGCACAAGTCGCCGCCACTACAGTTTGATTCACTTCGACAAACAACCAGAACATCGACCGGATCATTGAAACAATTCATACGGGATCATCTATAACCCGCCACGGCCAACCTCAACTTTCGATGAAGATTCTCAAGCCGCCTCTTCGAGTCAACTTGAGACTCGGGGGATACAGACATGGCAAGACACATTTGGTTGTTTTCAATGAGAAGCCCGGATCTTTTGCCAAGATGAAATTTTTCGGCTCAACAAGTTTAAGTCGAAGTGGTTTGTGACCCGCCGAAGTTCTTCTCAGTCAATCTCGCCTTAGAGACTCTGAGTCGGTTCACAGAGTTGACGGCCAATCTCGCTTTAGAGACCCTGAACTGATGTCAATACAATAAATTCTTCTCAGTCAATCTCGCCCTAGAGACCCTGAGCCGGTTAACAAAGTTGACGGCCAATCTCGCCTTAGAGACCCTGAACTGATGTTACTCTTACCAGTCAATCTCGCTTTAGAGACCCTGAGTCGGTTCACAAAGTTGACGGCCAATCTCGCTTTAGAGGCCCTGAACTGCCGTAAGTTATACACTTAAGCTCTTCTCAGTCAATCTCGCGTTAGAGACCCTGAGCCGGCTCACATAGTTGACGGCCAATCTTGCTTTAGAGACCCTGAACTGGTATGATGCATAGTTTGAGTACATTAAGTGCTGTTGCTGATGGAGGCTTTTTACCTTTGGTATAGCTTAAAACATTCCCCTAAGGCAACAGCGTGTACATCAAATTCTAGTTGCTTATCAACTGCGGCCATCGGAGGGGGCTTCTTACCGACGGGTATCGCTTATCTCACCCTAATGGTCGGCTTTATGCCACTTCCGGTTACTTATTAACCGCGGTTGTCGAAGGGGGCTTCTTACCGACGGGTTCGCTTATCTCACCCTAACAACCGGCGTTTACGCCAAAAAAAGTTACGGAAGGAGGCTTCTTGCCCTTGGGTATAGCTTACATAAGCCCTTCACGCAGCCGGCTAGTACAATTACTAGTCGCGGTTGTCGAATGGATGCTTCTTACCATAAGGTATAGCTTACATAATACCATCGGCAGCCGACCCTATACAACATTGGCTGATTGGAGGAGGCTTCTTACCTTCGGGTATAGCTTACATCACCCTCCAACAACAGGCTTTTTGAGTTGCGGTTGTCAGTAGAGGCTTCTTACCTTTGGTATAGCTTACATAAACCTATTGACAACCGGTGTTGGAATACAGTGGATAAGTATTTGTTGTTAAAAGGAGGCTTTTTACCATAATGTACAGTTTCATGCAGCCGGCTGTAGGCCGCTTCAAGTTCATCAACAGTCGCCGTTGTCAATAGAGGCTTCCTACCGTCAGGTGTAGCTTACATATATCCTAAGACAACCGGCTCTTAAAAGAAATTATTTGCAAGGGCGACTCATGTTACCCTGAAAAGTTGCTGGCTTTAGGCCGCTTCCGGCTCTTCATTAGCCGCGGTTGTCAATGGAGGCTTCTTACATTAGAGTACAACTCATATTACCCTACGACAACCGGTCATCAACAGAGCTCATAAAGACTTGGAGTCATGCTACTCCGGTTGACATCTCCCAGGTGGATTATTCAAGGGGGGATTCCCACCTCCAGATAAACATGCCGGCTTATAAAAGCCGGATCAGAGCAAGACTATGAGAAAGGAGCAATGTTATGAAAGGTATGAACATCTCCGGGTTGAGCTTCTTCAAGCCGCCCTCACAACAATGCAGAATGTATTCTGTCTTGTTTATTTATTTTTTTGCAGGTATTATCTCTTAATATGAGCCACTATTAAATATTTGGCAAGACCAAATGGATCTTTTAAATAGCCAACATGGCTGGATCTTCATGGTTATCATAACCAGTGTTAAATGATTGGGGTTTTTAAGCCAGCTCGGAGAAGTTTATTATTTTTCAAGAATCGCCCTATCAGACATAATGCGGTGTCATCTAATTGATCGGCTCTCGGGTTTTTTCAAATGTGCTCTGTAGTAATCTACAACACTCATGGATTTCTCAAACTTATATTTGCCGGATTGCACCGCAACCACGAGCAGAAATTTCATATCAGAGACAAAGGAATTATTTCAGGATATTCATTCCGGGTTATATTACAACCGCGGTCAAAGATTCATTCAACAAATTATGGTGAGTCATATTACTCTCACATAGTCCCGAGTCGCTGCAGGCAGACGACCCGGCACTTGGGGGCTACACTATTCAAAGTCCAGTTTATATCAATTATGCAAGTCCCATGTTGCTGCAAGCATGCACCACGACACTTGGGGGCTAATGCAAGCCGGCTTTCAAAATTATTACATTGTCAAGCAAGACCCTATTATCTCAAAGAGATGACCCGGTCCTTCTATATTTTCTCAAGAATATGAGTCGGCCTTTCCATATTTTTATAAGTCTCAGCCCAGTAAATTCTTACTGACCCGGCACTTGGGGGCTACAGTATTCAGCCGTTTAAACAGATTATAAGGTTCTAAATTGAAGACCTGGCACATCACATTCTGATGAGCCGGCCCTTGGGGGCTACAGCCGCCGAAGCTTTCTGTTGAGCCGGCCCTTGGGGGCTACAGCCGCCGAAGCAGTATAAGGTATAAAACAGTTATCGGTCCCAGGTTGCTGCAAGCAGGACAACCCGGCACTTGGGGGCTACACAATCCAAAATGTTATTCGCAAAGCACCAAGTTATCATGGATAATCTTGGAGCTTGGGGGCTACAGGTAATATGGACATATCAAAAACTTTTGAGGTCAATTTTCAAAATTTTAATTATGAAGTTGAGCTGTTAGACCCGGAGTCTTCAACACCTATGACCCGGTGTTATCAAAAGGTCATAACCCGTCAGATTTTATAAGCCGCCTTGTTTTACAACAATGGAAGTCCGGCTTTACACCAGATGGATTTTCATCCCAATATTTTTATCAAGTCATCTGGATTCTACTTATTTAAACCCGGAGTCACCAACGATAATGACCCGGCATCATCAATGATTATAACCCAGCGGAGATCACCCGCCAAAGAGCATTGGAAGTCAGCTCAATGGCATATGGGTATTCTATTCTCAATATTTTTCAAAAGGACATTTACAATCAAGATTATCAAGACGGTTCATTCATATATAGAGAAGACCCGGATTCCTGAGAAGCCATTTTATAAGCCGGCCAAAGGAGCAAGCCGACCACTTAACATATTTGTTATTCCTATTTCAGGAGGTTACCATGAATAAATTCAAGCTAACCTAGGGGCTAATGTCGGGGATATACCCCGCGGTATGACCCGCCCTGGCGACTCACAGGAGACCCGGCCGAAGACATGAGATTCTATTAAAGACCCGGCAGGCGAGTCACAGGATGACCAAGCCCAAGACCCGGCAGGCGAGTCACAGGATGACCAAACCCAAGACCCGGCGCCAGGCGGCTCACGGGATAAGACCCGGTGGGTGAGCCGGCGCCAGGCGGCTCACAAGAGAAGACCCACAAGAGAAGGCCCGAAGAGAGAAGGATTCCATTAAAGGAAATAAGACCCGGAGTAGGATTCGTGAGAGACGAGTCCTAATCCTACTCCTAGTAGGACTCTATTTGTAAGCCTACCCTCTCCACTTATATAAGGAGGGGTAGAGCACCCCTAGAGGGACAGATTGAGAAGATACACAAATCCACAAGTTTAGACAACACAAGTTTAGAGATAGAGAGATTAGAGGCTCTCGTGATTAGAGGTAGCGATTAGCACCCTTGTAACCGAGAGATCTTCATCATCATCAATACCAGACAAGCAGGACGTAGGCTTTTACCTCGACTTGAGGGGCCGAACCTGGGTAAAACTCCGTGTCTTCTCGATTCCGACCAACCCCTTCAAGCCGCCACGTAGTTGCGTCTCGCCCCGAACCTAAGTCCGTGACCCGGACATCCGCCGTGACAAAACCACGACACACGCCGATGCAAACCTGACCCAAATTTTCGCCGGAAATGAGTCTCGACGGCCAAAAAAAATCGACACCTGTCTATGTAGAGTTGTGTTGGGCTGGCGTTTATGTCCGTTTCGACGCAAATGAACACGTGTGGATGAAATGCATCAGCGCGTTGAAGTTGGCCTAAGCCCTTTACCCTTGGACCATGATTTGATCGTAATAATCAAACTTTAGCAGGAAAAAAAATACTCCCTCCGATCGATATTAATTGTCGTTGATATAATACTTGATCCATATTAACTGTTGTTGATTTAATACTCCATCCATATTATCGTTGATTCAGTAGGAGTACTTAATCCCTGACAATTAATGTGGATCAACAAATACACGCCCAAAAGGCCGAATCCAAATCACAACCAAGTGGAAACAGATAAATCTTATCAGAAAAAGTGTATTACTCCATAGATAAAGCAAGAGTACATGGATAGATAAAGAACCTTGCTATGCGTAAGATGAATTCTTGTCCAGCACTCGTACGATTAGAGACAAGCACAAATAATTCAGTTTGTGGGTCATAGTATTTAGAGATGAATTGCTCTCTTGTCGTACTGGTCGGACGAAGAAAGGATCGTACGCAGAGCCATTTCGATAGATAAATCTTATCAAGAAAAGTGCGCACAGATAGATAAAGAAGAGCAGGGGATATGGCCTCATTAAAAACAGAGCAAGAATAAATTCACATTAGAACCTAGTACCACATACAAGTGCGGCAGGGCCGGGGCCGGGTGGACGGCCGAGAGGCCGCATCCTGGTTAATTGGCGCGGCCCGCGTCGCACTCGAGCGGCACACCCACACGACGCCTTTAAATGCCCCGCCCCTCCCCTCCCCCTTCCATCGCTCCCAGCACAAACCCACACCACCACCTCTCCTCACTCCACGCTCCTTCCCTCACACCTCTCTCCCCCACTCGCACTTTCCGCTCTCGTCTTCGTCTCCTCCTCTTCCTCCTCCCGTCAGCCCCACCTTCTCCCCCCGGCGTTGATCCGATCAACGTCCTACCCCTGTCCCGGCAGAGATCCTTGGCGCGGCGCCGACACGCCGTAGAATCGACAGGCGAACGAACGAGGTGGTGATCGCCAGGGCGGCCTCCCTGCCATGGCGCGCGGCGGAGGCAACGGCGAGCTGGAGCTCTCGGTGGGGGTCGGCGGCGGAGGCGGCGGCGCCGCCGGCGGGGCGGAGGACCCCGCCGTGCGGATCAGCCTCGGCAGGCTCATCCTCGCCGGCATGGTCGCCGGCGGCGTGCAGTACGGATGGGCGCTCCAGCTCTCCCTGCTCACCCCCTACGTCCAGGTATACCACACGTACCGTACATGCAACCCAAGTACGGCTGAGTTCACGCGTGCGCCGTGAGGCCATGTCGTCCATGCCTCCGTGCGTGCATGCACCGCGCGCGCCATGCCTCCGTGCGTGCATGCACCGCGCGCGCCATGCCTCCGTGCGTGCATGCACCGCGCGCGCCATGCCTCCGTGCGTGCATGCACCGCGCGCGCCATGCCTCCGTGCGTGCATGCACCGCGCGCGCGCGCGGTGCTGCGTCGTCGTCGTCGTCGTCCTGGCCGTGCATGCGCGCCTTCGGGACCAAAGCTATTCCATCCGTAGTTCCTCGTCTGTTTGCTTTCTAACCAAAAATAAATCCGCAAGGCGTGAAGAGAAACGTAAAAGATACACCCTGCAACTTTTTTTCTCCTCGGTTTCCATTTCCGAAGTTTGTGCAGCTTTCAGTCCTCTTTTCGAACGGTAGATTCAAGCTCAACAGTTTCTAGTATTCAGAAAACGTGAGGTTTGACCGATCGAGAAGTCAGATTTCTTCTGTTCTTTGCACTGGTTTTGTTCTTTTCCCAACTGCTTTTTGTCCGTGCATCAGTAAGTACACGTGTGGCTGTGACTACAAGTTTATCTATTTTCGTATCCTTTTAGATGAGATATGTATATATATATATATATCTACTGGATGACGATATGTTGTTCGCTCGTATGCATATCATGGTGTGGTCACATAGGATATGTGCAGCTTCTCGACCCATCCTCTCGTCAAGGCTATAGTGATCTAGCTAGCTAGTGTCACGAGTCACCACCCAAATGGTTTCCTTCGATGCTGGCAAAAAGCCTAAACTCTTTTTTGTTGCAAAGAAAAAAAAGCCTCAAAGCCTTTCTGCACACCAACTTAAATCCACAAAGTCAAACTCCCAAGCCATACCGTGCACTTGAGGACAAAACATATAGCATCCATCACACGTCCATCACCTTTGCTTGATGAACTGTACCCCTTTAATACGCATACTAATTACTCATGAACTGTTATTAGGTCAGCAATCACCACTAATCAGTAGACTAATTAACCTGGCACATCAAGCTACATGATTTTTCTTCTGTACAAGCACACGCGTCGCTGTCATTCCATAGCACTCCTTACATGCTGGGGATCGAACTGGATATGTACATATGATGATGGTGCCTCACTAGAGTACGGGGACGGTGGTCAATGGTCGGCCCGTCGTACGCCTTAATTTCTTGGGGGAAACTGTGTGGCCTGATAGGGAAATCTCGAGCCGTAATTGACCGCTCGTCGGCGACTCAAGGTTGCTATAAACAAAGACTAGAAATTAGTCCGGTTTTTGTATAGATATATAGGTATAGATGAAAAGAAAATTCAGGTAACGTATATCCGTACGTAGAACGAAGTGTACTTGATTGATCAGGATGGTCCATGCACACACTGCTATGAGGTGCTGGCTAGGTGTAGTGTATCCCGTGAGCTATATGTCTGGACAGTACGTGCTAGTAGTACAACAAATCCATCCTGATCACCTTAGCCTTCTCGAGCCAAGTGCCATTAAGATGGCTAGTAGGTGGATGCATGGTCCATGTGGAAATACACCTTGGCAAGTTGCCTGGCCATATATGGAGTATTATTCCTGCACGCATGGGAGTGGTCAAACCGGAGAGGAACTCACTGTCCAGTCCAGCTATACCCTCTGGCACAGTTGCAACACAGGAGTTGCATGGGCAAGTAAGGACATGTGTGGTCGATTAGCTGAGGGCTTGAGTTTTTCATGTCTGAACTGTGGAAAATCTTCTGTGTCCGGTGTATGGAAATTAGAGTTCCTGATACTGCAAATGCTAATACCTGTTACTGTCCACTGACTCTCTGAACTTTGCCATGTTTGTGCAGACTCTGGGACTTTCGCATGCTCTGACTTCATTCATGTGGCTCTGCGGCCCTATTGCTGGATTAGTGGTGAGTGCCAACCTCAGCATGGTTCCTGTGATGAAATATGCCCTGCAAATAATGATAACTAGCATAAGATTCCATTTCATCCTGGTACTGGTGCTAGATACTTTCACACTTAATTCATACTGAACTGAAAATCATCTCTGAAGCACTCTGCAGAAAAAAAACTGCAGTTAGCAGTTATCAGATTTTGTAGCCACATCCACAAATTGTAACTGTTATTTTTTCAAGTAACCTTGGTACTTAATCAGTGTCCATCCCCTGACCTGCAGGTTCAACCATGCGTTGGGCTCTACAGTGACAAGTGCACTTCCAGATGGGGAAGACGCAGGCCGTTTATTCTGACAGGATGTGTGCTCATCTGCGTTGCTGTGAGTACCGCTGTTCCTTGGTTATCTTCCTACGGCTCATTTTTTCTATGTTTTTCGTAATAAACTTCGATATACTCTACCTTACGCAGGTCATCGTCGTCGGCTTCTCGGCTGACATTGGAGCTGCTCTGGGCGACAGCAAGGAAGAGTGCAGGTGATGTGCTCGTTGCTTGACCTTGGCTTTGCATTTTCCATAGCGACGCGACTGACGATTGCAAGCCGGTCTGATATTTTGACGTGGTAATTACAGTCTCTATCATGGACCTCGTTGGCACGCTGCAATTGTGTATGTTCTTGGGTTCTGGCTTCTTGACTTCTCCAACAACACTGTGCAAGTAAGTGCTTTTGTCTGAGTAGTAGTCCTGTTCAAGAATTTCGCCGAATACGCTGCGACTAACCTGACTTGATTTTGGCATGGAATTTGCAGGGTCCAGCGCGTGCTCTGATGGCTGATTTATCAGGTAATTTTTCATGGCATGGTTATTTAATACAGTAGTTCAGTGATGCTAGTTGGTTCAGGCAAACTAATTAAACTAATGTCTGCTACGAAAATCAATGTGATTTGGGATCTGATCTCCCTTTTTTTTGTTCAATTCAACAGCGCAACATGGACCCAGTGCTGCAAATTCAATCTTCTGTTCTTGGATGGCACTAGGAAATATCCTAGGGTACTCCTCTGGTTCCACAAACAACTGGCACAAGTAAGCGAACCCTTCTGTGCACACTACATATGTATCTTCTCTTCTGTTCTTCACACAAGTAGTATGCTGACAAGTTAATTTTGCTTGGCTGATTTCAATAGGTGGTTTCCGTTCCTCCGGACAAGAGCTTGCTGCGAAGCCTGCGCAAATCTGAAAGGTGCATTTCTGGTGGCAGTGGTAAGTCCTGCTGTTTATGACTACGTCATAAACTTGAGCAAACGTTGATCGATCATCGACGTATCCTCCAGCTATGTATGACCATTGCACCATTGCTGAAACTTGGTCCTTTTTTCCGTGTGTCTGTGTTTTCAGCTGTTCCTGTCGTTGGCTTTGGTGATAACTCTGATCTTCGCCAAGGAGGTGCCCTACAAGGCGATCGCACCCCTCCCAACAAAGGCCAATGGCCAGGTCGAGGTTGAGCCTACCGGGCCGCTCGCCGTGTTCAAAGGCTTCAAGAACTTGCCTCCTGGAATGCCATCGGTGCTCCTCGTGACTGGCCTCACCTGGGTACGTTGTTTTTCAGACATTTCAGAGTTTATTCTGAAGAACAGTTCATTCCATGGCATTCAGAATTTTGCTGACACTGTGTGTGTGCGTGTGATTGTTCTTGCAGTTGTCCTGGTTCCCCTTCATCCTGTACGACACCGACTGGATGGGTCGTGAGATCTACCACGGTGACCCCAAGGGAACCCCAGCGGAGGCCAATGCGTTCCAGGAAGGTGTCAGGGCCGGGGCGTTCGGCCTGCTGCTCAACTCGGTAAGATCCACTAGTTCCTCGCTGCTTTGCTTCTGCTTGCACCGCTCTGCTCCTCAAGCTGTGCAACGAAACCTGTGCTGACACTTGCGCATGCATGCAGGTCGTTCTGGGGTTGAGCTCGTTCCTGATCGAGCCGCTGTGCAAGAGGCTAGGCCCGCGGGTGGTATGGGTGTCGAGCAACCTCCTCGTCTGCCTCTCCATGGCGGCCATCTGCATCATAAGCTGGTGGGCTACTCAGGACTTACATGGGTACATCCAGCACGCCATCACCGCCAGCAAGGAGATCAAGATCGTCTCCCTCGCCCTCTTCGCCTTCCTTGGAATCCCTCTCGCCGTAAGCATCAGCATCCCTTCTGCCACTTGATCTAGTTGGCTCCCGCACATTTCACGGGTCGAGAATCGCTTTCGTTTTCGTTTCTGACGAGCGAGAGCTCCTGTTGCACTGCTGCAGATTCTGTACAGCGTCCCTTTCGCCGTGACGGCGCAGCTGGCGGCGAACAAAGGCGGTGGCCAAGGTGCGTGGACGGATGCTCCTGAGCTTTATTCTCCAGTGTTGGCCACTTGATTTTCTTGGTTCTGGTGTTGACGGGTAACTAACTGGTTATCTGTTTGGATGGTGCAGGGCTGTGCACGGGCGTGCTGAACATCGCCATCGTGATACCGCAGGTGATCATCGCGGTGGGGGCGGGGCCGTGGGACGAGCTGTTCGGCAAGGGCAACATCCCGGCGTTCGGCATGGCGTCCGTCTTCGCGCTCGTCGGCGGCGTCGTCGGTGTATTCCTGCTGCCCAAGATCTCCAGGCGCCAGTTCCGGGCCGTCAGCGGCGGCGGTCACTGACCGCGCCGCGCGTCGTCGGTCGGCCTGAGCACGGCGAAAGCCGATCGCGCCGGCCCAGCTCGCGTCTATTACCAAATTTTCGCATAGGCGTGCGTAACTAGGTGGCTCTCGCCTAAGGACACCGTAGAGCAGAATAAGAATTGTGAGGAACCGTATGTCTCGTGTCTGTATGTGTGTGTGTGTCTGTCAGAGTCAGTGTATGTAGCGGAAAATGGACAGCGGAATGTGGGCATCCATCACCGGCTGGGGTGTCGTCCTTTGGGTTGTGACTTGCGTGTAGCAAACCAAGGTTACCAGGTGAGGGGAAAAGAATGGATGGTGAAATTTCAGCGGCACAAAACCTTGGTCCGGTGCGCTCTCGTGCTCTCTCGGCAGCAGCCATGGCGGATGCACTGTTTTGGATGGCCGGCAGCCGGTGCGCCAGGCACGTTTTTTTTTTCCTTCAGTCGTTCTCACACGATTCGATTCCCTTTTCCTTGGAGTCGAGGAGCTTATCCGCATCGATTCCATTTCTGAACCCGATAACACGGAGCACAATTTTTTCGAGAGTGCAACACAGAGCACATTTTGAAGCACCCCTGTAGGGTAACACGCTAACGCGGCCCAACACAAACAGTCAAAACACCCACAAAACGTAGGGCAGATTCCTTGTGTTGACAGCGGCAAAAATAAAAGACTTTGTGCCTAAGCATGGTGGCTATTTTCCAGAGCTTTTTGAACAAAACGTCAGAACCATCCTGTCCTGTTTAGGAGTAGACGAAGGAGTTCCAAGAATAGTGCCCAGATTATTTCTGGATTGCCAATCTTCAATGATGCTTTGGAGCAAAATTAACCATTGATGGGCCTGAATAGCAAGAGAGTGAAGCAGCCATGGTTTTTAACCGAATTTACCAGCGGACCCCTAGCACCGAATTTCCTGTTTTTTTTAGGACAGCTGGGAATTTTGAGCGGCTATGCTTCTTAGCGGCGAACCCTTTCTAAATGCTGTAGCTTGATATAGCACATTATTTAAAATATCGGTCACGTGTTTGAACCAAAATCCCATAGCGTAGGGCCTCCTCTTCTAAACGCTATAGCATGCTATAGCGAATCTATAGCATGCTATAGCGAATCTATAGCGGGAGTGAAGTTTTGGAGGGCGGGGCGTTGGAGGACTTTATTTCAAAAGACTAAAAAATGACATTTCTAAGTTTTAAAAAAATATGATAAAAATCTGTGAAAACATATACATATTCGCAATGGTCTGTAAATTTTCGTTCAAAACTATTATTGTTTGCAAGCTGCACAAAAAAAAAATGCCGGTGCAACAACAACAAAAACAGGGCCCATTTCCATTTATGTACTTGTTTTTTCATGTAAGCACCACATATAAAACTATATTGTTATGAAAATTTTCCTCAACGTGTTATATATGTATTTGAGCATGTAAAAAATAGTTGGAATTTTATAGTGACGTGGAATTTTTTAAGAATCCTCCATGAAGGATGGGCTCCATTAGCCTTTTTCGAGCTATACTGTGTTATTTTAAACCATGATTTCGTGACCTCCTAACCAGAGGTTCACGTGGCACCGAGCCAGGCCGTGGCCGAATAGGGCTTGACTTGGTTGCTCGTTGGCTGGCTAGTTCAATCGTCCATTTTTTTATATTAGTGAACATTAGCATTCAGTTGCGCAATAACTGGATCTAGTTTAGATGGTTAGGTTTCTAGACTCGGTGTTGATGCTCGTATTTTCTTAAGATATATTTCAGACTTTTCGGCGATGTTCATTCAGTGAAGGGAAGCATTCTCATCGACTACAGAAAAACATGTGATGACTTGTTAATCTCAAAATAATGTGTTGGTTTAGTCTCTCGAGGGTGCTCATCAGGTTAGGGTTTTTCATGGATGCGTTTATTGGGATGAATGTATGTGCATATCTATTAGTGTGTTTGTATATAGCATGAAAAAAATGCACGAGCCAGTAAAAAGACCACCTGTTTGATAAAAAAATGACTTTTGGTTTTCTAAAGATTAAGAAAATTATTAGCATGTTTTTGAAACGTTCAAGAATTTACAAAAAAATGTTTGAGCACAAAAATAAATCATGAATTTGAAAAAAAAATGTTTGTGAACACCAAAATATGTCTGCGAATTTGTGAAAATGTTCGTGGAAAACAAAAATTATTCCTGAATATGAAAAATGTTTCTGGATGAGAAAGATTCGAAAATTTGAAAATAAAATCAGGGATTTGAAAAGTTTCACGAATTTCAAAGATGTTCGTGGATTTGAAAAAAATCCCGAATTAAAATGATAATTTGTGAATTTAAAACAGTCTAGAAATTTTGAGAAATGATAAAAAAATTGAAATGGTAACTAATTAGGAAAAATTTCATAGATTTGAAAAATTACATGAATTTGAAAAAGTTCACTAATACGAAAAATACACATGAACATGAAAATGTCCATGAATTTGAAACAAGGCTGAAGAATTTATGAAAAGTTCACAAGCTTGAAAAAATGTTCATGAATAAAAAAAATCAGATTCTAAGAATTCAGTAAAAGTTCATATATATTAAGTTGCAAAAAGTAAAAAGGATAAAAAGATAAAACCAAAGTAAAAAACGGTCAAACAAACACCTGAAAGAAACTAAAAAACAGACTAGCCGAAAAATGGAGGAAACCTTTTTTATTCCTAAATCGGTGTGAGGAGCTAAAAAGGGTCGGCTCGTCTAACATATCCAACGTTGGAAAATGGAGTGTGTTGTGTATCCATACCGAGGTAAACAGCTCCTGAAGTGCCAAAAGGAAAATCAGGGAATTCCTATATGACGGGAGCAACTAATTAAAGACTACTCTTTACGGGAGTCTTGCAAGGGTCACTTTAGTGGGCTAAGAGTACGCCACTTGGCGCTATCTCAGCCATTGACATGTGTCGCATGTTGGGCGATTCCTCAGAATTTTGATTTTTTAAATTATTTTTAATGCCTTTTCGGGTTAAGGGTGGTCTTTTCTGTTATTTTCGATTTAGCCTGGTTTTCCATAGGTTTTGAAAAAATAAATTCACAAAAATGCGTCAAAAAACTCATTTTTTCCTTTCATGAGAGGTATAAATTTGCTTTCGCGAGAGGCAGGAGGCACATATTTGATTTTTATGGAGGCACAAATTTGCTTCCGTGAGTGACACAACTTATCTCTGCGAAAAGAAGAAAATGTGTTTTTTCTTCCACGGGAAGCATAAATTGCTTCTCGTGCAGACACCGATTTACTTCCGTAAAAGGCATAATTGTGCCACTCGGAATAGAGAAAAAACACCTTTTTTTCCTTCCATGGGAGATATTTATTTATTTATCCTAGAGGCACATATCTGCTTTCGCGAGACGCACCACCATCGCTCTTTAAAAGGAAAAAGGACGTGTTACTAAGGTATGCAAGCAACCCAAAGAAAGAGTTGTATATGATGCAACCCGAAGGTTTTGTCAATCCTAAGGATGCTACTAAGGTATGCAAGCTACTGGTGCAAGCATCCCGGAGTTGGAATCTTCGCTTTCATGAGGTGATCAAAGGTTTTGGATTTATCCAAGCTTATGGAGAAACTTGTATTTGGAAAAAAAGTGAGTGAGAGCTTTATAGCATTTCTAATAGTGTATGTGGATGACATATTATTGATTATAAATGATCTACAACTTCTTGAAAGTATAAAGGGATATTTGGGCAAGAGTTTTTCAATGAAGGGCCTCTATAGATTCTTCTGCGCTTGCTCTAACGCAGATTTCTTCCGATCAATTGAAACACAAGGTCTCTACAGATTCTACTCCGCCATACTCCGAACAAGATTTACAAGACAATGCTAGACAGTCAACGTAGCCGTGTAGATGATGGGCACATCTCCCCTATTCCACTATCACGGGTGTTTGCTCTAACTTGGCAATGTTATATGTGGTTGCATGTTACATATGATGTCTAGTTTGTATTGCTTTTAATTATTTTTGAATTGCATGTGCTTAGTTTACACATTATACTTGTGAATATGACACGTTTCATGTTTTTAGAACATACTATATCCGCTTATTCCACCACTATATCTTCCAATTACCCTGTGTTCTTACATCAAAGTACTCTTGGTGCGTATCCTGCAACAATCACTTTCCATAAGATTGCATCTTGCATTGTTTTCTAGCTTGTATTGCTTCTAATTTGTTGAAATGGCACTTATGATGAGACACTTTTAACTTGGTAGAGTGATATTGGTTGCAACTTTCATATGGTGTGTACCTTGCAGTGCTTGTAATTTGTTGAAATGCCTTCTGCTTAGCATTTTTCATACATATTCCATCCTGATATCATAGGTGTGAATATGCAATGATGCTCTTTTTTCGTACATATTACATCCTCCTGTCACGTGGTTGCCTTACATCAAAGTAGTGTTGATCTGTATCATGCATCAGTGAGCCAATTTTATTTATTTGCTTGTGGGTTTGCTTGAGAAAGAAATATCAGAAATGAAAATAGCAAGTTAGGGCATGTTGGTGGTCCTCTGGACCGACGCAAACGGAGTCTCTCTAGATTTTTCATTGATACAACTACTGCAGTTGAATTTCCAAGTCTATATGATGAGTTCATCTGCCCTTCTCCACCATCACATGTGCTTGCTCTATCTTGACAGTGTGATAATTGGTTGCATGTTGGACAGAATGTGTAGATTGTATTCCTTCTAATTTAATTAAATTGCCTCTGCTAAGTTTATAAATTATACATGTGAATATGACATGCCTTAATGTTCCTAGAATACACTCCATCTATTTATCACACCATGTTCTTACATCAAAGTACTGTTGTTGAGTATCCTGGATCAATTAGTTATGATAAGACACTCTTAACTTGGCAGTGTGATATCGGTTGTATCTTGCATTGTTTTCTATCTTGTACTGCTTATAATTTTTTCGAAATGCCACTTATGATGAGACACTTTTAACTTGGCAAAGTGATATTGGTTCCATCTTTCATATGGTGCCTAGCTTGCATAACTTCTAATTTCTTGAAATTCCATCTGCTTAGTTTACACATCATAGGTGTGACTATGTCATGCCGTACAGTTTTTTGTACAAATTCCATCCTCCTTATAATGTCGTCTTACATCAAAGTATTGTTTGTCTATATCATGCATCAATGAGTTCTAAAGGGTGATTTTGTTCTTTTGTCTTGTGGGTATGCATTGACATTGCAAACAAAAAAGAGCAAAGAAAAGAGTATGCTAGGAGATGACGTTAGTCGTCTAGAGCAGCGGAAAAGGAGCACCCCTCAAGATTGTGTTGCTACTTATAGTGCAATAGAAGGTTGAAGTCAACCGGCTAAATCGGCAAACACATTATCCCCTGCTCTACCAACTATAGCATCATTAGACAAAGAATGAACCAGACAAAAAGTTGCCACTAAACAAGAAACAATAGCCCTATTAAATACCTCATTCCACAGTACCGACATCTCAATGAGTTACTTGTTCAAATGCTCCACAAGTGGCATGTTAGCAAGCTGCCTTCCCACTCGACAATACATACGAAGGAATGCTGACACCATAGGACTTGGCAAGATCATATGAACCAGATGAGCATCAACACCAAGAAGGTATCTGACCGAGTCAAGTTGTTGTTGCATGCTCCTTTATATATACTCTCATAGTTTGATGTGCAATAACACTTTCCATATTCCTTATTACAGTAGCACTTCAGCACAAGACGAAACAAACATCAGGGATAATGCTTGACAGGTTAATAAAATCTAAATGTGGAAGAACGGAGATCCATTTTGGGGCAGGTTTAAAAAGGCCACGTGATGATATAGAGTCTGCCAAATTAGTATCACATGCATCCATTGCCATTAGGTGTCATACACATATCCTCCCGACGTGGATCCAGTACAAGAGTGACAAAGACGAAACCCAGTTTAGCACATTCTTTGACCATTTGTCTGTAAGTAATGCCATTCATCGCAATTTGTAATATTGTCTTGCTTTGTCCCATACTGTCTAGCTTGATCTTAATGAGACTCCCATTCTTTTTGTTGGGAAACGTTGCATGGGGAAAAATTCCTATGAAGACCTAAGATCTATCTATGGAGATACATAACAGCGAGAGAGGAGAGTGTGTCTACGTACCCTCGTAGACCATTAAGCGGAAGCGTATATCATGCGGTTGATGTAGTCATACTCTTCACAATCCTAGCATGATCCAATCCGATCTAGCATCGAAAGGACGACACCTTCGCGTTTGGCACACGTGCGGCTCGATGAAGTCTCCACCTCCTTGATGCTGATAGCAAGGGTGGAGAAGTAGCTAGGATCTCAACCAGCACGACGGCTAGGTGGATATGGTGGTGGTACAGTGCCAATAGGGCTTCGCCAGGCACCTTTGGAATGACGAACGAGGAAGAACTCGGGATGATGGGATAGGGGTTGTCCAAGGGAGGGGGGAGGGATTGGTGCGTGGCTGACCTCCCCACCCTCCGCTATTTATAGGAGCAAGGGGAAGGGTCAAAAACCCCTTTACCCCTCCTCCAAGGAGGGGGCGGAGTCCCTAGGGAGGAGGAGTACCCTCCAGGCCAACTGGAGGGCCCTCCCCTTAGGGCTTCCCTTCCCTCTAGGCGCATGGGCCTTGTGGGGCTCGTACCCCCTAGCCTAATAAGGCCAGTGCGCCCCCCTACAGCCCATGCACGCCCTAGGGGCTGGAGGGTCCCTTCAAGACTCCTCTAGAACCCTCCGGAAGTAGTAGAGGTAAACTCTTTCCATTCCTTTAATGAAAGTGAAATACCTTATACTAAGACTCCTAAACATTGCATGGATGAATTTGATAATTATGTTGTTATAAGAAAGAACACTTCAATAACTATGTTAAGAATCAATTGCAACGTAATGCCATGATGATAGATCGCTTAAGTGACTTAATATTTGGAATTGCAAATGAGTGAAGGGTCTAGGTAAACATGCTTCTATGGTTCACGCCCAATTAGACCAAGTTGCTAAGTCACAAAATGATTTGCTTGATGAAATGAATAATAATATGAATGATCATGTTGTTAGAGTAGTGACTAGAGGAGGTAGAATGAATCAAGAACCTCTTTATCTTGAAGGTCACCCTAAAAGAATTGAACAAGATTCTTAGAAATTAATGAAGATGCCCCTAGTTCCTCTAAGAAGAAAAAGAAAAATAAAGATGATAGGAACTTGCACGCTTCTAGTGAACCTATTATAGAAAAACATGTTGAGAAACATAATGAAGTTTATGTTTCTGATGCTGAGACACAATCTGGTAATGAGCAAACACCTAGTGATAATGAAAACGATGATAGTGATGATGTTCACGTAGATGCTCAACCAAGGGATAACAAAGAAAATGGAAAGAACCTGCTGACGATCTTGATAACCCACTTTCTAAAAATAAACGCTATGACAAGAGAGACTTTGTAGCTAGAAAACATGGAAGGTAAAGAGAGCCATGGGTTCAAAAACCCATGTCATTCCCTCATAAGACCACTAAAAGTAGGGACGATGAAGATTTTGAGTGCTTTGCTGAAATGATTAGACCTGTCTTTTTGCGCACTCGTTTGACTGATATATTGAAAATGCCTCCATATTCTAAGTATATGAAAGATATTATTACCAACAAAAGAAAGATACCTAAAATTGAAATTGCCACCATGCTGACAAATTATTCTTTTGATGGTGGATTTCCTAAGAAGTTGGGAGATCCGGGTATACCCATGATACCTTGCTCTATTAAAAGAAACTATGTCAAAACTGCTTTATATTATTTAGGGGCCGGTGTTAATGTTATACCTTACTTCCGTTACAGAAGACTTGAATTGAGTAAACTCACACCTACCGAGATATCTTGGCAAATGACTGATAAATCCACCGCTTTACCTATAGGAATTTGCGAGAACGTTCCCGTTGCGGTTGCAAATATTACTATCTTAACAGACTTTGTTATTCTTGATATGCCCAAGGACGACAACGTGTCAATCATCCTTGGTAAACCCTTTCTAAATACTGAAGGGGATATTATTGATTGCAATAAAAGCAAGGTTATTTTCCATTTCAATGGCAAGCAACATACCATGCACTTTCTGAAGAAGCAACTTTGGTTAATAATATTAATGTCATTGATCCTATTCCCACGGTTCTCATTGGAGATTGTATAATTCCTCTACCTACTGCCAAGAAGAAGAAATATTATAATCTCATTGTTGGGGAAATACAAATCCCTATTGAGGTAACCTAGTGGTATACAAAAATTCTTCGGTTTCATGTTAGTCAGAAACGATTATTAATAAGACTTGATGAACCTTGTTAATGAATCCTTTTTGAATAACATGTGATTGATGAATTGAGTATTCACAACTCTTTGCATCACAAGTTTATTCTCTGTTTTTTCTTAGTTAAATAAAAATAAAATACCATGAAATTCATGTTTTCTGTTTTTCCCATGCATGAAAAATACCCCCAAAAAAGTCTCAGATTGCCATAAAATTTTGATGTGAATTTTTGCAAAATATTTTAGAATTTTTGGCATAAAAATTACAGTAAGAGGGTGTCCCAATGGGCCACCACATAACAGGGTGCCCCCTAGGGCATGCCCTGATGGCTTGTGGGGCCCACAGGCCCCCTGCCTTACCTCTTCAGCCCACCTCATCTCCTACCTCTAGCAAAAAAAAATCTAGCTCTCTCTCTCCCTCTCTTGTTCTTCCACCTGAAACTGAAATTTTCGATCTCTTTGCTCGAAACTCCATTTTTGAAACTGTTTTGAGGAATTGCTCCTTGGTATGTGACTCTCCCATTCCTCCAATTAGTTTTTATTTTAGTGGTTTATACTTTGCATAAGTTTCTGTACTTGGTGCTACATAGAATGAGCTTGCATGTTAAATTCTTTGAGTTCCAAGTAGTATGAATGCTTGATATGGCCTATAGGCATCCCTGTGAGTAGTTCCTACCATTCTTGCAAGGTTTTGTTGACTTAAATTTGTGGCTCAAAAATTTCAGAAATTTGTATTGGGGAAGATGAGTTTCTTTAGAAGGAGTTGTTCAAAGAGGTGTACTTTGGGCGAGTCGCCGATCGCAAGTTCGGTTCGACAACCCTACATAGAGCCCAATGCTAATCAAATAGTCATAGCCAACGCAAAATCGTGTCGGTGGCCAAGCGATGAGTTCATGATAGGTGCAGGTATCAAGGAGGAATTAGATCATTTTATTGATAATACCGGCCTCACCGACTTCCTTGAAGGTAAGTGTGTCCAACACTATAACCTTACACGTACATTCACGCACGGATTTTGCTATCAAGCACATAATTTTAGAGTTGTATTTAACCTATATGGTGAAACTTTTAGCATGACTCTAGAAGAATTTTCAGTTGCTTACAAACTTCCACTTTGGGTTCTACTCGAGAAACCATCGGTAGTTGATTATAATATGTTTCTCAAGAGTCTTTGCGTGGGAGAAGATAGGGGTGTAACGCGGGCTAGAACTAAAAGTATACAATTTCCCTCTATTCGTTATTTTGCATTGTTCAATGGGAAATGCTTAGTAGCAAAACAAGAGTGCAATGCATTATGTGCCCCTAACTTGAGTCTTATACATACTGTTGTGACTGATGAACAACATTTTAACCTTGGCGCAATTGTTGCCCGAAGGTTGCACTCCAACTCTAGCAATGGTGAATTGTATGGAGGCATTTATGCATCCCGTTTAGCTGCACAATTGGGAGTGTCACCTCAACCTAATGACCCCATTTTGCCTGATAGATCTTTAGATTATGAAGCTATGTGTTCTCATGAATTTCTTGTGAACCGAGCTATTGGTTCTGAGTACAACTTGATATTTGGGAAATATACGCCTCTGTTTGTCATGTTTCATGCACCTGCCCTCTTTAACTTGTAGGCTCAACAAAGATATGATGTTCTTGAGGACGAGGTGCGGGAGTACAATGCTGCGGTAGAGGCTACTCGTTTGGTAGCAGAGACCGCTCGTATGACAGAGGAGGAGGCCAGGAATAACTCCATGAGATACTACTTCAACTATTACCCGGATCAGCAGTGGTGATTTCCAAGCTAGGTAAAAGCCTAAGCTTGGGGGAGTACGTATTTATTACTGACATTTCATTCGTGTTCTCACACTTCATATAAATTGCCAGTGTTCATCCTCTTTCATTGTATATCCATGTTAGCTTTATTTTCCCACTTTCTTCATATGTGTTTGAAAAACTTTGAAAATCCAAAAATATTTCTCGCCTCTTTTTGGTTTTTCATTTCCTCATTTCTTTAGTTGTAGAACTAAAAAGAAGAACTAAAAAGATTTCCTTTGCATGTTGGGAGCTTTCCCGTGTAAATAGTTTTTCTTGTTCTTGTTTTTCCTTAATTTGCTACCTTGCTTGAGAAAAAATATGTAAGTGTGTTTCTCTCTGAATTTGTTTTCTTTTTGTTGTTCATCTAACAGAGAGTTTCTCTTATATGATTTGTTGTTCATCTAACAGAGAGACGATTTTACCTTGTCTTCTCCTTTGTCTAAATTTTCCCTGCAGATTCCAGTTTACTCCACGGCATCCTTGCACTATTATTACTATTATATCATTCAATTGTGCAAGTGAAAGTCAATAATGACAATATTTGATGAAGTGATCGTGGCAAAGGAAGCTAGTATGAACTCTTCTTGTTTTTCGTCTTTGTAAATATGTTTAGCCATTTTGATCATGATTCGGTATATCATGAGTAAACATGTTGTGATGATAATTACAGATTATACCTTCTCATGCCATGCTTAAATAGCTAGGAGTTAATAATGATTTGTCTTATGTGTCAACATGCCTTAAAATGGTTATGATATGGTATGGTAGTATGGTATTTCCCTCTGAGTAATTCGAGTAGTTTGACTTAGCCCATGTGCAAACATGTAGTTGAATCAAAATCAATGCAGCCTTTATGATGTTTAAATTCAGAGTGTTCATATCCTACTCATGCTACGTCCAATGTTAATTACTCAAAATGCATGTTCATGACCGTTGCTGCTCTCTAGCTGGTCGCCTCTCAACCTATTGCTAGCCTTCACAACTACTAAGCGGAAATGCTGCTTGTGCATCCAAAACCCTTAAACCAAGTTATTCCACATGAGTCCACCATACCTACCTATATGCGCTATTACTTCATCGTTCCAAATAAATTTGCATGTGCCATCTCTAAATATTCAAATAGACATCCCTTTTGTGCACTCATCTCGCTCATGGAACGATGAGGTGGACAATATTTTCCATGCTAAGCGAGTTATTCTTAGGACGGTCATTTATTCGTCGTTATTGCACGAGAGAGGCTGGTAAAAGGGATGCCCGGTCCTACATAATCAAAATAAATTAAACAAACTCCTTGGGACAGTTGTATGTTGGCATGCATCCCTGGATTCGGTTAGCCATGGTTTGTGTATGGATGGTGGACAGGACTAAACTTTACTTTTCTATTTGGGAACCGACAATAATGAGTTTAACATGGAAAATGTTTAAAATCTTTGTCGTAATGTTGAGAAGATAAGTGCACCACTAAAAATTATATCTTCACTCTTGTTTTAAGTTTCGACCTCTGGCACCGCTGCAAATCAATGCTTCCCTCTACGATGGGCCTATCTATTTACTTTTATGCAGAGTCAGCATCTTCTTAATAAAAGCACCAGACCCGAGAGCACTATTGTCATCCTTATGCATTGAGTCTAGTTAATGTTGAATTTGAGCACGACTGGATCTTTTCTACCCTTAATTATAATGTTTAGTCGCAGCTTGGATCTCGAAGGTGCTCTGCATTTATGTTTTGCAGTCTTTGAAAGGGCTAGAGAAATACCATGTCAGCATATTGTATTATGATTGTTTTAAAAAATTGTTGGCATGTGAGATATTTTTTTATTGCTTGCGAGCTGGTTATGCATTGCCATGAGTTAACATGATATCTAGTTGTTGTCATGAATGTGTCTATTTATGATTTATGCTGAAAACTTGAGCGCTAGCTAAGCATGTGTATAACAACAAGAACAAAAGAGTTTGTAAAAGTTTTCTTTATCACTTTTAGTTTATCAATTGAATTGCTTGAAAACAAGCAAAAAATTTAAGCTTGTAGGAGTTGATACGTCCCAAACGTATCTACTTTTCCAAACCCTTTTGCTCTGGTTTTGGTCTCTAATTTGCATGATTTGAATGAAACTAACCCGGGCTGACGTTGTTTTCAACTGAATTACCTTGGTTATATTTTTGTGCAGAAACAAAAGTTCTTGGAATGGGACAAAAAAATTGTGAATTATTTCTGGGAATAATAATGAATTATGGAGCGAAGACCTCTTAGAGGGGGAGTGCCAGGGGGCCACAAGCCAACAGGGCGCCCCCTAGGGCGCGCCTTGATGGCTTGTGGGGCCCTCATGGCCCCTCCGACCCTAATTCTAGTCCTATAAAATCACATCCTCGAAGAAGAAAAATCAGAGAGAAGTCTTCATCGCCTTTCACGAGACGGAGCTGTCGCCACCTCCTGTTCTTCCTCCAAAGAGCTGATCTGGAGCCTCTTTTGGGCTCAGTAGAGGGAAAATCCTCGTCGTCGTCATCACCAACCCTTGTCCATCAACAACGCCATGATGCTCACCACCGGGGGTGAGTAATTCCTTTGTATTATTGTTGTATGGTGGTGGGGTTGGATGAGATTGATCATGTATTCGAGTTAAGTTTGATAGGGCTTGATCCCTAGTATGTACTATGTTTTGAGATTGATGTTGCTACGACTTTGCTATGCTTAATGCTTGACACTAGGGCCCGACTACCATGATTTCAGATCTGAACCTATTATGTTTTCATGAATATAAGAGTGATTTGGATACTATATTGCAAGTATGCACCTATTATGTGTCATGATCTGCACACCCCAAGGTGACAATAATTGGGATTCTTTCCGGTGATTGCCATAGTTTGAGGAGTTCATGTATTCACCATGTGTTAATGTTTTGTTCTGATACTCTATTAAAAGGAAGCCTTAATATCCCTTAGTTTCCAATAGGACCCCGCTACCATGGGAGGGTGGGAGAAAAGATGTCATGCAAGTTCTTATCGCAAGCACGTATGACTATATACGGAATACGTGCCTACATTACATTGATGAATTGGAGCTAGTTCTGTGTCGCCCTAGTGTGTAACTGTTATATGATCAATGTCATCTAAATCATTATCCATCATCGATTCACATCCCTATGCATTACAAATACTGAATCTTGCTAAGTTACTATTGTTATCGCTACTATCACACTTGCTACAAAACTGCTACTATCACTATTACTGTTACGCTACTACAACTGTTAATGCCAATAAATATTCTTTGGTTCCCCTTGTGTCGAACCAATAAATTAGGGTGAAATACTACCCGTGAAGACTGTCGCGGTCCCCTACACTTGTGGGTTATCAGGGTCCACCTGCCCCAGCGGGTCCACCTAGACCCTAAGGGGGGCATACCATCCCTACGTTGGCCAGGCACCACAACTCCAAGTGCCCATGTGGCTAGGGGAAACCCTAAAGGGGGTGCCACGAGCCTTGGGGGAGATTCTCCCCCCTTGGCCGCCGGGTCCTTGGCTTGGAGGGGGGACAGGATGGTCGCACCCCTCACCTCCTATATAAAGAGAGGGGAGGGGCTAGGCCTAGTCATCCCAAGCTTTGACAGCATCGGCTTGGTGAAGGGCCCTATAGGAATTCCAGCACCACACTGTCGTGTTGGCCTATATTCCATCTACCTCTTCCTCTCCTCGCTTAATCAAGAAGAAGGGGACGTCATCGAGTCGTATGTGTGCATATCTCGGAGGTTTCGTTTGTGTGGTGCTGGATCAAATTGGATCGCGAAGAAAGTAGGACTACGTCAACCATGTTCATTGGAACATTTCCACTTTTGGTCTACAAGGGT
This sequence comes from Hordeum marinum, assembly GCA_022496015.1. Classification (NCBI taxonomy): domain Eukaryota; kingdom Viridiplantae; phylum Streptophyta; class Magnoliopsida; order Poales; family Poaceae; genus Hordeum; species Hordeum marinum. The sequence continues at coordinate 449,728,138 of CM039675.1, read as the reverse complement.
ATTTAGACTTTGGCACTCGTTGCTAGCATATAGTAGATTAGATGTTAGCTAAATTCGTAGGAAATATTTTTCTCATCCAACAATGACCATCATTTTTTAGCTTCCATGAGAGGCATAATTTTGCTTCTTGTGTAGACGCGAATTTGTTTTCGTGAAAGGCATAGTCATGCCTCTTGGAAGGGGAAAACGTGAGGAAAATCATACTTCAGGTTCGGAGTTTTTCTTCCATTTTTCATTTTTTTTTTCTTGGAAAAAACATCAAAAGTTGTTGTTTTCTCTAAGGAGGTGCGCTGCTTGTTCACCTCTAAGGACGTGGGAGTGAACTTTGCAGGGTACCCCTTAATTATTAATCTTTCTATATGCCGTGTCAAACTGTTGGGCACTCGTGAAGTGACCGACCGGCATGGGCCGGCCCAGCCATTTTTTTACATTGATCATCCCATTTTCGGGAAGCTTCCTAAGCGATTTTGAAAATCCAGAAGGTTTTTGGATCGCTTTTACTTTATTTTTTTTTGGTTTTTGCTATTCATTTTTCGCAATTTCCTCTTTTTCTTTCTTCATAAGTTCAATTTTCCTAAAGAACCATTTCAAAGTTTCTTTAAATTTTTTAAAAATATTTGCCTTTCAAAATTGATTCGAAACTGAAAGTGATGTTTGCATTTTAAAAAACTTAAAATGTCAATATTTTCTCATGTCTTGCGAAAAGTATATTTTTAGAATGATGTTCATATTCTCGAAAAAATAGAATTTTGAAAATTTGTCAAGAATTTTTCATTAGTGCTCAAAAATTGAAAAATGTTTGGAATTTCAAAAGAAAACTTACTGCCTTGGATCCAAATTAATTTTTGTAGCTCTGTTACAACTTTTGAAATTGTTGCTCCCTTTGATTCAAATTAATTGGCGCAAGTCTAGTACAATTTTAAATTCAAAATTTATTCTATTTATCGAAAAAATTGTTTGAAGTTTCAATAAAAACAATGATTCCAGAACAAAACCTCACACTTTCATAAAAATTGATTTTTTGGATAATGAGCTATAATATCGCGTCGTACAATAGGACACTCACTTTAATGCTAAAGCATGCATGCCGATAGGTTGGCCTATTCGAATGCTCCTGTGGGTGTCGTGTTGTCAATCCTTTTCGTCTAAATCTAACGAATGGATATAACTCATTCCGAGAATGGAACACCTCAAAAATATCTAGAGCATTTACAACTGGGCCATTCAAATCATTCGATCATTGTCCACACTGAAGAGAAAAGGAAAAAATCGACTCAACAACACCCCCCCCCTTTTATCCTCGTATCCTAGCTTGTGTGCAAATATTCATATTGCCATCATACATGGGGAGGACTTAGGGATGTTCGGCAGTCCTCTATGTAGGAGGTGTGCCTTGGCATTCCCCCTGACCCTCATGTCACCCCCTCGGCTGACTAGTGTTCCGCCGCTGCTACCTCTCCAACCCCCTTCCTCCTTTGCTGCCACAGGAGATGGCCACCGAGAAATCCAGTGTGTGCGCTGGTGAAGGTGGCGGCGGGGATCGCAATGCTTCGTCCCATCTCGAAGGCATGTGGATCCAGGGAGGCAGCCCCTACCGATGAGGCGGTGGGATCGGGCGGCCAATGGCGTTTGTATGAGGTGCGCTGGCCAGCGTGCTCGGACGTGTGGACGGCGGGCCGCTGGTGGAGTTCGATCACAGCGTGGAATCCCAATATATCGGATCTGGAGGTACAAGCCCCCTCTGCCCTACTGGCTTTCTTGCTCTTACATTGTAGCTTGCATCTCGCTTGCTGGCTAGAGTATTGATGGAGTATCTTGGGGCTCGGGGGTAACCCTGACTGGCCCGGCAGTGGCGATGCCCAAGGACGTCGCTTCCCTCCACGGGGGCGCTATCGAGGTCCCCAACTATCCACCTTCATCCCCTGCATGGGTGAAAACCCACAATCCGCTTTGGACTTGGCCATGGCGATGCCTTGCATGTCGTGACCTCGAGGCGTCATCGGGAGTGCAGGGGTCGGATGAGAGGATTTGCAGGCGCACAGTTGAGGCGATGCAGTTATAGACAGTCACCTTGCCTGTGTGGATGATAGTGGGGCCAATTCCACATGACACAGATAAATCGTTGGTGATGTATCCGTTCGGTCACACACGTTAGGAAAAAATAGAGCGTGTGCGATTGGGAGGACCATCACAAAAAGACATATTGCAGAAGTCGTGTGAGATGTGCTTCGCATCCCACACAGGGAATCCCAAAGATACGTCTCGGATCGTATTGCACATCACACACAATTTTCTGCATAACATCGTTTGTGATAGGGCTGGCCATCATACACGATAGTTAAAATTATGTCGATTGTGTTATTGAATACATTACTCATGGTGCCTGACGTGGCTTGAGACTGCGTCAGTATTTCCCCAAAGAGGAAGGGATGATGCAGGACAACGACGGTAAGTATTTCCCTCAGTTATGAAACCAACATATCAATCCATAGAGGAAGATCATGGACCCACATAAGCAGCACCTGCACACAAATAACAAATACTTGCAACCCGACGCGAAAGAGAGGTTGTCAAGCTCTCTACAGTATAAGATAGATTAGGTAGTGATAGTTTTGGCAAATAGATCTCGTATGAACACAAAATAAAATAAGTAAACAAAAAGTGAGCAAGGTATTTTTGGTTTTTTGGATTAATAGTTCTGAAAACAATAAGGCAAAATAGTCGATCGGAAAGCAATATGTTGGAAAAGTAGACCCCGGGGCCGTAGGTTTCACCAGTGGCTTCTCCCGTGAGTATAGCGCATGGTGGGTGAGCAAATTACTGTTGGGCAATTGTTAGAAGATCAAATAATCATGATGATATCCAGGTAATGATCATTATACAGGCATCACATCCAAGATAAATAGACTGAAATGATTCTGCATCTACTTCTATTACTCCACACATCGACCGCTATCTAGCATGCATCTAGTGTATTAAGTTCATGGGAAAATGGGGTAATGCAATAAGAACGGTGACATGATGTAGAAAAGATCTATTCATGTAGGAATAGACCCCATCTTGATATCCTTAATGGCAACGATACATGTGTGCCTTGCTGCCCGTTCTGTCAATGGGAAAGAACACCGCAAGATGGAACCCATCACAAAGAACCTCATCCCACGACAAGAAATATCGATCTAGTTGGCCTAACTAAACCAAATATTCGAAGAAGAAATACAAGGCTATAAGTAATCATGCAAATAAGAGATCGAAGAAGACTCAATTCATTTTCATGGATAGAAACTGATCATGAACTCAAAATTCATCGGATCCCAACGAACACATCGCAAAATTCATTACATCAAATAGATATCCAAGAGATCAATGTTTTGAGAATCATAGAGAGAGAGGAATCCATCTAGATACTACCTAAGGACCCATAGATTTATGGTGGACTACTCACGCATAATCGGAGAGGCACCTATGATGAAGATGAACCCCTCTGTGATGGTGTTAGATTGGATCTCGAGGTTCTGGAACTTGCGGCAGCTAGAATTTTGTTTTGTCGAATACCCTAGGTTTTTTTGAATATTTGGGAATTTATAAGGAGAATAGTCGGTTGAGGGGAGTCCCAAGGTGGGCACCCTCGACCAAGCCGTGCTAGGGGCCTCTGCACACCCCGGTGGAGGGTGGCCACCCTGGGCCCCCTCCCTTGTTGTTGTTTGGCCCATCCTGGCTCTTCTGGTCCATAAAAAATCTCCAAAAATCCCCGTATTGTTTGGGCTCCGTTTGGTATTGTTTTTCTGTGAAGTAAAAAACAAGCAAAAACAACAACTGGCACTTTGGCACTATGGCAATAGGTTAGTCCCAAAAAATGATATAAAGTTGCTATAGAAGAGTGTAAAACATCCAAGATTGATAATAGAACAACATGGAACAAGCAAAAATTATAGATACGTTGGAGACGTATCTGCATCCCCAAGCTTAATTCCTACTCGTCCTCGAGTAGGTAAATGATAAAAACAGAATTTTTGATGTGGAATGTTGCCTAACATGTTCATCATATATTCTTTTCTTTGTAGCATGGACATTTGGACTTTTAGATGGTTCAAAGCTATAGTCTAGTTTTGACATGAAAACTTTAATACTCAAGCATATCAACAAGCAACCATGTCTTTCAAAATGTCAATGCTAAAGCAAGTTATCCCTAGTCCGTCATGCTCGATCATTGATCCAGTCACAATACACACTCAAATATTAGCTACACCTAATGCTCAAGTACGATCATAGTGCCTCCTAGTTGGTTCTTAATAAGAGAACATGGAGACTCAAATTCAAAAATAAAAACTGCATAAAGTAAATAGATAGGCCCTTCGCAGAGGGAAGTAGGGATTTGTAGAGGTGCCAAAGCTCAGGTGTTTAAATTGATAGAGAAAAATTATTTTGGGTGGCATACCTTTCCTGTCAACGGAAACGGCTGAGAGATTTCAATATTCTTCCATGCTACATACACCATAGGCGGTTCCCAAACAGAAAATAAAGTTTATTCCTTTTTCCACCATACTTTCACTTTCCATGGCTAGCTGAATCAACGATTGCCTTCCATACCAACACTTTCCAAGGGATTTATTATTTGATAACTTAAAGTAAATATTTTTTCTTTTTCATTTTGGGACTATGCATCCCTATTACCGTTGTACTCTCGTGCAATGACAAGTGAATAACCACTCATCTTGAGCATAACACATCCAACATGGAAAACTATCGGTCACCCCTTACCGTTTCATGAGCAGTACGAGCACACAAAAATTAAAATTTATTTTGAAAATTTAGAGATGGCACATACAAATATGCTTGGAACGACATGGAAATACAGTATATAGATAGGTATGGTGGACTCATATGGCAAAACTGGTTTAGGGATTTTTGATGCACAAGTAGTATTTCTACTTAGTACAAGTGAAGGCTAGCAAATAGATTGAGAAGCATTCAACCAAGAAACTAAAAATCATATAAGCGATCATTAAGCATAACGAACACCGAATAATGCATCATAAGTAGGATGTAATTTCATAGCACAACTATTGACTTTCGTTCTTGCATAGGAATCACAAACCTTAACAACAATATTCTTACTAAGCATAATTACTCACCAACATACCTCACATATTACTATCGTCATGTCTCAAAATTATTACAAAGAATCAAGTTTAATTTGTCCAATGCTCTTCATGAATTTTTTTATTATATATTGCTATTTCTTTTGACAAGCTCACATGGATATAAGTGAAGATCATGAGCATAAAAGGTTCATCTCTCAAAATAATATAAGTGAAGCATAAGAGAATTTCTTCAAAATTACCAACTCTCAAAATAATCTAAGTGAAGAATGAGAGCATTTCTTCAAACATGTAAAAGCACGGCGTGCTCAAAAAGATACAAGTGAAGCATAAGAGCAATTCGTTTGCTCAATAGTTTTAAGTGATGCATAAAGAGCAATTCTAGCAAATCATAGCATATTTTTGGCGCTCTCAAATAGGTGTGTGAAGCAAGGATAAAAAGCAAATAAAGCAAAGATACAAGACGCTCCAAGCAAAACTCAGGATATGTGACGAATAAAAATATAGTTCCAAGTAAAATACTTATGGTTGTTAGAAGAAAGAGGGGATGACACTCGGGGCATCCCCAAGCTTAGTTGCTTGTTACTCTTTGCATATTACCTTGGGGTGATGTATCATCCCCAAGCTTAGGCTCTTCTTACTACCTATTCCTTCATCCATCGCGATCTCACCCAAAACTCCAAAACTTCAATCACACGAAACTTGACAAAATTCACGTGAGATTCGTTAGTATAATAAAGCAAATTTCCACTTTAGGTACTGTTGTAAACCCGTTCATATTTTATTACTGCATTATACCTACTGTGTTTTAACTTTACCATGACTTATACCCCCCCAATACAAGCCATAGATTCATCAAAACAAGCACACAATACAACAAAATTATAATTTGTTTCAGACAGAACAGTGTGTAGTAATCTGTACTCTAACCATACTTCTGGAACTCTACAAATTTTGAAAAATTAGGAGAATGTAAAGAATTTGTATAGAAATACTGTGTAAAACTTCATCTTAATATAGCGTTCTAGTAAAAAATGACCATTCGTGTACTGGGAACAAAGTTTCTGTTTCAGACTCAACATTGTTTCTACTCATCTTGTGGATCATCCTAAAGGCATTACTTGGCACAAACACTAAATAAAACAAAAAAACACAATCATAACAGAAACATAATTGTGCAAAATCTCAAAACCAAAAAGTAAAAGATAAAAATAATTTATTCATTGGGTTGCCTCCCAACAAGCACTATCATTTTACGCCCCTAGCTAGGCATAACACATAGATTCAAGTATTGTCATCCTTAGTTTTCACTCCATAAAAGGCCCTCAAGATTGATTCATATGGTGGCTTAATTCTTGTTCTAGGGAAGTGTTCCATACCCTTTCTAATAGGAAACTAAAACTTAATATTGCCTTCTTTCATATCAATCATGGCACCTACAGTGCGTAAAAACGGTCTACCAAGTATGATAGGACAAGACGGATTACAATCAATATCAAGAACAATAAAATCAATGGGCACATAGTTACTATTTGAAAGAATAAGAACATCATTAATTCTTCCCAAAGGCTTTTTAATAGTAGAATCCGCCAAGTGCAAATTAAGAGAACATTCTTCAATATTGGTAAGACCAAGCACATCACATAGAGATTTCGGAATTGTGGAAACACTAGCACCCAAATCACACAAAGCAAAGCATTCACAATTTTTAATCTTGACTTTAATGGTAGGTTCCCACTCATCATGCAATTTTCTAGGAATATGAAATCTCTAATTCCAACTTTTCTTCTAAGGATTTCATCATGGCATCAACAATATGTTTAGTAAAATCTTTATTTAGCTCATAAGCATGGGGTGAATTAATCATAGATTGCACCAATGAAATAAAATCAACCAAGGAGCAACTCTCATAAAAGTCTTTGTAATCAAAGATAGTGGGCACATCACTAGTTAAAGTTTTGACCTCTCCAAACCCACTTTCATCAAAAAATTCATCAAAAATTTCACCCTCTAAATCATGGGACGCCCTCTAACTAATGTTGACTTTTCTTCAGTCCCTTTATAATCAATTTTAGCATTAATAAACAAGGAATCAATAGATCAAACACCAATAATTTTAAGATCTTCATCATTTTTATGAAAGTAATCGCTAGAAAACGTTTTTTCCAAAAAGTCTCTTTTAGCTCTAAGCATAGCGGTTCTTTTCTTAATTTAATCCATAGGGACTTAATTGATTCATTAATCTTGGGTGTAAAAGCATGAAACTTGAGATTTTCTACATCATTGGAAATTCTATCAATGCTTCTAGACATATCATCAATCTTATTCAACTTTTCTTCTATCATAGTCTTGAAAGACTTTTGAGCATTGCAAAATTCTTTAAAATTACTCTAAAGATCATAGGTATTATTATTATTATTATTATTATTATTATTATTATTATAAGAATTACCATAGGAACTACCAAAATTATTAGAGGAATTTCGATGAAAAGGCCTAGGACTAAAATTACCTCTATAAGCATGTTATTGAAGTTATTTCACGAGATGAAATTCACATCTACAGAATCACTATTTTGCTCAATCAAAGTAGACAAAGGAACATCATTAAGATCAAAAGGAGCATTCTTACAAGCAGCCAACTTCATAAGAGCATCAACCTCTTCACTCAAAGTACTAATTTCTTCTATCGAACTAACCTTTTTACCAATAGGTGCTCTTTCAGTATGCCATTGTGAATAATTTGCCATAATATTATCTAGCAATTTAGTAGCTTCACCCAACGTAATTTCCATAAAAGTACCACCCATGGCGGAATCTAAAAGATTTCTAGAGACAAAACTCAATCCCGCACAAAAAACTGTATGATCATCCAAAGATTTAAGCCATGAGTAGGACAATTTATTAGCATCAATTTCATTCTTTCTCAAGATTGTGCAACATATTCATGCTCAAGTTGCTTAAAATTCATGATTTGACTTCTAAGGGAAATAATTTTCATGGCCGGAAAATACTTAGTAATAAAAGCGTCCTTGCACTTATCCCAAGAATTGATACTATTGCGAGGCAAAGAAGTAAACCAAAATTTTGCACGATCCCACAAGAAGAAAGGAAATAATTTCAACTTCACAATATCATTGTCCACATCTTTTTTCTTTTGCATATTGCATAATTCCATGAAAACTAAAGAAAGCGTTAGCGCGTTGGACTCGAAATCCAGATTGTGCTACCTGACAAAGAAAAAACAATTTATAACAGAGAAATGTTGGTTCTGGCTGGCAGCGGGCATAGGACTGAAAATCCTCTTTTCGGGCCTTTTGGACTTGAAATCCAAATGGAGAGAGTGGTTCATATCCACGTCAGAATGAACAATGAAAAAGGCATCGAGTTGGTGCAAGCTCGAGGAGCTAGGAAGGATGGAAGAAATCTTGACTATTTTTTCACTGAACTACTCGAACTTGGGTGTTTAGATGGGACGTGACATCCTCCTTAGGAGTACCGGAAAATTGATCTTTCATGACAAGATTCAACAAAGCAGCATTAATATCACAAGACTCCACACTAGTGGCGGGAGGATCAATATGAGTGATAATAAAATCATTATTATTGGTATTGGGAAAATCACACAACTTGGTGTTTTCTTGAGTCATCATGACTACGCAAACAAGATTGTAAGCAAACAAGAGATCTGACGAGAAAAAGGCAAACGAAAAAGGGAGGGAAAATAAAATGGAAAATTTGTGAAGTGGTGGAGAGGAAAACGAGAGGCAAATGGCAAATAATGTAAATTGCAAGGAGATGAGATTTGTGATTGGGATCCTGGTAGATAAGATTGCTTCCTCCCCGGCAATGACACTAGAAATTCCTTTGACTTGGCTTGAGACCGTGTCGGTATTTCTCCAAAGAGGAAGGGATGATGTAGCACAGCGACGCTTAGTATTTCCCTCAGTTATGAAACCAAGGTATCAATCCGTAGAGGAAGATCTCACACCCACGTAAGTAGCACCTACACATAAATAACAAATACTTGCAACCCGACGCGAAAGAGAGGTTGTCAAGCTCTCTATGGTAATAAGATAGATTAGGTAATGATAGTTTTGGCAAATAGATCTTGCAAGAACACAAAAAAATAAGTAAAAAAAGTGCAGCAAGGTATTTTTGGGTTTTTGGATTAATATATCTGAAAACAAAAAGGCAAAATAGTATATCGGAAAGCAATATGTTAAAAAAGTAGACCCGAGGGCCATAGGTTTTACTAGTGGCTTCTCTCATGAGTATAGCACCTGGGGGGTGAACAAATTACAGTTGGGAAATTGATAGAACATCAAATAATCAGGCAATGATCATTATATAGGCATCGCGTCCAAGATAAGTATACCAAAACAATTCTGCATCTACTTAAATTACTTCACACATCGACCGCTATCCAGCATGCATATAGTGTATTAAGTTCATGGGAAAAGGGAGTAATACAATAAGAACAGTGACATGATGTAGACAAGATCTATTCATGTAGAAATATGCCCCATCTTTTTCTCCTTAATGGCAACGATACATGCGTGCCTTGCTGCCCCTTCTGTCAGTGGGAAAGAACACCGCAAGATCGAACCCATCACAAAGCACCTCTTCCCATGGCAAGAAAAATAGATCTAGTTGGCCTAACTAAACCAAAGGTTCGAAGAAAAAAATATGAGGCTATAAGTAATCATGCAAATAAGATATCAAAGAAGACACAAATCATACTCATGGATAGAAACTGATCATGAACTCAAAATTCATCGGATCCCAATAAACACACCGCAAAAGTTATTACATGAAATAGATATCCAAGAGACCATTGTATTGAGAATCATAGAGAGAGAGGAATCCATCTAGATATTGCCTACAGACCCGTAGGTCTATGGTGGACTACTGACGCATCATCGGACAGGCACCTACGATGAGTATGAACCAAAGTTGTCAGAACTGTGATTCTGAATTGGATCGGATGTCCATTGGTAGGATCGTGAATCGTAGAATCATAACTACCAGGATCGTAGAATCTTAGATTCTATGAGCAAAATCTTAGAATCGTAGGGGATAGTTTGGATCTTAAAGTCATAAGATTCTAAGACTTGAGTAGCGATTCTGACAACTTGGGTATGAACCCCTCCATGATGGTGTTAGATTGGATCTCGAGGTTTTGGAACTTGGGGCGGCTAGAATTGTGTTTCGTCGACTCCCCTAGGGTTTTCTGAATATTTAGGAATTTATAGGGTGAATAGTCGGTTGATGGGAGTCCCAAGGTGGGCACCCTCCACCAGGTCGTACCAGAGGCCTCTGGCGCGCCTTGGAGGAGGGTGGCCACCCTGGGCCCCCTCTCTTGTTGTTGTTTGGCCCATACTGGCTCTTCTGGTCCATAAAAATCTCCAAAAATCCCCATAGCGCTTGGGCTCCGTTGGGTACCGATTTTCTGCGAAATAAAAAACAAGCAAAAATAGCAACTAGGACTTTGTCACTATGTCAATAGGGTAGCTCCAAAAACTGATATAAAGTTGCTACAAAATGACTGTAAAACATCCAATATTGGTATAGCATCATGGAACAAGCAAAAATTATAGATACGTTGGAGACATATCAGTGTCTAGAAGAAACTATTTGGCATTGGGCTATCCATCACACACACTTATTGTGTGAAAACGTTTGTGATAGGGTGGCCTAACGCACATAGTTGTTGACCAGAATTCGTGTGTGATTGTTCATTGATCCAACATGCTAACTTCCTAGAAACCGTGTGGGTTTGCTGAGGTCATCACCCACGGTATTGTCTTAGAAACTGTCTGCAATAGGAACCCCAATAATCATCCTAATTACTCTATTATTTATAATCCATTTAGTATTTAAATTGAAATTTCATATCAATGGCATAGTATAATTCTTATTCGCATTAGTACACTAGGATTTCATAATTGAATTACATGAGGGTACAACATCATATAGGCATATAGTACCTAGCTACCCAATTGCACAATAGGACAAAGTTTCAAATGCAACATCTAAAACCTTTGGACATTAAGTATCATTATAGACGGTAAATAGACAAATGAGTCTCATCTAGAAAACTAGTGAAGCGGATGGCGAATATTGAGCCTTCAGTGATGTTTAAGGTCCTCGCAACTTTAGGCTAGTGCATCTGGATGATTGCCCGCGCATCCTTCGTACTCATGAGGAAGACTTCAAGATTATACCATGGGCGTTGTATGAATACCTTCCTCGCCTCTTGACCATACAGGTCTCTCGGGGACGTAATCATCGATGAATTGCCTTGAAAAGGACTAAAAACAAACATATGCATAAATATCTTTTCTAAAAGTTGAAACTGCATAAAGGGAAAAGGACAAGGTGAAAGTGATGGTACCATCCTATAGTTGAGTGATGTCTTATTCATTGTGCAGACAAATATCTTGTTGTTTTTTGCTAATTTTATCTTAATAGTGTTTCTAAGTTTCTTCATTTGACTGATATTCAAGAACACCTCATTTCCCCACATTCAAAAAGGGTCGAACACTAGGTCTAGCCCTCTTACGGTAGGACCTACATGTACACAAACAAATTATTAAAAACCTTAATATTAGAATAGTTCTTGTACTTGCACAATAATGTGCTATTAGCCAAAGGACCATGGATGTGCAAACCTCGATGGTAAACTTTAGTGTCTCCCTTTGTTTCCCCCTGCAACATATATAAGATAGACATTGATCAGGTTATAAGTGATATTTGGCATACTATCATTGAAATATGTTAATGAAAAATAAACACGTTGCAGGTCCAACAGTTTAATTCGAGCCACATGGAAAAGCTAGTTATCTAAACCAAGTGTGCTAAGAACTAGGAAATATAGCAATAGTATATGTTTCACATGTATTTAGTACATCTAAATTCAATTTATTTCTCACATGCATAACAATACAAAATTGTGCCAACAAAAATCGAACATCATATTGTAGAATTGAATTAAATAGTTAATTGATCACCACAACAAATGAACGGAACAATTAACTAAGCACCACATTGCACAATAGAACATACTAGAAGGTCAGATTGCAAGTAGCATTACACTAGACATTTTTCTGGAATTTCTAAATGAAAGGAAGGAGCAACACATGCAATAGGTAAACCAAACATGCATAGCCGGCGTAGCTAGCTGGACAGAGGTCCTTACTAATAAAGCTAATAAAAACAAGCTACTCCTCATCATCGGACATATCAATGATGATGGGCTCCTGCAACTTGGAAGAGGGTGAGGCCTCCACACCGTGGGTGCACCCCACGTAGTGGTGAGTGGCCTGATCCTACCCCCAGCACCAACAAGCCGTCTCTGGAGCTTAGGTTAGCACGGGCACGCTAAAAAACACATCATAGTCTTTGTCGAATGCACCTATGATGCCCTCGAGAAATACCACGAGCTGTCGTTTATAGCAGCCAACTGCATGGTGAAGATCGCCCGCGAGGCGTCAACGGTGGCCTTGACGGCAAGGTGATCCTCCAAGATCTGGGGGGTCGGCACGCATGGCAGCCATCGCTACCTCCAAGATTTTCTTCTCCGCCGCCAAATGCTCCTTGAGATCCTCGCTATACTGTGTTCACCATGGCTTTCGGTGGCGATTATTTGGAGGATGGCGTAGTGATTTGGGTTGAAGGTGTCCTGTCGGTGGTCAGGCCATGTGGGATGGAAGACGAGGGGGTGGGAGAGAGGGTATTTGGAAGGTGTCAATTACCTGACTAGATGGACAAGGCCAAGCAACAGGAAGGAGCATCACCGGCGAGGCGGCGACACTGCAAGAAAGAAGTGAAGGTTTGAACTAGGAAAGGAACAAGGAAAAGGGGGAAATGTGACTTTTTATTGGTACCGGCGCTGAGGGAGGTAGATATTTTCGCGGTAGCCCAAATTTTTGTTCGGTGCAGCAAAAAACTGGCGCGAAAAGTATCATCGGATAAAGTCCCTTATTTAGAACTTTGTGTGATATCTAAACATCTCAAATGAAACATTTACTTTACCCCGTGCGTGATGAGTTTGAATGTGGAAATTATACAGAACTGTTTGCGAGATCTAAACATCACAAACAAAGTGTGTGCTATACCCCGTGTGTGATGAGATTGAACGAGCAAATTATTCAGAACAATTTGTGATATCTACACATCACAAACAAAGCATGAGCTATACCCCATGTATGATAACCTTGAATGTGCAAATTTTTGCCTCCAAGCTTCCGACATAAGGTTGGATAGCAAAAAGGGGAAATGTGGCTTTTGATTGGTACCGGGGGTGAGGGAGTTAGATATTTCCTTGGTAGCCCAAAAACTTTGTTCAGTGTAGAAAAAACTAGCATGGAAAGTATCATCGTACATAGTCTCTTATTCAGAACAGTGTGCGATATCTAAAAATCACAAACCAATCATGTACTTTAACCCATGTGTGATGAGCTTGAACGTGCAAATTATTCAGAAAATTTTGCAATATCTAAACATCACAAACGAAGCTCGTGCCATACCCCGTGTGTAATGAGCTTGAACGTGAAATTTTTTGTCTCCAAGCTTCCGAGGTAAGATTGGATACTGCATTGCACACGGTTCCTGCCAACAAATTGTGTGTGATGAACTTGAATTTCATTTTCAATTGGAATACGGAATGGCGGTATGGCGGCAAATTTTGGTCCATATTTCCCTGGTTACAATGGTCGTCCACGTCATCGCATAATTTAGCATCAATTGCTAATTTGGGTACTACACAAGAGAGCCTACACCACAACCCGCACTTACTTAATCGAGTGATTAAACAGAGCCGGTTGACCTTAATATTACTCTAACAAAAGAACAACGCTCTAAACAAAGACTGATGTTCTTCCTGACGCTTGTCAATCTCCACTGCATCCTCAATGACCAGCTCACACTCGATGACCTCCACAGGAAGGGGCTCCATGACATGCATCACCACATACTCCGTGAGAATCTTGCAGTATGTGTCTGTCATCTCTTTGGAAAAGGCCACCACGAGCCGGGTGTGGGCGGCCGCGGTCCGGGCATTGATGGCCTCCATCTTGGCTAGGGAGGCTACTGGCAAATGGACGGCTTCCCGAGCGCTCTCGATGATTGCCAACTCTTCGGACGTAGGTTGTCGACACGTGTCGGAGAAGGCCGCTGCTACTTGTGTGGTGACCGACACGAGATGGGCGTGGGTGGCCACAACATAGCGTGGGTAGCTGCCATCAGGGCTACAACGTCCTTCGATGAATGGATAGCTATTGTGCCGTTCTTGCCATTTGCTATCCCGGTCTGGATGTTGCTACTGCTGCTACCCTTTCGGCGGATGCAGCCGCTTTGTCGGAGATTACGACCGCGCTCAGGGATGTTGTGAGCACGTTCATTGTTGATGTGGTCGCGCTTGGGCCAGAGTGGGTCCTCAAAGTTGCCTTCACAACGTGGATCCACGTCCCCATCTTTCACCGGTGACATTTGAACAGTACAGTGGTCTTGGGGAGCAAGTTTGACTGTGTGGTTGACATGCCGGCGGTGGACTTTAGCCGATGAAGCTTCCGGTGTAAGCCATATATGAGGATTGGCCTAAGATGTTTTATACCACATCACACACGTTTCATGATCAAGAACTGTATGTGATGTACTTGATTTCCATATTGTTTTGAAATAAAAAATGAGGTAAATAGGCAATTGAAGGTGTTGGAATTGAATTAACATTTATCTACAGTGACCGTACAACTATGTGAGTGTATGTTAAATATGGAATGATTTAGGGTTGGTTAGGCCTTTTTAAACATTTAAAGAGTTTTTTAGACATTTCATGTGCATAGTTCAAATATGAACTGTAGTTAAGCACATGCTAGAGTGCACCTGGATGGGTTGAAAATCATATATATGTGTCACTGGATACATGTATTGGTTCCATGCAAGAAATAGACATGAATTTCAAACCTCTCGGTATTTTGGCTCAGACATAGACATTGAGATTCCATGTATTCAAATTCCGGTAAATCTAAATATCCTTAGAAATTCATGAAACTTTGCAGGGTGTCATGTCATAGATCATGTGTGTTCTGGTAAAAAAATTGCCCAATTTGGTATGAGTTTTGGCACGAACTTCTTACAAACCGAAGATTCTCACAAGAATCTATGTGGTTCCGATAGGGAACGTTCACCTTTTCTGTGCGAAACAACATCCGTTGTCTCTTCTCGCTTGTTTATTTCCATAGTCACCATAGAGCAACATGACTGTCGTGCTAAACTATGGAAATTTCCAGGGTTCGATTAGCCTTTTTAATACATTAATTGAGTTTTCAAGGCATTTAATGTGCATAATTCAAATTTTAACTACAATCACAAGGTCCAACGCATGAAAATAGGTTGAAAAAACATATATGTTTCTCTCGATGCATCTTTAGGTCCCACGCAAGAAATGGGAATGAAATTCAAAAATCTCGTCTTGGCTCGGCCACAAACATTGGGAAACTTGCTTTTTAAATTTGTGTAAATCCAAACCTCGTCAGAAATTCATGAGACCCGGGTATGGTGTCATGACCTTGCCTTGTTGTGTGTTGTGGTAAAAAAATGCCCAATTTTGGACAAATTTTGGCACAAGCCTCTTACAAACCGGAGATTCTCACAAGAAAGCCATGTGGTTCCGATAGGAAATGCTCACCTTTTATGTGTGAAACAACATCCTCTGTCTCTTCTTGCCTTAAATCTATTTCTAGAGTCACCATAGAGCAACATGAGTGTCATTCTAAACTATGGAATTTTTTAGGGTTCATTTGGCCTATGTTAATACATTAATTGAGTTTTCTAGCCATTTAATGTGCATAATTCAGATTTAAACTACAATCACAAGATCTAACGCATGAAAATAGGTTGAAAAGTCATATATGAGTCCCTCGTTGCATGTTTAGGTCCCATGCAAGAAATAGGAATGGATTTCAAATGTCTTAGTGTCTTGGCTTGGCCGCAAACATTGAGAAACTTGGTTTTCAAATTCCCGTAAATCGAAAACTCGTCAGAAATTCATGAAACCTGGCATGGTGTCATGAAAAGACCACCCATATGTCGTGGTAAAAAATTCCAACTTGAACATGTTCTATCATAAGCCTCTTATAAACTAGAGCTTCTCACAAAAAGCTTTATGGTTTCGATAGGGAACATTATGCATGTCACATATGTGGGTGAAACATGATACGTCTCCAACGTATCTATAATTTTTTATTGTTCCATGCTATTATATTATCTGTTTTGGATGTTTTATATGCATTAATGTGCTATTTTATATTATTTTTGGGACTAACCCTATTAATCTAGAGCCTAGTGCCAATTTTTGTTTTTTCCTTGCTTTTGAGTTTCGCAGATAAGGAATATTAAATGGAGTCCAAATGGAATAAAACCTCCGAAATGGTTTTTTCTAGAATAAAAGGAAGCCACGAGACTTGAGAAGCAAGGCAAAGGAGCTGCCACGGGGCCACAAGCCCGCTAGCCGCGGCAGGGGGGCCACCCGTGCCGGGCAGGCTTGTGGGCCCCTGGCAACTCCCCTAACCCTAATCTTTGGCCTATAAATTCCCAAATATTCCATCATTATCAGAACGAGCCACGAAAACACTTTTCTGCCGCCAGAAGTCTCCGTTCCCGAGAGATCCAATCTTGGAGCCTTTTCCGGTAATCTGTCGGAGGGGGATTCAATCACGGGGGCATCTACATCAACTCCATTGCCCCTCCGATGATGCGTGAGTAGTTCACCATAGATCTACGGGTCCATAGCTAGTATCTAGATGGCTTGTTCTCTCTCTTTGCTTCTCAATACCATGTTCTTCATGATCTTCATGGAGATCTATTCGATGTAATACTCTTTTGCGGTGTGTTTGTCGAGATCCGATGAATCGTGGGTTTATGTTCAGATTATCCATGAATATTATTTGAGTCTTTCCTAAATTCTTATATGCATGTTTTCATATCTTTGCAAGTCTCTTCGAGTTATTGGTTTGGTTTGGCCAACTAGATTGGTAATTCTTGCAATAGGAGAAGTGCTTAGTTTTGGGTTCAACCTTGCAGTGTCCTCACCCAGTGACAAAGTAGGGGTAGCAAGGCACGTATTGTATTGTTGCCATCAAGGGTAAAAATATGGGGTTTTCATCATATTGCTTGAGTTTATCCCTCTACATCATGTCATCTTACTTAATGCGTTACTCTGTTCTTCATGAACTTAATACTCTAGATGCAGGGAGGAGTCGGTCGATGTGTGGAGTAATAGTAGTAGATGCAGAATCGTTTCGGTCTACTTGTCATGGACGTGATGCCTATATGCATAGTGATTGCCTTGGATATCTTCATAATTATTCGCTTTTCTATAAATTGTTGGACAATAATTTGTTCACCCACCATAATACTTGCCATCATGAGAGAAGCCATCTAGTGAAACCTATGGCCCAAGTCTATTTTCCATATTATATTTTCAGATCTAAAACCAAAAATACCCAAAATACTTGCTGCCCTATTTTTTACTTTTAATTTCACTTTCCGTTCAAGCATCCTATTATGTCTATCTCTACTAGATCTCATCCTTGCAAATAACCTTGAAGGGATTGACAACCCCTTTTTAGCATTGGGTGCAAGAGTTTGATTCCTTGTGTAGGTACATCTATTGGTGGCTTGCTTGTATCTCCTACTGGATTGATACCTTGGTTCTCAAAAACTAAGGGAAATACTTATCTACTTTGCTCCATTAAACCGTTCCTCTTCACGGGAAACCAACACATGCTCGAGAAGTAGCAAGAAGGATTCCTGGGGCCGTTGCTGGGGAGATACATAACAAGTCAAGGATACCAAGTACCCATCACAAACTCATCTCTTGCATTTATATTATTTGCCTTTTGCCTCTCGTTTTCCTCTCCCCCACTTCTAAAACGATTTTCAGAAAATACCAAAAATATTTGCCTTTTTATTCAGCCTTCTTCGTTCATCTTTTCGTTTGCTTCTTGCTTGTGTGCTTGATTGCTCGCTTTGCCATCATGTCTAAAACAAGGGAGGTTATCGCTGAAAATCGGGGGGGTATCACTAGTACTAATCTTGAGGAAAAATTTGAATCTTGCTCTCTAGATCATGAAACCGAATCTCTTCTTAAAGCTAAAAAAATTCAAGTTGGAGATGGAAACGTTATTGGTAAGAGTGTTACTCAAGAATTCTTTGATTGTACGGGAACGATACCTATGAGTAAGAGATCTATTCTTCTTAGCACGAATAGTTATGTGGATGCTATTGTCATGCTCATAGAAAAATTGGAAAGGAAATTTGTGCACATTCATCCCGCTTTGTAGATTAGATTGGAGCAAGGGCTTTTTCAGCGACACAAAACTGCAATTCCATCTATCTAGTGAGATCATCTTGAGATTAGATGTTGCCATGGAAAAGCATCAGCTAACTCCGGCTGAATTCAGCCTTAGAAAGACACTAAAGCTGCGTGTCCTTGGGCTGGCTGCCATTAAAAGAGCTAGGCGACGACAAGCTTCGAGGATCATTTGGCTGAAAGAGGGAGATGCAAACACTGCTTTCTTCAATGCCAAGATCAACTCCAGAAGAAGAAAAAACTTCATCATATCCCTGGAAGCAAACAACAGAGTGGTCTCTGAACATGAGGACAAGGCCGAGCTCATTCATGAGCATTTTAGCAGCATCCTTGGCTCGGTTGAGGCTAGACGATGCACAATCAACTGGCAGGAACTACAGCTACCAACCATTGATGCCGACGGGCTGGATGCCCCATTTTCAGAGGAGGAAGTCTAGGCAGCGGTGATTGCCCCTCCGGACGAAAAAGCACCAGGACCAGATGGTTTCAACGGACAATTCTTCAGATCATGCTGGGACTTGATCAAAGATGAGGTGATGGTTGTGCTCCACCAATTCCACAGCCTCTCGGGAGAAAATTTTGCAAAGATAAATTCAGTGTTTGTTAATCTGCTTTCGAAGAAGGATGGGGCTGAATCGGTAGGGGATTTCAGGCCCATTAGTCTGATTAATTCCATTGCAAAGCTGATCACCAAAGTCCTATCCATGCGGCTCACGGAGAAGATTGGATCAATCATCTCTCCATCTCAGAGCGCTTTCCTCAAGGCTAGGTGCCTACAAGATAATTTCCTGAATGTCAGAAACTCTGTCCTTTCGCTACATCGGAGGAAGAAGTCGGCCCTGCTGATCAAACTGGACATTGCAAAAGCCTTCGACACTGTCTCCTGGGAGTTCATCCTCGACCTGCTCCAACACCTGGGTTTTAGCACTCGTTGGCGAGATTGGATCACCATGCTGCTGGTTTTGACTTCCTCATCATTCATGCTCAGTGGCACCCCTGGAAGTTCTGTCAAACACCATCGATGCCTCCGATAGGGAGACCCTCTATCCCCTGCTATTCCTCATCGCCATTGATGTGCTGCACTGCCTGATTGCCAAAGCGGCTGAGATGGGCATCCTTGCACTGCTGCGTGGTAGAGAACTCAAGCTGCGCACAAGCCTATATGCGGATGACGCAGTGATTTTTCCTAACATGGTGAGGGAGGAGGTTGAAAAACTGATGCAAATCATCAGGTCCTTCGGAAATGCTTCAGGTCTGTACCTTAATGAAGACAAATCCACGGTAACCCCCATTCGCTGTGAAGACATAAACCTTCAAGATGCCTTGCAAAACTTTGGTGGAAAAATCGCGGCCTGCCCGATCAGATACCTTGGGCTGGCTATCACTATTGGAAGAGCAAGGTTGTCGTAGTTCCAGTTCATCTTGGATCGAGTTCGCGCTAGACTTGATGGTTGGAAGGTACGAATGATGTCCATTGCTGGCAGAAGGGTGGTGGTGCGATGTGTTCTCTCGGCCATCCCTACCTTTGCCTTTTCTGTCCTGCGACCTCCAAAGAAGCTCCTCGCTGAAATCAACAAAGTGCGACGTCGTTTCCTCCAAGCTCAAGAGGAAGAGCTGTCTGGTGGAAAATGCAAAGTTAGTTGGAAAAAGGTTTGCTCTCCAACGGACTGCAGTGGCCTGGGAATCCTTGACCTTGAGAAGTTCGCTAGGGCACTGCGTTTGTGCTGGTTATGGTTCGAATGTCAAAATGAAAACCAACCATGGAAGGGCTCTGAATTGCCGTGCAATGCCAAGGACAGGGCCCTTCTCGATAGAGCAACCATGACCATCATTGGAAATGGCAACCTCGCTTCTTTCTGGCACTCCTCCTGGTTCACCTCGCCGTGCCTTGTGACGCTGTTCCCTGACTTATACAAGCGCTCCAGGGGGAAAAAACAAGTGTGTCGCGGAGGCTCTGCAAAATCATACATGGATAAAAGTCCTGCGACGGCACGGAGCAAATGACCTGGTGCAAAACTTCCTCATCTTATGGCGATCCCTAAGGGCTGCAGACATTGCTCTGCAACCCGAGGTGGAAGACCAAATCCTTTGGCATGCCAACAGCTCCGGGACATACTCCGCAAGCTCAGCATACAACCTTCAGTTCGACCACTTGCCGAAGACAGAAAACAAGAAGCTGAGCTAGAAAACTTGGGCCCCTGGCAAGATCAAATTCTTCTTTTGGCTGCTGCTGCAGGGCAGACTTTGCTGCAATGACAGACTACAACGCCGGGGCTAGGAAAACAGCTACTTCTGCCCTATGTGCACAAGAAGCCTGGAGTCCTCTACTCAGCCCAGTAGCGAAGGAAATCTGGCATCGTATCGCTGCTTGGCCAGGCTGTGCGAAGCTTGCTACCCTTACGGTACCTGACGGAAACAACACCTCCTCTGCTCAACGGGTGCGTAACATGTTACAGCTTGCTCGACCAAACCTCAAGGCAAAGCTGAAAACAATGCTATTCCTTGCCTCTTGGCATATCTGGACAGAGCGAAACAACCGCATCTTCAGGCGAAAAGAAAACCAGATCAGCAGAATCTATTGGGGAACGTCGCATGGGAAACAAAATTTTCCTACGCTCACGCAAGACCTATCCATGGTGATCAGCATCTACGAGAGGGAGAGTGGATCCACATACCCTTGTAGATTGCTAAACGAGAAGTGTTAAGAAACGCGGTTGGTGTAGTCGAACTGTAGAAGATATGCCCGAGAGGCAATAATAAATGTTATTGGTTATCTCCCTATTCATAATTAGGTTTATGTTCCATGCTATAACTGCTATGGTTCTCGAGTCTACAATAACCACCAGGCTTGAAGGAAGACTCATATGCACGTGTGGAATAATAAACGGTAAATTGTATTCCTTGTCTGGCCTCTACGACTGGCTCAAGTATTCCATGATGATCCTATTTTCCTGATCATGGGCATGGCTATGCCAGCAATTTTGAGGGCACAATGTTAAAAGAACATTTGTGTTGAATCGACCCGAATTGATGTTATGATATGAGATACATTCGTCATAAGTTAATGGTTAATAACACAGAGAAGTTAATATTTGCATAATTCCTTAGGCCATGAGAGTATCAAGTTTCTTCATGCTTGCTTCATGAACTTTGGGGTTTGTTAAATGTCATTCGTAAATGGGTGGCTATTACGACGGCTTACGGGTTCATGAAAAAGTATGTCAAGTAACTTGATAGCTAAAGATTGGGATTTGCTCCTCCGACGATGGAGAGATATCTCTGGGCCCTCTCGGTGTTACGGTATCCATCATCGTCTGGCCAGACACTTTGTGATTTGATCACGGGGATGCCGGAACGCGGGAACGAGAAAAGAGAACAACACCGGTAATGAGGTAACTGGCATAGTGGACAAGTTGTTGATACACGGGGATGCCAATATGTCTCACCTTGGGTATTTGGAACATATCGCGAAGCAACAGGTATAGCACACGGCAACTTGAAGTTCACTCAAATATTCATTCGTGTGGGTATAGGGGTCAATATGGGTGTCCACGGCTCCGATGTTGATCATTGATCGGAAGGGGTTCCGGGTCATGACTATACTTCACTGGACCTATAGGGTCACATGCTTAAGGGTCATCTATTTGCTGAATACTAGACAAGGAGTCCGAGAGAAAGTCACTGAAATAGTTTCGGAGACAACGGAAAAGTTTCGGAGAGAACACCAAAAAAGTTTCGGTAAAACTGAAAAGTTGTTTCGGATAAAACCATTGATCCAAAAAGGTTTCGGCAAGCACCGGGAATGTTTTGGAGGTTGCCAGATCAGTCAGGTAATTTCTGGAATTTTTCGTAGAAAAAACCGGGAAAGGTTTTCGGAGTTGCCGGAATTGTTTACCGGGTAAACGAAGATGGTTTTAAATTAAACCACCATAGCGGAAATGTTCCGGAGCATGTCCAGATAATTTTAGAGTGTGCCAGAAATGTTCTGGGACCTTCCAGAATTTTTCAGAAGTAATAGTCACGGAAAACATCTTGTCCTAGCGTGAGGGGACAAGATCCCACGTTTAGTGGGGCTGTTTTGGGGTGCCTCTCTTTTTGGGGGCAGCCCCTTGTGGCTGGACAAAAGGTGTTGGGGGGCCATGGTGGGGGCAGCCTCCACAAATGGTGGAGAGTGTTGGGAGGAAGGTGGGGCCTCATGGGGGAACACCATGGACAAGGGAACATGTTTTCTCCATGTTTGGTGGGAACATGCTTCCTTGTTTTGTGGGTGCTTGTCATGTGGCTGAAATTTCAGCCACCACCACCCCCTCCTTCACCTATAAAAGGAGGTGGAGAGGAGCTCTCCATCACCACTACAACTCTCATACACATGCCATGCATTATCTGGCTTCTTCTCTCCCTCCCACGAAAAGAGTTTCGTAGAGCCGAAAGATTGTCTGGGTTCCGGTGGGAACTAGTTCTGGACGGCGAAGCCCTGCCGGATAGGTGACACCGTATGTGTGCAACTCTGTAGAGAGATCATAGTTTCTGTCTTAGTTCGAGAGTGCCTCCCGAAGGGATGTCCGTGTGACCGTCCGAGTTTTGGAGGTCCTCCCGAAGGGCTGTCCGAGTGACAGTCCAAGTTTTGGAGGTCCTCCCAAAGGGCTGTCCGCGACACCATCCGGGGGACTATACGACCGCCTCCCGGAGGGCTGTCTACGGGGCAGATGAGGGTAAACATCCTCGCGGTTGGGAGGTTGTAAAATCCAAGCTGCGGGGATCTGCACCGCCATTCGTCATCGACTCTACTTCCGCTGTGCTACGAGTCGGTAACGAAAATGATCAAACCTTGTATGCAGTCTCCATAGTGGTCCTGGGCTGGTGCGTAGGTCGAAATTTTTTTGTTTTCTGCTGCGTTACCCTTCAGTGGCATCAAGAGCCATGCTATGCGTAGATGCAGGTTGCGATCTAGAATACATAGAGATGTATGGGTGTTGCACAATATAATTAGGTAGTAGATGAGATCTATTGCTAAAAATTATTTGTGCGGGTAGCATATGAAATCTATTACCCGATGTTCCTTTTGCTTCCCCTGAATTTGCATAGTCCTGATCTTGATGGAATGGTCTAATC
This sequence comes from Hordeum marinum, assembly GCA_022496015.1. Classification (NCBI taxonomy): domain Eukaryota; kingdom Viridiplantae; phylum Streptophyta; class Magnoliopsida; order Poales; family Poaceae; genus Hordeum; species Hordeum marinum. The sequence goes on along the minus strand of CM039675.1, from coordinate 449,704,550 downwards.
TCACAAAGTTCTGGCAATCCACGATCCTTTCATGCTGCTCCTGAGTATGCTGATTGACAGATCAACGAAGTGCTAACAGTTCTTTGGGTTCCATCATAGTTGAGAAAGATGGATGTTTCGCAGACGAAAGGGCAATGCAGATGTGATCCGCATGGGGGTCACGCGTATGACGAAGTTTAGTATGGGGCTCAAGATTTTATTATCTCGTGTTTTATACACCCTGGAAAGTTAATCTAGCAACTTGAATTATCATACTTGAGATGGACGTTGGTAGATTCGGTTTGTTTCAAAACCTTAGAAGCCACGTAAAACAAGTTTTTGCATGAACCGATTAGAGGCGTCTAACTTGGTTTTGCAGGACGGTTTGCATGTGCATATGATGTGGTATAGCAATGCTCATATTAATTTGATTAGGTATGAGATGACTATATGATGTAATATTAACATGACCTGCGTGTCATGATTCGGCATGATGGCTGGAGCCATATGATTGTCACTTTAATGACCTGCGTGTCAACCTTAAGTAATGCACTTATTTTATTAGCTATAGAGATAGCAATATTATCTGGTGCATCGACAAGGTGGTGGCAATCTTCGCCAAGGTGAACACCGACGGGAATGCCAAAGACGAAGGAATGAAAGACTTCTCCATCAGAAAGGGCTATACCATATCATGCTATTATGAATTGCCTGAGATGTTTATCCCTCTTGATGCACCCTTCTTGATTGCGCGGTAGTCGCTTTTTATTAGGGTGATCTCTCACAAAATATGAAGTAGTTAGTGTTCTCCCAAGTGTAGCACCGTCACGGCACCTATCTCTTCGGGGTATCACATGGTTACATGGGTACGAACGATTAGAGAAGTGTGAGGCGGGTGAGTTGAGACCTCGCAGCGAGATCACTTGGTTGTCTTGACGTTCAGGCATGAAAGTCATGAGCTCGGAACACACGCATCAAAAGATGAACAAGAGTCACATAGAGATGTGATTGGCAAGTTGGCATACCAATTGAAATTCTCGTCACTTGAGATGGTTACATCCTTGACGTTGAATTGAAAGTTGGGTCTTGCATCACTCAAAATCAATTATGAGAGATATTGATTTGAGTGGGAGCGCACTGTAGAATTAACTTTTTTTTAATTCATAGTGCAATTAATTTTAAACAATGTCTAAGTGTGATTTGCATAATAGTTGTAGAATAATGGCTCGCGTTTCCACCTTCCCTATTAAAATTGAATAGCTGTTAAATATCTGGTTAAAACTTTACGGTTGGTAACGTAATGTGAGGATTGTCCTCAAGAGTGCCGAGAAGGACTTTGTCCTATCACATGCTTTTGGTATTCTCCCGCTAATGCTATGGATCATGTGACTCTCATCCTTCGATCCAAAAGCTAGAAATCCTTTTCAGTCAAAGTGCAATATGTTTGCTTCCATGAGACCCGAACTTCGAAAGTTTGGATAGTTATGTGATATTCATGGAATCTGAAAATCATTTTCAGAGACAGACAAAGGCTAAAAGATATGAGATATCCAAAGCAATGTTTGTTTGCAAACTACTAGTAAAGAAGTTTACTATGCATTAGACTGATAAGAGAGGGATCCAGGAGAACGCCTGTCATATGATGAAAGGTGAATAAAACAACAACTTAAAGAGAAAGGAAGTGTCCGAAGGGTGTTAGTGAGACTTTCATGCCTAGCAAGTCCAGGGATAATGCCACTCTTAAGTTGGATGCTTTTCTGAGAGTAGGAGAAACACTGAAAAGTTAAACTGTTAGAAGTATAATGGCAAAAGGAAAGAAGACTGGAATATCCAGCTCATGTATGAATGTCATACAAGTTTTTGATGTATAGAAGGCTGGTCAAAGATATAGTTCTTGGGAATTATGGTTAAACATGTTAATCACTAATTCTTGGGTATTGTGAGTTAATCACAAAGATACCCGCTCGATTGCATTCTGTTGCAACTCGATGTAAGAACTACTATGGCCTGAAAGACTAGCCAGGGATGAGGTTTAGATACACGCAGGGAACATAGTAAATGTTACTATGCCTTCCATCGGTGTTTTCCCTATGTATTAAGCTTCATAATTCATTTTAGAGTTTCACACTCTGTCCCTTTGCATAAGGTATCTTGCAAGAAGGTTGTTCATAAGAGAACTTTTCATGTTCGGTTTTATGAATAACATAAGAGCCATACTTTCATTATGAATGAGACGTATGTTATGAATATTGATAATATTACATTACCTCTGGGTTTACTTTTATAATTCATTTGTAGAGTTTCATACACTCTAGCCCATTGCACAATGTTTGTTGCAAAAGAGTTGTTCATAAAAACAACAATTGTTGTTCAGTATTATGAATAACATGAAGGGCCATGCTTCCATCCTAGATGGGATGTATGTTATGAATATTGATGGAAATATGATACATCCATAACACTGACGCTAAATGTCGCAAGACTAAAAGAATACCACATATGTGTGGCACTGCATTTGGTCACATTGGAGAAACCCGCATGGAAAATTCCATTATGATGGATTTTGAAGTTGTTTGATGTTGAATCATCTGACACTTGCAAATTTCCTCCAAAAGGTGAACTAACTAAACTACCATTCACAGGCCATAAGGACGAGCAAAGAACCTATTGGTGATCATACATTTGATGTATGTAGTCCGATAAATGTTGTTACAAACAGTGGATTTGTCTACCTTAAAAAATTGAGTCAAGTAGATATATGGATATTTACTTGATGAGACGTAAGTCTAGATCTTTTGAAATCATTTGAAAGGTTTTCAAAAATAAAGTAGAAGTTATTGTACCAAGAAAATTATGTTTCTGCAATTTGATTGCGGAAAGGAATATTTGAGTTACAAGTTTAGCGAATGTCTGATGAGTTGTGAAAAAGGTTTCATAACTTGCACCTCCCGGAACACCACAGCAAGTGGAAAGTCCGTGAAGATGTAATTGAACCATTTATGACATGGTAAGATCAAAGAGGACATAAATAGATTTGCCATTATCCCTTTTATAGAGTGATGCTTTAGAGACTGCGGCTTACACTGAAAAGAGATCCATCGGGTCTGTTGAAATGATGCCATGGTATGGTACGCCCAACCGTGTTATATCTTTTCTTAACATTTGGAATATGGGGCTTGTGGAAAAGGTTACAAACCTATTCCAAATCAGACAAGTGCTACTTTGTATGGTTATCCCAAGTCATTGGGTATTCCCCCACCACTATACCGAGGCAAAGGGTTTTGCCACAAAACGGTATGCTTTTAAAGAGAATAGTTCTTACAAAAGGTGAGTGGGAGGACAGTGCAACTCGACGAGATAACCAGTATCTTCATCATCAGTTCGAAGGAAATAAACCCTGGAAATGATTCTGTTGTTTCCTACTGCAACTGATACGGAAGTCTCTACAATAAAATGTATGGACTTCGGTCGAACGTGCAACTGAACCACGTAGGCAAAGCTCGTGCAAACCTATCAGGTGCGCAAACGAGATATTTTTGTTAGACAATAGTATACCTACAATACACAAGGAAGCATTGATGGGCCCTGACTCCGGGATTGGCTAAATGCCAATACAATCCGAGATAGTTTCCATATAAGTGATTCAAGATTAAAACCTTGATACATCTTTCATAGGACTTAGAGTCTAACGAATATTTATGGAACTAAAAACTGATACGGATAAAAATGTTTTATCCATAAAATCTCGAATTGTTGAAATAACAAGTTCAAGGAGTTGACTACGATGAGGTTGTTTCACCGTAGCGACGCTTAAGGTCGGTTCGGGGTGAACTAGCAATTAATACATATATCAATCATGAGATATAAAACATGGATGAAAAAAGGATTTCCATCTGATGAAAATGAAACCTAGGATTTGTATGTGATACAGTCCAAAGTAATTTGTCGATCCAGAGGATGCTAGTAAGTATGCAAACTTCAGAGTTCCAGCAATGGATAGAAGAGAGCAAAATGGAGTTGGAATCTTCGTGGTTTGATGAAATGGTCAAAAGGGTTTTTGACTTCATCAATGGGTAACGAAGATGCTTGTGATTCAAGAAAGTAAGTGGGAGCATAATAATATTTCTAAAAACGTTGTGTGCTTGACACATTGTTAATTGAAAATAAATTTCTTGACACGAATTAGGACTTCATTTGAAAATAGTTTTGCGATGAAGTGCTTAGGCTAAATAGCCTCCATATTAGGCATGATGATCTATGGAGATAGATTTACCTAATGGGGCTAGGCAATGAATACATATTGACATGGTGCTAAAAAATTAGCATTTAAAAACGCCAAGGAGTGATTCTTGCCGAAGTCACATGGAAATAGTTTTTGCAAGACTCAGTGTCCCAAAACACTGACGAGTAAAATACATGATGGAGATTCCACACACTCTAGTGTTTGGATTAATCATGTATTCCATGGTATGTAAAAACAACCAGATATGTCCGATACTCCCAAGTTGTTGCGAGTATAGATACCAAAGTGATCAAAGCACTGATCATGGGACAACAATGGAGGATGTCATTAAGTACTAGAGTAGTGTTGATGACATGTTTTCTCGCAAGCAGAGATTATGAAGTGCTCGTTGTAAGTAATTACATCGATACAGTCTCAATCAATGCTCCATGCGATTTTCGATTTAAGTTAAGGGTTTTGTGTAATACACAATATGGTGGCACGGTAGTTGGAAATTGTTCCAAACAAGATACTGTGGCGAATTCTATAACAAAGGCTAAGTATGTTGATGCTTTGGAAGTGACAAAGAAGTTGTTGAATCATATAGTTCATTCATGAACTTAGTATGGTTCCAAGATGGCTTTGGTCTATGAGACACTATTGCAGATAGTTGCTCCATAGCTCAGTTTGAGGAATCAAGTTTCGACCAATGAATCACACATATGCAAAGCCAAGTTCACACAAAATACGAATTTTGTGATGGCGTGAAAACATGAGGATATGCAAAGTTACACACGGAGCTGAAGTTGTCAGATCCGTTGGACATCAGGCTATACCACAAGCGAAGCATATTTTACACCAGTATGCCATAGGTGTAAAGTGCATTAGCATTGACTAGATTATTGACTCTAGTGCAAGTGGGAGTCTGTAGAAGATATGCCCTAGAGGCAATAATAAATGTTATTGATTATCTCCCTGTTCATAATTAGGTTTATGTTCCATGCTAAAACTGCTATGGTTCTCGAGTCTACAATAACCACGAGGCTTGAAGGAAGACTCATATGCACATGTGGAATAATAAACGGTAAATTGTATTCCTTGTCTGGCCTCTAGACTGGCTCAAGTATTCCATGATGATCATGTTTTCCTGATCATGGGCATGGCTATGCCGGCAATTTTGAGGGCACAATGTTAGAAGAACATTTGTGTTGAATCGACCCGAATTGATGTTATGCTATGAGATACATTCGTCATAAGTTAATGGTTAATAACACAGAGAAGTTAATATTTGCATAATTCCTTAGACCATGAGAGTATTGAGTTTCTTCATGCTTGCTTCATGAACTTTGGGGTTTGTTAAACGTCATCCGTAAATGGGTGGCTATTACGGCGGCTTACGGGTTCATGGAAAAGTATGTCAAGTAACTTGATAGCTCAAGATTGGGATTTTCTCCTCCGACGATGGAGAGATATCTCTGGCCCCTCTCGGTGTTACGGTATCCATCATCGTCTGGCCAGACACTTTATGATTTGATCATGGGGATGCCGGAACACGGGAACGAGAAAAGAGAACAACACCGGTAACGAGGTAACTGGCATAGTGGACAAGTTGTTGATCCACGGGGATGCCAACATGTCTCACCTCGGGTATTTGTAACATATCGCAAAGCAACAAGAATAGCACACGGCAACTGGAGGTTCACTCGAATATTCATTCGTGTGGGTATAGGGGTCAATATGGGTGTCCATGGCTCCGATGTTGATCATTGATCGGAAGGGGTTCCGAGTCATGTCATGTCTATACTTCACCGAACCTAAAGGGTCACATGCTTAAGGGTCATCTGTCTGGTGGATACTAGACAAGGAGTCCGAGAGAAAGTCACTGAAATAGTTTTGGAGACAACGGAAAAGTTTCGGAGAGAACACCGAAAAAGTTTCGGTAAAACCGAAAAGTTGTTTCGGATAAAACCATTGATCCAAAAAGGTTTCGGCAAGCACCGGGAATGTTTTGGAGGTTGCCAGATCGGTCTGGTAATTTCTGGAATTTTTTGGAGAAAAACCCGAAAAAGGTTTTCGGAGCTGCCGGAATTGTTTACCGGGTAAACGAAGATGGTTTTGAATTAAACCACCATAGCGGAAATGTTCCGGAGCGTGTCCAGATAATTTTAGAGTGTGCCAGAAATGTTCTGGGACCTTCCAGAATTTTTCAGAAGTAATAGTCACGGAAAACATCTTGTCCCAGCGTGAGGGGACAAGATCCCACGTTTAGTGGGGCTGTTTTGGGGTGCCTCTCTTTTTGGGGGCAGCCCCTTGTGGCTGGACAAAAGGTGTTGGGGGGGCCATGGTGGGGGCAGCCTCCACAAATGGTGGAGAGTGTTGGGAGGAAGGTGGGGCCTCATGGGGGAACACCATGGACAAGGGAACATGTTTTCTCCATGTTTGGTGGGAACATGCTTCCTTGTTTTGTGGGTGCTTGTCATGTGGCTGAAATTTCAGCCACCACCACCCCCTCCTTCACCTATAAAAGGAGGTGGAGAGGAGCTCTCCATCACCACTACAACTCTCATACACATGCCATGCATTATCTGGCTTCTTCTCTCCCTCCCACGAAAAGAGTTTCGTAGAGCCGAAAGATTACTGGGTTCCGGTGGGAACTAGTTCTGGACGGCGAAGCCCTGCCGGATAGATGACACCGTATGTGTGCAACTCTGTAGAGAGATTGTAGTTTCGGTCTTAGTTTGAGAGTGCCTCCCGAAGGGCTGTCCGTGTGACCGTCCGAGTTTTGGAGGTCCTCCCGAAGGGCTGTCCGAGTGACAGTCCAAGTTTCGGAGGTCCTCCCGAAGGGCTGTCTGCGACACCATCCGGGGGACTATCCGACCGCCTCCCGGAGGGCTGTCCGCGGGGCAGATGAGGGTAAACATCGTCGCGGTTGGGAGGTTGTAAAATCCTAGCTGCGGGGATCTGCACCGCCGTTCGTCATTGACTCTACTTCCGTTGCGCTACGAGTCGATAACGAAAATGATCAAACCTTGTATGCAGTCTCCATAGTGGTCCTGGGCTGGTGCGTAGGTCGGAATTTTTTTGTTTTCTGCTGCGTTACCCTTCACGAACGTCTTCGCGATCCAAATCGCCGAGTGTCCCACGATCCAATCACGATCCGTCCCGATCAAGCATCGAACGGACGGCACCTCCGCGTTCAGCACACGTACAGCTTGAGGACGATCTCCGCCTTCTTGATCCAGCAAGAGGGAGCGGAGAGGTAAACGAGTTCTCCGGTAGCGTGACGGCACCGCGGCGATGTTGCTTGAGCAATTCTGGTAGGGCTTCGCCTAAGCACTGTAGAAAACCAATCTAGAGGAGAAACTATGCACTAGAGGAATGGGTAGCACGTGGCTGAAAATCTAGTGCAAAAACCCTAAACCCTCTAGTATATATAAGAGGAAGAGAGGAGGAGGCTTGGCTCAAGGGCCAAGCCATCTAGGCTTTGGCCGAACCAAGAGGAGAGGAGGATTCCTCCTCCAATCCTAGTAGGACTAGGACTCCTCCTTGTTTTTGCCTTTTTGCCTTTTTCCACCTTTTTCTGTTTGGGCTTTTATTCCTAGCCGCATGGGCCTTGTGTGGGACTTCCACCAGCCCACTAAGGGCTGGCATTCACTCTCCCACAGCCCATGTAGCCTCTTGGGTCGAAATACCCCTCCCGATGGTCTCCCGGTACACTCCTGGTACACTACCGATGAGCCCGAAACTTTTCCGGCGACCAAAATAGGACTTCCTATATATCAATCTTTACCTCCGGACCATTTCGAAGCTCCTAGTGACATCCGAGATCTCATCCGGGACTCCGAAAAACCTTCGATCACCACCATGCATAACTCTATACTACCGAAACGTCACCAAACCTTAAGTGTGCAAACCCTGCGGGTTCGAGAACTATGTAGACATGACCGAGACACCTCTACGGTCAATAACCAATAGCGGGATCTAGATGCCCATATTGGTTCCTACATATTCTATGAATATCTTTATCGCTCGAACCTCTATGTCAAGGATTTAGTTAATCCCGTATGATGTTCCCTTTGTTCTTCGGTATGTTACTTGCCCGAGATTCGATCGTCGGTATTTCCCTACCTAGTTCAACCTCGTTACCGACAAGTCTCTTTACTCATTCCGTAATACAAAATCCCGTGACTAACACTTAGTCGCATTGCTTGCAAGGCTTATTGTGACGTTGTATTACCGAGTGGGCCCTGAGATACCTCTCTGTCACACGGAGTTACAAATCCGAGTCTTGATCCATGCCAACCCAATAGACACCCTCGAAGATACCTGTAGAGCACCTTTATAGTCACCCAGCTACGTTGCGACGTTTGATACACACAAGGCACTCTTCCGGTGTCCGTGAGTTGCATGATCTCATGGTCATAGGAACATATACTTGACATGCAGAAAACAGTAGCAATAAACTGACACGATCATATGCTACATTTGTAGTTTGGGTCTTGTCCATCACATCATTCTCCTAATGATGTGATCCCGTTATCAAATGACATCACATGTCAATGACTAGGAAACCTTGACCATCTTTGACCAACGAGCTAGTTCACTAGAGGCATACTAGGGACAAAGTGTTGTCTATTTACCCACACATGTAATGTGTTTCCAATCAATACAATTATAGCATGGATAATAAACGATTATCATGAACAAGGAAATATAATAATAAACACTTTATTCATTGCCTCTAGGGCATATTTCCAAAAGTCTCCCACTTGCACTAGAGTCAATAATCTTGTTCACATCACGATGTGATTTACATTGTAATGAATCGAACACCCATGCAGTTCTGGTATTGATCATGTTTAGCCCTTGGAAGAGGTTTAGTCGATGGGTCTGCAACATTCAGATCCGTGTGCACTTTAGCCCATGCAGTTCGCGGATGGAGTTGAAGCGTCGCTTTATGTGTCTGGTCCTCTTCTAAAACCTTGGTTCCTTGGCCAGAGCAATGGCACCAGTGTTGTCACAGAACAGGTTCATTGGATTCAGTGCACTGGGCACTACTCCAAGATCTGTCATGAACTGCTTCATCTAGACACCTTCCTTTGCTGCCTCCGAGGCTGCAATGTACTCCGCTTCGCACGTAGAATCGGCTACCACGCTTTGCTTGGAACTTCACCAGCTTACCACTCCCCCGTTGAGAATAAATATGTATCTGGTTTGTGACTTAGAGTCATCCGGATCAGTGTCAAAGCTTGCATCGACGTAACCCTTTTCGACGAGCTCTTCATCACCTTCATAAACGAGAAACATTTCCTTAGTCCTTTTTAGGTACTTAAGGATATTTTTGACCGCCGTCCAGTGCTCCATTCCTAGATCACTTTGAAACCTTCCAGACATATTTATGGCAAGGCAGACATAGGGTCTTGTGCACGGCATTGCATACATGATAGAGCCTATGGCTGAAGTTTAGGGGATGGCACTCATCTTTTCTCTATCTTTTGCAGTCACTGGGCATTGAGTCTTACTCAACTTCACACCTTGTAACATAGGCAAGAACCCCTTCTTGGACTGATCCATTTTGAACTTCTTCAAAACTTTATCAAGGTATGTGCTTTGTGAAAGTGTTATTAAGCGTCTCGACTATCTCTATAGATCTTAATGCCTAATATGAAAGCAGCTTCTCCTAGGTCCTTCATTGAAAAACTCTTGTTCAAATATTCCTTCACGCTTTCCAGCATTTCTATATTGTTTCCAATCAGCAATATGTCATCCACATATAACATTAGAAACGCTATAAAGCTCCCACTCACTTTCTTGTAAATACAAGCTTCTCCATAAACTTGTATAAACTCAAACGCTTTGATCACCTCATCAAAGCGCTTATTCCTACTCTGAGATGCTTGCACCAGCCCATAAATGGATCGCTGGAGCTTGCAAACTTTGTCAGCATTCTCTGGATCGACAAAACCTTCTGGTTGCATCATATACAACTCTTCCTCAAGGAAACCGTTGAGGAACGCCATTTTGACATCCATGTGCCAAATTTCAAAATCGAAATAAGCAACTATTGCCAACATGATTCTAACAGACTTAAGCATCACTACGGGTGAGAATGTCTCATCGTAGTCAACTCCTTGAACTTCTGAAAAACCCTTTGCCACACGTCGAGCTTTATAGACGGTAACATTACCGTCTGCGTCTGTCTTCGTCTTAAAGATCCATTTGTTCTGAATGGTCTTTTGCCCTTCAAGTAATACTTCCAAAGTCCATACTTTGTTTTCATACATGGATCCCATCTCGGATTTCATGGACTCTAACCATTTCTCGGAATCCGGTCCCATCACTGCTCCTCCATAGCTCGTAGGTTCATTGTTGTCCAACAACATGACCTCCAAGACAGGGTTGGCGTACCACTCAGGAGTAGTACACACCCTTGTCGACCTACAAGGTTCAATAGTAAATTGATCCGAAGCTTCATGATCATCATCATTAACTTCCTCTTCAACTGTCGTAGGATCCACAGAAACAACTTTCTGCGTTGCGCTACTCTCTGGTTGAAGTAAAGGTTCAATAACCTCATCAAGCTCTATTTTCCTCCCACTCAATTATTTTGAGAGAAACTCTTTCTAAAGAAATGTTCCGTTCTTAGCGACAAACACTTTGCCTTCGGATCTGAGATAGAAGGTATACCCGACTGTCTCTTTTGAGTATCCTATGAAGACGCATTTCTCTGCTTTGGGTTCCAGCTTTTTAGGCTAAAGCTTTTTGACATCAGCATCACATCCCCAAACTTTAAGAAACGAAAACTTTGGCCTCTTGCCAAACCATACTTCATATTGTTGGGGAACATTGCATGGGAAACAAAAATTTCCCTACGTTCACGCAAGACCTATCCATGTTGATGAGCATCTACGAGAGGGAGAGTGGATCTACGTACCCTTGTAGATCGCTAAGCGGGAAGCGTTAAGAAACGCGGTTGGTGTAGTCGAACGTCTTCGCGATCCAAATCGCCGAGTGTCCCGTGATCCAATCACGATATGTCCCGCGATCCAATCACGATCCGTCCCGCGATCTTGATCACGATCCGTCCCGCGAACTCAATCACGGTCCTTCCGATCTAGCGCCGAACGGACGGCACCTCCGCGTTCAGAACACGTACGGCTTGATGATGATCTCCGCCGTCTTGATCCGGCAAGAGGGAGCGGAGAGGAAGAAGAGTTCTTCGGCAGCGTGACGGCGCTCCGGCGATGGTGGTGGAGCTATTCCGGCAGGGCTTCACCTAAGCACTGCAGAAAACCGATCTAGAGGGGAGAAACTACGCACTGGAGGAACGGGTAGTACGTGGCTGAAAATTCTATGAAAAAACCCTAAAACCTCCAGTATATATAAGAGGGAGGGAGGAGAGGACTTGGCGCAAGGGCCAAGCCTCCTTGGTTTGGCCGAAGTGGGGAGGAGAGGAGGACTCCTCCTCCAATCCTAGTAGGACTAGGATTCCTCCTTTTTGGCCTTTTTTCCACCTTTTCCCTTTGGGATTTTCTTCCCTAGACGCATGGGCTTTGTGTGGGACTTCCACCAGCCCACAAAAGGATGGTATTTATTCTCCCACAGCCCATGTAGCCTCTTGGGTCGAAATACCCCTCCCGATGGTCTCCCGGTACACTACCGGCACTCCCGGTACACTACTGATTAGCCCGAAACTTTTCCGGCGACCAAAACAGGACTTCCTATATATGAATCTTTACCTCCAGACCATTCCGGACCTCCTCGTGATGTCCGGGATCTCATCCGGGACTCCAAAAAACCTTCGGTCACCACCATACATAACTCTATACTACTGAAACGTCACCAAACCTTAAGTGCGCAGACCCTGCGGGTTCGAGAACTATGTAGACATGACCGAGACACCTCTACGGTCAATAACCAATAGCGGGACCTGGATGCCCATATTGGTTCCTACATATTCTATGAAGATCTTTATCGGTCGAACCTCTATGTCAAGGATTTAGTTAATCCCGTATGATGTTCCCTTTATTCTTCAGCATGTAACTTGCCCGAGATTCGATCATCGGTATTTCCATACCTAGTTCAACCTCGTTATCGGCAAGTCTCTTTACTCGTTCCGTAATACAAAATCCCATGACTAACACTTAGTCACATTGCTTGCAAGGCTTATTGTGATGTTGTATTATCGAGTGAGCCCTGAGATACCTCTCCGTCACATGGAGTAACAAATCCCAGTCTTGATCCATTCCAACTCAACAGACACCCTTGGAGATACCTGTAGATCACCTTTATAGTCACCCAGTTATGTTGTGACGTTTGATACACACAAGGCACTCCTCCGATGTCCGTGAGTTGCATGATCTCATGGTCATAGGAACATATACTTGACATGCAGAAAATAGTAGCAATAAACTGACACGATCATATGCTACGTTTGTAGTTTGGGTCTTTTCCATCACATCATTCTACTAATGATGTGATCCCGTTATCAAATGACATCACATGTCAATGGCTAGGAAACCTTGACCATCTTTGATCAACGAGCTAGTTCACCAGAGGCATACTAGGGACATAGTGTTGTCTATTTACCCACACATGTAATGTGTTTCCAATAAATACAATTATAGCATGGATAATAAACTATTATCATGAACAAGGAAATATAATAATAAACACTTATTTATTGCCTCTAGGGTATATTTCCAACAGTCTCCCACTTGCACTAGAGTCAATAATCTAGTTCACATCATTATGTGATTTTACATTGTAATGAATCGAACACCCATGCAGTTCTGGTGTTGATCATGTTTAGCACTTGGAAGAGGTTTAGTCAACTGGTCTGCAACATTCAGATCCGTGTGCACTTTGCAAATATTTATGTCCTTCTCCTCGATGTAATCGCGGATGGATTTGAAGCGTCGCTTTATGTGTCTGGTCCTCTTGTGAAACCTTGGTTCCATGGCCAGAGCAATGCCACCAGTGGTGTCACATAACAGGTTCATTGGATTCAGTGCACTCGGCACTACTCCAAGATCTGTCATGAACTGCTTCACCCAGACACCTTCCTTCACTGCCTCCAAGGCTGCGATCTACTCCGCTTCGCACGTAGAATCGGCTACCATGCTTTGCTTGGAACTGCACCAGCTTACCGCTCCCCCATTGAGAATAAATACGTATCCGGTTTGTTACTTAGAGTCATCCAGATCAGTGTCAAAGTTTGCATCGACGTAACCCTTTACGACGAGCTCTTCATCACCTCCATAAACGAGAAACATTTCCTTAGTCCTTCTCAGGTACTTAAGGATATTCTTGACCGCTGCCCAGTGTTCCATTCCAGGATCACTTTGAAACCTTCCGGCCATACTTATGGCAAGGCTGACATCCGGTCTTGTGCACAACATTGCATACATGATAGAGCCTATGGCTAAAGCATAGGGGATGACACTCATCTTTTCTCTATCTTCTCCAGTTACTGGGCATTGAGTCTTACTCAACTTCACACCTTGTAACACAGGCAAGAACCCCTTCTTGGACTGATCCATTTTGAACTTCTTCAAAACTTTATCAAGGTATGTGCTCTGTGAAAGTGCTATTAAGTGCCTCGATCTATCTCTATAGATCTTAATGCCTAATATGAAAGCAGGTTCTCCTAGGTCCTTCATTGAAAAATTCATGTTCAAATATTCCTTCACGCTTTCCAGCATTTCTATATTGTTTCCAATCAGCAATATGTCATCCACATATAATATTAGAAACGCTATAGAGCTCCCACTCACTTTCTTGTAAATACAAGCTTCTCCATAAACTTGTATAAACTCAAACGCTTTGATCACCTCATCAAAGCACTTATTCCAACTCCAAGATGCTTGCACCAGCCCATAAATGGATCGCTGGAGTTTGCAAACTTTTTTAGCATTCTCTGGATCGACACAACCTTCTGGTTGCATCATATACAACTCTTCTTCAAGGAAACCGTTGAGGAACGCCGTTTTTGACATCCATCTACCAAATTTCATAATCGAAATAAGCAGCTATTGTCAACATGATTCTGACAGACTTAAGCATCGCTACGGGTGAGAATGTCTCATCATAGTCAACTCCTTGAACTTGTGAAAAACCCTTTGCCAGAAGTCGAGCTTTATAGACGGTGACATTACCGTCCACGTATGTCTTCTTCTTAAAGATCCATTTGTTCTAAATGGCCTTTCGCCCTTCAGGTAATACTTCCAAAGTCCATACTTTGTTTTCATACATGGATCCCATCTCGGATTTCATGACCTCTAACCATTTCTTGGAATCCGGGCCCATCACTGCTCCTCCATAGCTCGTAGGTTCATTGTTGTCCAACAACATGACCTCCAAGACAGGGTTGCCATACCACTCAGGAGTAGTAAGCTCCCTTGTCGACCTACGAGGTTCAATAGTAGCTTGATCCGAAGCTTCATGATCATCATCATTAACTTCCTCTTCTATCGTCATAGGTTCCACAGAAACATCTTTCTGTGCTGCGCTACTTTCTGGTTGAAGTAAAGGTTCAATAACCTCATCAAGCTCTATTTTCCTCCCACTCAATTCTTTTGAGAGAAACTCTTTCTCGAGAAATGTTCCGTTCTTAGCGACAAACACTTTGCCTTCGGATCTGAGATAGAAGGTATACTCGACTGTCTCTTTCGGGTATCGTATGAAGACGCATTTCTTCGCTTTGGGTTCCAGCTTTTCAGGCTGAAACTTTTTGACATAAGCATCACATCCCCAAACTTTAAGAAACGACAACTTTGGCCTCTTGCTAAACCATAGTTCATATGGCGTCGTCTCAATGGATTTCGATGGTGTCCTATTTAAAGTGAATGCAGTTGTCTCTAATGCATAACCCCAAAACGATAGTGGCAAATCAACAAGAGACATCATAGAATGCACCATATCTAATAAGGTTCGATTACGACGTTCGGACACACCATTACACTGTGGTGTTCCAGGCGGTGTCAACTGTGAAACAATTCCACACTGTCTTAAGTGACTTCCAAACTCATAACTAAGATATTCACCTCCTCGATCAGATTGCAGGAATTTAATCTTCTTGTTACGATGATTCTCAACTTCACTCTGAAATTGCTTGAAATTTTCAAACGTTTCAGACTTGTGTTTCATTAAGTAAATATACCCATATCTACTTAAGTCATCAGTGAAGGTGAGAAAATAACGATATCCACCACGCGTTGTAACATTCATTGGACCGCACACGTCAGTATGTATGATTTCCAATAAGTCATTTGCTCGTTCCATTGTTCCAAAGAACGATGTTTTAGTCATCTTTCCCATGAGGCATGGTTCACATGTGTCAAGTGATTCAAAATCAAGTGACTCCAAAAGTCCATCGGCATGGAGCTCCCTCATGCGTTTTACACCAATATGACCTAAACGGCAGTGCCACAAGAAAGTGGTACTATCATTATCAACTCTACATCTTTTGGCATCAATGTTATGAACATGTGTATCATCACTATCAAGATTCAATATGAATAAACCCCTCACATTGGGTGCATGACCATAAAAGATATTACTCATATAAATAGAACAACCTTTATTCTCTGATTTAAATGAGTAACCGTCTCACAATAAACAAGATCCAGATACAATGTTCATGCTTAACGCAAACACTAAATAACAATTATTCAGGTTCATCACTAATCCCGATGGTAATCAAAGAGAGAGCGTGCCGACGGCGATCACATCAACCTTGGAACCATTTCCCACGCGCATCGTCACTTCATCCTTTGCCAGCCTTCGTCTATTCCGTAGTTCCTATTTTGAGTTGCAAATATGAGCAACCGAACCGGTATCAAATACCTAGGCACTACAATCAGAGCTATTAAGGTACACATCCATAACATGTATATCATATATACCTTGTTTGTCGTTGGCCGCCTTCTTGCCAGCCAGGTACTTGGGGCAGTTCCGCTTCTAGTGACCAGTTCCCTTGCAATGAAAGCACTCAGTTTCTGGCTTGGGTCCATGCTTGGGCTTTTTTACAGGAGTAGCTACTGCTTTGCCATCCTTCTTGGTTTTACCCTTCTTGCCCTTGCCCTTGCCCTTGCCATTCTTCTTGAAACTAGTGGTTTTATTGACCATCAACACTTGATGTTCTTTCTGGATTTCAGACTCAGTGACTTTTAGCATCGCAAACAGCTCGGCGACTGACTTGTTCATCCCGTGCATGTTATAGTTCATCATAAAGCTCTTGTAACTAGGTGGCAGTGATTGAAGAACTCTGTCAATGATCGCTTCTGGTGGAAGGGTAATTCCCAACTCTGCTAGACGAGTCGAATACCCCGACATTCTGAGTATATGTTCACTGATTGACCCGTTCTCCTCCATCTTGCAAGCATAGAACTTATCGGAGATCTCATACCTCTTGATTCGGGCATTCTTCTGAAAGATAAACTTCAACTCCTGGAACATCTCATATGCTCCATGACGTTCAAAACGTCTTTGAAGTCCCAGTTCTAAGACATACAATATTGCACACTGAACTATTGACTAATCTCCAAAACACGCCTCCCAAGCGTTCTTAACGTCTTCGGATGACATGTCTTCTGGTTGGTCACCAAGCGGTGCATCAAGGACATATGATTTCTGGGAAGCCGTGAGGATAATCCTCATATTACGGGCCCAGTCAACAAAGTTACTTCCATCATCTTTCTGACATCCCTCGGGTCATCTGAGTGTCACATGATGCAAATTCACCAACTCAAGTCCGATCATCACGTCAGTTAAGGTGGTTTCAATGGTGAACATCATCATGTTGATCATATCTACTATATGACTCATGTTCGACCTTTCGGTCTCTTGTGTTTCGAGGCCATGTCTGTAAATTCTAGGCTCATAAAGTTTAACCCGAGTGTTCTGCATGTGCAACACCGGCTTGCACCCATTGTATGTGAACGTAGAGTCTATCACACTCGATCATCACGTGGTGTCTCGACACGACGAACTTTCGCAACGGTGCACACTCGGAGAACACAATTCATCTTGAAATTTAAGTGAAGGATCACCTTATAATGCTACCGTCGTCCTAAGCAAAACAAGGTGCATAAAAGGATTAACATCACATGCAAATCATAAGTGACATGATATGGCCATGAACTTGTGCTTTTGATCTCCATCTTGAAAGCACCGACATGATCTCCATCGTCACCGGCACGACACCATGATCTCCATCATCTTGATCTCCATCAATGTGTCGCCATCGGGGTTGTCGCGCCCATCATGCTTGTACTACTATTGCTACCGTTTAGCGATAAAGTAAAACATTACATAGCGCTTAATGATTGACACGTAGGTCATACAATAATTAAAGACAACCCTATGGCTCCTGTCGGTTGTCGTACTCATCGACATGCAAGTTGTGATATTCTATACAACACATGATCATCTCATACATCACATATATCACATCATGTAATTGGCCATATCACATCACAACATACCCTGCAAAAACAAGTTAGACGTCCTGTAATTGTTGTTGCATATTTTACGTGGCTGCTACGGGTATCTAGCAAGAACAATTCTCACCTACGCATAAACCACAACAGTGATACATAAGTTGCTTTTCAACCTTCTCAAGGACCGCCTTTGTCGAATCCGATCCAACTAAAGTAGGAGAAACTGACACCCGCCAGCCATCTTTTGCAACAAGTTGCAGTTGAGGGAACCGGTCTCTCGTAAGCGTACAAGTAATGTTGGTCCGGGCCGCTTCATCCTACAATACCGCTAAACCAAAACACGACCAAGGGAGGAAGCAATCTAAGCATCAACGCTCACAAACTCTTTGTGTTGTACTCGAGATCACATCTACACATAGACCTAGCTCTGATACCACTATTGGGTAACGTCGCATGGGAAACAAAAAATTTCCTACGCTCACGCAATACCTATCCATGGTGATGAGCATCTACGAGAGGGAGAGTGGATCTACATATCCTTGTAGATCGCTAAGTGGGGAGCATTAAGAAATGTTGTTGGTGCAGTCGAACGTCTTCGCGATCCAATTCGCCGAGCGTCCCGTGATCCAATCATGATCCGTCCCGATCAAGCACCGAACGGACAGCACCTCCGCGTTCAGCACACGTATAGCTTGATGACGATCTCCGCCTTCTTGATCCAGCAAGAGGGAGCGGAGAGGTAGACGAGTTCTCCGGTAGCATGATGGCGCCGCGGCGATGTTGGTGGAGCAATTCCGGCAGGGCTTCGCCTAAGCACTGTAGAAAACAGATCTAGAGGAGAAACTATGCACTAGAGGAACGGGTAGCATGTGGCTGAAAATCTAGTGCAAAAACCCTAAAACCTCTAGTATATATAAGAGGAAGAGAGGAGGAGGCTTGTCCCAAGGGCCAATCTATCTAGGCTTCGGCCGAACCAAGAGGAGAGGAGGATTCCTCCTCCAATCCTAGTAGGACTAGGACTCCTCCTTATTTTTGCCTTTTTGCCTTTTTCCACCTTTTTCTCTTTGGGCTTTTCTTCCCAGCCGCATGGGCATTGTGTGGGACTTCTACCAGCCCACTACGGGCTGGTATTCACTCTCCCACAGCCCATGTAGCCTCTTGGGTCGAAATACCCCTCCCGATGGTCTCTCGGTACACTACCAGCACTCCCGGTACACTACCGATGAGCCCAAAACTTTTCCGGTGACCAAAATAGGACTTCCTATATATCAATATTTACCTCCAGACCATTCCGGAGCTCCTCGTGACGTCTAGGATCTCATCCGGGACTTCGAACACCCTTCGGTCACCACCATGCATAACTCTATACTACCGAAACGTCACCAAACCTTAAGTGTGCAGACCCTGTGGGTTCAAGAACTATGTAGACATGACCAAGACACCTCTACGGTCAATAACCAATAGCGGGACCTGGATGCCCATATTGGTTCCTACATATTATACGAAGATCTTTATCGGTTGAACCTCTATGTCAAGAATTCAGTTAATCCCGTATGATGTTCCCTTTGTTCTTCGGTATGTTACTTGCCCGAGATTCGATCGTTGGTATTTCCACACCTAGTTCAACCTCGTTACCGGCAAGTCTCTTTAATCGTTCCGTAATACAAGATCCTGTGACTAACACTTAGTCACATTGCTTGCAAGGCTTATTGTGATGTTGTATTACCGAGTGGGCCCTGAGATACCTCTCCGTCACACGGAGTAACAAATCCCAGTCTTGATCCATGCCAACCCAACAGACACCCTCGAAGATACCTGTAGAGCACCTTTATAGTCACCCATTTATGTTGTGACGTTTGATACACACAAGGCACTCTTCCGGTGTCCGTGAGTTGCATGATCACATGGTCATAGGAACATATACTTGACATGCAGAAAACAGTAGCAATAAACTGACACGATCATATGCTACGTTTGTAGTTTGGGTATTTTCCGTCACATCATTCTCCTAATGATGTGATCCCGTTATCAAATGACATCACATGTCAATGGCTAGGAAACCTTGACCATCTTTGACCAACGAGCTAGTTCACTAGAGGCATACTAGGGACAAAGTGTTGTCTATTTACCCACACATGTAATGTGTTTCCAATCAATACAATTATAGCATGGATAATAAACGGTTATCATGAACAAGGAAATATAATAATCAACACTTTATTCATTGCCTCTAGGGCATATTTCCAACAGAATCATCACGGCGATTCGGGGCGACATGGACTGTTGGCGTATAGCAGGAGCTAAATGCCTACAGACCCCTCTTGGAGACCCAGGCTAGTCTTTACACAGGATATTTTCGACCTGTGGTGATCCATCACCAAAATCTTGTAATCCACCATGATCAATTGATCATGAAAGCCTTTGTCATCTCCTGCTTAATATATGAAACGACGGCAGTTGCCGCTTCTTTCAAAAAAAACGCTTTGCAGAAAGTGTTTTATGAACTTCCTAATATTAATCATCCTAAGGCTAAAAAGATTGCTACTATTATCCTTATGCGAGAATTGGATTTCATCATACAAGAAGCTAGGGAGATTTTTGCCTTATATAATAAAGATGTTGAACACCCTCCTATTGAAGAAATCCTCCATGATAAAGAAACCTTGCGTAGCCTAGAGTCTAGAGATTATCAATCTTATAGTGAAAATCTTAGGAAGAGAGCTCCCTACGCAGAAATAACTCACACCCTATATCATGAAACCTATGAGTAATTTGATCGGTTTATTAGGGGAAGTTTGGAAGGGTATGAGGATGATTTTCTTGAAAATATGATTAAAGAACCTCTTAGAAATAAGATACATGTGTTATATGATGATATTTGTGGTGATGATCTAGACTATGGGTTTATGAATGTTAAAATCACTAGCCACAGCCCCTTTCATGATTTATGTTCCTCTACTAGAAAAGAAATAAAGGAAAGGATGGATATAGTTAGGAAATCTTTGGATGGATTGATCACGTTTGGGTTATTTACCAAAGATGACAATACCTAGATCAATTGGTTTTGCCTAGCTAGGGCCATTAAACAATAGCGCTTGTTGGGAGGCAACCCAATTTTATTTTGCTTTCTCCTTTTTGCTTATTTTTTGGTGTGTTTGGCACATTATTAATTCTGTAGTAATTGTGTTTTTGTGTTTAAATTAGTGTTTGATCCAACTAAAACCTTTGGGGTGATCTATGGTAGTTGTTGATTTGATCTTGCTGGAAAACAGAAACTTTTGCGCTGAGTCCAGGAATTTTCTGAATTTTTTAGAGCATCAAATTGATCTGAAATGTTTACATAGGATTGATATATGAATTTCCCTGGTTTTCCTAATTTTTCATAATGTTAGAGTTCCAGAAGTGTTCGAAGTTTACAGATTGCTACACACTGTTTTGTTTTTGACAGATTATGTTTTCTTTGTGTTGTTTGCTTATTTTGACGTATCTATGGGTCGTATCGGGGGGTATGAGTCATGGAAAAGTTGAATACAGTAGGTATTACACAAATATAAATAAAGAATGAGTTCACAATAGTACCTAAAGTGGTGATTTATTTTTCTTATACTAACGGATCTCATGAGTTTTCTGTTGAGTTTTGTGTTGTGAAGTTTTCAAGTTTTGGGTGAAGATTGATGGACTATGTAATAAAGAGTGGCAAGATCCTAAGCTTGGGGATGCCCAAGGCACCCCAAGTCATATTCAAGGATACCAAAAAGCCTAAGCTTGAGGATGCCCCGGAAGGCATCCCCTCTTTCGTCTTCAATCCATCGGTAAATTTACTTGAGGCTATATTTTTATTCACCACATGATATGTGTTTTGCTTGCAGTGTCTTGTATGATATGAGTCTTTGCTTGTTATTTGCCACAATCATCCTTGCTGCACACATCTTTTGAGAGAGACACGCTGAATCGTGATTTTTTTAGAATACTCTATGTGCTTCACTTATATCTTTTGAGCTAGGCAATGTTGCTCTAGTGCTTCACTTATATCTTTATAGAGCATGGTGGTGTTATATTTTATAGAAATTTTTGAAATCTCGTTCCTCACTTATATTATTTTGATAGTTTTCTTAAAACAACATGGTACTTGCTTTAGGTTATTAATTTAGTCCTAATATAATGGCATCCAAGAGGGATATAATAAAAACTTTCATATTAAGTGCATTAACAACTATGAGAAGTTGGATTCCTTGCATATAGTTTTGAGATAATAGGGATGGTAATATGAGAGTCATGCTAGTGAGTAGTTGTGAATTGAAGAGATATGTGTGTTAAAGCTTGTGATTCCCGTAGCATGCACGTATGGTGAACCGTTATGTAATGAAGTCGAAGCATCATTTGTTTAATGTTTGTCGACCTTTGTGTGAGGGTCGGGAGTGCGCGATGGTTAACTCCTACCAAACTCTCCCCTAGGAGCATGCGTCTAATGCTTTGTTTGATAACTAATAGACTGTTGCAATAAGTATGTGAGTTCTTCATGACTAATGTGATTCCATGGATTATACGCACTCTCATCCTTCCATCTTTGCTAGCCTCTCTAGTACCGCGCAACTTTCGTCGGTACATCAAACCCTCCTTCCTCAAAACAGCCACCATATATTCCTCAAAACAGCCACCATACCTACCTATTATGGCATTTCCATAGCCATTCCGAGATATATTACCATGCAACTTCCACCATGTAGTTTTTCTATGACTTGCATCATCACTTCATATTGCATATAGAGTTATATCTTGTCATAGGAACCGAGTTGTAATTTCGTTTTCTTTGAGTTATAAGTAAATAAAAGTGTGATGATTTTTCATTAATAGAGCATTGTCCCATGAGAGAAAAGGGTGATGGAGGCTATGACTCCCTCACAAGTTGGGATGAGTATCCATACTTTACAAAAAATAAAAGAGGCAAGCAAAGCCCAAACAAAAATATAAAAGAGGCCAAAGAAGCCCACCAAATAAAAAAATGAGAGAAAGAGAGAAGGGACAATTGCTACTATCGTTTTCCACACTTGTGCTTCAAAGTAGCACCATGATCTTCATTATAGAGAGTCTCCTATTTTGTCACTTTCATATAACTGGTGGATATTCATTATGCACGACCACTTAGTTTTCTTTTTTGAGCTTTCATACACTTATAGCTCTAAGTGCATTTGTTGCATGGCAATCCCTACTCACTCACATTGATATATATTGATGGGCATCTCCATAGCCCGTTGATACGCCTACTTGATGTGAGACTATCTTCTCCTTTTTTCCCTTTGCACCTCCTCCATATTCTATTCCACCTATAATGTTATATCCATGGCTCACGCTCATGTATTGCGTGAGAGTTGAAAATGTTTGAGAACACCAAAAGTGTGAAACAATTTCTTGACTTGTTCATCGGAGTTGTGCATGATTTAGATACTTTGTATGGGGAAGATGGAGCATAGCCAGACCATATGATTTTGCAGGGATAACTTTCTAAGGCCATGTTATTTTGAAAGGACACGACTACCTTGTTGGTGTGCTCGAAGTATTACTGTTTTTATGTCAATATTAGACTATTGTTTTGAATCTAACGGATCTGAATATTCATGCCACAATAAAGAATATTACATGGATAAATATGTTGGGTAGCATTCCACATCAAAAATTCTGTTTTTATCATTTACCTACTCGAGGACGAGCAGGAATTAAGCTTGGGGATGTTCATACGTCTCCAACGTATCTATAATTTTTTATTGTTCCATGCTATTATATTATCTGTTTTGGATGTTTTATAAGCATTAATATGCTATTTTATATTATTTTTGGGACTAACCTATTAATCTAGAACCTAGTGCCAGTTTCTGTTTTTTCCTTGTTTTTGAGTTTCGCAGATAAGGAATATTAAACGAAGTCCAAACGGAATAAAACCTCCGGAATGATTTTTTTTTATGGAATAAAAGGAAGCCACGAGACTTGACAACCAAGGCAGAGGAGCTGCCACGGGGCCACAAGCCCGCTAGTCGCGGCCAGGGGGGCCACCCGCGTCGGGCAGGCTTGTGGGCCCCTGGCAACTCCCCTAACCCTAATCTTCGGCCTATAAATTCCCAAATATTCCATCATTATCAGAATGAGCCACGAAAACACTTCTCCGTCGCCAGAAGCCTCCATTCCCAAGAGATCCAATCTTGGAGCCTTTTTCGGTAATCTGCCGGAGGGGGATTCAATCACGTAGGGCATCTACATAACCTCCATTGCCCCTCCGATGATGCGTGAGTATTTCACCACAGACCTATGGGTCCATAGCTAGTAGCTAGATGGCTTCTTCTCTCTCTCTTTGCTTCTCAATACCATGTTCTTCATGATATTCATGGAGATCTATCCGATGTAATACTCTTCTGCGGTGTGTTTGTCGATATCCGATGAATTGTAGGTTTATGTTCAGATTATCCATGAATATTATTTGAGTCTTTCCTGAATTCTTATATGTATGATTTCATATCTTTGCAAATCTCTTCGAGTTATTGGTTTGGTTTGGCCAACTAGATTGGTAATTCTTGCAATAGGAGAAGTGCTTAGTTTTGGGTTCAATCTTGCGGTGTCCTCACCCAGTGACAAAGTAGGGGTAGCGAGGCACATATTGTATTGTTGCCATCAAGGGTAAAAATATGGGGTTTTCATCATGTTTCTTGAGTTTATCCCTCTACATCATGTCATTTTACTTAATGCGTTACTCTGTTCTTTATGAACTTAATACTCTAGATGCAGACAGGAGTCGGTCGATGCATGGAGTAATAGTAGTGGATGCAAAATCATTTCGGTCTACTTGTCACGAACGTGATGCCTATATGCATAATCATTTCCTTGGATATCTTCATAATTATTTTCTTTTCTATCAATTGCTCGACAGTAATTTGTTCACCCACTATAATACTTGCCAACATGAGAGAAGCCATCTAGTGAAACCTATGGCCCCCGGGTCTATTTTCCATATTATATTTTCAGATCTAAAACTAAAAATACCAAAAATACTTGTTGCCCTATTTTTTACTTTTAGTTTCACTTTCCGTTCAAGCATCCTATTATATCTATCTCTACTAGATCTCATCCTTGCAAATAACTGTGAAGGGATTGACAACCCCTTTTTAGCGTTGGGTGCAAGAGTTTGATTTCTTGTGCAGGTACATCTATTGGTGGCTCGCTTGTATCTCCTACTGGATTGATACCTTGGTTCTCAAAAACTGAGGAAATACTTATCTACTTTGCTACATCAAACCTTTCCTTTTCACGGAAAACCAACGCATGCTCGAGAAGTAGCAAAACGACATCCGATGCCTATTATGTCCTTGATTTTTTATAGAAACAACATAGATAAATAAGTGTGAAGGTCAAAATATGAATAAATCAAGGGATCATCTGGATTTTTAATACATTAATTGAGTTTTCTGTGCATTTAATGTGCATAATTCAAATCTAGTCTACAATCACAAGGTCCAGTGCACCAAAATGGGTTGAAAAATCATATATGTGTCCCTGGATGCATGTGTTAGGTCATATGCAAGAAATGATAATGAATTTCAAACACCTCGGCATCTTGGCTTGACCGCAAACATAGAGAAACTTGGTTTTAAAATTTCCGCAAATCCAAAACTCGTCAGAAATTCATGAAACTTGGCATGTGTCATGACAGGCACACATATGTCATGTTAAAAAATACCAACTTAGACATGTTTTGGCACAAGTCTCTTACAAACTTAAGCTTCTCACAATAAGCTACGTGGTTCCAATAGGGAACATGCATGTCACATCTGGTGAAACGACATCCGATGCCTCTTCTCTTCTGAATTTTATTTCTAGAAACAACATAGACCAATAGGTGTGTACTGCAAAAATATGATATTATTAAGGGTTCGTCTGGCTTTCTTATACACTAATTGAGTTTTACAATGTACACAGTTCAAATTAGAACTACAGTCATAAGGCCTATGTTGGGCAGGGCCTCGTCATATAGAACAAATATCATGTGGTATTTTTCTTGTCCACTTTGAGAGAAGGCGCAAATATTATTAATCGCCAACAAAGGCATTTTGAAACAAAAACTTGTCACGTCACCATCGCAAACGGGCGTATTATTTATAAATCGTGGATGTTCTACTGACCATTTACGTGTTGTCACGCGTCACACTCTATATTGGCTAGGAGGTAGCATGCAAACATGTGTTTCAGTAGACGGGAGGCGTACGTGCGAGCAGTCCTCCGCATGCTCATTCGGGAGGTGTGTCCTTCCACCGTCACTGCAAACATTTCAGACTGAATACATGTATCCCGACCGAGGGCAATGGTTCCTTCGCTACTAAACCAAGTCAAAATTTGATGCGGAGGATTTTTTCCATTGTGTCATCACAAATGGTTCTCTAATATGACTCGTGTGCTTAGTACAAACAATCTGGAAAGATTTGCATTTACCATATTAGATAAATTACCATTTTTCAAATGAGAAACATTGGCATTTGTCGATCTAGTAAGATTGGCATTTGTCAACATTGTAGCACTAACATTTGTCAAATTTTGCAGAAATAAAATCACAATTATGGTGCAATTTTGCAACTGAAATTTAGTAAACATGGATTTCATTCATACATTAAGTAGTGGTCTTTGTACAAAACAGATCGACTAGACATCTAAACCGAACAAACTTTTCCATAATTGTTGCCAACCACGTACTGAAATAGCTATTTCAACTATATATACTAGCTAATTTAAAGTACTCCATCTGTTCCTAAATATTTGTCTTTTTAGTGATTTCAATATAGACTACATACGGATGTATGTAGACATAATTTAGAGTGTAGATTCATTCATTTTTCTTTGTAGTTAGTCCATAATTGAATCTCTAAAAAGACAAATATTTAGGAACGGAGGGAATACATGGTACACTTCAACCATATCTATAGTTAGATGAACTCAACAAAATAGCCCCTAAATACTAGCACTATGGAGGGGCTTTGTACTACTTCAAGCAGCCTCTCCTGTACCAAGCGCGTTCAGTAAGAGGCGGAGGAGGAGGAGCCTATCGATGAGATGGAGGAGTCTAATCTGTCACCTGCTGTTGTTGCCTTCCGCCGCTCCTGACGTGCTTCCTCGAAGCAGCAGGACTCGGCGTAGATCTCCTCATTCTATGCCACCGCTGCAGCGTCTGTTGCGGCCACATCAGCGGTGAGCCTCTTTGTATGCTCGACTTGGCGTTCCTCCTCCTCATGTAGGAAGTTGATGTGGCATGCAAGGCCGTTGTCGCAAAAGCCGAGCGACTAGGCATTGCCGGCGGCCTCCTCCTCCCGCCTTCGGGCCTGGTGACGAAGCGGGTGATGGCCCCAGCAGCTGACAATGGGATGATGACCAAGGAGGACAATGGTGTGGTGGCGGCCAAGGCAGCCGCTAGTGGGGTGTCAACAACGTCGGCCGGTGATGGGGCAACAGTGACGGAGAGAGTGGTGGGTGGCGTGCGCACACCCAACAAGGACACCACATGCACTACATGCTTTCGTGGACTCCGCCGCCGACATGGTGCAGCCTCCCAGCTGGAGCTATCCGCTAGCAGAGTGGCGGAGCGACGACGACGGACGGGTGCCATTAGCGTTTGGGGGAGAAGCAAACTAGAGAAGCTACGAGGAGAGAGGGGATGAATGTGATGTGCAGACGCCCTGTCGTGAGGGTTTATAAAGCAGGGGGCAAGCATTGGAGGTTTGGGGGATTTCGGCAAGCCGGGCGGGAAGCTTGCGCGGAAACCTGCGTGGTTGCAGGGGAACGGGAGGGCCAAAAGAAACGCATACACGCTCTCGAAGCGTGCACTGGAATCCTCGGTCGGCAAACGTGGTGACAAGACGGGACAGAGGAGGGAGAAATGACAAGTATACACACGGTTAATAATAAAAAGTGTTTGTGTTTTATTACATAGCAAACGGTCGTTCTGTACGCATCGTCGCGAATTGCTCTAAGCATGAGGCGGACGGTTGAGGCGGCCGCGGTGCGCTCTCCTCCCGTCCGTGCGCGCGCGCTCTTCCAGTGTCCCTCCACACGGGAACGATCATGTAAGTTTGGAGCCATATGCATGCGGTTGCGCCGCACCCGACGCCACCATGGAGTTATACGTGTGCCATCATGCATTTAAGCACTACAAAAACAGCCATGCGGACGTGTCGAAATTCCAGGTCGTCCGGCGCCCAACCATTTATTCCCGTGGCCATTTACCTTCATATCAGGAACATGTTGTGTTCGCACCTTACCTAAGTGCTCCTCGAGCAATGTCTATCTTCGACGGTCGACTATGTCTGGCTCGGTTGCTTCGACCTTGATTTGTATGATCCTAGTATGGAGTGCTTCACCTATAGCAAGTTGTAATCTTCATTTTCTTTTTCATTAAAGCTTGTGGAGGTTGTACTTCGGAATGTTTTCCAGTGTTCCCCATTGTATCAGTTTGATCATTATGTTTCATCTGTTGTAACTCCTAGCTGGTTGGTGGCTTTGTTAATTCAAAGTCGGGATCTTCACGAGTCTTCGTTCTAGAAAAGGAGATGTGCCTCACCCGGAGCACCTTTTCTCTTTCTTTATTCTTTTTTCTCTCTCTATTCATCCCCATCAATCACATGCATTTGGCGGATAATTTAAGAACAAAGTAGGGGACATGGTTACATGCATGCATAGACGAAGGCTTAAAGCAAACATGTCTGTGAATGTTTGAGGGTTGAAATTAGACAATCTTGGTTGTAGATGCTCTTAGGGCACACCATAAGTGAGAGCTCTTGCTTCAGATGATAGATCCTTAGGGCACCTCCAATGCTCTACATCAAACCACCCATAAATGTATCCACCATTCTGTACACACACAAATTATCATCCGATGACGTGGCTCAAATGTCCAAAATCCAACAAACCGGCACCAAACCCGTGGCAGGTTTACGGGCATTCGGACTCATGCTACGTGGGCCTCCAACTACACGGGCCCACCCAAAACCCTCCTCGCACCTTCTGCTCTGGAAGTTCATCCACTCTTGGCACCGCATTCATGCTCGACCGAAGCAAACGTGACAGTTTTGCATTCAACAACCACGAGAACCGAGAAACCCATTGTGACCCATGACTCGCGGTGCGTTCACTTGCTCTCCGCACTACGGTAATATCGGTTCAGAGATCGGATAAGCCGACGGGACGACTTCCTACTACATTCAAACTGTCGCCAACAGTCCGTCCGCTAGCCATGCATTCCTAACAATGAAGGAGGCGTCCGACGTGGAGCATGAAGGTACAATACACTGGAGTGGCCTATCAGCAAGGAAGCCCGACACTGGGCAGGCCTCAAGGCCCAGGGGCTCCGCTCGAAGGTGAAGCATGATTTTGGCGTGCAAGCCAAGATGCTCGCTCGAAGGTGAAGGAAATTGAGTGGAGAGCGGCGGGATGGAAGTAGAGAGTGTGGGATTTTGACGCGAAACAATGCAAGATGCTACAAAAGTGCAGGCTCGGTCTTCCTTTTGGATGAGCCATGGGTTAGGAATTCCCACAAAGCATCTAGGTTTCGTTTCAGTTTGTGGGGAAAACGTGACCCGGACTGCTCCGCGAACGGATAGGTTGACATTGGGTGGCTTTCCAGGTCTAGACAACGTGGTTCGGATGTATGTGGACAATTTGAGTATAGGCCAGATGCTTTAAACTTGTGTCTGCATCCCTGATGATGATTGGTCTAGAAACTAGGGCTTTGTATATTCTACTAGTCCTTGGAAGAATTTGGTTGGAGCACCTTGTTTTGCTCCAATTGTCCTCGTCTTGTTTGGCTCCAACGTGGTTCGGATGTATGTAGTATCTCTTTTCTCAAAAGGGGGCTACGATGCGGCGCCGGCTTTGAACAGAGACCGCTTGCCTGCGCTACGCGCCTACACTACGTTGTTTTTTTACGGGATGCGCCTAAGCTAGAGCCTAAAACCAGCAGCAACTTGGGCCGGTCAGCGGGACGCGTAAAGGAAACGGTCTACCGCCGCTGCTGGCAACAACTATCTGAATTTTTGCCGTGAAACATCTGGCTCAATTCAAATCACATCAGGAACAGTGGACACCACATACATGAATCAAGCATGCATCGTTGGTATCTCGACTCTACTCGTTGAATCGCAGACATACATGAAGAAACAACACGCGCGTCACGCACCGTCGATCGCGCGGAAAACACACACGTACGATCATGCATTCACAAAATCACAAGGGCTGAGCACCACATCCAAGTGGCGCACCGGCAAAATTCTGCAACGTCTTGCGATTACGAGCAGCAGCAGACGGAGCACCGCACGATGCCGTTCTCGTTGCACTCTGTGCACCGCCGGAACCCTGCGCCGCCGTCGTCCGTCCCTTCACCGTCCTCGACGTCCTCTTCGTCCACGTACACCTTGCAGCTGCCGGAGCACGCCTCGCAGAGCACGAACCGGGCGTCCCCGCATGCTTCGCACGCGCCCGGGGCCCCGCTCTCGCACCCGGCGAGCCTCGCGGCCAGCTCCCCTGTCTCGTGCAGCCGCTTCAGCTCTTCCGCGTTGCCCACGAGCTCCTCGTCCACGAACAGGCTCGGCAGGGTCGGCGCGGCCGGCGCCCAGCACTTGGCGAGGGCGCCGGCCTTGAGGCCAAGGAGGCCATTCAGCTCGTCGCGGAAGCCGCGGTGCATGGACACGTCCCGCTCGTCGATGCGCACGCCGTAGCCCTTGAGGATGGCGCGCGCCAGGCTGCAGTCCTCGTGCGTGGTGCGCACGCCGCGCAGCGACGTGAAGTAGAGCACGGCCTTACGCGGCGGCGCCTTGGCCTTGCTCGACATCTCCTCGTCCTTCACGGAAGGTATCCTCATGGGCAGCGGCGTGACCTTGGAGGACGCGGCGAACTCCTGCTGTGCCGTGGTGGCGACCGGGAACGAGAAGGAGTGGCGCCCGAACGGCGCGGCCAGCAACGGCGAGTGCTCCTCCAGGCCGGCCATGAGCTCCCACGCATCGATGTCCTCGGGCTCGTTGGGCGGCGTCATGGTCGGCGTGCACGGCACCAGCCTCCTGGGCACGCGCGCGCCAGCGGCGGCCACCTCCGGGCCACGCAGCCCGGCGGCCTTGTCGACCTCGAGGGACCCGAGCGTGGACGACGTGAGCCGCACGAGGTGGACGCCGGCGTCGAAGCGGGCGGGGAACGACTGGCAACGCGGCAGCGGGAGCGGCGACGGGCAGTACCGGAGGTCATGCCGAGCTTGCCTCGAGGTGGTGCACCCCATGATGGCTATGGCAGTGCCAAATGGGCAACCTGAGGAGCGTGTGTGACTGTGTGATCACTGGCCAGGAGCGGTGCTGCTTTTGAGGGGTTCTAAGTAGTGGTGGATGGATTGAGCTGGACGCTATTCTTTAGGGATTGAGGTTTAGACTTTAGAATTGTATATATGGCATTGGAGAGATAAAACTAGCACGCGAGAGACGATAAGTGATAAGATTTAGTGGGCAAGTGTGATTTAGTTCTAGAAAGGATAACTATAGTATTTTGCTCTGGAGAAACATCCTTTTATGAAAGTAATGGTCTTTGGAACATTCGCGCTTTGGAGTTTGGACATTTGGAGCCAAGTTCGGATGTTTGTGGTCCAGTTCATGATTCATGGGTAGTAGGTGTAGTATTCAGTCTGTTGATTTTGTTTGAACTTCGTTGGTAGTATTCAAGTTGTTCGTATGTATAAAAATGTAAGCTATTTATTCGCTGTTTTAGGACGAAATGAGAATCTGGATGGGTGTAAATTCCGAAAAGAAACACATAGCAACAAAAAAAAGTGAGTAGTAAAATGTTTGACTGCAACATCGGTTATGGCTTTCTAAGTTTCTTTCTTCGTTTGCATCACCGTTCACCTGTCCCCCTTGATTCTAGGGCCCTGTTCACGGGGCACTAGCTTTGGAGCTTCTCTTTCGTTGCACTTGCACACAAACAGATATAGGCTTGCAACTTTAGGAACAAGCTAATAAAGGTTTGCATATAAAGAAATTCTAAAGTATGCAAATGATTGAATGGAGCCATCAGCCATGGGGAGGAGAAAATTGTTAAAGAAGCTACTAGCAAATTTTGAAGGTTTACAAACATGTATTCACGGTTTAACTTTTTTCTCGAGAGGAAAACAGCCTCATCGTCTACATCCATTGATGCACACGGCTATATATTATTGATTACATGATTATGCCAAGAAAGAGTAGCACCAAATTGGCTTGCCAAAAAATAAAAAATGATCGAAGGCCACCTAAAAGGATCTGCCCTACTACACGATCCATGAAATCCAACCCAAAACCTTATGACATGAGTTCGAATTAAGAAAATACTTCTCCTAGAGAAAGCCTACAAAAAAGGATCGTCGTATGTGCACCGATATTGACGAGTTCAACCAAAGGTTGAACATGAGAATTTCATCTTCAAATCCAAGATTCGAGCCGACACCATCAACATGGGCACGATGGTCGCACGCCGGCATTGCCTAGTCTGGATGATAAGGAATGATCTTGGGTTTTCACCCGAAGTACACACATACTTGCCGTTGAATTCACCACTGTCATCAACCAATCTATTGGTTCCCGGTGTCTCTCTATCGAATTTTAGCATTGAGGGCGCCCTAGGCTCGCCCACACATTTCGAGAAGATGTTGGATGTAGGTTGAGCACCACGTCATCCTGTTTCTATCATTGATGCACCTCCTTCGATCATCGTCGACTGGAGAGAGAGAGAGAGAGAGAGAGAAAGGAACGCTTGGATGTGTGCTGGTCTTTTGATTTGGTCATCGTGGTGGCCAATCTCGTGGATCCCCCCACACACACACACACTTCATCAGGGTCGCCCCGACAACCTCCACCATGGCCCCATCAACCATTGAAGTATCCAACATGTCAAATTTAGACAAAAGCGTCAGTCAACAATCTTCAGTTCTGGAGTCTTTGATTTGTTCCTCTCAACTGATCCTTTTGTGAGTTTGGTCTTAGGGCATCTCCAAGGCGGCCCCGCAAACCTCTCGCAACGGTCTGGGCCACGCGGTCCGACCACGGGAGCCATCCAACACTAACCTGTATCGATCCGCGTAATGGTCCATATGTGATTTCTCTCACAAACTAGAGACAACCGTGGGGGAGGTTTGCGGGAGACCGAACACGAGAAACGTCGCTATCTACCCCCTGGCTCACCCAAAAGGAAGGTGGAGCCCGTGCTTTTGTAGCAAAGCACTGCTTCCGCACCCAAATCCCCCACTTCTCTTCTTTCATTCTCTGCCGCTCTCTGTCCAATTCTCACTCTTTTCTCCCACTTCTCTCCTTCCTTCTGTAGCCGAAGCATGGAGCCGTCGGAGAACCTGCTTGAGATGGAGCCAGTGGAGGTGCCGGAGGACCAGTGTGTTGCGCTCGCCCAAAAGATCAACTCTGTGACGCGGCGGGATCGTCGCATCAAATCGAAGGCGGCAAAGGAGGAGAACCTCAAGAAGCAGTTGGCCGCCGGTGGGCCTGCTAGTGGCGATGGGCATGGAGGTCGTGGAGGTTGGTGCGACTGTGGCATACGCCTGAAGATGGGCGGCCGCACGGTACAGATGGTCATAGTTGGAGACTTACAAGTCGTCGTACTATAACACCACCAAGCAGCTCAGCACTCCAACCGATACGGTGCTTTCATTGTGGTGCCGCTCTTCTCCAAGTATTCTTCGCCACCGCTGCAACGGACGCGCCCGGAGCCCGAGGAGCAAATGGTGTTGGAAATATGCCCTAGAGGCAATAATAAATTAGTTATTATCATATTTCCTTGTTCATGATAATCGTTTATTATCCATGCTATAATTATATTGATCGGAGACTTAAATGCATGTGTGGATACATAGACAAAACCATGTCCCTAGTATGCCTCTAATGGACTAGCTCGTTGATCAAAGGATGGTTAAGGTTTCCTAGCCATGGACATGAGATGTCATTTGATAATGGGATCACATCATTAGGAGAATGATGTGATGGACAAGACCCAAACTACAAACGTAGCATATGATCGTGTCAGTTTATTGCTACTGTTTTCTACATGTCAAGTATATGTTCCTATGACCATGAGATCATGCAATTCATGGATATCGAAGGAGTGCCTTGTGTGTATCAAACGTCGCAACGTAACTGGGTGACTATAAAGGTGCTCTACAGGTATCTCCGAGGGTGTCTGTTGAGTTGGCATGGATCGAGACTGGGATTTGTTACTCCGTGTGATGGAGAGGTATCTCGGGGCCCACTCGGTAATACAACATCACAATGAGCCTTGCAAGCAATGTGACTAATTGTTAGTTGCGGGATCTTGTATTACGGAACGAGTAAAGAGACTTGCCGGTAACGAGGTTGAACTAGGTATGGAGATACCGACGATCGAATCTCGGGCAAGTAACATACCGAAAAACAAAGGGAACGTTATACGGGATTAACTGAATCCTTGACATAGAGGTTCGAGCGATAAAGATCTTCGTAGAATATGTAGGAACCAATGTGGACGTCCAGGTCCTGCCATTGGTTATTGACCGTAGAGGTGTCTCGGTCATGTCTACATAGTTCTCGAACCCGCAGGGTCTGCACACTTAAGGTCCGGTGACGTTTCGGTAATATAGAGTTATGTATGGTGGTGACCGAAGGTTGTTCGGAGTCCCGGATGAGATCCCGGACGTCACGAGGAGCTCCGGAATGGTCCGGAGGTAAAGATTCATATATAGGAAGTCCCAGTTTGGTCGCCGGAAAAGTTTCGGGCCCATCGGTAGTGTACCGGGAGTGTCGATAGTGTACCGGGAGACCTCCGGGAGGGGTATTTCGACCCCAGAGGGTCCATGGGCTGTGGGAGAATAATAACCAGCCCTTAGTGGGCTGGTGGAACAGCCACAAAAGGCCCATGGCGCAGGAGAAGAAAAGGCTAAAGGAAAAGGTGGAAAATCAGCCAATAGGGAGCAATCCTAGTCCAACTAGGATTGGAGGAGAAGTAGGATTCCTCTCCTCCTTGGCGCACAAGGCTGGTTGGCTGCCTTGTGCGCCAGCCCCTCTTCCTCTCCTCTCCTCCTATATATACTAGTGGAATAGAGGGTTTTTGCACAGAGTTTACGGCCACGTGCTACCCGTTCCACCGGTGCTCCTCTAGATCGGTTTTCTGCAGTGCTTAGGCGAAGCCCTGCCGGAACCACTCCATCACCATCGCCGGAGCGCCGTCACGCTGTCGGTGAACTCTCTCTCCTCTCCACCTCCTCTTGCTGGATCAAGACGGTGGAGATCGTCATCAAGCTGCACGTGTGCTGAACGCGGAGGTGTCGTCCGTTCGGCGCTAGATCGGAAGGACCGTGATTGAGATCGCGAGACGGTTCGTGATGAGATCGCGGAACGGATCGTGATGAGTTCGCGGGACAGATCGTGATCAAGATCGTGAGACGGATCGTGATGAGATCGCGGGACGGATCGTGATGAGTTCACGAGACGGATCGTGATTGGATCGCGGGACGGATCGTGATGAGATCGCGGGACGCTCGGCGATTTGGATCGCGAAGATGTTCGACTACACCAACCGCGTTTCTTAACGCTTCCCGCTTAGCGATCTACAAGGGTACGTAGATCCACTCTCCCTCTCATAGATGCTCATCACCATGGATAGGTTTGCGTGTGCGTAGGAAATTTTTTGTTTCCCATGCGACGTTCCCCAACAGATGGGTGACGCACGTTGTTCGATGCAATGCCTAGAGCCGAGGAGCCGCCTTACAACCCAGACAATGAGATGCTCAACATCATCCATTATGGAGGAGATGGAGGGGGAGGGTGGCTATGAAGACGGATATGCTTCACTTTTGTTGTTCACTAGCCGGACATGTATTGTTTTGTTGCTCACTAGACGGATATGCATTGTTGACGGTGTTTCACTTTTGTAGCCTGCTCATGTGTATGTGATGTACAAAAAGTTGGAGAAGAAGTCCTTCACCGTCATGCATTGTTGGTTAAAGTTGAATGTGCAACCAAAGTGGAACATTTTCATTGTCAAGCCAAGTCAACGGGGAAGAAACCGGTGACCATACCGACCCAACCCAACAACCGTCGAAGAAGGTTAAAAGAAACCTACAGGGAAACAAGTGGGAGGAGGAGAGGGCGAAGCGGGAAGGTGCAGCGTCCAAGATGACGGAGAAATTCGAGGACATCTTGGTGAAGGAGGAGGAGGCATGCGTGAGGAGCTCGGAGATTAAGGAGGAGAAGAAGGAAAATAAGTTCAAGTTGTTGATGCACATGACGGACAAGAAGCTCGTGCTCCAAGAGAGGAGGACCATGATCAAAAAGAGGATGAAGACCGCCGCCAATGCGGAGGACGCCAAGATGTTGACCTTGAATGTCGACTCTTTGGATGCCGACGCAAGAATGATCGTGCAATTCGTCCGCTTCCAGATGTTGTAGCGGCACAAAGATGCGTTGGCGGCGGCGACAAACTATGAGGATGCGGCAAAGGCGGATGTGAGGGCGGACGAGGAGGATGCTTCCCACACGGCTGCGACGACACCTCCTTGATCGAAGAGCAGCTGGCTGGTATTGCCGGTTCGGCAGGGTAGAAATGCATGGACTGTCGGACTGGAGTTCTTTTGGAATCGGGCATGTAAAATCTAAGCATATTTGCCTCATTTTGCTATGATCGGGCATCCTATCCGATGCGCGGTGCGCGGATCGGACTATATTTGAATTTGAATTTACTGGCGGGCATATATAGGTTATGGTTGGATGTCGCCCTCCCGCATTCGTGTCCGCACACTTGTTTCTCCTGTCCGCGGACGGATGCGAGAAGAAATTTACGGGTTACCGTTGGAGATGCCCTTATATCTCAATGATTTAATGACTAAGCGCCAGTTCGCTACCCCTTCTTCTAAAGAAGTATGTATTTCATGACAATCTTCTCAGCCATCTTATTTGGTCACCATTGGGAATGGTGCTTTATGCGTCAAAGCCTTTGGGTTAGTCCATCTATACAGGTTATTCACGATGAGTTTAGTAAAACTCGACTTAAAGAGTAAGATTGGATATGACCATTTCAAATGATTTTGTGTAACAGTAAACTTTTAACTTGCCTCCATAGTGTCCATCTTTGCCCTTTTATTCTGATATATATTCTTTTTTTATTCGGTAAATTTGGATTATTTCCTGAAGCCATACAGGAAGAAGAAGACGATTATGATATGCCAAATGAGTGCTCATATTCTCCGCCTTGAGCGAGGGAAATCACACACCCGACGCCTCTTGTGGGCTGGCCTACTAGTGTCCTTTTTTATTCTAAAATTCAAAAACATATTTCAAGGCATAGAATCTCAAAAAAAAATCATATATATAAATACATGTGTTTGGAAAAATGTTCTTGAATTTTTCTAAATGATCGTGAGCTTAGAGAGTTTGTGATTCGGGGGAAATGTTCATTAATTTAAAAAATCACAAAATTTAAAAATGATCACATATTAAAAATCACTAGTTAAAAAGTGTCATGTATTAAAAAGAAGAAATAAAAATAAGGCCATGGAATGGAATATATATACTTGAATGAAAAAACCTGCCTGCTGCAATTGCAATGCAAGCAAATCTGCATATCAACAACCTCTCAAAGTGATGATGCAACCGCTAATGATATCATTTGGTAATGCAGTCGAGGTGGATACTTGCCGTTATTATTGATTATCTGATGATATCAAGCAAGTGTAGCACCGGCTTGCGGAAAAATAAAGAGAGATCAAAGGCTACACAAAAGGATCTATTGTACTACATGATCTCCACAATCCTACTAAAACCCCTATGACATGAGATCGAATTAAATAAAAAAACTGTTGCTCCTAGAAAAAACCTTCAAAAGGGATCGTCATACGTGCGCCAACAGTTAACATGAGACTTTTGTCTTCAAAGACAAGCTTCAAGTCACCACCATCAACATGGGCAAGACGAACGCGTTCCAACATTGTCTATATGGGTGATAAGGGATGATCTTGATTTTTCACCCTAAGTACACACATACTTGTTGTCGAGTCCACCACTACCAGCAACTACTCCATTGGCTCCTCGCATCTCGTTGTTTGATCTTGGCATTGAGAGTGCCCTAGGTTTGCCCACACAGTTGGAGAAGGTGTTGGATGTAGGTTGAGTACCACGTCATCCTATTTTTGTCATTTATGCACCTCCTTCGATCCCCATCGATGGGAAAGAGGAGCGCTTGGACGTGTGTTGGTCTTTAGATCTGGCCACCGTTGTAGCCACCGTTCTAGCCACCTCCTAGATCTTCCCATCACATCATCAGGGCCGCCTCGGCAACCTCCACCATGGCCACATCAGTCATTAAGGTATTCAACACGTCAAGTCTAGCCAAAAGCGCGGGTTCACAATCTTCGGGTCTGGAGTCTTCGATTGTTCCTCTCAACTAACACATCCTTTTGTGCGTTTGGTCTTATACCTCAATGATTCAATGACTAAGTGTTAGTCCGTTACCCCTTCTTCTAAGAGTTGTGTACTCGGTTACAATCTTCTCAACCATCTTAGTAGATCACCTTTGGGAATGGTGCTTTATGCGGATCGTCAAAGCCTTTGAGTTAGTCCATTCAATAATATTTATTCACGAGGAGTATAGTAAAACTCGACTCGAAGAGTAAGGTTGGATACGACTATTTCAAATGATTTTGTTGTAACATTACATTTTAACTTGACTCTTTAGTGTCCCTTTGTGCCACTTTATTCAGATGCATTTCTTTTGTTAATCGAAAAATTTGGATTGCTTGTTGAAATCACACAAAAAGAAGAAGATATTTACAATAGGCCCCAATGAGTGCTCATATTCTCTGCCTTGAGCGAGGCAAATCATGCCCCCGATGCCTCTTGTGGGTTGGCCTACTATTGTATTTTTCTAATTCTAAAAGCAAAAAAACATTTATTATTATTTTTTAATTCAAAACAAAGAATTCTAGAATAATAATCTCTCTCTCTATGTATATATCTATATCTCTCTCTCTCTTTATATATATATATATGAAAATACATGTGTTTAGGAAAATTTTCTCAAATTCTAGAAATGATGGTGAATTTTAAAAAGTTTGTGATTCAGGGAAAAATTTCATGAATTTCCAAAATCATAAATTTTAAAGATGTTCGCATATTTAGGAATTTTCATGAATTAAAAATTCTTCATGTATTAAAAAGAAGAAATAAAAATAAAGCCATCAAGTGAAAGGAAAAAAAGGAAATCGGTTAAAGTTGAATGAAAACAGAAAACAAAAATCAGACCAATCATTAAAACCGCTGAAAAAATGGAGGAAAAGAACAAGAAGAAAAGCACTACATGGGCTCCTTTGGGCGATTTGGGGTTTTACACATAAGGCCTCCTAGGGCCATGTTTGATTGCTGTTGGGTCTCTTATGAAATTTTCATAAGACCAGCCCAGCGTGCTCATTGCATCCCGCAGCGACTAAATGTATGGCCCGGACCTCGTTTGGCATTCCTAACAGCTAAATGCGACACGGATTATTATTATTTTTGCGGGTGAGACACAGATCATATTGGGAATTCATATAGTGAGATGTGGAGTTGGCTAACAACTATATCTCCTTTGCTCAAGAAAAAAACTACTATATCTCCACGCGCACCATTCGACGAACCTTGAAACTCATTCTTTAGCTCGGTGTTCTTTGTAGGAAGCTGTGGAGCGGCATATATGGTTAACACATCCTCCCGGGATGTTGAACATTCCTGTGATCCTTCAGCTTGTTTAATTAGCAAGTTGACCAGTCAGAAAAACATGGTGAGAAGTGGAAATCCCCACAACTATAAATTTGATTTTGCTTGCATTTGTTAATAATTTGAGCGCCGTTCCTAGAAACAAAATAGATTTCCGCTCCGAAATGTCGACGGAGATGGATACACTCATACGCAAGAAATCGAACTGTTGAGCACCAGCAAAGAAGAAACCCGCTGACTTCGATTCAGGCAAATCTGCATACTGACAATCCGTCAATAATCTGATATTATGCAACGGCTAACGATATCATTTGGCAACACGATCGAGGCGGATACTTTGGGTTTATTATTTAACCCGGAAACATTCCACCGTTTGTCACTGGCTCAGGCGGTGTTGCTCACCTCACAGGTAACAACCGCGCCGCCTAGCTACGAGCAGCCCCCGCCCCCCGGCCATGTGGAAAATACAGCAGAATAATGGGTAGTGGAAGCTATGATCCAAGTGGGTCGCATAGAAAATTGGCGGAGAACATGCATGCAGGGAGCATATGTGGCTGGCACGTGAGAGTGGGAGCGCGAGAAGGTTCCAAACGGCTCGGTGTACACCCCCACCACCATGCAAAAAACCCAAAAATATGCTGCTAGCATATGCATCAAGTTGACAGTTTTGGACGAACAGAAAAATGCGAGTCGCTGGCTGTGTAAGTATGTGCACAAGTCTTGTATATGAACATCCCCGTACCATGCCAACACATGTCGCGTGCCTCCCGTTTTTGTCCATCTCGACGTGTTATGTAGCGTGGGATAATTATGGCCCGTACAATTCCCCCGGGATCATACACAGCCTCGCAGTTCCGGCGGAGTGAACTCGGCCTCGTGTAGGTACGTACGTACGTGCCATATGCGAGCTACGGCATACATGCACCGACGGGCATGTAATGTAACCATACGCGAGTGGTGAGATGATGGAGGGATACTAAAAGAAACCAGAGGAAAAGTGGGAGGCTTCAACCGGGGCACGGCACGGCCATGAGAGGTAGGGAATATGGAAGGGTCCAAGGGGAAGGGAGGGAGGGAGGGAGATGCGCTGCGCCGGGGGGATCTCTCCTAACCAACACGGCCATGTGCCCCGCAAAGGCCAACTAGCGGCAGGGCCACCCGGCTCGCACTAGCAGTCGCACAGGGGGGCAGGGGAAATGGCGGGGCCCGCCGCCCCTACCCTCGCCGGAGCAGCCATGTCCGCTGCACGTCTCGCTGTGCGCGGGCCCCATGGGCCACCCCTCCCTCTCCCCGCTGCAGTGCAGTGCCCATCCGCCCGTCCATCTCCGCGTGCCTATGCACGTATAGCCCGCGCCCAGGCGTGAACCGGAGCTACATGGGCACGCCAGCGCATGGCACGTACGGGCGAGAGCGAGAGAGCTTGGTTAGGTTGCGGGCGGGATCGACGGCCGGGAGCGGGAGGGGTTGATCCACGGCGGGCGTCGGCGTGGGCCGGCTGGCTGGATCCAGCGGGCGAGCCCACATGCAGGCACACGACGACGTACGCGCCCCCGCGCGCATGGTGGCAGGGTGGTGGGTACTACGCTGGCCACGAATATTTTTTTTTTCTTTCCCCCAACGACCAACGGGGTGAGTGAGCTAGGCAACGCGAGCCACAATCGAAAAGCCAGCGTCACCCATATGCGCGTCCAGATTGGCGCGCGATGTAGTATGTGCGTGCGTGGCGTGGCTAGCCTAGCCTAGCCTAGCTGTTCGATCCGTCCGTCGCCTCCCCCCCCCCCCCCCCCCTCCTACACGCTATCGGGCATTCCGGCCTGCTAGCCGCCTAGCTAGCAGCCGTTGGGATCTAGCCCGTGCAGTGGAGTTTTGCGTCATCTTCTTCTCTTCTCTCTTCATCCACCCCGGAGCAACGTTCCGTTGTTTATTCTTCACAAGTATTCTTTCTCAACTCCTTCGGTTAATTTTCAGGATTTGACCAAGAATTTTCAACGACGGATGGTAAGTAAGACTCGAGAGCAATTGATGCTGCACGGCCACAGCAGTAAATGAAATGGGAATATTCATCCAGGAAAGAAAGAAAGAAGTTCGGCTTGACGTGATGTACGTACTACGTAGTGAATAGTTGGAACCAATGATTCTCCAAGGATACACACAGTTACTACTACACTGCACTGGCATCCCAATCCACGTACGCATCATCCGGCCGCTCAAAAGCCATCATGCGTGTGGTAAAGCATAATTGCGTGATCGACTGCCTGCCTATCATGATGTGAGATACGGCACTCATTTGCTCATCAAGTAGGAATGACGTATAGAATATCATGCAGTCATCACCAATGTAGTTCTCATAGTCTTTGCCATTTTGTTGCATATGGATCTTCGATGGGGATGTAATTTTATGGGGCGACTCCCCTAACCTCGACCTCCACCCTCTTCCTCCGCGCTTCTTTTTCGCCACCGCCACAGGCTGACACTGCAGACAGGGGCGAAGTTACGTTGAGGCCAAACTGGGCCTTGGCCTGTCCAGACTAGCAGAAAATAGGGAAGGATAGCATAAAAACTAGGCCTCAAAAACAAGTGATGTGTGTATTTTCTTAGTATGGCCCGCCTAGCAAACTGAGTGAAACTCCGCCAGTGATTGCAGAGCAAAACCCCGTGGAGTCAATAGAGTGATTTCTTGTTATGTTTTTGGATCAGCGGGATCTAACGTTCTTTGCCCTAGCGGTGCGAGGACTCGTTACCTAGTGCATTTCTCATCACTGTTGGGCGGTCAGTTCAAGCAATGTGCTCATAGTAAATGTTGGTCGCGGTCACGGGAGAGTTTGTCATTAGGTTTGCATTTCTACCACACATGGTTCGTTGGCATGACGAGTAGCAAGTCAAGAGTGTGTGCATGAGCGGTTGTCTTCGAGGTACGTATGTCGTGGATGGGGTCAGATATTTTGGTCCCGTTGTCCATGGCGTGTGTGTGCCCATCCTGATAGTTGGGGAATTGCACAATGATCACATTCTAGCATGGCAATATAAACCTAGAGATCACTTGGCTTGAAGAGCAAACTCTCGAAATTTAGCGTCCATGTAGATATA
Source organism: Hordeum marinum (assembly GCA_022496015.1). NCBI lineage: Eukaryota > Viridiplantae > Streptophyta > Magnoliopsida > Poales > Poaceae > Hordeum > Hordeum marinum. The sequence continues at coordinate 449,662,059 of CM039675.1, read as the reverse complement.
CCAGCTTGTCCGCTAAAGCATGCGTATGAGTAACTAGTTTGGATCCTACATTGTCGAGACTAGAGGGTATGGTGGTGTTAGCTTAGAAAATGGGGTCATGGGGTAGCTATGGAGATTTTGGGTTGGTGTTGCTCTGCAAGCACCATATCTTGAGCTCTGGGGTAAGAAAATTAGGCTGACCTTCGTTAGCTATACTTGGCAATGTCAGTGCTTGTGCTCCATTCTTCGATGAACACACTACCTAAAGATTCTTCTCCAGGGGTGAAAACGATGATGGTGACCCTTGTGTGTCATACCCTTCATGGGGTTGTCATTTTGGAGAATCCTTCTTGTTGTCCGGGTGTTCCTCACAATCTTAGTCGATGTCGATGTACGTTGTTGCACGTGTGCCATTGATAACAAAATTGAAATAATCGAACATGTCGGGTTGATTTTTCTGCCTTTCTTTCTTTCCATGTCATTCACATATATCCTCTACTCATTGGACATAAAAAATTTACTTGCTCCCTATCATGTGTCATCGGTGTTCGCTATGACATACTTGTATTGTTACCTTGTTAAAGGCATTGTTTATGTGTTGTTGTACTACCCTTCACCAGTTGGTCTAAGCCATCAGGGTGAAAATTCCTGTCCTTGTCGTCGATGAATGGATATGGGTTGGCAGCGTGGAGGCATGTATCCTTTCTTAAAGGCATTGTTGTGGAAGAACTTGGCTTATTCGTAGGTGCTAATTTTCATACCTTGTATTGTGTTTGTCATAGTTGTTAAGTCTTGTAGTCAGCTCGTTGATGTTTTTGGCCTCATTGAGTTGCACAAACTTCAATAAAGATGATTGTGTGCATCGCAATGATGCAAAGGCCGGGGGGTCTTACCTCCTTTCCGAAAAGAAGAAAATGGTATTCACTATGGTTTTCTTGATCTCATCTTTACACCAGTGGGGCAATGACGAGGATGATGCTTGAAAGGAGAAAATATAAGGGATCGATGAAGAATTACATCCATCATAATTTACAGGGAGAGTTGCGGTCTATTTTGGTGTAGGTATAGATAATGATCTATCGGTTGTAATCAGTTTCGGTGCAACTACTATGATCTAGTGGCTCCGACATGTGTTAGGTAGAGTGATGAAGATCAATTGGTTATGATTTTTTCACGACCAGATGTTTTTTGCTTTCGGAGTTTCTAACATGTCTCTCCGTTTTATACAATATTGTGCCTTAGTACTAGATAATTCGGGTATGTCCATCCTCAATAACCCAACTAGTTCTCGATGTCGTGTTATAGAGGTCCAGTATAGTTGTATCAACTTCACATTAACATACTTATCTTTGTAAAAAAAAGGAGGGGGGGAAGAAAGGACACAAAAAGGTTCGAAAAGGCGCTAGCAAGAAATGTATAGGTCGATGCTATAGCACATGGAGAAAAATAAAGGCGCTGTAGAAGCTACTATCCTACTCAGCCAGAGGCACAACTTTTGGGAAGCATGGTCCTTTGTGGTACACTTTCGCTGGCAAGCCATTTTAGCTAGGCAATGTGCATGCCAACGTTGTCTGCTGGTAATTTTTAAAACGAACAATGGCGACACTTCAAATTAGAGCAGTTGATTGTATATTTTTATCAGTGTGCACATGGCTCACTCGCTAAGCCCCAGTGTGATGGTAATTCCCAATATCACAGGGCATGTCTGAAAAGGTGTACTATGGGTTTCAGCAAAAAATTACTGAACTTTATTTATTCAAAATGTTACCTAAGTTAAAAAAGAATAGTGTGGAACGTAGAATGAGGATGGCGGAATGTCGATCAGAACTCTTAAAAAAGATGCAGAAACCGAAGAAGAATAAGAAAATCTCATACTAGTACAATTCAGGATTGTAAAAAACTCTTCATCTTTACCGCTAATAAACCTTCATTAATCTTCCACCGTTTTTGCATCATAGTAGCAGTGTGAGCCGCAAGAGCTAGAGCTCCTCGAATATCTGTTTGACTCTTCAAAGCAGCATTTCATTTTGGAAAATATCATAGTAGTAGTACATCTTTTTTTTCCTAATTTTATTTATTTTTGATAAACAACCACCATGCACCTTGTTATATTTCCTTTTCCTCATCGCCTATCTCCCCCTCTCAGTTCCTCTCTCTCTCTCTCACACACACACACGCAGCTCCCCCTCCCTCCCTCCCTCCCTCCCTCCTCTCTCAAATACTCCCCATGCCCCTCGCCGTCCTCCTTTGAAGAAGCCAATGGCCAGCAATGGCATGGCGTCCTCCCCCTCCGCCTTCTTCCCTCCAAATTTCCTGCTCCACATGCAGCAAGCGCCGCCGCCGCATCATGACCCCCAGGAGCACCAGCACCACCACCACCATCACCATGAGCACCACCTCCCTCCTCCCCACCCCCAGCACAACCCCTTCCTCCCCTCCCCTCAATGCCCCTCCCTCCAGGACTTCCGTGGCGGTAGGCACACCCATAACTTCATGCCTTGTCAGTTAATTCGCCACCCTCGCACGGATCGCGCATCGCAATGCGCCGGTGACTGACCCGATCCATGTCTTTGCTAACGTGTTGTACGTGTGCGTGTGCTGCAGGTCTGTCGCCAATGCTGGGGAAGCGCCCGGCGATGTACGGGGGCGGCGACGGGGGCTGCGGCGGCGGCGGCGACGAGGTGACCGGCGGCGGAGGCGCCAACGAGGAGGAGACGTCGGACGACGGGTCGCAGCTGGGCGGCGAGAAGAAGCGGCGGCTGAACGTGGAGCAGGTGCGCACGCTGGAGAAGAACTTCGAGGTGGCCAACAAGCTGGAGCCGGAGCGCAAGATGCAGCTGGCCCGCGCGCTGGGGCTGCAGCCGCGGCAGGTGGCCATCTGGTTCCAGAACCGCCGCGCCCGGTGGAAGACAAAGCAGCTGGAGAAGGACTACGACGTGCTCAAGCGCCAGTTCGACGCCGTCAAGGCCGAGAACGACGCCCTCCTCTCCCACAACAAGAAGCTCCAGTCCGAGGTACGTACTCCTACCTACACAGCCACTAGCACCTACTACTAGACCACAATGCAAATTAGTGTAGCTCCCGCAGTTAATTCAGTCAGCCATCGGCATACCGACATGCATCTGGTCGTCGCCGGCGGCCGGCCGGCGAAGGCAGTAGCACGACGCTGGCCTAGATCTGCGCGCGCGGGTGACGATCCGCCGTTCGGTTGCGGTTTCTCGGGGTTGGCTCCCCGGCTAGCTCAATGATTGGTTGGTGATGTCCGGCCCGGATCCATGTGGGTTTCAGCGCTTGCAGAAAGGTTGTTGGAACCGGCGCCCATGCCCACGCGCTGCTGCCTTTCCGTCTGCGTATCCACACCTGCGAAATCGTCATGGTTGAGCTGAGCAGGTACAGTGGCTTTTTGGAAAGGTTCAGCAGAATATGGCAGCGTCCGCAGATAGATGCCCGTGGTCATGGCCATGCTGCGGCGAGTCGCTGTTCGTTTCTCTGAGCGAGTCTTTTGAGGAGGATCGACCGATCGATCGCAGTGGAGTCAATGGCCTCATCATCACCATCATCCCGGTCGTGGCATCTCTGTGACTGTCCTGTGCTCCTACCCCGTTGCATGTGTGCCTTTTCACCGCGATCAGATTTGCAATTATGCGTGGGCCGACCCGGAAACACCATTAGTACCCGTATGATTAGGTGCGCATGTGCAAGTCAGCAAGTGTAAGCTTGCTTTCTCCTTGTAACTAGTAGTACAAGAGACCAAACCATAATATTTATCGAGCAGGATCAGATGCGTAATTCTGGTAATCTGCCATGTTTCCATTGCGTGCTGGTACTTGGCTACCAAGATCGAATCGATTTGTTGAATAATGCTGATACATACGTACTGTCGTATGGTGATCAATGCAGATACTGGGACTGAAGGGCTGTAGGGAGGCGGCATCGGAGCTCATCAACCTCAACAAGGAGACGGAGGCGTCTTGCAGCAACCGCAGCGAGAACAGCTCCGAGATCAACCTCGACATCTCGCGCACGCCGCCGTCCGACGGCCCCATGGACGCCCCGCCGTCGCACCAGCAGGACGGCGGCGGCGGGGGTGGCGGGGGCATGATCCCCTTCTACCCCTCCGTCGTGCGCCCCTCTGGCGTCGACATCGACCATCTCCTGCACGCCTCCGTCCCCAAGATGGAGCACCACCACGGCGGCCCCGACACGGCCAGCTTCGGCAACCTGCTTTGCGGCGTCGACGAGCCGCCGCCGTTCTGGCCGTGGGCGGATCACCAGCAATTCAACTGATGCTTCGGTGGGTCGATCGGCACGATATATATCTTGTTGCAGTCAATGACGTCTGCTTTGCTTGCACGATCAGCAATGAGCGTGCATAAATATTCGATGCGTTTGGATTCTTGATGAGGACGTACGTACGGTGGAGACGGTTGTACATGCATGTTTGATGGGAGGCAGGTTCACTTCATCCATGAGGAGCGGAAGATGGTGATGCGATTTGAGTCATGGATCGATCGAGTTGATGATGAATAGTGGGGGTACGTGTAGGGGAATAAGTCCGGTGTGTGTGAAGCGTGTGTAGGTAGATTTTGGAGTTGAATAGTACCTTTGGTATTCTTATTTTTCTTGTTTTTCTTTCCCTCTCCCTTTTGTTCCCATACATAAATTTGTGAATTGTGAGGCGGTGTTCATCCGTCGTTGTATAGGTTAATGCTGCATTTGGTGCTTGTTCCCCCTATTTTATACTATGGATTATTTCAAGACTGTGACATACTTAGCGTCGTTGCATCAGTTGCTGCTAACGTATTACTTCTATCAACTCCCTTCGATCTATATTGATTACCACCGACTTAGTACAACTTCAGAATCAAAGGGAATAGTAAATATTGCTTGTCATTGTCCATTGTTGGGAACTTTATGATAATAACATCAAATCTGTAACTTTTTCGTGGACAATGTATAAACGACACAAGTGATCAAAATTTTCAGAAATTTCAGTCACTTTGTGCCCCACCAATAAAGTACAGTTGCGTGAGTGTAGCTCACACGGTTAGATTTCTTGGAGTGGAACTAGCTCATCGAGTTTCAAGTTTTAAATTTGACACTGATATTTGTATTTTACTAGTTTATTTCAAACTTTTTGATCATTCATATTTAATAGGAGGTGATGTTTCCGCCGTCTACGAGATGTTTGTGATGACTTTGTCAACCTTAAAATATAGGGTGTGGGTTCAAAAAATAAAGTACGGTTGCGCATAAAACTGAAAATGCATTTTTTTAATAGAAGTGAAAAACTAGGCAACAGAGTAAATTGGCATCTAGAACTACAAGAAATTGACCGCAGAAGTGATTGAGATTTGAAAGATCAGAGAGGTCCGAGGTTTTGAAGTTCCATTTCTTGGAAGGTATTCTTCTCTTCTTAATAACTAGATGTACTTGGATGAATACATGCATGTATCATGGATCTACCTTTTTTTAGAGGCAGTGGCTAGTCTGCACTGTTACGCTAAGCAGCGACGACGCTGATGCGCGCATTAAATTAACTTGCTCCTACTAGCACTAGAATGCAACGCAGTTAAGAGCATTGAAAAAGAAACAGACGAGCGTGGGCGTGGCCATGGTGCACCAGCAACATTTGGACAGTTATGTCCTGCCGGGGCCCTTTTCCTTTCTCAAGCTGTCGCACGCCGCATGTCGAGCTCACGAACAATCCAACTTTTGCGGCATACCATACCAGTCAATTTAATTGGTCTCGCACGCAGCAATCAACCCAAGAGAATGAATTTAGATGCACACAGATGACCTCCGAATCACTACGCATTGCTACCTCAGCTCGTAAATGTAAGATGTTTTGGCAGTTTAGAAACACATGGTGTATGTACGTATCATCTGAATTTAACACATGAAGGCTTCCAGATGTATATAATTTCACGGGAATCCCGGCGTAGGGTGGACTTGGTATGTACGTACTACTATGTTCCGTAGCACTGCATATATGATGGGAAGTAAAAACATAATAATGCATTGTATGGATTTTCTGTAGTAGTACTCACGTATGTGTCTGGTTAAATAGTGGATTGGAATATTCAGCCCTGGCTACAGAGACGTTGTGTGTTGGCGCATGTTTTTTGCTTTTCTACCTCGACGGCCCGCCTGGATCGTCCTCGCTCTCCGCGCATCGCTGGCTGCTACAGTTGACCGAGCCGGGCGTGTTGCTGGTCTGCGTGCCTGTCTGAAAATGATTGGCGATAGAGGTGCATGGCATTGGCATGGGAACAGGGGCACGTAGACAATCAATGCCAGCCGCGGAGCGGAGTGAAGTGGCGTGGGGTGAAAAACGTTTCGCAATCCCTCCCTACTCGTCGTTCCCGTCGCGACGCATGGCAAATTCACGGGCCGTAGCTGTAATTGAAGAGCTCATGCAAGCACAAGCACACCTGACCTGCAGATCTTACTCTTTGATCGAGCATGAAAAAAAGTTGGCGGGAGATGGGGCAAGGCAAGTGTGTGTGTGTGTGTGTGTGTGTGTGTGTGTGTGTGTGCGTGCATTGGCAAGGCCGATCGAGGGTCACATCGTGGCCAGCTCTACGCCTCATGGACTGACGGGGAGCAACAACCCCTTGTGGGCTGATCAGCGGTGGCGGGTCCGGCCGGGGCGCACACAGTGACCGATCCCATGCAGAAAAAACCAAAGGACCGTGGCCGGCCCGCCCCCGTACCCCTCTGCCCGACGAACGGACGAGGGCCCCGCGGGGTACGTCGCGGCAGAGAAACCACGGACCCTTGTTCTCGACGTCACCGGCCCAAGCACATGCACCCTCCCGACGTCTCCCGCCATCGCCATGCACCCTCCTACACTTCCATCCCGGCCGCCGTGGATTCCACGTCAATTGCATTTGCATACATACGATCAGGCGCCTTCCCCTCCGTTATACGAGTAGGGAGTAGGGTCTGGACTGTCGCCGTCGGGGTGCATATACGAGATGCTGCCGGTGCCGCGATGGGCTGGGCTGGGCGAGGACGACGAGGCATCCCATGAAGAGGTAGAGACAATTGATGGCCCGATACAAAAAGCCTCTGTTTTCAGCAGATTGGATTGGTCCTCAAAATCCCAAGCCCACAAACTACAGTGTTCCCGATGCCTTCTCTATAATCATTCCCGTCAGTCCTGTACTAACAAGATCAGATGCTTTCAATGCCTCAAGCCTGGGCACATCAGTAGAGATTGCGAGTTTTTTGAGTATGATAACACATATGGTACTTTTACAACCAAAAAGCAGAAACAGATCAAGCAAATATGGCTACCAAAGGCAAAAAATTATAATGTCCCTAATCAAAAGATTTTGCAGGTTGGTAAATCGCCTTCTATCTCTGATTTACAGCCAGATTTATGCTTGGGCCTTTCCTTTTCTGCAGACCGTGTAAAGGATCTCCCTGATCTCAATTTCGAACCGCCACAGCAATTTAATGACCTACCCAACGATACTGATTCACTGCCTGTTTTTTTACACTTTTCCTTGGGGAGCTCTCATTGGCGTCCTGGTCAGAACGATTTGACAATACAGAGTAAGGGGAGAGGGCAGGTCCTTACCGGCCAAGTTGCTCTCCCTCCCCCTGTCGCTGCACTCTCGTTCTTCAACCTACAGGGACAAAGTGTCTCGTCTTCGCCTGACCCATCCATGGCGGCGTATGCGGTGGATCCAACGCCCTTTCTCCCGGGAAGGTACGAGGCAGTGGAAGTGGCAGGCAGGCCACCGGTGTGCAAATACCATGTGAGTGCCATTGTGCCGCTCCGACATGAAGATGTTGCCATTGTCACCATTACTCCCGCCCCGGCTGGTAATGTTCCTTTTGCACAAGTTCGCGCGTTCATCCGTGCCTTTGTTGAAGGGCAACAATAGTTTGCTTTAGATATGATTCAGAAATGCCCTCTGGGACAAGCATATGTGCAATTAGATTCAAGTGCTGATAGAGACTGGCTAGTTAATCATAGCCCGTTTAATTTCCAGAATCACCGGTTCAGTTTTGTACGTCATAATGAGGGGATAAATCACAAAAGTTTTACTTACAATCAGTCATGTTGGTTAGCACTATTAGCCTTCCCTGTTGATCTGTGGGAGATGCAACACATTCAGGGTGCAGTTAAAGATTTTGCTAATGTGGTTCAGTGGGATCAAGTGGCCAGTGATTACTCTAGGGTGGTGATTAAGGTTATGGTGGCGGATATTGCTCAGTTTCCACATAGTTGCATTGTTTCTGTAGGGAATAAGCATCAGGCTGAATCATGGTCTGTCCCAATCATTATCTCGGGTCATTCTTTGCAGGTGGCTTGCCTGTAGATGAGGATCAATTCCCTCCTGGAGAAAAACCCCACCCTATGGCAGCACATCATGAGGACCCGACACATCCACAACTAGATGATGCTTTATGGCCTTCTTGGGGGGAAGGGAATCAGGTGCAGAACCATGGATTCCAAGCAAACAATAACCAGCAGCATGTCCAGCAGATGGCCTTTAATCAGGCGGGCCAAAACCTGAATTTCATCTTTGGAAACCAGGCACAACAGCAACAGGCTCAAATACACCTGGCACAAGAGGATTTCCTGGAGCTAAATGATCTTCATGGTCCACATCGGATTAATGTTGTAGAGTTTGAGGATCTGCAGAATATGCTTAATCCAATGATCGTCAACAATCCTGCCCCACAAGCTGATGGTCCACAACAATTTGATCAGAATCTAGCTGTTGCACAGGAAGACAGTGACATCACCATCACCTTCAGTTCTGATAAGCAGGACTCCTCACATTGCTCACTGGAAATCTTACAAGGGAATCCTGCTGCTGCTCTAAATTTAGAGCAAGCTCCTGCTGTCCAAGGAGGAGTACCTTTGGGACAAAACATGCAACCGGGCATGGTGCTGATTCATGAAAATATTGATTATGAAAATCTTCCAGTTGATAAGGGTGCGATCAGCTTTGGTAAACAGAGGTACTTTGAACCAAGTCTTGCTTTGGAGAAAGCTACTGATCATGCCATGACATCTCCTGTCATTGCCTTGCTGCCTGACCTGAATTTTCAGTCTGAATTTGCTTCTGACAGTTTGACTATTCCCAACTCCCCTGATCAGCAGGTGTTGCTTGGCTCACCTGAGATGGGTGACGTGGTTGAAGCACTAGTTTTGAATGAGGCACCTGCACTCAGACAAGATGTCCATGCAGAGCTAGATGATACTATGGGTATGTCAATAACAACGATGTTTCTGCCATCTGTTGATTCCACATAGACAGTGACAGTAGAAGAAGAAACAATGAACGCCATGGAGATGGGGTGGTCACAGAAGGAGAGTGTGATCGCAGAGGAAGCTGATACCAGTTCTGAAACAGCCTTGTCAGTCATTTTCTCGCTTGAAGGGGAGAAGGCCTGGAAGTAGTTTTCTTGTCCAAACTCTGACTCTGCAGACATCATTTATGTGCCTGGGCCTTGGGCTGATTTTATCACTGCTAAACTGCTGACTCCCTCTGATTTTGATTGGGCCAAATCAATCCTTCAATCTAGCTTATGGCAACTCATTGTTGAAGGCTATCAAGGCTCTGCATTAAGGCAATATACCATTCCTACCAAATGCCATGTAGTTGTTCACCTGAGTGCTACCTTACAGCTGCTTGTAAGACCATGACTAATGGTTTCTCCACCCCTCAAGCAGTCCGATCACCACTAGCGCCACGCGCTGCTGACCACTTTTGTAGTGCATTTCAAGAAGAAAATGCAAAAAAAAACAATGGTTGTGTCTGAAGTCAGGAGGAGTGAGAGAATTAAGCTGCTTCATAAAGGATATAAAGGAAAAAAACTTGTTTTCACAAGAACTGTCTAGCTTGCTCAGCAGACGCTCCACCACTCAAGCAGAAGGTGGTTCAGTGTTTATATGACAAGTTTGGTCTTGCTGCCAATCAGCAACCAAAAAAGTCAAAGAAAGAGAACAAAAAGAATGATGATGGCCCAAACCAGAAGAAGCCCAAGAGGAAGTAGAAGGAGGCAGAGCATGTGGCTCCCTATGCACCACCTGCAGTCTTTTTATTACGCTTTTATGCTTTGCAAAACTTTCAGTATTTTGAACTTATGTAATAAGCAGACCTATGAATTTGGGCTTCTCTTCCTGTCTTATTATTTCTGGCTTATGGTGAGTTATGGTCATGCTATCTCTAAGTGGCCTGGTCCTATCCAGGCAATGTGGCTTGTTTGGTACAATGATGACACGTGCTGGTTACTTCACCGGAGCTTTACAATTCCAGGCATCCTAGGCTTTCATTATTTCATACCCAATGGTTGCACAATCTTGGAAAGTTCTTAATTGGAATATTAGGGGCCTGAATTTTCCTGACAAGTGGTTACATGTTTATAATAAAATCAATGAAAGTGGTTGTTCAATTGTATGCTTTCAAGAGACAAAACGAGAGTTCATTGATTTGGATTTTGTCAGGAAGTTTTGCCCTCCTCGATTTGATGCATTTGCTCTTACTCCTTCACTTAGACGATCAGGAGGTATTTTGACAGTATGGTGCTCCAGTCAGTTTAAGGGAGAACTGCTCTTATAGAATAGATATGTTGTTTCAGTTTTAATGCAATCCACCAGATGTGGCAGCTGCTGGACATTGACAAACATTTATGCTCATTGTCAAGATGATAAAAAATTAGAATTTCTAGCTTGGTTGGAAGGCACTGTTATACCTGAAAATGTTGATTGGCTCATTATGGGAGATTTTAACCTCATCAGAGGTTTGGAAGATAGAAGTAAACCAGGAGGAAACATCAATGAAATGTTACAATTTAATTTTGTCATCAGTCACGTGGGTTTGGTTGATATTCCTTTGAAAGGTCGGAAATACACCTAGAGTAACATGCAGGATGACCCTCTTTTAGAGAGATTAGACTAGTTTTTCACTTCGGCATCCTGGACAATTTCATATCCAAACACTATGGCATTTCCTTTAGCAATGACCACATATGACCATGTTCCTTGTGTCATACAAATTCACACTTCTATGCCAAAGAGCAACATTTTCCGATTTGAGAATTGGTGGATGGAACATGAGAGTTTTTTACCCTTGGTGGAAAACAATTGGAAGCATAGTATTCATTATGCAGATGCAGCCAAACGGATTAATGCCAAAATGAAGGTGCTACGGAAAAGTTTAAAGACATGGGCAAAAACACTCCCCAACCTGAAGGAAAATATTGTAGAGGCCAATGCACTAATCGGAATGTTGGATGCAATTGAAAATTTCAGGACTCTTACTGTCATGGAATCTACTTTGAGGCAAAATATCAAGACACATTTAGAAAACCTCTTGCACCAACAAAAAGCTTACTGGCAGCAAAGAGGCAAAATCAAGTGGGTCACCTTGGGAAGTGCGAATTCTAAGTTTTTCCATGCCTTAGCCACCATCCAGCATAGGCACAATTACATTGCCTCTCTACAAGGATCTGATGGCACCGAAGCTTCTAGTCACAATGACAAAGCTTCTATACTTCTCGAAGCTTTCAAGGATAGGCTAGGTAAATCTGAGAGCTGCTCCATACCTCCAGATCTGCTTAATCTTTTGCCTGTTCATAACCATCTAGCATTCTTGGAAGAACCCTTCTCACGGAAGGAGATTGATGCAGTGGTGAAAGATCTCCCGTCAAACAAATCACCAGGACCAGATGGCTTTAATACTGATTTTATTAAAAAATGCTGGCCCATTATCAAACAGGATTTCTATGACTTGTGTAATCAATTTCACAGAGGGGAAGTATGTCTACAGAGTATCAACAATTCTTTTATCACCTTAATTCCTAAAAAGGCTGGAGCATCCACAGTTAATGACTACAGACCCATATCCCTTCTCAGTTGTACGATTAAGTTGATTACAAAATTTCTGGCAAATAGGTTGCAATCCATCATTTTGGAATTAATTCATGCCAATCAATATGGATTCATCAAAACTAGATCTATACATGACTGCATAGCCTCGGCTTATGAATATCTTTTCCAATGTCATAAAAGCAAAAAACCAACTGTGGTGTTGAAATTGGATTTTGAGAAGGCATTCGACAAGATGGAACATGGCATGATTATTGCAATTATGAAAAGGAGAGGGTTTGGGCTGAAATGGTGTTCATGGATAGAACAAATCCTAAGCACTGCCACCTCAGCTGTGTTGCTCAATGGAGTTCCTGGAAATAATTTTTTAAATGTAGAAGAGGTGTACGGCAAGGGGATCCCCTATCCCCACTACTCTTTGTGCTTGCTGCAGACTTCTTACAGACTGTCCTCAATGATGCTATGCACAAAAACATCATCCAACCACCCATTCATTTTGGTTCTTGCCCTGATTTTCCCATCCTACAATATGCGGACGACACCTTGATCATCATGCCAGCCTGCCCCTCACAGCTGGAACAACTTCAGGACTTGGCGAATATTTTTTCAAAGGCCTTTGGACTAAAGGTTAACTACCAAAAATCTAGCATATTACCTATTAATGTCCCTGATGAGCACATGCAACAATTGTCTTCGCTGTTGGGATGCACCATCGGCACCTTCCCATTTACTTATCTGGGCACTCCACTCAGCTTCAACAAGCCAAGGATGGAATTTTTTATGTTTCTCATCAACAGAATTCAGAAACGGCTGACTGCATGTTCACAGTTCCTAAGCTATGATGGCAGGTTACTTATAGTTAATGCAGTCCTCTCGTCCTTGCCTACTTTTATAATGAGCTGTTTACTCTTATATAAAGGCATAATTGAATAGGTCGACAAATACAGGAGGCACCTGCTTTGGAGAGGCAAGGATTTGGAAAAGAAAAACCCTCCCCTGGCCTCTTGGGATTTGATTTGCAGACCCAAACAACAAGGAGGGCTGGGTATTCACAATCTACACCTTCAGAACACTAGTCTACTTTTCAAAATGGTCCATAAATTTATTAATCGCGTGGACATTCCATGGGTTAATCTCATTTGGGAAGCCTATTATGACCAAGGTTTTCACTTAGACAATCTGAAGAATAGTTCTTTCTGGTGGAGAGATTGCATGAAAATATTCCATTTATACAAGGATAATGCCTCTGTTACTCTTCAAAATGGTCAAACTCTGCAATTCTGGAATGATAGCTAGAATGACGATGGCCCAGCTAAGATTCAAGTATGGCCTCATTTGCACTCCTTTGCTGTGAAACAAAGTATAACCATCTCTGAACTTTATCAAACTGAAGACCTCGCAGCACTTTTCCACTTACCACTCTCTGAAGAAGCATATGAGCAGTTCCAGGAATTTGAACTATTTATCGAGCAATTGCTGTTGAGTGAGGATGTTGATTGTTGGCGATTGCCAAAAGGGGCCACCCAGTTCAAAGTTTCAACATTTTACAAATTGCTCAATAGTGGGCATGAAGTACTGCCAGTGATCAAATGGCTCTAGAAGACATGCTACGAGTTGAAGCACAATTTTTTTTCCTGGCTGGTGGCAAATGACAGAGTAAACACTAGATCTCTCTTACAAAGAAAACTCTTTTTTCTACAGGATTACACTTGTGCTTTATGTAATTTGCAGGTACTAGAAACTAGAGACCATCTGTTCTTTCATTGCCAATTTGCCCAACTATGCTGGACATATCTATGTCCCAATTGGAGACCAACACACCTAGGTCTCCAAGATGAAGTTACTCATCTAAAGGCACTTCTAAATGTACCATTCTCGTTGGAGATCATCATGTTGATGTCTTGGGCTATATGGACCACAAGGAATGACCTCATCTTCCAAAGGATCCCCCAAGCCTTTATGCTTGCAGGCGAAAATTGAAGGAGGAACTCAAGTGGATTTTGTACAGAGCAAAGAGGAAGGAATACAGTGGATTTGAAGATTGGGTCAACAACTTCAGATGAGCAAAGAGGAAGGAATACAGTGGATTTGAAGAGAGAGTTAACATCTTCAGATGGATGTTTCTTGTTGTAATTTTGTAATCCTTTGTATTTCTTTTATTCTTTTGTATAGCTTTTTGTTTATTCAGTTTTAGATTTATGCAGACTTCACTTGTATAGCTCTTTTTGTTTTCCTTGAGACAATTTATCTGTATTTTATTTACCAAAATTAATAAAAATACGTAACAGAGTCTGCTGTTTCCTTAAAAAAAAGCATATATAGTCCAAGCTGCTGCATCGGTTCAGTGCTCTTTTCAGAGGGAGGGGCACGCACGCATGGCCGGGCGCATGTGGGAGCACAGTGCCACCACTGTCCATGCGTCCTTGGCCATGACCCAGCCGCCGCTAGCAGCCACGGATCGATCCATCCATCGATCGATGGTCGATCCATCCACGCATCCATGCATGCAGAAATGTGCTAGCTAGCCAGATCGGTCGGCCTTGATGCCGACGGGTGGTCCGACCGGCCCGACCCGGCTCGACCGACGCTGCGCTTCGTACCGCGCGAGGGTTCCAACTCGCATGCATCCATGCATCCATCCATCCTTTGCGTCCCAGCTCTGTTAATTATTTGTTACCTACACGTCCAGTAAGAGAAATCTACTGTGCAACTTACAAGCCAGAGTGCACGTGAGACTCGTGCCGGCCGCCATTTTCCGGTCGGGATTTCTGAAGGTAAATAATGGGGCATGCACCGTGCATGTTTATCTAACACCGCCGGAGATAGATTTCTGCCGGCGTCGCTAGCCTAGTTTAACCGGCCGGGGTGGAATATAGGAATAGGAATATCGTATGCGTAGCAGTGCATGCATGTGGGGTGTCTAACGGATCGCTTAGAAAAATCGGCGAGGGATGCGGGCGCGGTTGGGCGCACATGAAATCGGCGGCTAAAGTCAGCCCGCCACGGCGTTAACAACTGCGACGCCCATGCATCCATCCGTCCGTCGCCAGGCTCCGACGCGCAGACGTTTTTTTTTTTTTTTTTGCAAGTGGATCGCGTGGAATAAATAAATAAATAGAAGGGAGATGAGATTCACAGGCATGTGTCGCCAACTGCTCCAACCGATAGCACGCTGCTTGCGTTTACATATGCGGGCGGAGGAGAAAGACGATACGGATCCCTAGTTAATTCGAATTTGGATTTGGGTGCATGTGTGCGCGCCCCTGGCATATTCTGGGAGCCTTCGCGTCCATCGGGTTTGTTCGTTCGTGTCGCCGGTGCCGGCGTGCTGCGTCGACCGGTGAGGGGGGCGGCGACAGGTCACAGGTGCGACGCACATGGCATGTAGGGCGCGAGGTGTCGCCTCGTGTGTCCGCGCCTGCGCCAGCTCCACGACGCGTCGACGCGGGTGTGTGTAGCCGACGTATTTGCGTACTCCGTGTCTGGAGAAAAGGAGAGCTCCCGGCCGAACGGATCGTGAGGAATCGGCCCGTGTGGCGCAAGGGGACAATGCGTCTGCGGCTGAGGTTTGGTTTGGGTTTTGGTGGTCCAGGGGGAAGTTTTTCCTGCAGATCTCTGCCTGCCGATCGTGATTCATCATCGGCACTGCCGCGCTGACATCGTGTTGAGGCTGGGTAATCTTCTGTCAGGCCATGATTCGTCGGATGGTAGGGTACGCCACGTACACCGTATCTGCGTCCTCCTGCAAGCTTGAGTTGAGGGGGTCTGCGGTAAGTGGTGATGATACTGTACTTTAGGACTGAGCACGTGACGGAGTAGTAAGAGATTGAGCGTGGTGTAGAAAGGAGGATACTCCTGGTTGGAATCAGCGTTGTAATCGAGGAGATCCCATCGGTTTAGGGAAACCTATTATTTGATGGCCCAGTAGCCCTGCTGCAGCTGAAAGTTATGTTTCAGTTTCTTCTGCCGTCTTCTTTCTTTAGGGTGGTCAGCTCATAATGAATGATTTCTCTTTCATTCTACTACAAGAAATTCAATCTTCTTGACACGACAACATGAATGAATCAGAAGAACCAACCAATAATTGGATGGTTAGAGAGACAACGATATTTTCTATCCGTTTGAGTTCAAGTCCCAAATTTGACATTGATACTCGCATTTTTCTGAATGTCTTTCGACGATATCCGTTTGGTAGGAAAAGATGTTTCCGCCGACTATAAAGACGTCTGTGGCAACTTCATCAATCTCAACATGATGCGCGGACTCAGTTTCTCGAAAATGCTTATAAAGATATGATATGTGTGTGCGTTCATAAAAATAAATGTATACTCGTGTATGTGAACAATTTTGATTGTTTTGTATTTACAAGAAAACCATGAATAAACCATCTGACATGGCAGGCCATGACAAAAGCCCACCTTTGGATTCTAGAAGTGTCATACCCTTTTTTTTTTGTAATGGGATACACCATAAACAAAAGCCCACCAATAGGGGCACAGGCACGCGGCTACGAGAGCTCCTACCTGCCGCTCTCTGCGGCAGCCAGTCGGGGCACGCATAGGGAGGTCACCCCGACTGGGCCGGCCCACTTTTTTCTTTTGTCCACAAAAACAGATAATTTCCTTTTTTTCTTTTTTTGTTCTTTTTTTCTTTTCTGCTTATTTCTTTTTTATATTTTTTGAAAACCAAAACGAACAAACGTTGAATTTCTCATCATTTTTTCACAACATGAACATTTTTCAAAACAGAGAAATTTTTTGAAAACTTGAACAATTTTTCAAAGCACGAATATTTTTTGAATCTTGAGAAAAAAATTAAAACAAAATATAATTTTAAAAAATCCTGAACAAATTTAGGACCATGAACAAATTTTTAAAGCGTGAACATTTTTTGAATCTTAAGAACAAAATTTTGAACAGGAGAACAATTTTCAAAACCCCGAAAATTTTTGGAAGCGTTAACAATTTTGTAAAAGCCCGAACATTTTTTGAATGTTGAGAACAAATTTTGAAAATGAGAACAATTCTGAAAAATCCTGATTTTTTTGAAAATTTGATCATTTCATGAATTTTGAGAACAAATTTCGAAAAACACGAACAGTTTTCGAAAAACATTTTAGACAATTCAGAACATTTTTTGAAAATCCAGAATATGTTTTTGAAAACCTCGTACATTTTTTGAAAATCCAGAACAATTTTTGGAAAAAAAGCAGAAACATTTTCCGATTTTTAAGAACAACTTTTGAAAACCCAGAACATTTTTTGAAAATCCAGATCGTTTCTCTAAAAAGCAAAAACATTTTTCGAATTTGAGGAACAATCTTTGAAAATCCCGAACATTTTTTGAAAATCCAAAACATGTTTTGAAGCAGAAACAGAAAAAAGGATAAGGAATAGAGAATAGAGAAAATGAAAAAAAAAACATTTCAGGGAACTTTTAGAAGGTTCCCAAAATCGGTAAAAATCGGCTGGGAACCTCTAGAGCAGTAGGCCTCAAATAGGATTTTCCCGCGGCTATGTCCATCTTTATGAGAGACACCAACTCGGCTCGTTTTGCTAAACAACAAAAAAACTAGCTCGGCTCGTCTACACGAAGCCGGTGGCGGGCGAGCCCACTGGATTTGTAGTTTTTTTATTACTTATATTTATCATATTTCTATTTTGAAAAATTAATGAATTCATATATTATTAAAAAATAATTTAATTAATTTCTTAAAGTTTGCATCGCACATTTAAAAGCACGTACATCCAGTGTCAAAAATATGTTGTACTAACTTTTTAGAAATCCGTGTACCATTAAAAAATACATGTTAAATTTAAAATATGTATATGCATTTTTAAAAATGTGCGTAAATTTTTTGGAAATTGAATACAATGTAAAAAATATATTTGTGTAATAAAAATTACCATTGAAGTTATGTACATTACATACAAAAATGTTCACACTTTTCATAAATATGTTTGAGACTTTTTTTAAATATATACTACAATTATAAAAACGTGTGTATGGTTTCAAAAATTGGTTCATATCATTCAAAAATGTTGAAGAACTTGTTTGAAAAAATCATGTTTGAAATTGTTAATCGGTAATCATGATTTGAACAATGTTAAACTTATATAGAATCTTGTGGTCGTGTGTTGGAATTGGCCTAAGACTAGGGTTTGGTTTGGTTGTCAAGGGAAAGTTTTCTTGCACATCTTCATTTGCGAGTTGCGATTCCTGATCGGCAAGGCAGTGACATTATGCTGAAGTTGGTTAATCTTTTGTGAGACAATGATTACTGATGCAGTACGCCGTGTATATGCAGTCTCCTGCTCCACAGGGGATGGGGCACGGGTAAGTAGAACAATAGTGATACTTCCCCTATAAAGAAATATAAGAACGTTCAGATCATTAAAGTAGTAATCTAAATGATATTATATTTCTTTAGCGGGCATTCCTTTGGTCGGGATCAGATAAGACAACTGGGGCAAAGTGCAAGGTCAATTGGGACATTGTGAGTAGGCCGCTTGACTATGGTGGGTTTGGGGTCCTAAACACCTTCAAGTTCGCGCGGGCCTTGCGTCTGCGGTGGCCTTGGTATGAGTGGAAGGAGCCCACAAAGGTTTGGGTTGGAGGTGGGAACCCGTGTGATGAGGATGACCTAAATTTTTTCTACGCATGTACCACCATCACGGTTGGGAATGGTGCGCGGACATCCTTTTGGGACTCTCCTTGGCTTTTGGGTCACAAGCCCAGAGACATCGCTCCGCGCATTTATGAGGCTTTCTCGCGAAAGCGTTGGAAGGTGCGGGAGGCTCTCAAGGAGAGTGCGTGGATTCTTAAAATCAGGCCACCTACACCGGTCTCCATTGAGCATGTTTCTCAATTCTTCACCCTATGGACGCTGCTCCAAGAGGTCCATCTTGATGAGCTTGCCGACGATGACATCCTTTGGAAGCACACGACTTCCAACTGTGGCCCTTGTCCCTTGTGCAGAGGGGTGCTGAAATGCGGTCCCCATCTATTCTTCAGTTGCCGCTTCACCATCACGCTCTAGAATATGGTGATTCAGAAGCTCTGCATCCACGACTTGGACACGTCCACATGGCACTTGTACGACTCTGTCAAGGAATGGTGGGCGAGCATGAGTGTTGAGGGCACCGCCAACCGAAAAGCGAAGGCTTCGATAACCATGTTGGTTTCATGGGTGATCTGGAATGAGCGTAACGCAAGGGTGTTTAGATACAAGAATGCCCCTCCGCATGTTTTTATAAACAATGTGATCAAAGAGTCTAACCTTTGGGTTAAAACCGGGGCGAAAAAATTAGGATCTTTCTTATTGCGAAAGTAATTGCCATGCCGTTTCTTGGCACTGTGTTGTAACAAACTCTTTCTCCTCCTTATTTAATATATGGGGCAAATCTTTTGCCTCCGTTTCAATTTTTTTTTCTTTACGGAGCAATATTTCAGGACCGAGCGCATCTATCTATCTACTATCTATCTACTACCACTATAAAAGGAAGAGATGGTTAATCCAACTTAAAATCTCAACCATCTAAGATAAAAATCTTCGTTAACGAAATTTGCCTCGCTAACGAAACGAACGTATGATTGGGCCCGCACGAACGCGAAATAGCCCGCACCACTGCCCAACACACGTCTTCGCTCCCCACCTCCTGCAATCCCTAAAAAAAGCCCCTCGCTCCTCGCTCGCACAACCCCCACTCGCCCGGCCGCCACCGCAATCGGATCCCCTCACCCTCAAGGCCTCAACCGGCGCTGCAAGATCTCCCAATGGCGTGTGCCTCGTCCGTCTTCCCACCTGGTTCGTCTTCACCATCAGAGGTCTTCGAGGGGGGCGCTGTTGACTCCACTACTCCTCTGGTGTTGGTTCTGTGGTCAGACATGGAGGCGACGACGGTGGGGAGCAGCGGCGCATCGGCGAACAACATCGCATGTGCAACACACAGCAACAGCAGGTGAGAAGGAGACAACAGGGGGTCGGGCGGCGCCAGAAGCAGAGCTCGTCCGCGAGTGTGGCGCGGAGAGATTGTCGTTGCTAACCGGCGGTGGCTGCCGTGGTGCGGCACGGATGGCACGACTACAAGGGAAGCCGGCGGCGGCGTGCATGGTCGTGGTGGCAACGTGAGCATGGCCAGGGTCCAGGCCAGTCTTCATTCGTAGAGATGGATTGGAGGGCCGACACCACCAACCAGGAAATCCACCACGCTCTCGAGGCGAGGTGTGAGAATTTCCCCTTCTCTTAAATTATTCAACATTTTGAGAATCCTCAATGGCATCGCCCGCCTCTTGGACTGATTCATTTTCTGTGTGCCCCTCTACAGGAATATCGTGACCATGTTGTCTGACCGCACCTACACATGGGAGGTCTTGTAGAAGATTGGCCTCCTGCTATGGCTTGTGACCCAAGGTCCTCAACACTGCTGAGGCTTCATGGCTGGTAAGGTTCTCACCGCTTGGTTGAGATGTCTGATTATATAGTCAAAAGTATACCTTTTTGAATTCTGAATCATGTGTTGTTCAGTTAGTCGGCTCAGCAGTATCTTTTGTTTTCTGCATGAATGAAGGATATACCATTCCAGTCATAGAACAAAGTCTCTGTTGATGATGCACATTGTCACTGCACGTTGATTGCAGTTAAAGAAGTACACAAGGTTAACTAGTTCTTGGGCTGACAGTACACATATTCTCTTCTAGCTATGCTTCTTAGGTTCCAAGTAGAGATTCCTATGTGTACTTGCTTTGCTGCCAGTACTTGACCCCGTTTGTTCGTCTTGGAATGGCTTGCAGTTATGCCAAACACTACCTCTCCTTCGACTGGTTAATTTTCTGCGTGCCAAAGAGGGCATTGACAAGTACCCCATGACCAAGATGTTCGGCCGCACCTACACGTCGTCGCTGCTGGCATATGATGCGGGAAGATTGGCCTCTTGCAGCGGTTTGTGATCCAAGGTCCTCAACAATGTTAATCCATGACGTCAGCCGATAATGTTCCCTTTGTCATGTTCTATTTTATCTTTGGTTATTCTTTTG
The DNA here is from genome assembly GCA_022496015.1 of Hordeum marinum. Classification (NCBI taxonomy): domain Eukaryota; kingdom Viridiplantae; phylum Streptophyta; class Magnoliopsida; order Poales; family Poaceae; genus Hordeum; species Hordeum marinum. The sequence goes on along the minus strand of CM039675.1, from coordinate 449,641,187 downwards.
AGCGATTTTTTGGATTTATCCAGTTCCAACTGTTAATCTATTCCCGCGTGAGCATAGCAACACAACGAGAAGGTAATCAATATAACATCAAGCGTGTAAGCTTCTTGGACTGAAAATTTGTGACTTTAGTTTTCTAACTTGACTTCATTGCAGAGGAAGTACCAAAGAAGACTTACAACTGTAGTGATGAATGACTGCAAAGTAGGTTAATGTTTATTAAATTTCATCTTCGCCGCATTGAATTGAGAGATGAAATAGTCAAGAGTATAGGCTTGTTGGTAGCAGAATCTGCATAGAACTGTAACAATTTTCTCTGGAGAAAATCTTAGCTATGGTGCTTGGCACATAATCTTGTTCTATGTTTGCTTTAGAAGGGGGTGTGGAAAATGTCAATACTATTGTGAAGATGAAAAACTTTTACTGAAGGCGAGAGCTTTATAGTTATGGGACTTACCGGGTGGCTTCCATGAAACATTATCTTTTGTTGAGGTATGCAGTGTTTCACATATGTACATGTTGCTGTAGTTTCTTAAGATATATATATAGACTTTCATCAGATATATAATGACCAGTTACATCTGTACATATTGTACATAATGGTGCTACAACCCGGCATTGTTTTTATCTCATATTAGTTAATATAGTATGAACTGTACACATATTTGTTTCCTTGGAACCAAGTAGGGACATGGAGTTTTATTGCTTGGGATATGTAACCTACTCTGAAGTCTGAACATGTAATTCAATCACACATGTTTGGAGCTAAGCATTGTTTCATGTCTACGCACTTAGTTTCGGTACAATTTTGAGATTTTTGTTCTATCCAGTTGACAATTCCATGTTTATGTGATAGATACTCATAACTGGCGTTTGATATATATTTCTATTTTGTAATTATCATGTGTTCATGATATTAACTTTGAAAAATTGTACTACCACCTAATTCACCGACATGTTTGATGTGTATTTTTAGACACAACTACATGCCATATGGAGAGCGTACAATGCTTATATATTGAATTTGTATAGAACCAGTTCTTCGGATATGTGACTAAACTTGATGCTGACTTGATCTTGGTGCGATCCTTTTAGCCTGGACAATAAACATCTGTTGTTCTTGTGCTATTGCAGGGGAATCATGTACAGTCATAATAAGTTATCCCAAGTGATGTTTCACTAGCATGCCACTTATAAATTGAAGTCAAGTTAGGTATACTCTATGATGCACATGTAATCTTATATTAGTATTTCTCGATATTTCTTTTTTGTAGCCTCTATTGCAGCCTGCACCCCTGCAAGAATGAAATTAATTTATGTTCTTAAATAATTACTTATTTAAAGCATTTGGATGAGGATCTTATTATGTTGTGAGCTTGTGCTTAGCATGTGATTCAGGAGATCTTCACATAAATCAGACATATACACCATCGCAGCTTAAATTACTTATTCTTTCTCTAGGTTCCATTTTAGAGCATATACCTTTTAGTTTTAATGCATGACATTTATGAGGTGCAGGATTTCTCAAAGCACTATGCATAGGGCCTTCAAGGCTATCTCATAGATTTTATCCTTTAAAGTTGTGTATGCCATTTCATATGCTTAGGTGTGAATGGATTGCGGGAGATGCCACTGCTGCTGCTTGGGACACTAATGATCGCATGTGTGATTATTGTTTCTGCTCGTGTGTGGATGAGTACCATACTGCAGTCCATTAGCTTGGGGGTGGGGGTGGGGTGGCGTATGTCCTTAGATACATTTGTTGTTGTTGTTGTTGTTGTTGTTGTGTGCTTATTGTTGCTGCTCGTGTGTGGATGAGTACCATACTGCAGTCCATTAGCTTGGGTGTGGGGGTGGGGTGGCGTATGTCCTTAGATACATTTGTTGTTGTTGTTGTTGTTGTTGTTGCTGTTGCTGCTGCTGTTGTTGCTGTTGTTGTTGCACATTAATATTTTATTCCATCTCCGTTGGATAAAAATGTTTGAGGCTACTATAGTCTACAAGTATATGTGAAATATACAAATATTTATTCCTTGTTTACTTACCGTCTAACGTGTTTAGCAGATTTTCTTTCAGGTTTACCTCATATTTGTGTAGCAGGTTCGAGTTCTCACCATGTTGAAGGCAGCTTTCAGTGAGGGAGAGCAGTTACTGTATAAAGAATGGAAATGTGTATGCTCAATATCTAACTTCGTTTCACATTTTATTGTATATGGCGCCAGAGCCGGTGAAGTTGTTGCCTATGTGTGTGGTACTTGACTGAGAAGAAATGAAATGCGTATGCTCAATGTCCAATTTCGTCTCACATGTAGTTGTATATAGCGCCAGAGCCGATGAAGTTGTTGCCTACGTGTGTGTTACATGACTGAAAAGAAATAAAATATGTATGCTCAATGTCTAACTTTGTTTCACATTTTGTTGTATATGGTTCCAGAGCCGATGAAGTTGTTGCCTATGTGTGTGTTACATGACTGCAAAGAAATGAAATATGTATGCTCAATGTTTAACTTGGTTTCACATTTTGTTGTGTATGGCTCCAGAGCCAATGAAGTTGTAGCGTATGTGTGTTACTTGATTATCAATCTAGGAGATGAAATTGACTAATGTACTATTATAGTATGTGATGTTTTTAAGACTGTATGGTTGAGAAGTTTATTCAGTGTGTATGGATCGGTATGAACCATATTTGCATAGCTATATTAACGATAAATTAATATCTGAGCTAAAAAAATATCTACGATCATACGTGCTAACGCACGTGAATATTTACTAGTGATAGAGTAAAAGATTAAACGTACAAAGGATAGATTGGATCATCGCTGGAATCGAGCAGATCCCATCATTTTAATCGACCTCTTCTCAGATGGCCCAACAGTCCTGGTGCAGCTGAAAGTTATATTTCGGTTTCTTCTGTCCGGTTCAATCTTAAGGGTGGTCTGTTTAGAATGATTTATCTTCATTTCACAAAAAATTCCATCGTCTTCACATGGCGACATGGCAACCTGAATGAGTCAAAAATATATTTTTGCAATGTATTTCAGTCGAATTGTTGCCATGGCAGGCCATGAACAATGCCTACCCTTGAATCCTAACAGTGTCAGAACTTTATTTTTGCACGGGGATCCACCATGAACAAAGCCACCAATAGGGGCGTGGGCGCACAGCTATGTCTCACTTTATGCGACACATTAGCTCAGCCCGCCTACAGAAGAAGGTAGTGGACCGGCCAGTAGACATGTGGGGTCATCACACTAACGTCACACACGTTCTTTTATTACTTATTATGTTCATATCTTCAAAATACTAAATATATATTTTACTAACAAATAAGTAAGCGAATTCTTCTAAAGTGTTTGTCACACATTAAAAAAATGTTCAAGCAGTGTACAAATATGTTCCCTCAACTTTTTATAAAATCTTTGTACACAAACTATGTGCGACATTTAAAATATGTTAATGTTTTCAAACAAGCGTACATGATTTATTTGAACATTTTATATAGTGTAAAAAGTGTATTAAATAAAATAATTTCTTGTAGCATATAAAAAATATAGATTATGTTAAAAATTATTCACACTTTTCATAAATTTTGTTGAGATTTTTCTACAATATATTCTACAACGTGAGAAATCTTTGTATAGTCTTAACAAATGTTTCATCTCATTAAATATAACAGATCCATGAATTATAAAAATGTTCAAAAAACATGCACTCCCTCCAGTCCTTTTTAGTCTGCATATAAGTTTTGTCCGAAATCAAAGTATCTCTACTTTGTACAAACTTAAAACAAAATTTATCAATATTTACAATGTCAAATCAACATTCTTAGATTCTTTATGAAATATAGTTTCATAGTATATATATTTAATTTTGTAGATGTTGATATTTTTTAATGTAAATTTGGTCAAACTTTGTAAAGTTTGACTTAGCTCAAATCTAATACGCGGAGTAAAAAGGACCTGAGGGAGTATTTGAAAATAATCTCGTATTTGAAAAAATCATCAGCTATAAAGTTTTGGCGTATATAAACAATGTACAATGTATGTAAAAAATATAGACATCAAAACATATATTTATGAAAATATTAATCATGTACTTGAAAATATTATACATATATAAAAAAAATCCTAATGTATGCAGAAAATATGAAATATGTACGAAAATTCAGATATGTGTTTAGAAAATTAAAAGAAAAAGAAAAGCTCCAAAGAAAACCGGTGAAAACAAAGGGAAAACAAACAAGAATAAAAAATCAAGGAAAACCAAAAAAGAAACGAAGAAAACCAATGCAGATCAGTGAAAATATAAATAAAGTATGGGAAAAAAACTCACTCGAATGGTATAGTACGGCCGGCCAGAAGCTACGTCCTTCTGTCAGGCGAGCCTCACTATGCGTTAGAAATACTTCCTGCGCCTTATTTGTAGAGTTCATGTGTTTCTCAAAAAGATAAAAAATAAAATTGTAGAGTTCATGCATAAAAAAAGGTTGGCCGCATGTGAGTACTTCCTGCCGCGCTGATCACGAGAGGAACTCGTGGTAGAAATACCCAGATATTCAGACATGATACATTCCCGTGTCTAGAGGTAGTTTTTGCATTCGTGGCCCCATATATCAGGGTGTGAATCGATTGTGCATTGCCTTTGGGTCTATTCAGACGTGAACATGATGGTCCTCCACAAATTGCTAGGCAAAACTTTATACTCGTGAACATTTTCAAATTGATGATCTTTTAAATTCATTAATTTTTTTGAAATTATAAGAACTTCTTTTCAAATCCTAGAACATTTTAAAATTAGTGACTTTTGTTAAATTTCTAGAATCTTTTTTCAAACTTCACGGACATTCTCTAATTTGTGAAAATTTTCTAAGATCAGAAACCTTGTTTAAATTCATGAACATTATTTTCACTACCTATTTCAGTGTTTCAAATTTGCGAACAATTTTATTTCCCCAAATATTTTAAATATTTTCTCTTTTGTTTCAGTTTTTCAATATTTTTTCCCCTTCACATCACTGGATGGGCCAAGGTCCAAACTGGTGATTGGCTAGGCAACCAAATCGAGCGTCTTGGGTGTGCGCATTTGCTCGTCCGTCAATGTGTTGCGTGTTGAATAGGACTTTCCACGTTTTGGGTTATTTCGCTCAAAAGGAGGGGTGAACTGATTCTCTACTTCATGCGTTCTTGTGGGGGTGTTAGTCAGCCTGTTGATTCCATGTCAAGCGGGCACCTCAGGAGGTAGATTAGATTCGTTGTGAAAACAAATGTTGCACTACCAAGCACCGGAGATCCAAGCCAACTTAAGCACCTATTGGAGAGTCGTTATAGCTAGGGTCTGTTATACTACTAGGCACCGAAGATCCAGGCCAACTTGAGCACTTATTGGAGAGCCGTTATTGCTAGGGTCTATGGCACTAGATCAAATCAAGGTTGGGAGACGACTGTGTTGACAGATTGGAATCTTCTTGAGGACGAAAAGTAGTGCGAGAAGAGTGATTCTAGAAAACGAATGCACAAGTGAAATGGATATTTTTTGGGGAGCATGGATCATACATGGGCTTGGGCCATGCGGCGAAGTTAGAAAAAAAAGAAGTTCTGTTTGATGTATATGGTGTGTTAGGTCGTACGGTTTTTGCAAAATGAAAATCGACAATAGACTCATGTTTGATGTACTACTTTACCTCGCGGGGTGACCGGAGCAACATTTCGATGGGCGCAGGCGGTCATTAGATATGGGCACGACGGAGCGAGATGAGTCTTGCTTAGATTAGGTTTCACTTTGCATAATTGAGGCATCCCTTTCGTGAAAATGCTTTCTTAAAATGTGTATCGTTACTGTACACAACACGGTCAAGAACCTTCGCGGGGTTGGATTTGTTCTCGGACCATAGATGCTCTTAGTACCCTCTAAACGGAAGGCTCTGCTAAACGAAAGCCTAACAAAGGCTACGTGCACGATTCCTGTCGGTGCACGTATCACGCCCCCGTGCACACAAATGACTGCCGGAAACCGAGCGAACCCAACAAAGCTTCCCTACACCACCACCACGAGACGGAGATAACGCGCCAGTGACCATGCCTGCGCCGCCGTCCGCCCTCACCGCCTCCGCCGCGGCGTCCTCCTCCTTCCTCCGCTCGCTGCCTCCTCCGAACCACTCCGTACACACCAACATCCGACCTTCCTCATCCAACACACGCTCAGCAGGCCACTCCCGCGTGGTCGCGCGGGCCTCTGCGTCGGGCGCCGCCGCCGAGGCCGAGACGGTGTTCTTCGACGGCGGCGCGCACTACGGCGACCTTGCGGCGAACCTCGTCCTCGGCCTGACGCTGCTGTGGCTGCCGCTGACCCTCGCCTCCGTGTCCCGCGCGCTCCTCCTCCGGTACCGCTTCACCTCCCGCCGCGTGACCGTCATCTCCGGGCTCTCCGGCGACGACCGCACGGACTTCCCCTACTCGTCGGTCAGGGAGGTGGTGGTCGTGCCGCGGTTCATCGGCGAGTGGGGCGACATCGTCATCACGCTCAAGGACGGCACCAAGGTCGACCTCAGGAGCGTGCCCAGGTTCCGCGAGGTCGCCGACTACTGCCGCAAAATGGCCGCCGCCGAGGGCGCGCTCGGCGCCCCGTAAGGGCGGCGAGGATTCTGCTGGTTCTGTTGTGCAGAGATTTTCGTTTTTCTTTTTGCTTGATTGTTTGTCTGTTGTAAATCGTGATGTGAAGACTGAAACTTCTGACGAAATCTCGATCAGTAATACGAGCTGCTGTTCATCTTGCTACTGCAATTTTCAGATCATCCTTGCTACTTTGATTACTACAACTGCAAATTAGGCATGAAGATTAATCGATAATTCGGATTCACTGTGTGCCCATGTTCTCAAAGCCAAGTATTATCCAGATTGTGATCTGCTGAATGCGCCATTGAAAACAAGATCCTCTTTTACCTCGAAAAACATTATGTCAGATGTGCAAAGGCTTAAGAACTCTAGCAGACCCCGCATTCCGTCGGCCTGCAAAACACATTTGCAGTTTGCGAAAGACGGTATTTACGGGCCGGCGCGGACGGCCGTAGATGTAGACCCCATAAAAATATATTCGCGAAATATGTTTTTTTATAGGTCGGCTTTGCGGGGTCTGCTCGGGCACCGTCGTGTTGACCTGCAAATCAAAGACACCCAATTCTCAAATTTGACATAGGTTCCGACAAATAAGTTTAAATTCAAACAACATAACACAGTTTACACGCAAATAAAAGTTTCAGTTTAGTAGGACAAACGCAAAAGAGGGTCTTGCAAAAGTTGACGAACACGTTCGGCATCATCTTGGCCGATCTTCACTCTGCGGCATTGAGTCCATCTTGAAGTTCATCGCCACCACCGAATCCACCTCCAGCGCTTGTTCCGACTCCTGCACCGAAATCGACATTGCCACCATATGGAGCAGAGAAAATATCTCCGACACCGTAACACGCACTGGCCGACGCAACCGTTCTCCTCTTCAAGATTTCTCTTCTTGACATATCATGCCATTTTTTGGTGAGGTCGTCCATGTCATTACGGTTCATTGTCATGATCTTGTTATCCTCGGTGAGCAACTTGGACATGGCTTTGTTTTCAGCGGCACGTGCTCTTCTCTCCTCAATGGCCGCTTTGCGCAGCCCCTCTTCCTTGAGCAATTGCCACTTTTCTTGCTTCTCCTTTGCCTTCTTCTCGGCCAACTCCTTGATCTCCAACGACTTCAACTTTGATTACACCATGACATCAATCTTCTCCCTCAAGCTCGACGCTTCATGCTCTCTCTTGATCTTCTTAGTCTTCTTGTCGCCATCGGGCTTGTTCAAGTTTCTTGAGCCATCATCATCCTCATCTTCATCATGTTTGTAAGTGAACCTCTCTTCGGTGGGGATTCTTTATTAATCAACTTCTACTTGTCGCACTCTTTCAGCAACTCCCAACAATGCTCTAGTTTGAAGATTTTGCCTTCCAAAGCTTCCATGTCTTTGTATCTATGTTGGGCAATTTTGTCCTACACAATTTGGACAAAGTCAAATGATGCAATCATTTCATATGATGCAATATGATGTGTACAACTTGGACAAAGTCAAAACGAACTCACATAGTTGGATTCCACGGTTCCACTTGGAGGTGCATTGCGCACTTGCTCCAAGCAAGCTGCCCAACGGCTGCAAATAGGCTTGATCACATCCCAACGCTCTTGAAGCGACCGAAAGTGAGTGGAGTCCTATTGGGATATTTTGCCATCATGCGGAAGTATTGATCTTCGATCCTTTGCCAATACCTCTTGGCGGTTTGAGAAGTACCCGTGCATGCATCAAGAGAGACCACGCTCCATGCCTTGATCAAGATTCGATCTTCCAAGATCGTGTAGTTCTTCAATCGCTGGCTTTTTCCAGTTTTTGTTTGCGATTGCTCATACGCCATCTCATCGATCTCCTCCACTTCTTCCTCGCCACCATGATCATCCACGCCGCCCTCCGTTTCATTGTAATCAAATGCGGCGAACGGGGCTTGATCGATGTCAACGGCGTTGGTGTCCAACAAGTTCACGAACTCGGTAGTTGCATTGTTCGAACCACTGCTATATTGAACGACATCAAGTCAAGAACTATCGGAAAATGGCGAAATGCAAAGAAAATTGCCATGGCCGAAGACGCATACCTTCCGGCCATTTTGTCGAACACCTCGCTTGCGGTGGGAGCAACACCGTTGAAAGGCATCGTTGGGGAACGCATTTCCGGGGCGGAGGGAGTGGATGAAGTAGCCGACTTCTTTGTAGCCGAAATCTTCCCCCGCTTTACTCTGGAGACCTTGCCGACCTTCTCGACCACCGGTCGGGATCGCGTAGCGGCGTTGGCGCCCGTAGCGTGGGCCTTCGCGGCGGGGGCATCCGGATTGCCGCCCTGCACGACCACGTTGCCCTGCCGCTTGCAGGCAAGCACAGTGATGCCTTAAGCGACGGCCGGGCTAACATGGTCGGCGACGAGATCCGCCCGAGGGGATTGAGCGTGCGCGACCTCGATGATGACGGGTGACAACAGGGAGTCATCCATGGCGGCGAAGGACTGACGGGGAAGTTGCACCAGAGCGGGAGGTGGCGGGGCAATGGTGGCGGAGGGTGCGGGGAGCGGGAACGGCCGCGTGGAAATGTCCCTCCCGCCAATTCTCGCTGCGAATAGGGGTTGAGCTCGGGTCGTCCTCCTACCCATGAATCTAAAGGTTGGGGGAGATCTTTTGTCGCACCCCGCAAAAAAAAAATTACGGGTCGGACGCTTATGCGGTTTTTGATCAGGGAGGTTTTTCCGCGCCGACCCGCATTTTGGCGATTATTTTGCGGGTCGTGGCGAGATGCGGGGTCTGCTAGAGATGCTCTAAGGGAGGGCACATATGGGGAGTTGGAGATATTAGTCGGATCAATGTGTGGGATGATGAGTGGATTCTAAATTGACCGATCAGGAAGGTGATTACGGCTCGTGAAGGGTAACCTACTAGAGGCCTGCTTCGGTAGACCACCCCCTTAGGTGTGTATCGAACTCTAGACCTCTTAATTTACGAAGAACCAAACTAACCAACTAGGACAACCCATTTAATGGGCTTATTTCTGTCCTTTTCTGCTTTTCTTCCATTCCAAATGGCCGCTGGGCTGGCCCATTGTTGAAAACCGGTCCTTTTATCATTATTTCTTTTTCGTTGTTTTTTTTAATTTTTTGTTTCCTTCTTCTTTTTCAAAAAATGCTCATACTTATTAAAAAATCAAATTTTTCAATGAATGTTTTTATTTTGTTCATAAAGTACAAACATTCGTTTTTTAAAAGTAAATATATGTCAAAAAATAGTTCGTTCAAACAGGAAAATGCTCACATCAATATAATTAAAATTTTGAACATCTATTAAATAGAAAAATTGTCCGTTTAAAAAAATGTTCTTTTAAATAGAAAAATTTCACATAAAAAATCGACCACTTTTAAATTTTTGGAACATATACTAAAAAATAATATCAATCAATGACTGGTTTATTGTTCTTTTTTGTTTCTTTTTCATTCTTGTTGTTTTTTGTTTTACCTTTTTTGTTCTTTTTATTTTTCTTCAGAAAATGCTCACATCAATATAATGGATCCAAAATTTTAAACACAGTAGCATCACGATGCCAAGGATCCATGATAAATTACATTGAGTTCCAATATTTTATACATTTTCTACGATTTCCTCGTTGAAAACTCCTAAAACACTAGCTGAATGTGACGCAACATGCTTTGGGTGAAAACTCCTAAAACCCCTAAAAAATTGGGTCCATTTAATGAAGAGGAGAAACATCATCGCATTATAACACCCTTTCGCCCGTGATTTGCCATCATGTATATGAATACATACATGAAATCTATCCAACTTTTGCAGCCGCGTGTGAATGCCCATCCAAGTGTTCCACGCAAATTTTAAACGAAATGGGTGACCAAACGCACGTTGCGTCCGTCCAACAACTATTTTTACGTGTTTTCGCATGAAAAATCATAAAAAAATGCACAGAATGTCAGAAAATAAAAAAATTGGCGTGCCTCCTTGTGATGACCATTAGAGAGCGTGAAAAAAGTTGGGTCCGTTTGATGAAGAAGAGAAACATCATCGCATTATAACACCCCTTCCACCCATACCGACATTCATGGTTTGCACATAATGTACATGCATACATGCATAAAATCTACCCAACTTTTATAGCCACGTATGAATGCCCATCCAAGTGTCCCACACAAAAATTGAACGAAACCGGTGACCAAGCGCACGTTGCGTCATGTCCGGCAACTGTTTTTGCGTGCTTTTGCATGGAAAGTCATGAAAAATGCATAGAATGTCGGAAAATAAAAAATTTGACGTGCCGCCTTGTGATGATCATTAGAGCGCGTGAAAAAAGTTGGGTATGCTTCATGAAGAGAAGAAACACCATCGCATTATAACACCCTTTCTAGCCGTATCAACACCCGTGGTTTGCACATCATGTACATGCATACATGCATAAAATCTATCCAACTTTTGCAGCCACGTGTGAATGTGCATCCAAGTGTTGCGCGCAAAATTTAAATGAAATCGGTGACCAAACGTACGTTGTGTCACGTTCGATAACTGTTTTTCCGTGTTTTCGCATGGAAAATCATAGAAATGCACGGAATCTTGGAAAATAAAAAAATGTCATGCCTCCTTGTGATGATCATTAGAGCATTTATTAGACTTGTCTGGATGCACTTTTTCTTCACATCAATAAAATGGACCCATTTTTGTGCACACACTAGTTTCACTATGCAAGCATCCATGATAAATTTATTTGAGTTATAAAATTTTATGCATTTTCTACCATTTTCCTGTGAAAAAATCTTAAAACAATTCACTCTATTTAAAATATGTATGTGTTAAGACATTTTGAACAATTTTGAAAGACAAGAAACTATTTTTTACTTATCTATTTAATTTTAAAAAATGCAAATATTTGTACTTTATGAAAAAAATAAAAGGCAAACATTTTTTTAAATTTTGAACAAAATATAATCAGCGTGAGAATTTTTTTGAAAAAGAAAAAGAAAAAGGAAATAAAAAAGAATGAATAGAAAAATCAAAAATAAGATAGTGATAAAAGGACCGATTCAACAATGCGCCGGCTCAACCGCGAACTGAAATAGAAGAAAAGAAAAAAAAGGTAAATATTCACAAGCACTAGGATGTCCAAGTTGGTTATTGTGGTCCTCCTTATATCAAGAGATCTTGAGTTCAAATCATGTTACTTGCACTTTTTTTTCTTGTAAAAAGAAAGTGAGAAAACACTAAGGACATTGTGGAAAAAAATGTCACTAGGAAAAAAGGGGCGCCCCGTATATGTACAAGTCGCGTATCGGTACGGATGAAATGACAATCCTACCTTTTATTATGAAGAGGTATGGAGAGATTAAGCCATCAATATGTTTAGGGGGTTCTACTGAAGCAAAAGTGAACCTACTATCGAGAGCTAGTGATTTATTGACCCTGGAATGGATCGGTGGGATGAGGAATTAATATCTCAAACCTTCTAGCCCATTGTTGTTGCCTCTCTCAAATTTTGATATGTCAGAATTTTGTAGCCTGGAATTTATGAAAAAATGGGAGGTTCTCTGCCAAGTCGTCATATTTTGCGGAATGAAATGGCCGATGTGGACTTCAGATCACAGGAGACAATGCCTCTTATGTTAGAGAAAGGCTAAATTCTGACGAGCAAGCATAGCGAGGCCCGTCGCCGGTAGTTTTGGCCAAAGCGGAGCCCCAAACGGCTTGGGCCCGTACGGATCAGTATTGACCTAGGTCACCCGTGTTATATATACATCTTGTAAGTCGCTGCACGGAATAAGTTGATCAGTTGTAAATTCCCGGTGTTTGTAACATCTCCCGATATAATGAAGTTCTCTATCTAGCGTCCGTGGTTTTTTTCCCTCGTCTTGGAAAGGTTTTTAACGTTAAAATCGCATGTCTCCTGTGTTGATTTCGTTATTCATCGATTGATTTGCGTGTCGTATTTTTAACAATGCCGTTGGACCCTAACGGAGCTCGCCCATATGGAGAAAAATCTAGAGCTTACTTTGTCCAGCCAAGGTGAAAATATTTCTATGGCGAGCTTGTTGGAAATATGCCCTAGAGGCAATAATAAAATGGTTATTATTGTATTTCCTTGTTCATGATAATTGTCTATTGTTCATGCTATAATTGTGTTAACCGGAAACCATAATACATGTGTGAATACATAGACCACAACATGTCCCTAGTGAGCCTCTAGTTGACTAGCTCGTTGATCAATAGATGGTCACGGTTTCATGGCCATGGACATTGGATGTCGTTGATATCGGGATCACATCATTAGGAGAATGATGTGATGGACAAGACCCAATCCTAAGCATAGCACAAGATCGTGTAGTTCGTTTGCTAAAGCTTTTCAATGTCAAGTGTCATTTCCTTAGACCATGAGATTGTGTAACTCCCGGATACCGTAGGAATGCTTTGGGTGTGCCAAACGTCACAACGTAACTGGGTGGCTATAAAGGTACGCTACGGGTATCTCCGAAAGTGTCTGTTGGGTTGACACGAATCGAGACTGGGATTTGTCACTCCGTGTGACGGAGAGGTATCTCTGGGCCCACTCGGTAAGACATCATCATTATGAGCTCAATGTGACTAAGGAGTTAGTCACGGGATGATGTATTACGGAACGAGTAAAGAGACTTGCCAGTAACGAGATTGAACAAGGTATAGGGATACCGACGATCGAATCTCGGGCAAGTACCATACCGATAGACAAAGGGAATTGTATACGGGATTGATTGAATCCTTGACATCGTGGTTCATCCGATGAGATCATCGTGGAGTACGTGGGAGCCAACATGGGTATCCAGATCCCGCTGTTGGTTATTGACCGGAGAGGTGTCTCGGTCATGTCTACGTGTCTCCCGAACCCGTAGGGTCTACACACTTAAGGTTCGATGACGCTAGGGTTATAGGGAAAAGGTATACGTGATTACCGAAGGTTGTTCGGAGTCCCGGATGAGATCCCGGACGTCACGAGGAGCTCCGGAATGGTTATTATTCTCCCACACGGGCTGGTTATTATTCTCCCACAGCCCATGGACCTCTTGGGGTCGAAATACCCCTCCCGGAGGCCTCCCGGTACACTACCGGCACTCCCGGTACACTACCGGCACTCCCGGTACACTACCGATGAGCCCGAAACTTTTCCGGAAACCAAACTGGGACTTCCTATATATGAATCTTTACCTCCGGACCATTCCGGAGCTCCTCGTGATGTCCGGGATCTCATCCGGGACTCCGAACAAACTTCGGTCACCACCATACATAACTCTACACTATCGAAACGTCACCGAACCTTAAGTGTGCAGACCCTGCGGGTTCGAGAACTATGTAGACATGACCGAGACACCTCTACGGTCAATAACCAATGGCGGGACCTGGACATCCACATTGGTTCCTACATATTCTACGAAGATCTTTTTCGGTCGAACCTCTATGTCAAGGATTTAGTTAATCCCGTATAACGTCCCCTTTGTTCTTCGGTATGTTACTTGCCCGAGATTCGATCGTCGGTATCTCCATACCTAGTTCAACCTCGTTACTGGCAAGTCTCTTTACTCGTTCCGTAATACAAGATCCCGTGACTAACACTTAGCCACATTGCTTGCAAGGCTTGTTGTGATGTTGTATTACCGAGTGGGCCCTGAGATACCTCTCCGTCACACGGAGTAACAAATCCCAGTCTCGATCCATGCCAACTCAACAAACACCATCGGAGATACCTGTAGAGCACCTTTATAGTCACCCAGTTACGTTGCGACGTTTGATACACACAAGGCACTCCTCCGATATCCGTGAGTTGCATGATCTCATGGTCATAGGAACATATACTTGACATGCAGAAAACAGTAGCAATAAACTGACACGATCATATGCTATGTTTGTAGTTTGGGTCTTATCCATCACATCATTCTCCTAATGATGTGATCCCGTTATCAAATGACATCTCATGTCCATGGCTAGGAAACCTTAACCATCCTTTGATCAACGAGCTAGTCCATTAGAGGCATACTAGGGACATGGTTTTGTCTATGTATCCACACATGCATTTAAGTCTCCGATCAATACAATTATAGCATGGATAATAAACGATTATCATGAACAAGGAAATATGATAATAACTAATTTATTATTGCCTCTAGGGCATATTTCCAACAGTCTCCCACTTGCACTAGAGTCAATAATCTAGTTCACATCACCATGTGATTCGCATTGTTATGAATCTAACACCCAATGAGTTTTGGGGCTCGATCATGCTTTGCATGTGAGAGAGGTCTTATAGTCAACGGGTCTGCGATATTCAGATCCGTGTGTACTTTGCAAATCTCTATGTCAAACCGTAAACACTGCTACCACACTCCACTTGGTACTATTTCCAAATGGCTGCTCCACTATACGTATCCAGATTGCTACTACTAGTCATCTGGATAGGTGTTAAAGCTTGCATCGACGTAACTCTTTACGACGAACTCTTATCACCTCCATAATCAAGAAACATTTCCTTAGTCCTCTGGTTACTAAGGATAATTCCGACCGCTGTCCAGTGATCCACTCCTGGACCACTCTTGTACCCCCTGACAGACTCGTGGCAAGGCACACATAGGTGCGGTACACAGCATGGCATAATATAGAGCCTATGGCTAAGGCATAGGGGACGACATTCATCCTTTCTCTTTCTTCTGCCGTTGTCGAGCTTTGAGTCTCACTCAACTTCACACCTTACAAATCAGACGAGAACTATTTCTCTGGCTGATCCATTTTGAACTCTTTCAAAATCTTGTCAAGGTATGCACTCATTGAAAGTCTCATCAAGCATCTTGATCTATCTCTATAGATTTTGATGCTCAACAATTAGGTAGCTTTATCCAGGTCTTCATTTGAAAAACACTTTTCAAACAACCTTTTATGCCTTCCAGAAATTCTACATTATTTCCGATCAACAATATGTCAACCACATATACTTATCAGAAACTCTATAGTGCTCCCATTCACTTTATTGCAAATACAAGTTTCTCGTAAACTTTGTATAAACTACAAAAACTTTGATCACCTCATCAAAGTGTATATTCCAACTCCGAGATGCTTGCTTCAGTCCATAGAAGGATCACTGAAGCTCTCTCATCTTTTAGCATCCTTAGGACTGACAAAACCTTCTGGTTGTATCACATACAACCTTTCCTTAAGTAAACCGTTAAGGAAACGACGTTTTGACATCCATCTGCCAGATTTCGTAATTGAAAATGCAGCAACTGCTAACATAATTCCAACAGACTTTTAGCATCGCTACGAGTGAGAAAGCCTCCTCGCAGTCAACTCCTTGAACTTGTCACAAACAACTTTGCAACAAGTCGAGCTTTACAAATGGTGACATTTACCATCAGTGTCTGTCTTCATTCTAAAGGTCCATTTGTACTCAACGACCTGCCGTCTAACGAGCAAGTCTACCAAAGTCTATACTTGGTTTTCATAAATGGATCCTATCTCGGATTTCATGGTCTCTAACCATTTGTCGGAATCCGGGCCCATCATCGCTTCTCCATAGCTCGTAGGTTCATCGCTGTCCAACAACATGACCTCGAAGACAGGGTTGTCGTACCGCTTAGGAGCAGTACACATCCTTGTCGACCCACGAAGTTCGATAGTAACTTGATCCTGAAGCTTCATGATCATCATCATTAACTTCCTCTTCAACTAACGTAGGCTTCACAGAAACATCTTTCTGCGCTGCGCTACTCTCTGGTTGAACAAAGGTTTAACAACCTCATCAAGTTCTATCTTCCTCCCACTCAATTCTTTCGAGAGAAACCTTTCCTCGAGAAAGGATCCGTTTTAGTAACAACCACTTTGCACTCGGATCTGAGATAGAAGGTTCACCCAACTGATCTTAGGGTATTCTATGAAGATGCATTTGTCCGCCTTGGGTTCGACCTCATTAGGTGAAAACATTTTTCACACAAGTGCCGCAGCCCCAAGTATTAAGAAACGACAGCTTAGGTTTCTATCAAACCATAATTCATATGGTGTCATCTCAACGGATTTAGATGGTGCCCTATTTAAAGTGAATGTAGTTGTCTCTAATGCATAACCCCAAAATTATAGTAGTAAAACGACAAGAGACATCATAGCACGCACCATGTCCAATAGAGCATAACTATGATGTTCGGACACACCATCACACTATGGTGTTCCAGGTGGCGTTTAGTTGTGAAACAACTTTCACATTGTCTTAAGTTGTATGCCAAACTCGTGACTCAGATATTCACCTCCACGATCATATCGCAGTCATTTTTATCTTCTTGTCACGATGATCTTTAAACTTCACTCTGAATTTGCTTGAACCTTTCAAACGATTCAGACTTGTGTTTCATTAAGTAAATATACACTATATCTACTCAAATCATCAGTGAAGGTAAGAAAATAATGATATCCACTGCACACTACAAGACTCACTAGATTGCATACATCAACATGTATCATTTCCAATGAATCACTTGCCCGCTCCATCCAACGGGGTCCTTTAGTCATCTTGCCCAAGAGGCATGGTTCGCATGTCTCAACCGATTCGAAATCGAATGAGTCCAAATATCCATCAGCATGGAGTTTCTACATGCGCTTTATACCAATATGACATTTAGCGGCAGTGCCACAAGTATGTGGTACTATCATTATTAACTTTGTATCTTTTGACATCAATGTTATGAACATGTGTAATACTACGATCAAGATTTCAACAAACCATTCTCACTGGGTGCATGACCATTGAAGGTATTATTCATGTAAACAGAATAACCATTATTCTCTAACTTAAATGAATAACCGTATTGCAATAAACATGATCTAATCATGTTCATGCTCAACGCAAAACACCAAATAACATTTATTTAGGTTCGTCACTAATCCTGAAGGTAGAGAGAGCGTGCGATTTTGATCACATCAACCTTGGAAACACTTCCAACACATATCGTCACCTCACCCTTAGCTAGTTCTCCGTTTATTCCGTAGCTTTTATTTCGAGTTACTAACATTTAGCAACCGAACCGGTATCCAATACCCAGGTGCTACTAAGAGTACTAGCAAGGTACACATTAGTAACTCGTATATCAAATATACTTCTATCAATGTTGCCAGCCTTCTTATCTACCAAGTATCTAGGGTTGTTCCGCTTCAGCGACCTCTCACCTCATAATAGAAGCACTTAGTCTCGGGTTTGAGTTCAACTTTGGGTTGCTTCACTGGAGCAGCAACTGACTTGCTATCCATGAAGTTTCCCTCCTTGATCTTGCCCTTTTCGAAACTAGTGGTTTGATTAACCATCAACACTTGACGCTCCTTCTTGATTTCTACCTTCGCGGTGTCAAACATCGCGAACAGCTCAGGGATCAATACTTCTATCCCTGGTGTATTATAGTTCATCACTTAAGTTCTAGTAGCTTTAGTGACAGTGACTTGGAGAACTATATCAATCACTATCTTATCTGGAAGATCAACTCCCACTTGATTCAAGCGATTGTAGTACCCAGACAATCTGAGTACATGCTCAACGATTGAGCTATTCTCCTTCATCTTACAGGCAAAGAATCTTGTTGGAGATCTCATATCTCGCAACACAGGCACAAGCCTGAGATCACAATCTCTGCCCCTAGAACATCTCATATGTTCCGTGACGTTCAAAACGTTTCGGAGCCTCAATTCTAAGCCGTAATGCATGACGCACAAAACTATCAAGTAGTCATCGAAACGTGCCTGTCAGATGTTCACAACATCTATAGACGACGCTAGAGGGGGTGGCGCACCGAGCGGTGCATTAAGGACATAAGCCTTCTGTGCAGCAATGAGGACAATCCTCAGATCACGGACCCAGTCCGCAATATTGCTACCAACATCTTTCAATTCTATTTCTCTAGGAACATATAAAAATACAAGGGAGCCACAACGCGAGCTAGTAATCTACAACATAATTTGCAAAGACACTTTGACTATGTTCATGATAATGAGTTCAATTAATCATATTATTTAAGAACTCCCACTCAAATTGACATCCCTCCGATCATTCGAGTGATACATGATCCAAATTCACCAACTCAAGTCCGATCATCACGTGAGTTGAGGTGGCTGCAATGGTGAACATCATTATGTTGATCATATCTACTATATGACTCATGTTCGACCTTTCGGTCTCTCGTGTTCCGAGGCCATGTCTGTACATGCTAGGCTCGTCAAGTTTAACCCGAGTGTTCTGCGCGTGCAAATCTGGCTTGCACCCGTTGTATGTGAACGTAGAGTCTATCACACCCGATCATCACGTGGTGTCTCAACACGACGAACTTTCGCAACGGTGCACACTCGGGGAGAACACAGTTCATCTTGAAATTCAAGTGAGGGATCACCTTATAATGCTACCGCCGTACTAAGCAAAACAAGGTGCATAAAAGGATTAACATCTCATGCAATTCATAAGTGACATGATATGGCCATGAACTTGTGTTTAAGATCTCCATCTTCGAAACACCGGCATGATCTCCATCGTCACCGGCACAACACCATGATCTCCATCATCTTGATCTCCATCAATGTGTTGCCATTGGGGTTGTGGCGCCAGCCCTGCTTCTACTTCTATTGCTACTGCTTAGCGATAAAGTAAAGCATTACATAGCGCTTAATGATTGACACGCAGGTCATACAATAATTAAAGACAACCCTATGGCTCCTGCCGGTTGCCGTACTCAACGACATGCAAGTCGTGAAATTCTATACATCACATGATCATCTCATACATCACATATATCTCATCATGTAATTGGCCATATCACATCACAACATACCCTGCAAAAACAAGTTAGACGTCCTCTAATTGTTGTTGCATGTTTTACGTGGCTGCTATGGGTATCTAGCAAGAACGATTCTCACCTACGCATAAACCACAACGGTGATACACTAGTTTGCTTTTCAACCTTCTCAAGGACCGCCTTTGTCGAATCCGATCCAACTAAAGTGAGAGAAACTTTCACCCGCAACATCTAGGCA